>JALHLI010000011.1:2805713-3405713 GCA_023349425.1 Anthopleura sola
CTTGACCTGCATTTTGGCCATTGACAGGCCCCTATTTTGAGCCCTGATTATCCTCAAATACTTGAATAATGAGACTTGGGAAAATTGGGGCGTTTTCATCCAAGTGCCCCTTAAAGTCATAATACAACTCTGTTACCTGCAGAGTATGACACCATCTTTCAAGGCCGCATGTATTCCATCTTGACCGGTAGCACCACCCAATGCTTTCTCACCCAACACAGCCTCAATCCAATCAACAGCCTGTCTTTCTAATTCTGGATCATACTTTGCATCTTTCTGTGGTTAAATGTTTGGAAAATATAATTATTAATTTATCAAACACCACTTTTATAAACGTAGCCAATCAGAATACAGGAAAGTACTAGCAGTATATATTTTTTGATGATTTGGTAAGGGGGCTATATGGATTTTGAGAGGGGAAGCAAAATTTTTGCAAGCAATACCTGAGGGTGAAAAAAATTCAGATTAAAATACAACCTTTTAGTCTAGCTTCCTCTTTGGAAATCTTCATAATCAATGCTCAAGCAGTGAATGTCATCTCATAATAACTGTTGTCAACCAATCATAGTGTGCGAATCTCTATATTCAAGTCTAAAATTATATTAAATAAATTTGAATATTTTCCCAACTGTACAACTCAATAATTCAAAAGCTTTATTCAGAGACTAAATTAATATAATTTTATTTTTCTTAGATTCAAAGACTGTCTGTTGCACCCATTTTCATAATTACAAGATCCAGACCAATAGCTATAATTTGACTCAACTTAGGTTTTGGCTCCTATCAATTAAATTTTCAATGGTCTGAGTTAGTAAATTTTTGCTCAACGGCAGCCAAAAACCTAGACATCTTGGGCTTTGTTAATTGGTCACATACCGGTAATTATGAAATAATTTGTTTGAAATGGTTTTGTTTTATCTTTCATTATTTAAATATTCATATGATTTCTTTAATAGCCACAGTTTGAATAATGAAAGTCTTCATGGTAGCAAAACTTCCTCAGGGGGGAAGGGAGGGGCAAACCATTACCACAAGGGGGAAGGGTAGGGCAGTATATTGCAATATTTGAAAGCTGTAACACTCTGTTAGATCTTAAACCGGATGTTCATGTCTGGCCTGAAAAGATTAGAATCTTTTAGCAGCTTGCTTTGAGTGGAGCTTCTAGAAAGCTCTTTGTGTTGCCTCGCCATATGATTTCAGCAGAACGTTCTAGAATAGGGAACTGGTCACGCTCCAATAACCACTGATATTGTCACGCCCATTAAAACATGACTGCTATGTGGTCATGTATCGGATTAATAAGCATTTTAAGAATTGTTGAACAAAAGATAAAATTTCAATGAATAATAGACTGCATTATTGTTTCATTGCGAAATATGGTTTCAAAATTAGCCCTACAAAGTGATGAGTCAATCCAGACGGTAGCCAGATTTTCGTGACATAAGACTGGCAATCATTCAATTTCTCGAAAACAATACATTGCCTAGACTACTGCGGTATTTGTAGAGTATTTCAATTAATTTCTCTTTTAAATGTGCGCTTGCAGACATATTACCTTTAAATAAAGGGAGAATGAGTTTAATTTTTGGGTAAAAAATTCTTTTTTGGGGGAAATTTTAGGCAGTAACTAAATTATATGAAGTTGCCTTTCTACCTCCCGGAGTATTGCATGTGGAGAAGTAAATAAACTTAAAGTTATTGAAATACTTTAGATAATCCAAAAATATCCCTTCACATAAGTTTATAGGAAAAATATATAGAGCTAAAGAGTTTAGTAGGCGAAGAAAATGAAATTGAAATTACAGTCATGGCACCAGTATAATTATGAAATCGCATGTCAGACGCCTTGAATAATCATTCCATCCATGCTTCTTTAATATTCATTATCTGGTTTCCACTTGCAAATTTTTGAAAACTGTTAGTTCGCGAGAAAGAGTTCCAAAATATTTCAATTGACTTATATTCAAAATTGTTTCCCCTGTATTAAGTTACTTTTACAATTCCAATCTATTTTCAAAATACTCATTTTCCATTTTAGTTTCGTTAGTCAAGAAAAGTTCAGCAGTGCCACGATGTTCATTTATATTAACCGATGTAAATATTCACGTTAAATATTTTTCGTACATAAAATTAGTCTTCCCTGGAATCACTGCTTTCAAAAACTTTAACAATATTGTCGCGTAAATGCATTTGCTGACTCTTGAATGCTTTACTGTTAACCTTTCAGTGTTTGAAAAGCCTTTCCACAGAGCTTGTTTAGTCTATTTATTCATTGCACATTTGAATTAATCACGTAACAACAGGCATCGATGGTTTTCTCGACGTGAAACGATAAGAAAAGGCAAGAAAGGTGGACGTTTTCCTGGATTAAAGAAATACTATGAAGAACAATAAAATGTTCCATAAAATTGAGATAAAAGTTAACCTTGAAACGTTCTACTTATTTATCTTCAAAACAAACAAACAACGCCTTGTCGTGGCAAGAATTCTTCCAAAATTGTACATTCTTATTAGCCCTATTAGCCCTGAAACTTCGTAAGTCCGAGTGAAGATTTTAAAGTACTCAAAGAATTTCCAACAGCTTGCTATAAGTCAACCAGTACCTTGAACTTTTGTCGCCACTAAATACATGATACGCTGACGGAGACACACACACGAAGAGCTCTGCTTCGATCAAACGTATTGATAAGTATTTCCTTACCTTTCTCTGCAATTCTGCAGTCATACCGAAACCTTTTGGACGAGAAGCCATGATGAAATGATATAATAGTATCAAGAAACAAAGCTGGTGGTGAAGGTGGTGTGGTTCGAATGAGGAATGATTCAGCACGTAAGGATGAATATATATAAATATATATCCCGACGACACTCGTGTGGTTAAATTATGCAGTTACACACCCCTTAACGACGTCCCTCAACGCGTGGCGTGACATGGCATGGCATGACGTAACGTCCATATGAATAAACTACTTTTTATTAATAGAATTTTCTCGAAGTTTTGAAATTAAGGTGGCTAGTCTTAGTTTTCTTTGGCGCTCACCTAGCGACGTTTGATATTTCCATCCCACAGCTTCCTTCGGCTAGATTTTTCTAATCTCGCCTTGGTATGGGATAAGTTTTCATTGAATAAGAACATTGTTTGAAATCGATAAAGCCTGGTCCTGATCATGACGAGAAGTGTGAAAAATCATAATCATACGAACGTCTGTAAATTTTTCGAATTTCAAAACGTTTTCTCGGCCGATATAACACCTGACATCTTCGTAGTGTTACTAAAGTGCTCTTCTAGTATTGGTTTATAATTTTTTTTAACTCATTCGAATTTGCGGCCGCCATTTTGGAAAAAGGTCTATTGTAATCTTGAAGCGTATCGAAATTTTACCTGTTGCTGTAAAAACCTGTCTTCATAAAACAGGGATCCCGGAAAGGGAGGGGCTGTGAGGATAACCTCCACCTTTTGCTAATTATAACCACTAAATTTTCAACCCCTCTTCCCACTTTTAGCATACTTGTCTCCTATAGAGTCCTCCCCCTCCCATCCCACGCGCATACTTTTTAGGCTGGTCCACGGTTCTTGCAAGATGCCGATGTTTATTGAGATGAACTACGCAATAGGCAATGTGCATCAAAGTTCACAAAGCACTCTGGGAAACTAAGTCCTGCAAAAATGGAACAGGGAAATCAAAGGAAATATCAGGGAAAACACTATTATCATTTTCTTCTTTTAAAATACTTATATTTTTATAGATAATGTCGAATATAAAATTGTCAGATGGATTTTTAGAGGATCCAAAAAAAGCGTAAGGACTCACGTTCCCATCATGCTTTGTGCTAGAAATTCAGTCGAGCTCAGTCACATTGGCTATACAGGCTGCGAAGAAAAGGGAAATATCCATTCATTCTTATAACACAAACACTAAACATGTCACAAAGAAAGTTGTGCTTTTTATTTTTTTCCCCCCATATTTTATAACTTAATTAGTTACACACACGAATAGAGTGCATTCAGTAAAAACATGAAACATTAGTAACACTATTTTGTACTATTTTATGCCACTGATTCTTTTGTTTTCTTTTGTTCAACTAGCACTATTTTGCACAATTTAGTAATTTTTGTTTCACGCTTTTACTGAATGCACTCTATATTTGCACATTACCTTATTTATTATTTTGTAAATTTATTTACCAATATTTAGCCAGGAGTTGCCCTTTCAGCATTGCTAATCATGATCAATAGGGGTCCTGGTAAACTAAAGAAATCTAGTGAACAGAATAATAATAATCTACAAAAAACGAAAAATGACCAAAATTGTACGATAAAATTAAATCTCAATTACTTAAGAATATCTCTTATCTTAACTTCAAACAATGAAATCGAGCTAGATTGTTTTATGATGGAACAGTCAATTTTGCCCTTTTATTAAAATGCTCAATTTTGATTTATTCATAATTCTAATAGTATTACATGTGGTTGTTTTAAAATCTTGGAAGTATAGCCGTCCTTCTTAGGTGCACTTGTTAACCCAAATATACCGAAAAAAAAAGTGATTTTATCAAGTCAAGCAAATTAGTCACATGAACAGCAACGTTATCTGAACCATTAATAGTGGAGGGGTTTAGTTCCAGCTGTTCCCTGGGCCCAGTTGTACGAAGGGTGGATAGCACTATCCGCTGGATAAATCCTTATTCAGTGAATAAGTCGGTGCTGTTATCCAATAAATTTATCCACTGGATAAGATTTATCCATCGGATAGTGCTAACCCCTCTCTTAAAGCGGGCCCTGGGCTTTAGAGGCTATCTCGCCCCAGTGCCTCTCGGTCAAAGGACTTGTGACGGAGAGGCACTGGAACAACAAAAATCTTTGAAACCCAAGGAAAGTTGCAATGAAAAATCGATTCGAGTCAGGCCTCGGTTATTTTTCTCACATAAATCCTTCTAATTTCAAAGTACTGTAACTGCTTTGGTATTTGTACAAGGGCACTGACGTTTTATGTAAACATCCTGTTTCAAATGATGCTGGAATACTGACTTGAAGAATGTATTGGAAAGACACATTTCTTTGCTATAGGGTGTGTGTTAAAATTTTGAAAGTTTTTTGGTCCCTTTTTTTTAGAACTTTTTTTCTTAGTTCGGAATTTTAGTACTGGAAAGTACTAAAAAAATCGAAACTGGAATATAATTGGTCTACTCTCCCTCCCCTCCCCTACCATTAAATTCATTTACGCTTGCATGGCACTCACTGGACTGAAGTCAGCAACAACTGCAATTTCTTTCTTCACATCAAAGACCTTGATAAAAGTGGTATTTAGTGAGGCGTTATAGTAGTAGGAATTATAACCACGACTGGCCAGTGATTCGGCCATCTCTTCATTGTTGACGCCATTTTCTTTTGGAGCAGCTTCTCCATTCACAGTTATCCTTGAGGGGTTACCGCTGGCCAGAAGAGCTACGTAAAAGAAAGTCTCCTTGGGATTGAATTTGTCATGTTTACGGCTGAAAACGACACGGCGCTGGTTGTGAGTTTCTGTGAAATTAAGGAACAAAGACGTGAATTATGGTCCATAATACTCAATGGTCCAGTATAATTATGACCGATATCTTGGTGAATCAAGCGCCATTTACTACAAAATGGTACAAAGCACGGGTGACGTATCAGTGAGAGATGAGAGCGCTCACCTCTCACCGATGCGACCAAGGTTCGAGTCCCGCCGGGCTCGGTGTCGTGTATGAGTAGACTTGTTTCAGTGTTGGTGCTATCCTGTGATTCGAGGGTTTTTGTCCGGGTTCACCTCCGGTTTTCCTCCCTCCGCAAAAATCAATTTCTAAATTCTCATTCGATCTAGAAGGGCCTAGATGAAAATTTCTTTGTGTGATTCTATTGAGTAACCATACCAGTTCGTAGTTTGTGCCGGAGTTTGTGTAGTTTCTATTCTTTGACCAATAACGATTGTAACGATACGTTAAAATGATAGGTATCCCTCCAAGAAACTTATGTTGCTTCTATGCCCTTGACTGGGAGCAACTGAAAATTAAATGCCATCATTCGTACTTCCTCTTCTTTTGTATCATTTCTTTGTTTACTTGAAGCAATTGTGCAGATACAAAAAAAATTGAGATATAATAGAAAGGAAACTCATCTCCAAGAAATTTGAAATTATGAAAACATTGCATTCAGGTTGTAAAACCACGAAGTTAAGGGAAGTATTTTTAACCTAATTTGTTCTTGCTAAAAATCAACAAACCTTTGTGTGAAACTTCCACAATTCTGAACTTCAGCTCCTTCTCAGCTGCATTCGTCACACCGTCGTCATCCAGATAGAGCGTGTGCTTGCTACCTCGTCCAGGGTAGATGTTGAAAGTTATTGGATTGTCCTTGCCTTGGGAATACAGCTCACCAATGTACTGCTCGAGCTCACGAGTAGGAATGATCGCACCTTCGCGCACGTACAGCGCGCAGTTGTCTGAGCCCATCTTGTCCCATGGAGCGTAGAAATCGAACTCCACCCCTCCCACGACGGGTTTATCAAGAGGCTTTTTGTTATCCTTGAAGTGGTACCATTTGCTACCAAAGGGGAGGTAGACGGGACGATTTGTTTGTCCTGGGTTGACAATAGGGCAAACAAGAAGATCCTTTCCAAGGAAGAACTGATCATCCATGCGGTTGGTCACGTAGTCATAGTAACCCCAGCCATGATCGTCATCAGCTGCAGGATCGTTGTTGTAGACTCCAACCTCCACTTCGTCCATGAATATCGGGCGACAGATTGGCTTTCCAGTCTGCACAGGAAAGAATTTAAATTAGCGAGAAAAGAACCAAAAAAGTTCTCCCTCCCTCTGTTTCACGTGTCGATGTCATACATACGATGTCAAATCCTCGATTCTGATTGGTTGACCTTGAGTTTGTTCTGAAGGTCAACTCGGCTGGCAATTTATTTATTTATTTATTTATTTACATTACTTCATCCATTAAATAATTACTAATGGAGGGGGTTAGCACAACAGAGCTGGGCTCCAAATTAAGTGCGCCCTAACAAAAATATATAAATCTAACCAATGGAACTTATTATTCTCATGAAATGAACAAGAAAACGATAAAAAAAAAAAAAAAAAAAAAAAAAAACGTATATGGGCTGTTGAGACTGTAGATAGTCTAAGGGCTGTAGATAATCAGATGTGATTATCATATATATATATAGAGATAGATAGATAATTATGCTCGTGAGAAATCTAATCAGTTAATATCAAGGAGAAATGCAATATTTAGTTATCTTAAAAGAAGTTCAGAGTCAATAAATTAGGAAATATAAGGAATTAGTTAATGATTAAGTTAGATTTACGAATTTCTGATTGTTCAAGGGTCACGTCTTTCTCAATCCAAACTCACCTGTGTATTCTCAAACATTGCGTCATAGATGTATTGAATCAAGCGGTAACGCAGCTCGATATACTTTCGGCAAATACTCGGCGTCGGTTCGCTGTATCTGTAAGGTTCTTGGTAAGGTTTGTAATAGTTGTCATAGTGGTTCCGATACCAAGGTAGAAACGCTCCCATTATAGTCCACCGTACCAGCATCTCAGGCTCAACAATTTGGCCTTGAAAAGCTGCGCAGAATCCACCAATGTCACAACCAGAGACGGCCTGGCCAGATAATCCAATGTTCAGGACCAGAGGGATGTTAATATGAATGAATTCCCAGTTGGACGTACTGTCACCTGTCCAGAGCCCTGCGTAACGGTGAACGCCCACGAAGCCTCCTCGTGCAATGATAAAATGGCGTCGATCAGGTTGCAACTTCTCAAGACCTAAAATATTTTGTATGAACGTAACAGTATACATCTTGAGTTCACGCAATTCGAATATGAACGTATTTCTACATGTGTTAGCCTTAATTGAAAGTTCCAGTAACAGTAACACTAAATTTCATATTGTTTTGATAATTTCGTTAAGTATTTTTTGTCCCCCCCTCCCCCTCGAGCTCGCTTTTTATGTCTTGAATGCAAACACTGAAATAGTATATTTAAAACTCTGTTTCGTGAAATCTTGATTCCTTATACACTTTTTCGGCTTGGACGTAATGTTTTCTCATCTCAGTCCACGTGTCATTCTCTTGGGAATAAGATTCTTTCTTTGAGTCCTATCCATATACTTCTCATGTTCAACCGTTAAACAAAGAAATAATACGCTAGGGAATGACATGTGGTCTGAAATGGGAAAACCTTATGCCCAAGCCAAACTAGTCTACTATGAGATGAATGATGACGTACCTTGGTATGTAGCCTTACAGAGATTGTAGTTGTACAAGCAACGAATCTTGGCGAATGGCTTCTTTTCTTCCAGGTGAGAACTCGTAGCAGCATACCTACGGTGGATAGAGAAAAGGTTATGTAAGATTTAACACAGGGAGCCCAATTTAGATAAAAGTAAAAGGTGAAAATAAAATTGGGAAAAAATCGTGGTCAAGATAATGTCCTCTATAATACGAACGAGCAAAAAAATCCGTAAAAAATGCACTAGAACATTATTTTTTCGCGCGCGCCTTTGTTTTCCTATATAATTCCCCTATGGTATCCTATGCGTGGATTTGGGTCAATATAATTTAACAAGCGATTTTTTCCCAATTTTATTTTCACCTTTTACTTTTATCTAAATTGGGCTCCCTGTGGATTTAACTGTAATTAATTTTTGCATCGACCATATGAAGCGGAGTGATTTCTGAGTCTTATTAAAAAATCTGCATGGAATCGAAATTGATCGATCTTTTTCGTTTTCTTATTTTTTCCCCCCTACGCAGTTTCTAATTTGCTTTGCTTTTTAGCATGTCGCAAGTTAAAGAGATGCTTCCGGCTCAGCTTTGCCGCCACAGAATTGAGTTATTTTCCGAACATCTTGGACTGAAAGGCATTTATATGTGCAACATACCTTGTCTCTTCATTATCAGATAACAGCAAATCCATAGGAAAGGACAAAAGTGGGCAAGGATCCTGGTGAACACTGGCTTTCATAGCTGGCGTGGTCATGTCCTGCCAAACAAAATCAAGACCCCAGTCTAAGAGGTCCTCGTATTGCTCACCCCACCAATCTTGCACTTCGTGCCGTCCCAAATCTGGATAATGACCCCATGTAAGGTGGCCACGCCCATAGTTGACATTTCCAACATAGAACTCGTGGGTGCCACTTCCGTCTTCACGTGTGTCCCTGACAAACACCTTCTTCTGCTTCCCCGAATCAAGTGCTTTGTAAGGACTGATATTTCCTTCTTCATCTGCATTACAACTGACAATTGGGGTTATATTGGTCGACATCTTAAACCCCCAGTCATGAAGAGCAGCAAACATCTCCTTCGGGTTGGGGAACTTCTTTTTACTGTGGGTGAAGGTTCGGTAGTTGTCTTGCAGGTCGACATCCACATGAATTCCATCAATGGGAATCTTCCATTGTCGGTATTTGAGCGCAACCTCCATTAGCTTCCACTTGTTGTTGTAGTTCCACCCATAGCCTCCTTGGTGGTAGCCAAACACGTACTTGGGTTTGAGTTTCGTGCGACCTGTCAGCTGCGTAAACTCATTCAGGACTTCTGCCACGTGATTTCCCGCGAAGAAGTAATAATCAAGCTCGCCGTGAAGTGCTCCAAAGTAATATTGGTCACCCTGTCTTAGATTCATGTACGTCTGGGACGTGTTGTCAAGCAGTATTCCATACGCATAGGACTGTCCACTGAACTCACCAGTAGGGAGAGGGTTGTGCTCGATAAGGAATGGTGATGACTGATAAAGAGGCCCATTAGGGTTCAGCGGTCCCTGGACCTCACCTGCAGGCGTCAAGTCTGGCGCGGCGTAACCAAAGTTGTCATAGTTAAAGAAAGTCATGGCTGAACCGAGTTTCTCTTTGTTGTCACCTCCGAAATTACCATAGAAGTGCTGTTTGGGAACGCGTCGCTTGTCGAGCGTCACGCCTGCTTTTTCGCCAAAGCCAAAGTAGCAGGCATTTTTCGGCGCCTTCTTGAAATTAGCTGCTGCTTCTCCACCCGTTTCTCTTGGGATGTAGACAAGGTTATAATCATCAGGATCAGCGTGGATTAGCTGATTTCCTCTGTAAACTGAAAGTGCATACTTGGCGAGGTTGACCTTGACCTTGATACGATCAGTCTGAATGATCAACACCTTGTTCTTTTCTTCGACTTTGATTTCATGTGCCTCGATGCGCTCAACTTCGGTGGCAGGGGAACGGCTCTTTACATAGGGAGCATTGGGATCAGGATTGAAGCGAACACGAAAACTCGTGTGAGAGAAGAAATAAATGTACACCTTGTGTCCCGAGTCAAAGTTCAAGGTAAACTTGTCGACCACTCCATCCACTTCTTGTTTCCAGCTGGTCACAGCATTTAAAGATTTCCAAGTCACTCGCGACTCTGGAGTGAACTCGTCAGGTGGGACATAGCTGTAAGCCATCCTTTTGCAATCTAGAAAAGAGTGACTTATAAATTATTATATACATCTTTTGATTTAAAGGGGCACTTGGATGAAAATTGGAAATGCCTTTGAACTTGGTTAAACTTATCTATATGGCCCCAATAGTAGCCAAGCAACATATTTTCTTCACAGTCAAAATTTGCGGATAAAGATTATATATATTTTTTTCAGCATCTAAATCGTGAGTAAATGACGTCATTTACTCAACCCTATTGTTCTTTTAGTTTTTAAACCAAAATTTCTCAACTGCGAGTGGCTCTCAGGCTATAGTTATTGCCAATCTGGTTTTCATAATCATGATTGAGTCATATTATTCTTAAATATTTGAACTATTCGGACTTTCAAAATATGGGGCGTTTTCATCCAAGTGCCCCTTTATTAAGGTTTCCTTGTAGTACTTAGGTGTCCAAAAGTTCAAAGTATAAAAAGTTCAAGTATAAAGTTCAAACCTTTATAAATTCTATGTAGGACGTTTTTTCATCAATATTTTCTTTTATTCATGTCATAAATAAGCATATATAATATAGCATAAGCATATAAGGAAAAGTTAAATGTTTTAGTAAGCTCGGGAAGCTGTGAAAAAACGCGCGCTGTTTTCTTCGAAGTAGTCCATTATCCTTGAGCTGTAGTCCAAAAATGAAGTCGGTGACCCCCATTTTATATTTTATCTTTGGAACTCTAATATGATGAAATAACTGTATGCCAAGTTTCATAAAATTGACATTACATCTTCAATTCATCAATCATTTTCAAATACTTAAAAATTACATTTTCATTTTATTTTTGGGACTAATTAATTGGGGGTAATTTTCACTCATTTGTTAGATGGTACCCTTTCACTGACCGAAACCCGGTTCCCCCTATCGAGAGGAACTCATTTCTCTATGTTACAATTTCCTACACTGTTATTTTCGAGGAGTAACTGCTATAACTCATTTGATACAGTAAAAATGTGCTTGGTTTCTTTCGAACCACATTAAGAAAATGCCGGACGCCATCAACGCCAAGATTCTAAGTTATCCAACCCCATAATGTTGATAATAATGGATGCTTGCTAGTCAAAGGAGTCAAATATTGAGGTATAATTGTTGCCTCATTATTTTGCTTTCATGCTTTTAAATATGAAGTTCCGCCTGTGCACACCAACCGAGCAAAGAGTTCGTTCATCCTGTCCATGTGTGGCTGAATTAATCAGCTTCGGTTATCACATCATGGCCAGCGATGATGTTTCCTTGTTCGGTTGGTGTTTGCAACTATTTCATACTTATATTTATGTTTTTTATAGTCTTATTTATAGATATATAGTTTATTGTGTATGATATTGTATTGTAAATTTATTCTTAATTATTCTTAAAATTGTATAAAATTATGTAATTCAGCTTTCGGGCTGCGAATAATCTTAATAAACTATTTATCATATCAATACGAAATAACACCGCGGGAAAAAATATTCTTTTAGCGTTGTTCTTTTATCATTTGCTGCTCTCTTATAGGCAATGGGTTTGCAGAATGTTGTTGTCTTAATACATATATGTTTCAGTATTCAATAAATTTATTTGAATGATCAATCGGCATTTGTTGTATTTAGCCTTTTTTGAGCAGAGAGAAATTGATTAAAAATGTGAGTGAGAATCAGAGTGAAATATGCTAAAGGGGCAACTTTTACTCTCTAATGGGGGCAACAACAACAACAACAAAAAGAATTAAAAAGTACTTCTGAAAATGAGTTGTTCTGTTATGGTCCACTCTTGGCGAGTTAAGAGTTAAATTTACTTTGCCGAAGGAGTATATTTTAACTCTGAAAAGGGAGTTGAAAAATGGAGTGCAAAATACTCCCAAAAAGGTGTCGTTCTGTACCTTTTTTCTAATCTCTAGATTTGTAGTAAACTTAACTATAGTAAGAGTGAAGTTCACTCCACTGAATTTATACCAAAGTAAGAGTTAAATTTGCTCTCTTGGATTAACTCTTAAAAGGGAGTCGAAAAATGGAGTAAAAATACTCACAAAAACGAGTCGTGCTGTACCTTTTTTTTAAACTCCAGATTGGAGTTGTATTCACTCCTTGAAAATAACAGTGTACCAATCCATTGTTGAAACGGTACATAACTGGATAACTGACAGCCAGGTCATGCACGGCCAACTCACAGATCAAACATTTTATGATACTCAACTTTTTGTAAGAGAGGCTGATCTAAGTCAGGGCACGACTAACTCACAGATAGAACCCTGAACAACCTCTGGGCTGATCTAAGTCAGGACATGGCTAACTCACAGATTGAACCTTGAAACAACCTCTGGGCTGATCTAAGTCAGGGCACGGCTAACTCACAGACAGAACCCTGAACAACCTCTGGGCTGATCTAAGTCAGGACATGGCTAACTCACAGATTGAACCCTGAAACAACCTCTGGGCTGATCTAAGTCAGGGCACGACTAACTCACAGATCAAACCTTGAAACAACCTCTGGGCTGATCTAAGTCAGGGCACGGCTAACTCACAGATAGAACCCTGAAACAACCTCTGGGCTGATCTAAGTCAGGACATGGCTAACTCACAGATTGAACCCTGAAACAACCTCTGGGCTGATCTAAGTCAGGGCACGACTAACTCACAGATCAAACCCTGAAACAACCTTTGGGCTGATCTAAGTCAGGGCACGGCTAACTCACAGATAGAACCCTAAACAACCTCTGGGCTGATCTAAGTCAGGGCACGACTAACTCACAGATAGAACCCTGAAACAACCTCTGGGCTGATCTAAGTCAGGGCACGGCTAACTCACAGATAGAACCCTGAACAACCTCTGGGCTGATCTAAGTCAGGGCACGGCTAACTCACATACTGAACCCTGAACAACCTCTGGGCTGATCTAAGTCAGGGCACGGCTAACTCACAGATTTAACCCTGAACAACCTCTGGGCTGATCTAAGTCAGGGCACGGCTAACTCACAGATAGAACCCTGAACAACCTCTGGGCTGATCTAAGTCAGGGCACGGCTAACTCACAGGTTGAACCCTGAAACAACCTCTGGGCTGATCTAAGTCAGGGCCCGACTAACTCCTATATAGAATTGGAATGTATTAGCTGGTTTTGCTGGTTTTGCACTGGAAGGAAAACCAGAGAACCTAAGATCAATATGGAGAGACCTAATAAATGCTACTCTCATGCCAAGTGTAGTATCGAGACCTCAGGGTTGAGAGGCGAGCATATACCACCTACATCGCTACGTTTCCTAATGAGAGCAATCTTGCCATCTAGCAAGACTCACCTTGTTTTTTTTACTGGAGTTTTGGCAAGAATTCGCGTGGTGCGTCTTCAAAGAAAGGGAAAGTTCTTTCAAGCCCAATGGACATGTCCTCTGAAGGTGAGGAATGAGGGAGTGTTTGCACGGACTTGAAAATTTCATCAAGCCTTTAGGCTAAATTCTGAACGGGGGGTCCGTTTTCCAATAGGGTGGATCTGCTCCGTAAGTCTTATAGTAGTTCAAGCGACCCGCACACGTCGGCAACAGTTTACTCCTAATGCTATGAGGTTTAGCTGTATTTCCAGGTTGATTAAAGTGGCAGGATTGAAATTTTATAAATCTGCCGAGTTTTTTGGAGGAAGGAAAACGAGAGAACCCCTGCAGAGAACTCTCGAAGCAGAGGAAAGTCCGAAAAGCAAATCTACTCATATGCTGAACAGAAATTTGTTCTAAATTCAGAAATTTCCTAATTCTAAAATATAAGGGGAACAAATACAATTGCTTTACCTTTTCACAGTTTGTTGCGGGTTTTTATGCAGGACACCGAGTAGTCTTTGAGTGGACTTGGGGGTAAATAGATTAGTCGTCTTCTGATTGGCATTAAGTGCACGTATATTTGCATATTCCCGCTGATAGATCTATTCTCTACAGTTCTCAGTTCTAATTAAAAGTGTGAAACCTGAGAGAATGCTAATTCTATTGTTCTCTATTGGTTGAACAAGTGCTGAATACTGTATAGCACGCTTTTCTTTTCTCTCTCTGTCTCTCTGTCTCTGTCTCTCTGTCTCTCTGTCTCTCTGTCTCTCTGTCTCTCTGCAGTCTCTCTGTCTCTCTCTCTCTCTCAAGCCATTTTCAGAAGCGATAATGCGAAATTCCATTGTCGGTGGGTGTACTTAGTAGGGTATTACATCTAATGCCCCAAGCACACGCAATCATGGAATCTAAAAAGACTAACTCTCTCTCTCTCTCTCTCCCATTTCTCTCTCTCTCTCCCTCTCCCTCTCTATCCCTCCCCTCTCCCTCTCTCCCTCCTTCCCTCCCTCCCTCCCTCCTGTTGTACCTCTTTTCACAACTTGATTTAGTTGAGTTGAGCGGGACAACCTACACAGCACAAAGTTGATGTAATGTATTCACAAAATCTATCGTATTCTGTATTTTTATGAATACCTCACATCAACTGCTTGCTATGTAGGCTCTCCCTTGGTAGAGCGCGAAACCGCCTGGATTTTACAGTGAGTTCATGGTAAAATAGTATTGCATGACCTAACTCGTTTAACTTTCTAGCTACTTCTGGTAGCTGTGCTCTTTGTTTTGCAATTTTTATATATTATTCAATGTAATTTTCATTTTCTTTAGAGTGCAAATAAATTATTGTTGTCGTTGTTGTTGACTAGTGTCACACATGCCGATCATATTGTTTTAACAGAACCACCAACTGTTAAAAAACCCGGGGGCGGGTTAAAAAATAAGCTATTAACGCTATCAAATCTGACGCTGACGAGGTATCGCGATCGGACTCGACTGTTCATTGCGTTGGCCGGACTCGTTTGTTCAAGAAGAAATAGGCAAATATGACCAATGTTATCAGGGATCTGAGGTTTTCTAAATTTCTTAAAGCAAAGTGGATCACTGGTGTTAAAGACTTTGAAATTTTGGAGCGAACTATCGTGACAAACATTGGAGTCAGCCCATCTGTTTTGGCTGCTGCAAGCCCTGTAAAAGCGCTCGCACCACGTACATCTACCATCTTAAAAGGTATAAAGCAACTTGCTCGATGAATACTACTGTAACTCAAAATATGTCTCAGTAAAGTTTTATATTGATAAATAAATGAAACGATAAACAATTATTGGATGAGGTTGAGCATGATATCGTAAATTATCAAGACCAAGGCCTTGTTGTCTGCCGAAGCCGTAGGCTGAGGCGGATAAAACGGTTGAGGTCTTGATAATTTATCATATCATGAGGTGCAAAAACCGAATTCAATAATTGTTTTATTATACAATTTGTAAACTAAGAATGAAGATTTAAATCTGCTTTCGAAAAAATAGGAATCTTTATATTTCAATCTCCATTGCGACTTTTGAACTCAACATGATTAATGTATCATTTGTTATCTGCAGAAAAACCTACAGATAATACATTTATCATGTCGAGTTCACATGATATCAGGGATTGGCTGAAGGCTCTCGGATACCAAATAACAAAACTGATTAACCCCTAAAAGGTACAACGTGAGCATCCCTGCACCTTTCATATTGGAGTACCCCTCCATGCTTGTAACTGAAAACATTTATCTAAATAAACTTTCACTCGGTTTGCTTGAAGCTCTCAAATTTAATTCATGTTTTTCACTATTTTCTCACCTTTTTCGCAGCCGTCATTAGTTTCGGTCCCAGATCCTCCCGGGCGTGGAGAGGGCCAAGGAGGATCTGGGACCGAAACTAATGACGGCTGCGAAGGAGACTAACCTTTTATAGGTTTCCTGTAGTATTTAATAGTGTGAGGTACCCTGTAATTGTCACCCCCTTTTTAAAATCCTGAATCTGGCCCTGATTATTCTGATGTCTTTCAGGTCTGACAATCAAGAGTGCTGACTCATTGATCCTCATACAGATTCCTAATGAGGACAATATTGGAGGTTGTGTCCTTGAGGATGGTTGGTATCAGCTGAGCAAACAAGCACAAGATTTCTCCGAGGACATTCCGTTGTACAAATCCCCACAGTTTGATGTTGGTAAGGTGGCATTCGATCCATTTCTGGCAACAGGAGAGGAGTCCACAGTCCAAGGTATTGCACAGAGAAAATATTTTCTTCAAACACCCCATCAATAGACAATCTATTGTTTAAACGCTAAGGATCATGGTCGTGAGAGGGGGACAAAACAGCAACAACACGAAGAAAATCGATGTATAATGCATTCTAGAGAATGAAGAAAAGCATTATCAGCCATCAAATGCAATAAATATTGTTTATTACACATTGATACACCTTATGTTTAGAAACCAGACTATTTGAGAATAAACTTTTCTTAGAAGAGGAAATTTTGTTCAAATTTCTATTGTTCTAGACGATTCTGTCCTCATAAACAAGCCGTGACGTCATAATGAAATAGGGAAATTAGTCAAGAACAAAGATTTCACAAGAAATAAGGATAGATTTAAAACTGTATCCAAAGTCCTTAGTCATTTGGATAAAAGCAAAAAAGTTATAACCCAAAGGTTGTCATATATATCTTTTAGACTAGTGTGCCAGGAATTGTAATGGAGCCACCTTACTGAGATTGTCAATATTCTGAGAACTCAGACATTTCAACGTCTTGTTGTGAAATTGGCTTTTCGCTGCCGTCAATCAAAACTAATCAGTCAGTACATTTTATATTTTTGACTGGTGACAGTGAAAAAACAAATTCCAACGTGCAACTCTAAAGGGCAACTACAGAGTTTGCAGAATATTGAGAATCACAGTAAACCATTTCAAAAACTGCAGCTTGCTAGATTGCCTTTGAAAAACAACAATTCCACACCCATCCCCAGTGGCTGATCCAGGGTTTTTCAAAACGTGGTCCAGATCGGGGTATAGATTGCTATGACGTCATATTGACGTCATATGATGTCAAAGTAAAAAATTTTAAAAAATGGTGTTGAAAAAAAAAACGGGTGCAGCGGACCCCGTCGCACTACCCCTAGATCCGCCACTGATCCCCCTGCTTTACCCCCACCCCCTTCCCCCACATATCTTGAACTCTCTTTCTTTAATAAGACTTTACAGCCAAGCTCTCTTATCATTATTTGAACCTTATTTTTCAAGGACTAAAACAGCACTGTGTTAAGGTCAATGTGTGGTTTTGCCCAGTCAAGACCCATTGTGGCATTCACAACATGCATGCTGATCCAGAAATACTAGAGGTCCATACACAGGTTTATGGCACAGGCAGGATGCAGAAGTTCCATAGCAACGACTTCAGTACTCTGTACGAAGATGTGATTATGAGCCCTGGGATGACCCATGTACCATTTGCTGGAATGGAGGATTCTGGAAAGTACAACTACCCCTGGCATCAGTACTATGGTGATACAGACTGCATTTGGATGGCGGTGGAGTATCATCCATGTGAATGAAGTGACAATAGTAACTAGCAGGGTCCTTACCCTACTAAGGGTAGGAAACTTGTGGAATTAAGTAAGGATAAAATCCATTAAGTTAAGATAAAATAACTTTACAGTGAGGACACTCGAACCATGAACACAATTTTGAGAGGTAGCCTTGCCTTTGCACATGAGAAGACCTTGCAATGATAGAGACCCTATTTGACACCTTGGACATTTATTTCATTTACAGGTCTCTATCATTGTAAGGTCACCTCGTGTGCAAAGGCACGACTACCTTTTAAGATGGCTCAGGGAAATGTGAAGGGGTCTATTGAATCTGGTATTTAATTGATTTACATGAGAAAGAAATTCAGTTTCCCAGGGGAAAAGACTATTGTTGTGCCTCCTGTCATGACTGCCACCATGACAGGAAGAACTCAATATTTGGTAATTAAACAATAACAGGTATTTCAGAATAAATTAATGTCTGAAATAAAAACTAATTTGTCCATGTATGTCTTTATTCTATCTTATATTATATTTGTTCGCATTTTTTAAGTTAATGGAGAAAACTTTTTATATATAGAAAGATCATTTGTTAATCAAGATTACATATATTTACACATTTCATATCGATTATTGGAAAAAGGCGGGAAATAATCACGTGACATGCACTAAGACATCTTTGAAGCAAAGTTGCTTTGTTTTTTGTCACAAGGAGCCCAATTAAGATAAAAGTAAAAGATGAAAATAAAATCGGCAAAAAATCGAATTTAACTTTTTTTAAATTCAAGGTCAAGATAATGTCCTTTATAATACGAACAAGCAAAAAAAGGCCAAAAAAAAAAAAATCTGTAAAAATGCAGTGGAATATTTTTTTCGCGCACGCCTTTGTTTTCAAAAAAAAATTATCATTTTTTTTTGCTTGTTCGTATTATAGAGAACATTATCTTGACCTTGAATTTAAAAAAAATAAAGTTGATTTTTTCCGATTTTATTTTTATCTTTTACTATTTCTAAATTGGGTTTTTGTTCTTTTTTTTCCACTGAAAATTAAGCGATGATAGAAATTCCAATCTTATTTCGTAATCATTCGCTTTCATTCTTTTTTATGTCCTTTTCTTTGTTGGTTAAATTTTTTTTGTGTAAACTTTAACAGATCTAGAGTTCATTTATAGTTGTTGGAGATTTGACGCGCGCGACCAAAGTGATGGCCGGCTTGAGTAGCGCCTCCAGAGGTACCTACACCCATTTGAAGGCTAATGTGAGATTTGCCTTGATTGAGCTGCTCTTCTGAGAATTGTCTTGGATTCTTTTTAGACTCCTTTGGCCCTAGGGGAGGTACTTCCATCCCCATTGCGTAAGCCTGAAAGCATAACATTTGAATGAATAAAGGTGGAATTCATCCTCGTTTCCAGTGCTTCCTCAGGTTTCTAGTTGAGGAGACACTGGGAACGAGGATGAGTATGAATAAAACTCTGTGGTCATGTATTACAGAACTGGACCCACTTTTCTCAACAACTGATTAAATTATATCGCAAAAATAAAAGGGAAACAGCGCGCGCTGAGAAAATGTTTTATCTTTACGATTCTTAGCAGTCTCCTTTTTCTACTCGGTTGGTCCTCGCCGCGCGCGCATAGATAAAAGTGGGTCCAGCTCTGGACTAGTGGTCATGAAAAACAGCGGTATGGATCGAACAATATTTACCCTTCGTCCAACAGCAGTTAAACAGCAAATCACCTGAAATAAAAGCGTTGAAGATACTTAAGGTTCTGTTACATTGTTCAGTTTTCTCATGCATGCTTGAAAATGTAGTGTTACAGGTTGCCCGATGTGAGCGCGATCTAACCAACTTGAAACGACTTGAAAAATATGCCTTAAAATTGCGAGAAAAGTTGATGAAGGGGTGATATATACACAATGGCATTGCCGGTTGCTGCAATCCTCTACGGACACACGGTGCAACATTGCGCGCAATGTCGCAAGCAATCGATGTTGCGAGCCATTTCACACAACGCAATTTATTGCGCGCAATGTTGCCGAAGTAGAAAATGATCTTACTTCAGTAACATTGCTTGCAATATTGTGCGCAACGCTGCACCGTGTGTCCGCACCTTCAGATGTATGGGTATCACTTGAACAGGATACTTTAGCAGGGGTGTGTTTCGGAGCATCTACTTACATTCCACATGTTTCTCTTTTCATATAAATCCACAGTTTGAAAGAGATCGTACTTTGCTACGCCAAGAGATTCTTCGCAAAATTTTAAAAATTTACTTATATTTTCCATCTAAAAATATCAACAAAAAAATCGTTACTGAGCAATAATACGAGATCAATGGCTAACATTAGTGAGAGTAACCGCTGACCTGTTTGAATGGCATATTTCCTGCGTTGATTTTGATGTTCCCCCCAAGAGCGTTAGCAAGTCTAAAAACAAGAAAGAAACTGAGTTATTTTTGACGAGTAAATACCTTTCCGTCCCTCTCTCCCCTTAGTAGCACCTCTTCTCCCTACCCCTTTGAGAACTTTTCACTCAAAAAACACCTTCCCGTCCCACCCCATCTTGGTGATTTGCACCTAAAAATAAAGCACCCCATCCCCTCCTCTCTGAGTATTGTTTTCTCCTACAAAGCGCCCCAACCCCTCCCCCTTGAGTGCTATTCTTACCTACAAAGCACTTTTCCATCTCTCAAAATGTCATGAACGCCATCTAGTCCGGTCTTATCTTCAAATACTTGTTCCTCTATCACGCACTCGATCCATTCTCTCGCTTCTTTTTCTTTTTCTTCGTCATATTTTGAATTAATCTGAAATAGTAGAATATAGATTGCTTTAATTGACACCAAAACACATTAACATTGCGATAACTGCACAAGAAATGGTCAATACTTCAGTGTGGGTCCATTAAGTAACGGTACTTGTGGTAGACGGTTAAGTACGAGATGAAACCGAGATACAGTGGTTTTCGTTTATTAATAAAGTGGGAAACGTGTGGTACCAAGAGACCATAAAGATGGCGTCTTGGTGGTACTGATAGTTAGCGTGCTAGAGATCACGCACATGTTATGTAGTATAGCTACTATAAGCCAATCAGATACCTGGTTACTTTTTAGGTATGGTGACCAATCAGAGCACACCGGCGTTCACCTACATCACCGATATGTAGATTATACTGCGCATGCTCGGAAACCTTTAAGTAAGAATCAAAGTCTATCAAGCTAGAAAGCTAGTGTATTACATCCGTTCTAAGTCCGATGCAAATTAGTAAAAAAACTTGCCTCACAAATGGACTTTATAAAATCCCAAAATTTTAAAGTCAGTTCATGAAATTCAGACTAATTCTTTTTCACGAAATGAGATTTTCTGTATATTCAGAGTAAAAACAAAGATTTATTTTCTCACTAAATCTCGCCTAAATTCACGAAATGCGCCGACGCACGAGTAAACGATTTTCGTTAGTGTCGTATCAACATCGAACGCTTTTCGACAGATTTCACAAACTTTTTCGAAATCGTTAGAGTGATTTTATTTTGGCAAAAAAAAATTGGCAAACTATGAAATAGTTAGTAGCAGACTCTAAATTCATCGTTTTCTTTCTTTTTTTTTATCAACTAGTACTAACTAAATAGTTATCTTTCTTTTACGTGCTAAATAAAATCACAATGGTATCAAGTTTCATTTTGAAAATTTTAAATGTTTTTTGACTTTCCCATTATCCCAGATGTTACTGACTTATTTCAATATCAGAGCTTTTATTAACTTGAATTTGCAAATGAAGTTTCAAACCTGGAACGTCAGTAATTAGGATGTTTTTTCCTTATTCTGTGACTTATGTTGGATGATTTAATTGACATAATTATTCTCGAAATTTCGAGTTTCATCTTTGCTGAAAATATTATACTTCACTTTTAACCTTTTGAACTGACCAAGGCAAAGAATAAAAGAACAAAAGTGATGATATTAATAATATCAGGATAATATCGTCGCTAAGATTATACTTAGAAATCAATTTTTGTGATCTAACAGTGTTTTGATTGTGTTGTTACTGATTTCAAACTCTCAAAAACAGTATATAACAATATACCTAAAACACTGTTTAGATAAAAAAATAAAAGCCTAGAAAATCTTTGAAAAACAACTGAATGTGAACGTGTATAAGTAACAAGAATGAAAGAAAAGCGACAACTGATCTATACTGAAAAACAGGAGAAAAAGAGACGAGAAAAACAAGACAAGAAAACATTAAGAAAGCCATGCTTACGTTAGCAGGAAGACGACATTTAGTCTTTGTATTGAAGATGAAAATATACATGGCAAAGGGCAAAAATGCCCCGTTTTTTAACCATAGGATTATTGAAAAACATATTTTTTCTACATAGGGGAGGCAATTGCTAAAACGCTTCAAAAGTAATGGAAATAATGACCTAACAATGAGTATTTTTTCGAAAACCAATTCAATTAAAAACCTCAAATAAGTAATACGTGGGTAGAGTACAGACAGGTGTAAAATATATACAAGAATGAATGAATGATTCATATCAACATGCAAAAGAATTTGTTTTGAAAATGAATTGAAAACGAAGTACCCAAGTATTTTAAGGTAATTTTGATTTAAAGATGAATAAAATAAATAGATTTCGGTCGCCGAGATGTGCGGAAATCACGAAGTCAAAAACGCCCAGAGAATCCTAATTAATATACATTTTCAAAATAGTTCAAAAATAGATTTTTGAGTCGAATAGTTTGTTGAGGTACAATTAAACTTGCTGTGAGGGAATTTTAGTTTAAATGTTTAGTAAAAAAACACGAAGTTAGATGTTTTGATATTTGGAGTTTAGTTCATGATAATTTTACAGATTTCTCAAGTGACTGAATACGATATATGCAAACAGTGTTCCTTCATCCATCCATTCGTCAATCAATTAGGTTTGAAGCCCTCTTTTCTCCGCTCTGTTCTTTTACTCCCTTCAAAACCCATTGAAGACTAAAACCTCACGTTTTAGAACCAAAGAAAAGCGCTGTATTCTAGGAAAATAGGTTAGGATTTCAAACGCTGGATGCATGCCAATATTCTCTATGTTTTTTTTAGCGAAGAAACATTCCAATTATTCAATGATCAATTTTTCACGCGCGAAAATAATATTTTCTCATTTCATTTACCTTCATTTGAATTTCTCTATCCAAGCCAAAAGATTCACTTCTATTTGCCATTTTGAGTGATGCTTTTCTCCCAAAGAACTGAGAAGATTTGAAGGGTATTTGGACGGTAGAATAGAAGAATATACTGTACAATGTATAGTGCGGAGATTAATTATTCAATGCGATAAAACACCGCATGGACACTTCGGCTGAAAACATCTTGAGGAATCTTCGGAAATCCCTCGTGAGATTTCCGACAGGATACTCGGAGATATTTGGTTTTGCCATTAAAATTTGGCCCGTCAAAGTATTTCAAATTATTTTTGAAAACTTATTGGAAGTTAAGGATTTAGTGAGGATAATTAAATGAGGTTTATACAAAGAAAAAAACTTAAATAATAAGGGATTTAAAAATGATCTAAAATCATTTTACTAAGGAAAAAAGGCAATAAGAGTCAAAAACCGAATCAATAAAATAGAAAAAGAAAATGGGTTTTAGAAGTACCTTTTTACCAAAGATTTCGATGGAATTTATATATATATATTTTTTGGTAAACCGGAAAACTGGGGATAATCCTTGAAGTACAGGAGCGAAAATACAAGGCAGCTCTACTCACAAAAAAAATTTGGGTTCTCCAGCCTTTTTCATCATATATACATTATATTTTAAAAATTATTTAACATTATAAATTACAAACGCTTTTGCTCAAATTTCGGTTGGAGGAGCTAACTATGTCGATGAAAATTAGCATCATTTTTTCTATGACTAAGTGTTTTGATGGAAGTCATCTTATCTTGAACAGGGTGTCTCGACATCTCCAGTTCCGAGCTGTTGTCATAATATAGTATTCCAGTGTTAGCCATGAAGGTGCCTATTGACAAGCTTGCTCGGTGCTGATGTTAAACGAGAATGGATCGTCGGGGAGGTAATCGAGTTGAGCTGAAACAAAGAAATATTAGGATATTTGATTAGACAAGCTAAATATTATACTTGATGAAACCCCGACGCTGCCACCAAACAATAGGTTGTCGTCAATTGTCGTTGTTTCAAATAGACCTTTTAGAGTTCTGTTCCAGGGACCACGAATAATAGTTCAAAGTCGAGGTTGGAGTTGCCGCGCATGATAAACTATATACTGGCATAAACTATTCTAACTATAGTTTATCGTGCGCAGCAACTCCAACCTCGACTTGGAACTATTATTCGTTGTCTCTGGAACGAAATTGTAAAAAGGTCAAATTTGCATCATCATCATCATCATCATCTTGCATCATTATCACCATCATCATCTTACATCATTATCACCATCATCATCATCATCATGCATCATTTTCACCATCATCATCTTACATCATTATCACCATCATCATCATCATCTTGCATCATTATCACCATCATCATCTTACATCATTATCACCATCATCATCATCATCTTGCATCATTTTCACCATCATCATCTTACATCATTATCACCATCATCATCATCATCTTGCATCATTTTCACCATCATCATCTTACATCATTATCACCATCACCATCATCATCACCATCATCTTGCATCATTATCATCATCATCATCATCGTCACCATCATCTTGCATCATTATCACCATCATCACATCATCTTGCATCATTATCACCATCATCATTATCACCATCATTATCACCATCATTATCACCATCATCACCATCATCACCATCATCACCATCATCATTACCATCATCTTCACCATCATCATAAGATGTCATCACCATCATCATCATCACCTTACATCATCATCATCACCATCATCATTACCATCATCTTCACCATCATCATAAGATGTCATCACCATCATCATCATCATCACCATCATCATTACCATCATCTTCACCATCATCATAAGATGTCATCACCATCATCATCATCATCACCTTACATCATCATCATCATCACCTTACATCATCATCATCATCACCTTACATCATCATCATCACCATCATCATTACCATCATCTTCACCATCATCATAAGATGTCATCACCATCATCATCATCATCACCATCATCATTACCATCATCTTCACCATCATCATAAGATGTCATCACCATCATCATCATCATCACCTTACATCATCATCACCTTACATCATCATCATCATCACCTTACATCATCATCATCACCATCATCATTACCATCATCTTCACCATCATCATAAGATGTCATCACCATCATCATCATCATCACCATCATCATTACCATCATCTTCACCATCATCATAAGATGTCATCACCATCATCATCATCATCACCTTACATCATCATCATCATCACCTTACATCATCATCATCACCATCATCATTACCATCATCTTCACCATCATCATAAGATGTCATCACCATCATCATCATCATCACCTTACATCATCATCATCATCACCTTACATCATCATCATCACCATCATCATATAACAAAGGTCTATCTACACAATCATGTTGTGGTCCAAAGGACTTACCAGACAAGTGTTCAGAGCCAGCACTGGTGGCATATTCCTTCCACTCAACAAGATATCTATAAATAGTAACAACACGTCAGCGCGTTATTTAAACCAAGTGAATATCCAGAAGGTCTGGGCTCTAGGGCTACTTACTCATCAAAATTGAGTCCATTGGTCCATTCCAATAACTCATCTACTTCCCAGTCTTCCACGGCCTCGTGTCCCCGTGAGTCAGCCGCGTTTACCATTCCCTGGGCCACAGTCTTTATAATATTTTGTGTTTGAGGATCGTTCGTTCCTTTGGCTTGTAACATACCTTGTTTGTACCTAGGGAGGAGAGGGTGGGGTTACCGGGAAATAATTTAGGACTTCCACAATTACGGGCAATAATATGATAGAATTTTGCTGACATTTCTAAAGAACTACAGAGACAAGGAACTATACAAGTAGCCTGAGAAAACAGAGGTCTTGGACGTTAGGCTAAGATACAAGGTACAACATTTGCGAACGGCAACTCGGAAGTTTTTCATTTGCGCATGCGTCGAGTTGTCATCCAAAAAATGGATGGCATATTTAGCCCGCAATATGCGTGCGCATAACTCAATAAACATATAACTGTTCACAAATGAGCCCACGCCCTTACTTATATGTTGCAGTACGTGACGTATTCCCCCAGCAACCGTTTTTATGGTCGTCACACAACGACCCCAAAAACGGCTGCGGGGGAAACTATGTGTGACGTAACTGGCGCATGCTCAAACTTTCGAGTCCAAGCAGAGGTTTCTTTCGTAAAAACAGTAAAGAGAAAAGACTCAGCTAAAAGGGCCTGCAAGCAAGGTAATCTGCAAGACTGACGAAAATGGCTAATGCTCTCGACCAACTACAAGTAAATGTCATTATTTTGACATAACTGTTACCCCAAGAAAAGTTTTAAAAATACTCACA
Source organism: Anthopleura sola (assembly GCA_023349425.1). Taxonomy (NCBI): domain Eukaryota; kingdom Metazoa; phylum Cnidaria; class Anthozoa; order Actiniaria; family Actiniidae; genus Anthopleura; species Anthopleura sola. The sequence goes on from JALHLI010000011.1 coordinate 2,832,085, forward strand.
TTTTTTTCATCCATTCGATTTTTCTTTGCTTTCTTTTGACTTCTAAATCTTGTTTTCGAACCATCTGAAGTGAAATATCCAATCTTTATTCCTCTCGTTTACGTGAATATTATCCTTCAATGGGCCTTTTTCAAAAATGGCGGACGCACATTCGAATGAGTTAAAATCTAACTGAGTGAAAAAACAATACCAGGACTAGAAAGAGTACCTTTACTTTAGTAACCCTACGAAGATACCCTATTTTTCGAAGTAACAATATTTCTCGAAGAGACAATATTTGTATAATGATCATCCGGGTGGATGTAGTCCTGAGAAGGACGTACTGTTTGATGTGACTGACGTTTCGACAACCTAAGCGGAAGTCATCTTCAGAGTCTAGTGAAGAAAAAGTCAGATATAGGTCTTATTTATACTGCCACGATAAACAATAGACTTCCATACAGGTTGTCGAAACGTCAGTCACATCAAACAGTCCTTCTCAGGACTACATCCACCCGGATGATCATTATACAAATATTGTCTCTTCGAGAAATATTGTTACTTCGAAAAATATCCATTCACCTGGGTTCAGACCATTCTTTATAATACGAAGATACCTTAGTCATACAAACGACTGTAAATTTGTTAATTTTCAAAAAAAAAAAAAAATAAAAATAAAATAAAATTTTCGTAGGGTTACTAAAGTAAAGGTGCTCTTTGTAATCCTGCCGCCATTTCTGAAAAAGATCAATTTGATTCAAACTAAACTAGATAATGAATTGATTATTAAAGCAAACCTTTTGGTAATTGAATTTCGTTTTTTTCTGTGAAGAATCAAAGACAACAGGGTCTTGATCTTTTCTGGTGACAAACTGTTGAAAAATATAGAAAAAGTTTTAGAGTACTTGTAGAGTAATAGAGTGGTTGTAGAGCAGTCTGCAGAGTCAGTAGTACGAATTGAAGACCTGACTCGACCAGTGTTTTTAAGGTTAGAAGTGATAACATGCACATTTTTACCCTGTCTGATACAAGTCTCCAGCCATTGTTTTCCCATCTTTGATAACAATCAACTACACCTGAAACAGAAGTATAGAAGGACAGTGATCAGGACAGACAGACAGACGGACGGACAGACAAACAAACAAACAAATTGACAGACGCACGGACAGACAAACAGACATTGAAATCGTCAGAAGTCAGACAAACGAACAGAAAAATAGTCGGACAGACAGACGAGCAGACAAATATTGAGACGGACAGACAGACGAACAGACAGATGGTCAGAGGGACGGACAGACAGACGGAAATTTTGCTCCATTACTAATGTTAGCATGCCATTTCAAATGTTGGTTGTTATGACTTCAGGAACAAAGTGAAAACACGTATTCCTCGTAAGTGACTTTTAGTAAAGGTTTTAAAGCCAACATCTCCCAAATAAGTTAGTAAGTGCATCCTGCTTCAAGTCTGAGGGGGCTGAGAAGGGTCTGGGGGAAGCACTGAGATGATGCAGTTGTATACCTTGTTTGATCTTGACACTTTTGTTGTGTACGACATTACATGGAAGGCTCTTGTTATCCGCCATCGTATAATCACGGGGTGCAAACGCACCAATGTCAGCTATGTTCCGATGAGTGAAGATCTTGTAGTAGATGTTGGGAGGGAACTTCTCCTGGGAAAGGGAAAATGTAATGAATGAATGAAAAATTAAGAAATGGGTGAATGGATAAATGAACGAATGAATAATTGGATGACTGAATGGATAACACCATGAAACCATCCAGCAAGCACAAGTGAATGAGTGAATACACATAAGAATTAAAAACATGAATGAATAAAAAAATGGACAAATGATTATTAAGTAAAAATATTCTTACTCCAGCAAGTCTGAACTTGATGTGAACTCCAGCACCTGCGTCAAGGAGATCTGCCTGTAAGTGAATTAAAAAAGAATGAATGAATGAATAAATGAATGAAGCAATGAAAGAATGAGTAAAGGAAGGAAGGAAGGAAGAAAAAGAATGAAAACATGAATATATAGATGCCAGATCTTTTCTGTCAGTCATGTTACAACATTTTGAGCAAGGAATGATGTAATACCACTCTGGTACTCACCTCTCTAGGGTTTATACATCTCAACATTAGTTTTGGATCACCTCTGTTCTTAAAGTTAATCAAATCTCTGTAATAATTGTACACTTGCACATCCTGTCACAAGCAATAACAACCACAAAATCAGAAAACCCAAAGAAAAACCCTGGAAATCAAGTAAGAGACTCAAACTGTGCTCACATGATTTCAATTGAGCAATAAACCTTTCTGGCTTGGCTGTAATGTTTTCCCATTTCAGACCAATTGTCATTAAATCCCTAGAGTAATGTTTCTTTGTTTAACAGTTGCATATAAGAAGACACATGAATAGACCCCTTGCATGTGACATCAGAGCAGCTCAATTTGGAGGGCAAAACAGAAGAATCTTAATCTCCTGAGAATTGGAACCTATTGTTTTGCCCTCCAAATTGAGCTGCATTCCGACATGCTGCAAGGGGTCTATATGGATACAACTCAAACAAAGAAGGGGAGGGGAGGGAGGATAGAGGAGTTTCTAAGTCGCTAATTGAATTTACCAACAAATTATGTACTACACTTCTCAGTTGAGCTTGGAACAACTGAAGTTTTGTCACAAAGTTTTGTCATTGAAAAGTGCATGTTGCCAGGGGCAATGTCAAAAATATTGAACCGTCTAGTGTGGGAAAAATTCATAAGCTTAATTGCCACCGCAGTGAAATCAGCATCATGCTTGATTCCTTTTGAATACTTTTGACGTTACCCCTGACAACATGCACTTTTCAATGACAAAACCTCAGTTGTTCCAATCTCAACTGAGAAGCGTAGTGTGGGTTTGCAGTAGGAGTGCTAAGACTCCACAGGTAGAACTTACGATATGTTTTCTCCAAGCTCTCTGTATAGAAGAAGCTGCTTTTTGTCTGTTTGATGCTGTAGATGCTCTGCTTTCTTCTCTGCTTTCAAGTTCTGGTGATTCCTCAAGAATGGTGGAAGATCTCTGAGGGGAGACCTCACCATTTGTTGTTGGTGGTGGAGCACTTGGATATCCACGTTTAACTTCTCTTGGCTTCAGGAGTTGCTTTCTCCACCATCTTTGTATTGTACGAGCACAAAATTCTTTAAAGCTGTTGTGATACAATTTCAAATTAAGTTACATATTCTATTTTTTCCTCTCAGATATCATAAAAATTGTGCATTCTGATTGGCTGTTGGAGCGGGCGGTATTCTCTCAGTTAATCTGCCCACAGTTCGGTATATACCCTAACGTCATCCACACGTGCATGGGATAAGGGATTGGTAACCAATAAAACAAATTCGAAAACAAGTGGAAAAGTCATTATGGAAAAAAAAAATAGTTATTTACCATCCTATTATTCACAGTCCTACAGTCGATCCAGATAGGAAAAATGTGCCCACGGCCTTGTAAACTGAACTCGGCCTAACAGCCTCGGTTTTCAAGCTCACCTTATGCACAGTTTTTCCCTATCTGGACCTCCTGTCCAGTAAATAACATATTGTGTATTAAAGAATGTGATGAAGGTTAAGAATGCTGTACATAATGGTTCCTATGGGAGCACGAATCATCTTTACTATTTGAAACACTTAATCTAAACCCTATGATAAGTCCCATAAGTCCCAATGAAGCCTGAACAGTTAACCTATGCAGAATGTGACAGACATACACAAGAAAACAAAGAGAAAAACAATAAGAACTCACCCACTTGACAACACAGCACTGACAGTAACACTACTTATATCAAACACAACATGGAAAAGATTACAATAACATAACAGAAATGCAAATTACATCAACATGGACACTAGGTACACACAGAATTTGAACTGTTTTCACATCTTATTAGTTGAAACTTGACAGTGCAGAATATCTGCATGTAGTGTTATGTTATGAGCTGAACCTTATGACATCAAAGAACACAATCTTATCAACCATTGTTTTCAATGTGCTTGGTTGATGTGAAGTTCAACATTTGAACTGGGACCAAGTGTTTATAATTGATGCAAACCAAAGTTCCTATTATTTGGAAATCAAGTGTGGCATAGCGGTAGTGCTCCCTTGCCTCTTCCTGCAGAGAGGTCTCAGGTTTGATTCCTGGACTCGACATCATATGTGAGTATAATTTATTTTGTCTCTCCCATAATTTGTGGGTTTTTCTTTGGGTTTTCTGGTTTTCCTCCCTCCACAAAGCCCAACATGCTAAATTCAATCAGCCCAGAGGTTGTTTCAGGGTTCAATCTAAGAGTTAGCCATGCCATGACTTAGATCAGCCCAGAGGTTGTTTCAGGGTTCAATCTAAGAGTTAGCCATGCCATGACTTAGATCAGCCCAGAGGTTGTTTCAGGGTTCAATCTAAGAGTTAGCCATGCCATGACTTAGATCAGCCCAGAGGTTGTTTCAGGGTTCAATCTAAGAGTTAGCCATGCCCTGACTTAGATTAGCCCAGAGGTTGTTTCAGGGTTCTATCTGTGAGTTAGCCATGCCCTGACTTAGATTAGCCCAGAGGTTGTTTCAGGGTTCTATCTGTGAGTTAGCCATACCCTGACTTAGATCAGCCCAGAGGCTGTTTCAGAGTTCTATCTGTGAGTTAGCCATACCCTGACTTATATTAGATCAGCCCAGAGGTTGTCTCAGGGTTCAATCTGTGAGTTAGCCATACCCTGACTTAGATCAGCCCAGAGGCTGTTTCAGAGTTCTATCTGTGAGTTAGCCATACCCTGACTTATATTAGATCAGCCCAGAGGTTGTTACCTCTAGGGTTTGAAAACATTGAAAGTGTCCTACTCTAAAAATGTGAATATGAGTGCATGGCCATTTCTTTCTGGCTGTGAATACCTGGAACCCTGAACCATACATACCTCATTGGTTTTTCTTTGACTGAGTCGCTGTATGCATCATATTTGGCTTTGATATTCATCAAATTCTAAATTCAAAAAATGAATAATTGTAAGCACATGGGAAATAAATGAATAAAACAATAATTTTAAGAATGAATATTTTTTAATAAACAAATTGAGTAACTGGCTGACTGACTGACTACCTGAGGCTCTTCCCCAACACCTTTGCCACTAGCCTTAGGATGAAGGATTTCAGAGAGCATAGTTCTAGAAAAGATAGAATAGCTACCGTTAGTGTTTAAGCTACTGAAGATCTGAGGAAGGTGCATTGTGCAGTTTCAAGAAATATCCCTAACTCCCCCACAGAGGAGGAATGGAATTTCCAAGGGGTGGGGAGGGTCTGAGGAGGGAATATTGTGCACTTCCAGAAAATGTCCATACCTCTGCTGCAGAAGAGGACTGGATTTCCCAATTGGTGGGGAGGGAGGATTCTATCATTCATCATACTGTACCTTGCATGATAACCTCTCCATACACGTTGTATTTCTATTGCTGCAGCAGCAGCTCTGTCATCCTTGTCCTTGCTCTCTTTTATAGTTTGCTAATAAATTTAAGAATAATAAAATGCTTAATTCAGAAATGATAAACAGTAAAAATAGACATAAAACTCAAGGTCTGGCAAATATCAAATCCATGCATTTTAAGTGTTCTAAAGTCGCTTGGTTAAAAAACGTCTCAAAAAATTATCCTTACCAGTCTTTCAGCTTTGGAGTACATGGAAAACTTGAGGTTCCGGTTAAGAAAACCTGAAATAATAAGATTAATTGCCTTTGTATTCACTAAATTCTTTAAGTTTGTACAACAGGAATGTGTAGCTCGCGAGCTCGTAAGCTTATTTTTCGAACTTGCTTTTTTTAAAAAAAAATTATTAAAATTAAAATATAATTTAGAGAAAACTGCACTGCTGAGTAATATGAAGAGTTCTGCCTCACAAGACGAGAAATTTAAATATGTAAACAAAAGATAAAATAGGAAAAAAGTTTTCACTTGTGCAAGAAATTTTTTGACACCAAATTCTCGAACACGCTGACTTTGCTTGAGGAAAAACTCACCTGGCAGGTTCGCATTCTCCAAAACGTTTCGAGCATCCTTCATGCTCAGGATTTTCAACTTTTGGGCCATCTTTTATCCCAGTTTTCTCTTCTTAAACTCTCAAAAAACAATATTTTTGGCAGAGAATTTGAAACGACTGGACGCCATTGTTAGTTTGATTACAACTTGCTTGGATACGGGATACCGCTGAACTACGACGGGCTCAGTATATTTCCCATAATGCTCTTCGATTAAAGTTGACACAGGAAACCCAGCCATAATTTCTCACTTCAAAACACTCGTGCGTTTATTTTATAATTTATTTCACACTTTTTTTTTGAAATATAACAATATGTACACACATGGAGTGAAGTGGTATATTATACTATTTCCAAAAAGTTCTTTCACTCTCGACCCCAGTGTCATTATTACTGCGCTGACAAAATGTCAGACATTTTGAGCGCGCACATAAGAACGACAGTACTCTGGCATCGAGATAGCCTCCTTTGCCGTCGTTATTTGCGTCAGCACAAATAATGTATGCAAAGGAGGAAAAGATCGAGAGTGGTTAAGAGATTCTATCATAAGTTTTCCATGCAGAATTAGAAATATTGTCAGTACTAAAATTAAGGTTTTCAAAGTTTTGATGACAGGACATTTCGCCTATATATGGTCGAAGTAGTGCCCTACATAAAGAAGAACAGTTTGGGAATGGCTTTTAAACCCTGTCCCTAATGCATAACCAAGTACCTTAATTTTCACAATGTAAAGTTAATAGACCTCTTTACCTTCGTTGTTTGTCGTGCCATTTTCTGACCACGTGATGACACTCTTGGGAGTTAATTCTTTCATGCGTAAATATTTCAACAAAAGAACATTTCTCAAGGGAATGACATGCGGTCTGAAATGGGCAATTTTCATACGAAGGCCTAGGTCTATCAAATGTGATTTGCGAGCATCGCCATATTTTCTGTAACCATGGTAACGCGTTTTCCAAAAACGAGTCCTTTTGCATCTCAAAATTGTTTCCTAAACTATCTAATTAAAGAAATGGATCCTACTTTCTACTCTCCAAGACATTGTGTCAACACTACCGTACCTCAAAAGGTGCTCTACTGTCCTCTTCTAAAGTAAAGAAATGACCCTTGCCCCTTCAATCAACAAATTGAGTCCATCTCATTTCAAAACCCACATAATAATTCAAAGTCTAAATCCAGGGAGATTTCAGCAAGTGCCTGAACACCCTGTCCTCCTTCCAGCCCAGCAAAGGAGGTGCAAATGCCTCCAAAATACGGAAAAAGCAAGCATGTCCAATAAATTTTTTCGATTTCGACATCCGGAGAAACCTGCTCGCAGATCCCTAGAAACATGTGTAATATTGCAACATGTGTGGCATTTGTTACTGTTAGCCACAAATTTGAAACCGGGGATCTGAGATACATTCCCTTACAGCGCTTTTCGTAATTGTGCGACCTACCGAATCCAGACGTCTTGCGTTTTGGCTTCTGAGAACTGATCAAACTTACGACGGGCCGAGTTCATTCCAATCGCGCGTTTCGACAACTATTTTCGCATGTTGATCCGTATAAACATTGCTACGAATTGCTAATACTCCTTCCTGATTGGTTATGAATAAAAACTGCAGATCGCAGAATTATGAAAAGCGCTGTATAGTCATTCGTATCTCACTCATTATTGTCACTCTAAGACAGATCATCTTATTCAGTGCTAGCTTGGAGACTCCAGGGGTACGAGGTTTGTGTGATGGGACTTGATTCTATGCAGTAGGTTTTCTCCTACAGGATAAAAAACCTGTTCCCACATGTCTCGGAGAGTGTCGTATAGATATGGCTCTACGTTCTCCATACTTGTAGAATCAAACATGACTTCTTCATCTGCGAAAATAGAAGGATAAAGAGTCTTAGATTAGATTTTGTACTGACACGGTAACGGTAAGGCGCAGTCCGCTCCGTAAGGTTTTCACAGTCATACAAAAACTGCTCTTAAAATGAGTGGCATGTGCTGCTGCGGCGCTGCGTGTTGTGTGTTGTAGAGCAGTTACGGTCCGGGCCTTTACGTGACTGTGTCAGTGCTGTGCCGTGTATGAAAACATTTGACTTTCGGAGTCGTGTCAGCGCCGCGCCGTAACCGTGCCGTGCGGCGTGACTTTTCGCACTCATAAGAAATCCTCTTCAAATTAATAATGAATGTAGTGGTAATTCGTAGAGCTCCGTACGGAGAGTGATGGTTGTAAAATATACTGACCTCATATATGTTATATATTAAAGTCTAGAGGACACAATTCATCGTAAACATCGATAAGCTACTTCAATTCTTACCTAGATATTCTGCGAGCAAGTCGATAAGGTCCAAAGTTTCTTCTTCTCCAAACGTATCAAATGAAGTTGTAATATCCCCGCTACAAAGATTAAAATGGAAGTATAAGTTTATGCATATACAGCTATTTCAAAAATGGTTCGTGAAGGTTTGCATGTTGCATGTTGCATGTTGCAAACCAAGCTCGAATTGCAATGTGGGCGATGTGGATGCGATCAGTGAAAGGTCACAACAATATGGAATTTTCTCAAACTTTGACTGCAGGTTTTTCCGATATATTTTCTTCTGTGCTGGCATTATTTACATATGAATATAATACATTTCAAGCTTAAGCAAAATACAGCAACAAACAAACCCACCACCAACCTTTCTTAAGATAGCTGTATATTTTACTATACGTCGTGGGTGTACCCAGGGTAATAAAAGCTTCCGAAGTTTTCAAGAAAGATACGAGAACATGGAGTTGGTGCTCTTTAATGTAGTTGAAGTTTTTTGATTTTTATCCTGAAACTTTCATAATGGAGTTTCCTTAAGTCACATATTTTGGACGACATGGAATTCCCTTCCCTGCCTCTCCTCCCTTCCTCCCCCCACACGCACGCTGGGTACGATGCACACATTTGCCTTTAGCTAACCTGAAATTCCACAGAGTTTGGCACACCATTGCTGACAGCTGCCAATCATTTTTGCCAAAGTCATGAAGGACATCGATCAACCTATGGAAGAAGAAAGCCATAACACAAGGTCAGCACTAGCAAGAATTCAATAGTGGTTATAAATTCCGATGTTGAAAAGGGAAAATGGGAATGAAGAAGAAAACAATGGGAAACCATTTCAATGTTGTGGAAAGCCATTCCTGTGTCACGGCATGTGGTACCGTACATTTCCCACGCACATAAAAACTACTCCATGGTTCACAACGTGAATCAATGCAAACAATAGGAAACCATTTCTTTTAAGGGAAGTTCTTTCAGTGTCACGGCATGTAGTACCGTACATTTCCCACTAATAATAAAAACACTCCATGGTACATCCTGTATATAATGTAAATGAGCGATTTGTACAGAATGCATTCCATTCTATGTTGTACTGTAAATTTCCAACGCACCAAAAAACTACTCTATGGCACATAATGTGAATGAATCAACTGAACGGAAAACCATTTGAGTGTCGAGGGAAGCCATTCCAATGTCACGGCACGTCATACCGTACATTTTCTAACCCGCATACAAAACTACCAATACTGTGTGCTACATAATACTGTACTTTTTAATGCCGCCTTCTTCTCGTAGCTTTGGCCTTCTGTCATCATCGGTCATCAGGTTGATCAAGACTCCACAGGCAGTGAAGACGGTTTCTCTCTCACCGGCGTCAAGTAAAGCTATCATTATTTCATCAACTAAAAGAATTATCTTTGAATTAGTCATCATCATAATCTTTAATCTGCAGCACCCCCTCCCCCTTCCCAGGCTCCAAGTGAAAGATATGTTAATTTTGTAACACTAACAGACAGAGTTATTCTGTTGATTCTGAATTTTCTTGCTTCGGCATTTTTTGTTTGGCCTTCAGCCAGCAATGCAAAACAGTCCCATTTTTGCCAGGATTTGGTCCACTTTGGCCTCGGTTGCACCCCCTACAAAAAGTCCTGACGCATGGGTACCGGCCTGGTATTTACAATGCAGGCTAGTCCAAGCAACATACACTCAAATGATTTCAGTTCGTCATACTTACCCTTATGTTCAGCTAACACCTTTCGGACTTCTTTGTTCCTGGTCAGGTTACCAAACACTCGAGACGCCTCCACCATGGCATCCATGTTCTCTGGTAACAACAGACCTAATAGAGCTGGGGGAAACAAATACAATGCACTTTAGCATGGTTCATAACAATATAGCCTACACAGGCGTCCTTAGGGTCGGTCATGCATCATGCAACATTTCACTCCCCACTCTGAAAACGATACGTAATGACGTGAGGACCCTAATAACGTCTCCATAAGAGGCTAGTACCAATAAAACAAGATGAAATTCCAGGAAATTACCATGGAACAGATGTAAAAGTTCCAGGACCCAGAACCAATGTGTAAATAGATTTCCCAGAAAAAATGAACAGCCACTATTCTGCCATTACATACATGCAGGCCATGTTTTCCAGGGCATCAATATAAAAGTTCCAAGATCAAAACATTTACCAAAGATGACCATAAAATTCCAGGGTTTTCCCCAGGATTTTTCCCAGGATTTTTCCCAGGATTTTAAGGAGAAGAGAGAATTTGAAGGCTTTTTCCAAGGCCCTTTTTGTAATTCCAGGAAGTTTTCCTCCAATTCCAGGAGCAGTACAAACCCTACTTTGATATGCATGGCTTTTCATTTATTTATGGCAATTTGCATTCAGGCCCGTTTACACTAGCAAATTTATCGCGCAACTTGACCGGCGATTTCAATGGCGATTTTATCGCGACCCAAATCCCAGCGAGTTGCACTACATTTCGATCATGTTTGAATTGGCGGCGACGTAGCTGCGATCATCGCCGTGAAATCGCCATAAAAATCGCCGCTCAAGTCGCGCGACAAAGTTGCTAGTGTAAACGGGCCTTTAGACAGCAGCCTGCTATACTTACATTCTGTTATATCTATTTGTCTTTGTAATACAACACTGGTGCTGTCTTGGTAAAATGACAGGTTGTTCAGCGTTGCTACAGTATTCAGCACTAATTCTTCATTGGATTCTATATTCTTGGTATCTAAAGAGTCAATACAAACATATCAAATCTGTCAGTGATATAATAAAACTTGCCTGAGGATCTTCCTCCTCAGCCTTAACCTCGCTGTCAGTCCCATTGCCATACCCGACTGAGTACGATCATACAAACTAATCTAACCTTGCCAGGATCTTCTCTTTCTCAGCCTTAAACTCACTGTCAGTCCCATTGCCATACCCGACTGAGTACGATCATACGGACTAATCTGACTTTCTATTTCAGGGCTTAAAATAATGGCAATAGAGAACTCGAAACTAGAGTATTGATAACTGAATCCCATGGTTCATAACTCACCTAATATTTGTAACAACATATTAATACAATCTTCATCAGCAGATATAACACTACCAACATCCATATTAATGGACAGATTGGCAATGACTCTTATTATCTGAGGGAAAGGATATACAAGAATAATATTAATTCATCATCAATCAATTCAAATATACCATCTGAATAAGAATTACACCCATCTTCATAATAATTATGTAATTATTACGTGACCGAGACACAGTTAGCTGTAAATCAAGTCAGCTGGGTTTTTAGCTTCTGTCAATCAAATTTTGAATGGTCGGAGCTAGTAAATTTGTGATTGACAGCAGTCAAAAACCCAGGCGTAACATAATAATTAGTCTTCATATTGGGGCAAGTAAAATCAAGAGAAAAATCTAAATTTCACAAGAAGTGTAAAGCATCTTTCCCCTTCCTCTTTCCTCCCTTGACCCCTCTTCTTAGAGAGCCAGTTCAGGGGGGAGCATGCCTACCTTGACAAGGACGTCATCAAGAGGCTCATTCTTAGAGTAACTGCTCTCACTACCACTACTGTAGTCACTGTGGGACTTGGAAGAATCACTGGATTCACTTTTGATACTCTAATATGAAACAAAAACAAAACACAATCATGAGTACGATAGAAGACAGAGGTCATCCATAAACACCTGCATGCTAGTGGTCATATCAGATGATAGGAACTACATCATGTATTTTCTGGAACTACACGATATACCCTTTTCAGACCCTCCCACCCCTTGGAAATACAAATCCCCCTCTGTGAGGGAGGTATGGATATTTTCTGGAACTACACAATATACCATCCTCAGACCCTCCCCACCCCTTGGAAATTCCAATGTATATTTTCTGGAACTACACAATATACCCTTCTCAGACCTCCCCCCCCCCCCCCCCCCCCCCACTGGAAATTTCAATCCCCTCTGCGGGGGAGTCCTCCTCAGACCCTCCTCTTCCTGAGAATTATCAAACAGCGTCCAGGGAGGGGGGGGGGGGGAAGCATTAGTAGTGGCATTGGTATTATTCAGGTCAATAGCTAGACTGAAGACTGAATTTCCATTAAAGTTTTCAGAAAAGTGTTAATATAAAGAAGAAATGTCCTCTTTTCAGACATCCCCCTACCTGATCCATACTAGAGTACATCTTCATCAAAGACAAGAGTGTTGTCATACATGGCTTTGTATTAAACAGCTGACTCCTTGCCTCGTCATTCTTGGATGTCAGATTCCCAAGAATGAAACAAATACGAACAACCACTTCCTGCATATAAACAAAGTGAGCTATTCATTAATTGTGAATCCTCTGTAATTTGCACTTATAATCATGACTGAAGTGCTAAGTAAGAAAGACCTATTTGGTGCCAAACAAATGTGTTCATGTGAGCATATGTAAATGCGATGTGTGCATTATGAATTAATGTGTATCATCACCACCACCATTATCACAATCATCAGCACAATCATCATCTCCATCATCACCATTATCATGATCATCAGCACAATCATCATCATCACCACCATTATCATGGTCATCAGCACAATCATTATCTCCATCACCACCATTATCACGATCATCAGGACAATCATCATCATCATCATCACCACCACCATTATAATGATCATCAGCACAATCATCATCATCATCATCATCACTACCATTATCATGATTATCAGCACAATCATCATCATTATCTCCATCATCACCATTATCACCATTATCACTATCATCAGCACAATGATCATCATCATCACCACCATTATAACGATCATCAGCACAATCGTCATCATCATCATTACCACCATTATAATGATCATCAGCACAATGATCATCTTCATCATCACCACCATTATAACGATCATCAGCACAATCATCATCATCTCCATCATCACCATTATAATCAGCACAATCATTATCATCATCTTCATCATCATTATCACGATGATCAGCACAATCATCATCATCACCACCACCATTATAATGATCATCAGCACAATCATCACCATCTCCATCATCACCATTATCACGATGATCAGCACAATCATCATCATCATCATCATTATCATCATCGTTATTATTATAAGAACACACCTGTTTCTTTTCATGATCTTTGAGGGCCTTTAACAAGGCTTTAAAACAGTTCTCCGAAGTACAAAGCTGAGTGCAGCAGTCATTGTAGAGAGTTAACTTACTGTTGAAACAACATGATAAAATTAGGCAACTACTAACTGATTCATTTGCTTGCTGATAAGACCTTTTGTTCTATAAATTGTGCCAAAGTTGAAGGTTTATCAGCCTATTGCTAGCTTTTGCCATTACATGTGAATTGAATCCCTAAAACGAAAAAACAAGTTTTATAGACCTTATTCTTTTTACTTTTTTATTCTTTTTTATTTATTCAAGTTCGCCACTCTGAGGTGGATGGAAAGCCTTACAGGTCAGGGACCTAACTACAAGGCAACCGATACCTAGATCCAATTAGATTTTGTGGAGGGAGGAAAACTGGAGAACAGCACAGGAGAGAACCAATGAGAAACTCTACTCACATACAACACCAAAAGCCCAGTGGGGCTTGAATGCCGGTCACATTACAGACCCCATGTCATTCCCAAGAGTATCATTTTGGGAATGGCATGTGTTCGGTAATGGGAAAACATTGTAACACCACAAATACTTAAGGTCTATTACCACATATGACTATACTGGTGTCACTCATTTCTTGGTCAGGAAAATAAATATAGTTAGGTTGACTTACGGCAAACACGTCTAGTTTCAATGTTTTCTATAAAAATTTCATACAAATTTTAAATTTCTTGGTTTTCTCACCTCAATATTCTAGATGTGTTGTAAACTAAGTCTTCGTCAGTACTGAAATGGTGCAGTAGATCCCCTAGGTGCTTGATAATATTAAGACTTAGGAAGAGTTCTCTGGCTCCATTAACATCTGCTATGTATCGCAGAACCCCGGTTATCTGTAACAAGTACAGTGCATTTGTTACTGCGATTCTCAATATTCTGCGAACTCAGACATTTCAATGGCTTGTTGTGAAATTGGTTTTTCGCTGCTGTCAATCAAAACTAATTAGTCGGTACCTTTTATGTTTCTGACTGGCAACAGTGAAAATACAAATTCCAACCGGAAACTCACAAGTACCGATTTTGCAGAATATTGAGAACCGCAGTAAAGCAGTTAATTCTGTATGACAATGAAAAGCTTATCGCGCGCATCTCACCTAGCCTGACCTAACAGGGCATAGCTGATTTAAGTTATTGATGATATTTGCAGACACAAGAACATCACATCAGCCCTAAGCGGCTATTTTTTTATAAGAATAAAGTAACATACAGTACCTGAACAAGAAGGTTAGAGATATGCCACTCTGGTTTACCATACTTAGGAATCTGGAAAAGACATTAACATTATGAAACTAATAACAAGCTATTTTTTTGCTTTTTTCTTCATCTACTAATATGAAAAAGTATGATGGCTGTTGGTCATTGTATTGCTTTCTTATGCTGTTGGCAAATAAGAGTGGCAGAGTACAAGGGGTTAAGACCATCATACTTTTTCTTTACCTTCATGTTTATTATTTTCATCATCCTCATCCACATATGTCATCATCACCATCATCATCATCATAAGATGTCATCATCATAAAATGTCATCATAAAATTTCATCATCATAAGATGTCATCATCATAAGATGTCATCACCATAAAATGTCATCATTACCATCATCATCACCATCATCTTCACCATCATCATAAGATGTCATCATCATAAGATGTCATCATCATAAAATGTCATCATTACCATCATCATCACCATCATCATCACCATCATCATAAGATGTCATCATCATAAGATGTCATCATCATAAAATGTCATCATTACCATCATCATCACCATCATCTTCACCATCATCATAAGATGTCATCATCATAAGATGTCATCATCATAAAATGTCATCATTACCATCATCATCACCATCATCATCACCATCATCATAAGATGTCATCATCATAAGATGTCATCATCATAAAATGTCATCATCATGCATCATCATCATTCATCATGCATCATCATCATCCTTATCACTCTCATTGTCTTTATTGTCATTTTTAGACTTCTAAATATTACTCTTACTGTATTCATGAATATTAACAAATTAACATCAGCCAAATGAACATCAGAGTTTCCATTTGTTAAAATACACCCCTTGCAGCACGTCAAAATGTAGCTCAATTTGGTGGACAAAACAATAGCTTCCCATCCTCAGGAGATTGAAATTTCTTTTGATTTATCCTCCAAATTAAGCTGCTTTGACAACACATGTAAGGAGTCTATATAACCAGACCCAATACTCACATCATTACAAATTGTATTCAAGATGTTAGCCAGTGCCTCAATGGTTCCTAGAGACATCAGTTCTTGCTGCGTAGCAGGATTATTATTACTTAGGTGTTTCAATGCACCAGTAGTGTAGACCAGAGCTTCACGGTACGTCAAAGTATCATAACCTTTTAATGCATCCACAAGATATCCTAACATGCAAGATAAAAAATATAGTGTTAATATTGCATTTGAAACACTATTTTTGGTCACTCAACTTTGTGGCAGGTCTCTCATTTGATTTGAGTGTTTTTCTTCAAGTTCTCTGGTTTACCTCCCTGACTGAACATTGAATACCAATTTGATCTGTAAGTTTAGCCTGGTTCACACACTCAGGCAATGCAAATGCAAATGCAACCAGGTGATCTGGAATCTAGACGTGCAATGCATTATTTGCAACAGCAAAAATTTCCAAGCGTTTTCTATGATCTCTTGTCAAAATGAAATATTTGCCACCAACAACAATGAAATATGCTTTTTCTAAAAGGTATTTGGCGAATCTTTGCATGGATGAGTTTTGCTTTATTTAATTTCGAGAAAAAGCTGTTATAAACTGAACCGAAAACCTGGAACTAGGAAACATTGAGCTATGAACAAAATGTTTGCTGATTGGCTAATTCCTTTGGCCTGAGAGAAGCGAGATCATCTAGAAGGAATTTTCTCGTGCTTGTGTTTGCATCTTTAATCTGTGAACATGTGTTTTCACAAATACAAATGCAAGACCAAAAATGTTGTTAATATAAACAAGCACTATTGCGCATGCATACCTTAATTTGCTTGCATTTGCATTTCATGTGTGAACATTTGCATTTGCATTGCTGAAAAGAACCCTGATATTATTACTTACTGAGCATATCTTCTTCTAGGAACATCTGGTCATTCTTTTCAGTCTTTGCTAGTTTATATACGACCATACAAATATTGGTTATGTTATTTCCAGATACCTTCATCTGAAATTCAAGGAACAAATTTATTAACAATATGATTGATAATTAGATTTTTATATAATTCTCTTATATGATTATAGTATACATGTCAGGGCTAAAAATTACATGCGGCCATTTGCCAGTCATGATGACTGGCCAAAATAGTTTTAGCTTGGTCATACGTCATTTCTGGCTCAATGGTACCAGTCAAAATGACCAGGCAAGTAAAGATTTGACCAGATAAGTTCTGATTCTGGCAAGACATTGTCTGATGACTGGCTGATATGTTTGGCTCTGCCCGTCTAGTAATAACCAAGACAACTCATGGCCTCCAGACATTTTGAAGTTATTTAGGTCATAAAACAATAGAAAGCTCTAAGATGACTTCCACTCAGGTTGTTGAAATGTCAGTCACCAACAACAACAGTCTTTCTCAAGACTACACTCACCCGGGTGATCACATTACTCACTCCAGTGCTCTGACAGTTACACAAACCTTTCCTATCATAAACCATATAATAATACTTACTGATAGTATAAGTTTTCCTAATCGGAGCATAAGTCTTGGATCAGTCACATCCAAGAATTTAAAAAGAGTCTTGAGAATTTCTCCTCGCCTGCGAGCTGATGAACTCCCACTTGCTTTCCCCATCATCCCTTTTCTCTCCAACAAATTCCACAATTTCAAACAGTCTCGACAAAGTTCACTGGTACTGTTAGCTATGAATTTTTCTTCCATTTGGACTAAAAGTGGTTTGACCTGCTCTTCATAATATAAAGCAAGTTCGTCTTTTGCCTTGTCTGATTCTGTTCCTGGTTTTCTTTTCCTTTTGTCTCCACTACTAGTTCTCTCAGTCTGTTTAACATCCTTCTTAGGAGAGGTTTCTTCTGAACTTCTACCATTTTCATTATAATTTAATTTATTATTCGGCTCTTGGTTCTCAGATTCACATTCCTCAGGGGATAGAGGTGCACTTCTTTCCTTAGGACCGCTGCGAACACGCCTTGTTATCAGTAAGTCACTCTTGATTGCCGAAGGAGGGGTAGGAGTAGGGCCTGCTGAATTACGCCTGGTGATACTAGCAGAACTTGGTGGTGTATTAGAGGACAATACTTTCTTGGGTGGTGAAGGGCAGAAGGATATTGCACCATCACTACCTGCAACAGCTGATTTGATTTTGACATTTGTTTTGGGTGAAATTGAAGGGGTTCCTGACGCAATGGTGGGTACTTGTCCAGTTTGGGGCTGAGAGTTGTTTGTGTCACCATTGGAGGGAAGGGAGGTTCTTATTGGACGTCTGACTTTTGAGCCTGGAGGCTAGAAAATAAAAGAGGATAGATCTTTATTACTTATGCAATGTAAAAGAAAGAGTTCCACTGCTATGCCACCCATGCTTGGAATTATGTTTCCAAGGAGTGAGGATGTTGTTAGTTGGTATATTCTACAGTTTCAGGAAATATTTATGAATACTTTGATCTCCACCAAAGGATTAAGGAATTTCCTTGCTGGAGAGAGTGTCCCAGTGGGGTATTTATTCAAGATAACATATGAGTGCTCAAAGATCTTCAATCTCCCCCACACAGAGAGATGAGATTTGTAAAGGATTTTGGGATTAATAAGCAATAAATCCTCTATCAGATTTTAATTCTTGGGGTACTTAGGTCTAATATCAATACCATTTCATGTAGGAGGTTTTGCTATTTTCTGAAACTATGCAATATAGACCTCTTTAGTTTTGGAGTAATGTTTTGCCCATTTCAGACCACGTCATTTCCTTGAGTATAATTTCTTTCTCCGACTAGCATTTGGAGGGTCGTGGGTTCGATTCCCATCTGGGGCTCAGAATTTTTTCCCCTGAGTATTTCACAGTATGGTACGATGATATACACATTTTATAATTTCTTTGTTTGGATGCAAATGAAACAAAGAATCCTATTCTCAAAGGAATGTCACATGGTCTGAAATAGGCAAAACAAATGCCCGAGATAAAGAGGTCTATTGTTGAATTATTAAAGTTTGGGCAAGAGGGAACTTACAGTTGATGGTGGTCCAGGAATAAAAACTTCCTCAGGAATGTCAGGTGCATTTTCTAAAGGAGTTAGTCTTCTGCCTGAAGGTGGACGTGATGATGACTCCTCATATTGAAAGTTTCCACTAAAACAATAGGAAAGAATTATATCAGGATGAGAATTCCTGAGTCTAATATATAGGAAATGGGATTGGCTGTACAAAATTAAAATATTGTGGAACAATATCAACCTTTCTTCCCTTCCCCTCAAACACACAAAACAGACATAAACTCATAAAATGGGTTATGAAATTTTTCTTACTCCAATAAATTAAAGAACTAACAAGGAAATGCATTAAAGTATTGTTACAAACTTTTTAACATGGTGTTTAAGTTTTCTTCTACTTCACTTTATGCATGATTATGGTGAGTTTAAAAATGTCTACAGTCATAGAGCCCCTACAGGGAATACAGCTCAACTTAGAGGACAAAACAATAGGTTTTTCAATTCTCAGGAGATTGAAATTCTTTTGTTTTGTTCTCCAAATTGAATTGCTTTGACATCAGGTGCAAGGGGTCTATTGGGCTATATCTTCCTTGTGCTTTATATTTTTTTCTATTCTTTGTTATTTGTATCTTATATAATGGCATAATATCTTATGGTAAATACTAGGATATTTTGGGCATGAGATTTTCCAGTGAATATTTTATTCTATTCAAGACAAAACTAGACCCATTAATCATAAACTTGACATTCAAAGACTACTTCATATTGAATAACAGGAATCGGACTCATTATTATACACATTTCCTCCTTCCTTCCAAAATCCTATTTTACTATTTTCTTTTTCAGTTTTTCGTACCGATATACCTTTTTTTTCATACCTTCTAATATTGTTCTAAAGCCATCATTTTGTTCACATTTCTACCACTAATTGACTGGTAAATAAATTAGTATATCTAACCAGTAATTCATTAATAATTCAAGTTAAAAGATTTAATTTTTGTTGGTCAGTGTCAAGTTCACAGTCAAATAGACGATGATTGGTCTACAATATAAATCTTAAGACATGCATGAAAAAAAATAACGACAAGATTGATGGAAGATATTTATAAAGGCATTTACTATATACACAATTATGGAAATGTTGATCTTTCAGCTATTGTGACAAGCTAAATATTTAGCAGTTTGCAAAACATTAAAAAAATTTCAAAAACAAAATTCTATAAAAAAATATAAATTTTTATATTAGCATCTTGGTTTTATTTTTTGCTTTGTTCTTGATTTTATGAAAATTTTTGAATGGTCTAACAATGGTACTTCACACAAGTTATATCCTAAAAAGATACACTTTGAGTATTCAAAGGTTGTTATGAGAGAAAAATCCATTAACTTTAAGTACATAAAGTTTGGTTTTAAAAGAGTTTGCGAAAACTGCATTAAGTAGTTCAAGAAATTATGGGGGAAATATAAAGAAAGATAAGATGCTTGAGAAATTCAGACTTCTTCCAGTTGAACAAGTTTTGTATTTTATTGGAAATTTTGTAATTATTTTGTGAAGTTTCGCTACAAAAGCAGCTGCTTTTAAAGAATAAAATCGTGACAAGTGCAGAGTATATAAACTGTCTAACCCCAAGGGCAGTTAGAAAAACACGAAACACAGCATTAATAACTATTAGGACTTCAACAAAATCTTTAAAAGTTTGTGTAGAAATGATAAGTTGAAGCGAAAACTTTGTGGAAAGATTTGGTTGACCAAAAACAAGAAGCATCGCACGGTAAAAATAAATTTTTAAAATATATTTTTGAGCTAAGCGAAGTTTTCTTGATATTTTCCTCTTGTTATATGACCCTTAGGAATAATAATTATGGGTAAGAAGTTAGACTTAAGTATAGTATTACGAGTCCTTGGATTATATATCAAATTGTGGTCTACTGTCCTCAAACAGTAAACATTACCCACAACATTACTGATTCGTGCCCAAGTTTTACGGACTTCAAACCCACAGAAAACTTTACCTGAGGACTGAAGGAGGTCGTCCTTCCACTGGTCTTGCAGCACTGCTATGAAATAAAGTCCTCTTCGAGTCTGTTGGAGTACAGGGTCTTCTTGTTTTGAGAGAACGAACAGCGGAACGAGCTTCGGCAACAATGTCTGCACTTGTTGTCCCCGTCTTCTCGTAAAATGGCCGGTCGGGGACTCTTTTGTTTTTGCGCGGCTGACGACCAGACGCTTCCATTATGGATAATAATTACTACGTTAGTAGGAGCTACATGTTTTGCTATATTGGGTATTATTTTACGGGGTCAAATGAGTCAAAATTATACGAAGAAAATGAGCCATGAAATCATCTTGTTCAACAAGACGTCCGTTCCTAAGAACGCTTTTACTGAAGACCTCGTTTCCATGAGCGGACACGAACCTTACTGAGCATGCGTCGCATTTTCCCGCAAAAAATGAAAAAATATAAACGAACAAAAGAAAAAATGTATTTTAAAATAGAAACTTTCCATTTTGCCTTTTTTTATAATTTAACGATAGACAATTAACGAAAAATTTGATGATAATTTCCTAACGAAATTTTTAAACGCTTTCAAATGATATGTAAATATATGCTTTGTTTAAATTGTAGTAGTAAATCGATTTAAAAAAAGAACATCTAGCATCGTCTTAAAAAAATTAAAAAAGACGCTTTTATTCCGATGCTTTTATTTTCAAAAATTCGTAAAAAAAAAAAATAAATAAAAAATGCGCCAGCGTTCTTTTACTATTGGTCAGTGGTAATGTATAGTGGATTGTGCGTAGTGTAGTGGGTCCAAGATGGCGGGAAGTTCGGGTTCGTTTCGTCAACTGGAAGACAAGCCATGTTCTGCCGAGGTTCATTGCATGAAATGGTCCCCCAAAATGGATCTTCTGGCTTTAGTTTCAGCAGAGGGAGAGGTCTGGCTGCACAGGCTGTCTTGGAAGAGGGTTTGGTGTGTCCCTGCGAGTGAGGGCAAAGCTGTTCAAATCGCTTGGAGGCCGGACGGGAAGCTACTGTGCGTGGGGCACCAAGATGGTACGATCAAGCTTTTTGACGTAGAGAACGCTGAGTGCATCCACACCTGCAGCATTGGGGAGACTCCTTCCTGTATGGATTGGATTGAACAAGAGAAAACCACGGGTCTATGCAAAGATATAGACAAACAGCCCTTCAATGTAGACAAAGCAGAGCTACTCCTCCCTGCCCTCCCCTCCCTACCCAAATCTGGTGAGAGCCTGTTTTCCAAAGATTCCAATGAAGAGGGGAATAAGGATCCAAAGAAACTGTCTTCTTTACCTGAAGAGTTAAGCATTCTTTGTATTGGAGACAACAAAGGTCAAGTCCATATTTTTCTTTATGGTGTGTTTCTATGTGGGGTGGTAAGCATGACAAGTACTGTCGAAGACTCAGAAATCTTAAATGCGTCATTTTCAACTAACCTTCAAGTTATAAGTGCCGTCATCAAATCTAAGGCCAGCGGTGATCAGCAGGCAGTGTTACTGGAACTGTATGGTAGCCCTCTATTAAGCTCCCGAAGGCATGAGCTCTCTGTTATTTCCAAGAAGATTGGTACCATTTTGACCCTGATGGAGTACTTCAACAAAACAATAATTTTAATGTCAGAAGCGTGGGAGGACATACTCTTGGAAATGGACACAAAGTTAACAACCTTTGCCTCGGAGAGACTTGCTGCTGGTTCATCTGTCAGTGAGGAATTTTTGACACTTCTTACCAGAGGGACTGCATCACCTGAGCTACAAGCATTCCTTCTCCATGAGTTAACTGAAAAGGGGCTCAAGAAGCTGGGTCATAATATTGAGAATTCGTATTCTAGCATTCAAGGTTTGGCGCTCAAGCATTTGCAGTGTGTAACTCAGGCACTATTGTTTCATTTGACAGAGATGAATGGAATGTCAAAATGGTATGATCATTTTGGTATCTTGGGCCTCTCAGATGAATCAATCCAGAAAGCTATAAAGATGCTTGGATCTGTAATGTTAAAGACCAGAGAACTTGTTGATGTCATTGAGACAAGTTTGAAAAGTTTCAAAGCTTTTTTCCAATGGTTGTACTCTGTGATCCTGAGGCTTTCAGATGAAGCTGTTCCCAGCTATGTCAAGCAGTTCAGCCAACAAGATATAATTATGATTGCAAACTTCCTTCAGGACCAGTTAAAAGTCAATGACCAAGGCAAATTCAGTTTAGAAAGAGTAGGGCAATACTTTGAGGATAAACCACTGACTGATATCTCGGCATATGGAGATACGCCATGGACACGGTTTGTAGCAAATAACCCAGTGTTGATTAAGAGTCCATTAATCATGAATCATAACAAGAATGTCTCCCTCACAACCTTGGCAAAACAGCTACAAGAGAGCATTGAAAATGCATTCAAGAAGTTGGCCGATACGATAGGCAATTCATTTCAGTGTCAATCATCTACTCACTTGGCAGACTGCGACAGCAATTCATTGGTGACGGTCTCGCAGTCCACATCAAAGTCTCCAGGAATTCAGAATCTAGTGTTTGGGATCGGTGGAAATGAGCTGATGAAAGTTTTCTTGGTTTGTTTAGCATCAGATCAACAAAATGAAGGCCTCGTTGCTGGAAAAGCGTCTACAGTCTTTGTTTCCCAGATACCAACAGAGGAAGATACCTACTACAGAATACGAGATGTGATGTTCTATGACTCTGAAACACTAACAGTGCTGCTCAGAGAGAAAAGAAATGACGAAACAGAAGGAGAAAAAGCAACAGTTTTAGCTCAAATTTCACTCAATTTAATCCCAGCAGATAATTTCATCACCTTAAGTGGCAAGGAATTCCAGTATGGAAGTTGTCTTGCAAAAAGCCCTAATTTAACTGTCCACGACATTGGTTCCAAACTAACTCATTATCGCAAGCTGTCAGGCTTTCAGTCTGGTTCAATATCTGTAAGTGGTTCCAGGAAAGTCAGCTGTGTGTTGTCTTCATCGAGAAGGAGAGTAAAGTTATTTGACATGGATGCCGAGGATGAGGAAGAAGATGATGAAGATGAAGTGAGCAAAAATGAAAGCAAAGACTTTGAAGAAACGGCAAACACAAGCTTTTAAACATGGATTTTAATTAATCTATGACCATTCAATCTTGCAGACTGAGCTATAATAATCTCTATAATTTACATGATTGTTAAAAACTTTTATTAACCATATATACGATGATTTAACATTACTTACATAATTGATATTACTAGTGTTTTTCATTGTTACGTGGTGATTGAGAATAAGTGGCAGTAGTTACCAATTACCTTCTGACAGGGCTTGAAATAGCGACCTGTCATTCACCAGTCAATGATGACCAACCAATGGGGCAATGTTACAGGTCAAAATGACGGGCAAGACAAAGGTTTGACCAGTCTGGCCGGTCATTATTTCAAGCCCTGGCTGAGTACCTTTACATATTCTAATGATTTATTTGTTTGACAGTAGCCTATTACTCATTAACCTGTCATGCCTTTTGTCTCAATCACTGTGTAGTGATAAAAACAGTGGTAAACTGCAAATACATCTGTCGTAGTATTATCGTAGTACTTGAATCCTTACTGATCACAGTGGATCATGACTTTGATGGCTCCGCCCTCCCCTGTTGCCGAGGTCTCAAATGCCTTTCTTGATTCTTCAAGCTTGAAATGATGTGTGACTAGTGGTTTGACGTTCACAGCTCCCGAGGCAACCATGGCAAGAGCTGTAGGGTAGCTGTGAGAAAGAATATTT
The DNA here is from genome assembly GCA_023349425.1 of Anthopleura sola. Taxonomy (NCBI): domain Eukaryota; kingdom Metazoa; phylum Cnidaria; class Anthozoa; order Actiniaria; family Actiniidae; genus Anthopleura; species Anthopleura sola. Next base: position 2,856,561 of record JALHLI010000011.1, read on the forward strand.
TAATATCAAATTTTGTACCACTAAAGAACAGTTTTTGTATGGGTGGGAAACAATATGACAAAATTATAGCCTTGCTGTGTCATTTGAACCGTACCTACGCATTGGGATTGGATGAATTACTGGAAGACAATGGGTTGTACTTCAATTTTCACAGCATGTCATACTAGGTACTTGCTGTATGTCAGTACTGTTTGTTTCCTACTCATAAGATAACCATTGTTATGGGAAGCCATTTCAATATTACGGCATGTTTTCAACACATACAAAAACTGCTCTTCTGGGGTGGAACTAAGAGACATTAAAGGGGGTGACTGTTTCAAAGAAATTAAACATACAGAAGATCATCCTACTTTGTTGTTTGAAGTCAAAATAGAGTTCACTAGCAATCGAAATCACCCCAAAGAGATCCCTATGGAAAGTGCCTCTCAAAAAGGAGTGAATAAACTTCATGTCGAAGTATTTCTTTTGCCATGTATCCAAAAATAACTTTTATTTCTATTTTCTCTCACCAATTTGAATAACGAAAGACTCCTCTTATATCAACCTCCCTTCTCCTTGCTTCCGATGTTGGCATGGAAACATGGGTATGGCTAGTTCCAACAAGGACCAACACCCCTCCTGATACTGTACTCTAGAATAGAACAATACATTCAACTTACCAGTTGACATAGCGGAATATCCCTCTTATATCAACCTCCCGCACTAAGGCATTAACAATTGGCAGGTTAATTTCACTCTTTCCCATTCCAACGATCACTAACACACCTCCAGACTTGGTTGCCTAGTACCAGGAAAAATATAGAGTTAACAGTATAATTAATCCAGTTTTCGGAGAAGAAATTAGTAATGCACTAGCTGGCCATGGGGCATGTCAATGTGTCGGTACCATGTACATACACACACACACACACACACATTAATAGTTAGTACAGTCAACTTCTTGTCAAACCAAACAGCACATTTTAAGTGATAGATAAAAATGAGTGGGAGACCTTTATGGGGATTTAAAATGGAGAGCCACAGGCGAGCCTTTTTAGTCCCATAACGGTCGGACACAAATGTTTTATCTTACTAATATCAAAGGTTTAGGATAGTAAGGTCATGTGTTACTTTAATTTTCAAGATAAAAGCACTTTTCGCCAAGAAAATCTGACTTCAAATGTATGCAAATCAGGATGTATCTCTTGCTGATTTAAAAACTTGGTCATGGTTGTGATTTTCTATTGTATTTGGCCTTATGAATATTAATGAGTTTGAAAACAAACTTACATAGATTCCAGTGTGTATGCTTGACTCTGCTCCTGTACATTCAATAGACTTGTCAGCTGCTGTGCCAAGTTGTTCCAAGATCTTCTTGGCAACTTCCTTGCCATCTCTGCTCTCAACTTTGATTGTATAATCTGCCCCAAGTTCTTTGGCTTTGGCAAGACGGCCTTCATCCAAATCTGGAAATATGGTATCATAGTTCTATTGCCTTGATTTTAGGAATAGAACTGCTAGATTTTGAATAATTAAAAAATGTCATGCTCAGATAATATGTGATGTCAATGACCATAGCATCACGATCATTCAGCATTCTGGTTGGCTGAGCATTAATCTTGTGCATTGTGATTGGAATGAGCTGCATTTGGTATGATGTTTGAATACAATAAAGTTAATACTTTAAGAGAAAAACATGTATGCCATTGGAGGGAGTCTAACCCACATCTTTAGCAGAGATGACCATCTTTTATGGGTTGAAATCATAAGTCCCTCCCTCTCAGGAGTGAAGAAGGAAAAGTTGCTTGATTTCAGAATGTGTCATATCTTAGGGGTATGTGATTGCTGGCCCCAAACATTAGACCAGATATCAGCTACAGAAATCTATAATTATATTAAGCCAAAGGTCACATTAGCTTGCCGCAAGTTGATCAGTCCGATGTGGCCAGTCATCATTTCCAGCTATATTACCATCATTTTTAGCCCTGCTCCAAATATAAACTGTATATGCAACACCATTAATTCTTACCAGTTATTGCTACTTTGCTTGCACCACAAGCTTTTGCAGTAAGGAGGTTGACCAGTCCAATAGGTCCTGAGAATTGAATCATTGACAAAACAAAACATTAAAAAAATTATATAATGCTACAGATGTTGAAGTGGTGGCATTGGTAAGATAGTGGTAAAATGATTGGTTCCAGAGGATTGTGCCATTGCAGTTGTATGTGTCCTGTCTCTTACCTGCTCCACATATAAGAACATTATCTCCAACAGTGATACCAGCCCTGCGGCAGGCATGAACAGCTACCGACAATGGCTCCAGTAAGGCACCTTCTTCAAAACTGACCTGGTCTGGTAACCTAGGTTACAGAATAATTAAAGTTGTCAATTCCTTTACTTTGGTTTGGTTTGGTTCCTGGAAGTAAAAATACTTACTTGTAACAGAAATCTGCAGCATGGTTGTAACGTCGACAAAGAGAGCCATGGATAGGTGGGGTGGCACAAAATTTCATCTCTTCACATAGGTTATATTGTCCCTCTTTACAGAAGGAACAAGTGTGACAGGGCACTCCTGGCTCAATAGCCACTCTATCACCTGAGAATAAAACCATGATTAAAGATTATGTTAAATAGATTTTAAGGTAAAATAAATCACAAAACAAAAAGAGACAATGGATTAAAATTGATCTATCAGTATTATCTAACCACAAGATTTGCTATACTGGTACTGGACTGGTATACTGTGCTGTTACCATGGCAATATTTTGCCTATCAGGTCCAATCATCCTGATTGGATGGCCTAACTTACCGACTTTCAAATGCGTCACGCCTTCTCCAACCTCAGCTACCACTCCACTTGACTCATGTCCCAGGACCATTGGGGCATTAACGATGAAACCAGCACATCTCATGTGCTTCAAGAAATGGACATCAGAACCACAGATACCAACTGCACGCATCCCAATTTGCACCTCTGTTGATATAATGATACCATTTTTAGATTATCTAGTATCTCGTTTCCCAATATTTACAAGGAGCTTCTGCACTGATCATGAGGAGTCTGTCAATCCTTCCATCAGTCTGTCTGTCCCTCTGTCTATCTGTCTGTACATTTGTCTGTCTGTCCATCTGTCTGTCTGTCTGTCCCTCTGTCTGTACATCTGTCTGTACATCTGTCTGTCTGTCCATCTGCCTGTCTGTCTTTCCTCCTGGCTGTCTGTCTGTCCGTACATTCGTCTGCAGCCTACCTATGTGTCTATCAGTTGTTTTATCTGACTGAATGCAAAAAACACATTACTAAGAAAGAGCACTGAAATGCTATGTAAAAACAAAAATGAGCCAAAATAATTCTAATTCAGGAAATCTTTGCCTTCCAAAGAGTAAGTTTTGCACTACAAGAGAGAAATAAAGTAACGGTACACAACATAAACAGCTGACTGTGGTCATCACTACTGGCAGGTAGTCTCGCGATAGTCACATGTTTTCAAGCTTTTTATCTCGCTTTAAACTTCCCTAAATTTTTCTAATTTTGAGAGCCCTAGTCCTTTAGCAAACACCCAAAAATATTTGAGTCTACTTTAAATGAAACTTGTCAGAGAAAGCATTAAAGATAACGAAATATAGAGTAAATGTTTGAACGTAAATTTTACCTCCCTTTGCAGGGGCAGAAACTGGACGCTCTTCCTAAACACAAAAGAGAAAGAAGAGTTAAAAAATTGTTGGAAAATTTGGATAAATTGAACATTTTAAACGCAAAAATGAAGAATACTCACGATTCGAAGATCATCTACTCCGTGAAGAACTGCAGAGATGTTCCCCTTGGACGCCATGTTTGCTTGAAAGTGAGTGACATGATTATTTCAGGTATGTCATGCAATAGTACGTCACGATGCGTCACGATGTCATATGTCACGCGATCTTTCGATACCAATGAAATCATCTGGTAGAATCATCACAACTAGGAAAAAAAGGCTTAAACCCCACAACCTCTTTCACAAAAGTCTAATGCTCAACCAACTGAGCCAACCAGGAAGAGCCTCTGGCTTAGGAAACTGAGCAATAATTCGATTGTTGTGACAAAATTCAATTAAAGTTTCTGCTGTGATCCGTTGTCAAGCAAAGCCAAAGCGTAACTAGGGAGCGTTTTCCTGCCTTTTCGGCCAATTACGAAAAAAAAACAAAAACGGAACATTCATATTTTGGTCAAAAGAGGCTGGTTGGTGGTATTTTTGTTTGGTTTAGGCAAATTTTAAAAATGGTCTCAAATTTCCACTTTCGCAATAAGCCCTTCAATTACTCCCTGCAATAAAATAAATTAATGACCTTTTTTCTGAAAGCAAAACTTTGTATTTTTTCTTGTAGCCACCAAAAAATGAGACATCCAACGTTCTCAAATCTCTTGGCATTGGAAAGACAGCACATGACAATTTGTATGTATAATGGCAATGGGGGGGGGGGGGGGGGGGGGGAGGAGTGGCAAAGATTTTGTGGCGAACTTGTGAATAACTTGAAGAAACAATAATTTATTTAAATTAATTATTAATTGCAGTTCATTCATTGTACACTTCAGGTGAGAGATTTGTTTTTGTATCATATTATTTTAAAAAAGTAAACTTTTTAGTGTACAACTCTATTGAAGTTGAAAAAAAGGAAAACAACACCATGATTATAAATGAAGCCTAAGAAATAAATTTTTAATGTTATTTATTTATTATTTATTTATTTATTTCAAGCCCTGGCTGAGTACCTTTACATATTCTAATGATTTATTTGTTTGACAGTAGCCTATTACTCATTAACCTATCATGTCTTTTGTCTCAATTCCTGTGTAGTGAAAGCAGTGGTAAACTGCAAATACATCTGTCATAGTATTTTATGGTGTGGAAATACAGGTAGATAAGAAGAGTATCTTGGTAAAATTGGGGAATTTAATCTGAAATCAAAGTCAGCCACAGAATAGCATGTTGTAGGTTGTCTTGGCCTGTATACATGAAGGTTAGGCTCCTCTTAGAGCTAGGGAGAAGTCTTTTGTTTCCTTTCTTCAGGGGAAGATGCTAAAAACAAGAGAGTTTTCCCAAGCAGTAGGATCACCCTCCCTTCATGTAAACAGGGTCTAATCTGATGCCATTTGAGCCTGACATCAAATGTTTTTAAAGAGAGAATAATTCTGATCCTGTGGTTGACGTACTTGAATCCTTACTGATCACAGTGGATCATGACTTTGATGGCTCCGCCCTCCCCTGTTGCCGAGGTCTCAAATGCCTTTCTTGATTCTTCAAGCTTGAAATGATGTGTGACTAGTGGTTTGACGTTCACAGCTCCCGAGGCAACCATGGCAAGAGCTGTAGGGTAGCTGTGAGAAAGAATATTTTAATCTCAAATTTTGCACCACTGCAATTAGATCATTAGATCAGGTAAAGAACAGTTTTTGTATGGGTGGGAAACAATATGACGAAATCATAGCCATGCTATGTCATACATGTATTTGAACTGTACCTATGCATTGGGATATATTGGATGAATTACTGGAATACAATGGGTTGTACTTCAATTTTCACAGCATGTCGTACTAGGTACTTGCTGTATGTCAGTACTGTTTGTTTCCTACTCATACAATAACCATTCTTATCGGAAGCCATTTCAATGTTACAGCATGTTTTCAACACATACAAAACTGCTCTTCTGGGGTGGAACTAAAAGACATTAAAGGGGGTGACTGTTTCAAAGAAATTAAACATAAAGAAGATCATCCTACTTTGTTGTTTGAAGTCAAAATAGAGTTCACTAGCGATCAAAATCACCCCAAAGAGATCCCTATGGAAAGTGGCTCTCAAAGTTAAATATAAAAAAGTATTGAATAAACTTCACATCAAAGTATTTCTAAGTATTGCCATGTATCCAAAAAAAACTTATTTCTATTTTCTCTCACCAATTTGAATACCGAAAGACTCCTCTTATATCAACCTCCCTTCTCCTTGCTTCAGATGTTGGCATGGAAACATGGGCGTGGCTAGTTCCAACAAGGACCAACACCCCTCCTGATACTGTACTCTAGAATAGAACAATACATTCAACTTACCAGTTGACATAGCGGAATATCCCTCTTATATCAACCTCCCGCACTAAGGCATTAACAATTGGCAGGTTAATTTCACTCTTTCCCATTCCAACGATCACTAACACACCTCCAGACTTGGTTGCCTAGTAACAGGAAAAATATAGAGTTAACAGTTAGTAAGAACAATTAATCCAGTTTTTGGAGAAGAAATTAATAATGCACTAGCTGGCCATGGGGCATGTCAAAATTGTTTTGGTACCATGTACGCACACACATTAATAGTTAGTACTGTCAACTTCTTGTCAAATCAAACAGCATACAAAAAAAAATATTTAACAGACTTACATAGATTCCAGTGTGAATGCTTGACTCTGCTCCTGTACATTCAATAGACTTGTCAGCTGCTGTGCCAAGTTGTTCCAAGATCTTCTTGGCAACTTCCTTGCCATCTCTGCTCTCAACTTTAATTGTATAATCTGCCCCAAGTTCTTTGGCTTTGGCAAGACGGCCTTCATCCAAATCTGGAAATACAGCATCATAGTTCTATTACTTTGATTTTAGGAATAAAACTGCTAGATTTTGAATAATTAGGAAATGTCATGCTCAGATAATATGTGATGTCAATGACCATAGCATCGCGATCATTCAGCATTCTGATTGGCTGAGCATTAATCTTGTGCACTGTGATTGGAAATGGGCTGCATTTGGTATGATGTATGAATACAATAAAGTTAATACTTTAAGAGAAAAACATGTATGCCATTGGAGGGAGTCTAACCCACATCTTTGGCTGGGATGACCATCTTTTAGGGGTTGAAATCATAAGTCCCTCCCTCTCAGGAGTGAAGAACGAAAAGTTGTTTGATTTCGGAATATGCTATATCTTAGGGGTATGTGATTGCTGGCCTCAAACATTAGACCAGATATCAGCTACAGAAATCTATAATTATATACAGCCAAAGGCCACATTAGCTGGCCGCAAGTTGATCAGTCCGATGTGGCCAGTCATCATTTCCAGCTATATTACCATTATTTTTAGCCCTGCTCCAAATATAAACTGTATATGCAACACTATTAATTCTTACCAGTTATTGCTACTTTGCTTGCACCACAAGCTTTTGCAGTAAGGAGGTTGACCAGTCCAATGGGTCCTGAGAATTGAATCATTGACAAAAAAAAACATTAAAAAAGTTGTATGATGCTACAGATGTTGAAGTGGTGGCATTGGTAAGATAGTGGTAGAATGATTGGTTCCAGAGGATTGTGCCATTGCAGTTGTAAGTCTCTCTCTCACCTGCTCCGCAAATAAGAACATTATCTCCAACAGTGATACCAGCCCTGCGGCAGGCATGAACAGCTACCGACAATGGCTCCAGTAAGGCACCTTCTTCAAAACTGACATGGTCTGGTAACCTAGGTTACAGAATCATTAAAGTTGTCAATTCCTTTACTTTGGTTTGGTTCCTGGTAATAAAAATACTTACTTGTAACAGAAATCTGCAGCATGGTTGTAACGTCGACAAAGAGAGCCATGGATAGGTGGGGTGGCACAAAATTTCATCTCTTCACATAGGTTATATCGTCCCTCTTTACAGAAGGAACAAGTGCGACAGGGCACTCCTGGCTCAATAGCCACTCTATCACCTGAGAATAAAACCATGATTAAAAATTATCTAAAAATTAATAAATTTTAAAGTAAAATAAATCACAAAACAAAAAGAGACACTGGATCAAATTTTATCTATCTAACCACAAGATTTGCTATACAGGTACTGGACTGGTATACTGTGCTGTTGCCATGGCAATATTTTGCCTATCAGGTCAAATCATCCTGATTGGATGGCCTAACTTACCGACTTTCAAATGCGTCACGCCTTCTCCAACCTCAGCTACCACTCCACTTGACTCATGTCCCAGGACCATTGGGGCATTAACGATGAAATCACCACATCTCATGTGCTTCAAGTAATGGACATCAGAACCACAGATACCAACTGCATGCATCCCAATTTGCACCTCTGTTGATATAATGATACCATTTTAGATTATCTAGTATCTCGTTTCCCAATATTTACAAGGAGCTTCTGCACTGAGGAGTCTGTCAATCCATCCATCCATCAGTCTGTCTGTCCCTCTGTCTATTTGTCTGTAAATCTGTTTGTCTGTCCATCTATCTGTCTGTCTGTCTATCCCTCTGTCTATCTGTCTGTACATCTGTCTGTCTGTCTGTCTGTCACTCTGTCTATCTGTCTGTACATCTGTCTGTCTGTCCATCTGCCTGTCTGTCTTTCCTCCTGGCTGTCTATCTGTCTGTACATCTGTCTGTTTATCTGTCTGTCTGTCCATCTGTCTGTCTGTCTGTCCCTCTATCTGTCTATACATCTGTCCATCTATCTGTCTGTCTGTCTGTCCATCTGCCTATCTGTCTTTCCTCCTGTCTGGCTGTCTGTCTGTCTGTCCGTACCTCTGTCTGCAGCCTGCCTACGTGTCTATCAGTTGTTCTATTTGACTGTAAGCAAAACACACATAACTAATAAAGAGCACTGAAAGCTATGTAAAAACAAAAATGAGCCAAAATAATTCTAATTCAGGAATTCTTTGCCTTCCAAAGAGTAAGTTTTGCACTACGAGAGAGAAATAAAGTAACGGTACACAACATAAACAGCTGACTGAGGTCATCACTACTGGCAGGTAGTCTCGCGGTAGTCACATGTTTTCAAGCTTTTTATCTCGCTTTGAAGATCCCTAAATTTTTCTAATTTTGAAAGCCCTTGTCCTTTAGCAAATAAAAATATTTGAGTCTACTTAAATGAAACTTGTCAGAGAAAGCGTTAAAAATAACGAAATATAGAGTAAAATGTTTGAACGTAAATTTTACCTCCCTTTGCAGGGGCAGAAACTGGACGCTCTTCCTAAACACAAAAGAGAAAGAAGAGTTAAAAAATTGTTGGGAAATTTGGATAAATTGAACATTTTAATCGCAAAAATTAGGGATTTTTTCAATACTTACGATTCGAAGATCATCTACTCCGTAAAGAACTGCAGAGATATTCCCCTTGGACGCCATGTTTGCTTGAGAGTGAGTGATATGATTATTTCAGGTATGTCATGCAATAGTACGTCACGGTGTCATATGTCACGCGATCTTTCGATACCAATGAAATCATCTGGTAGAATCATCACAACTAGGAAAATACATTATTCTACAAAAGTTTTAAAGATTGAAAATAATAAAAAGCTGAAAGTGAGAAAAAGAGCAGTAAAAATAAAATAAATTATTTCTTAAAAAATTGTACCAATTTATGTAACACAAGGCTCTCTCCCAGTCCTACTCGTTCATGCTGAGTCATTTCCAAAATGGCGGCACATTTTGGTGTTTGGGAGCTAAGATTACCTTCTTCTCGAGCTGTAGACGAAGACGACGACGAAGAAGATGAAATAACAGAAGAAAGAGAACAAGAGATATCTCCTTTAATCCTCTGGTCACCAAAAATTACGGAAAGTTTGAAAGGTTGTCAAGAAAAAGTTGTGAAATGTTCAACTCTTGTTCTTGGATTTGACAAAGTTGCTTCAACTTTTCTGGAGGCGCATTTTCTTTGTGGGAATAATAGCGAAATAATCGGTGTGGTGTCAAGAAAAGGCACTGAGAAAGACTTTAGTGCTATCGTTAACTCAAAAAATGTAGAGAAAGTTTCGTTCTTATACCATTTGAAAAAGAATCAAGATGTAGTTTTCTGTCGGTGTCCCTCGCACGTGGAAGAAAATGTCTCATTTTTATGGTCGAAAAAGGTATGAAAAATAGTCATTGTTAGCTAAGGAAGAGAAGGAATTTTAATCACTGAAATGTCCCATTTTTAAGAAGGAGAAACAAGTTTGAATGAATTTCTTAGTCAACCAAATGTTATGATAAATTAAAAATATGAATGAATGAGAAAATCCCATTCTTCCATTTGTTTGATGAGAACAACTTGGAAACAAGCGAACGCATGGTGTGAAGGAGGGAGGGATCAGTATAAATTTGTACCACACAAGTGGGAGGGGGTTGGAAAATTTTAGTATGGGATACCTTGAATTCCACCACCCCCCTCTCGTTACCCATCCCAAAACATGTTTATTATTTTGCAACCAACAATGTGTTATTATTTCAAAGGTATTTGATAACATAAGGCCATCAAAGGTCATCATCCTTTCGTCAGCCCCAGCATGTGAGTACAGTACTCCAGATCCTTCAAATCTCAAGTCAGACTTTGTCAAGATGCTATACACAACAACTTGGAATCAGTCAACTGAGAAAACTGACATTGGATTTGTTGAAACGCCGAATACGATAAGAGGAGTTGCTGCTGCTGGTAAGGGGTCCATTCAGATGAAATTTCATTTTTTAGATTGTGGGGAAAAACAACTTCTTCCCCCACCCCTCCCCTCCCTACACACAGACAGACAGACAGACAGAGTAGTTTATTTTTATTTTTTTTTGAGATTTTTTTGAGCCAATTGCCATGGTCCTCAGCATGCCAATCAAATAACAATCAATTATGTTTCCAGTTCTCAACCACTGCCAAGTCTACAACATACCAGCAGCTCTGTATGTCTGTTACACTGCATCACTACACCTCGAGGCTCAGTCAGTAGAAACCTTCAACGTCCTACTCACCTCCAAACAGTTCTCTGGTCTTGACAAGGTAACTTTTAATAATATTTGCCTTTATTTATAGAGGGTGATACATGACAGATGCAACTTAGCATTGATAAACTATTATGGCTCTCTCTCTCTCTCTCTGTTTAACATGTTTGAATGAGACAGGACTGCAATTTCACATGGTCATCAGAGCCACAGCAAAGGTCTAACCATTTGCAGATATTTTTAGAGCAAAGGCAGCCCCTTTTAATCAGATATTTTAAGACCTTAAGTGTAAGTCTGGCTGATGCTTGAACCTCACAACCTCTTTCACAAAATTCCAATGCTTAACCAACTGAGCCAACTGGGAAGAGCCTCTGACTTAGGAGACTGAGCAATCACTCCCTGCATGATCACCATAGAATAAATTGATGACCTTTTTACTTAAAGCAAAACTTGATTTTTTCTTGCAGCCACCAAAAAATGAGACATCCAAGGTTCTCAAATCTCTCGGCATTGGAAAGACAGCACATGACAATTTGTATGTATAATGGCAATGGGGGGAGGGGGGAGAGGAGTGCCGGAGATTTTGTGGCCAACATGTGAATAACTTGAAGAAACAATAAACAGTTGTGTATCAATACAATTTATTTAAATTAATTAATTGCATTCATTTATTGTACACTTCAGATGAGAGATTTGTTTTTGTATCATATTATTTTAAAAAAGTAAATTTTTTAGTGTAGAACTCTATTGAAGTTGAGAAAATGTAAACACCACCATGATTATAAATGAAGCCTAAGAAACACATGTACTTTATTCACCTCCCCCACAACACACACGAGTTATACACACACACACGCACACCCACACAAAACCCTGCTTCATTCTACATCCCTCCCATTGCACTCATTATTTAGGTGATAAATATGAATATAGTATCAAACTAGTCAATTTTGGGATTTCCTTGTAGATTAGTGACATTAAGTAGATATTGTAGATGCTTCTTCAACCAATAGAACCCTTCCAGCACCTTGGAATTTATGCAAAGCAATTTGGAGGGCAAAGCAATGGGTTTCCAATAGACGCATCAAGAGTTCCGCGCCGCTGCTCAATGTGCATGCTCAGGGGATTAAAAAGTGGGATGATATTTTGTATAATATGCAATTTTTCGGTATATTTGATTCAGAATTCGCTTAAAGTATGCGATCTTGAATATTTAGTGAAAATTGTACTTGACAAGAAAGATACAACTAAAATATAGCATATTTTACAAATTTTATCTCACTTTTTAATCCCCTGAGCATGCTCATTGAGCAGTAGCGTGGAACTCTTGATGCCTGTATTCTCAAGAGATTGAAATTCTTTTGTTTTGTCCTCCAAATTGATGTCACTTGCAAGGGGTCTATATTAATTTGAAGATGGACACTGAAAGCTTGGATAAATAGAATAAAAATATTATTTGAAGAAGCATCTATCTACATATTGAAGTCACTGAGCATAATTAACAATTAGTCCTCGAGTCTGAATGGTCTACGAAAGGTCTAATTGTTTTAGTAAAAACCTACTAATCGGTCCAATAAAAGGATGCAAAAAGTTTTGGATTTTGCTTTAAATATATTTTTTTGGTTTTCAAAACCGGCGCTTTTCGCTACTAGAGGTCTATCACTAATAGACCCCTAGTAGCTCAGCCAATCACAGGGCTCGATTGGTGATAGACCATTAGTAGGTTTTTTCTAATATTACATAGCCTATTTTCTTATTATTTCTATTTTGGTTTGACATAATAAATAGTTGGTATCAGACCAAAATGATGACGTTTTTTAGAAGGTAAATAGGCTGAGGTTACTCTAGGACCCCTGCAGCAGATGTTTTTTAGTGTAGCACTTTGGGTGACAACACTAAAAACAGCTGTGGGGGAGACAATGACAATAATTTATTTAGGCTGCGTTCATAGTGTTTGCAGGGGGGGGCAGGTGACATTTTTAAACGACAAAACAATCTTTTGATTCCCCTTGCAGTCCCTCAAAAATAGTTACCCCCCTCCCTCCAAGTCAAGGCTAAAAATTTATTCACTCCCCCAACAACATACCCCCCTCGATTCTGATAAAAAATTTCAAACCCCCTATGTTAATGATAAAAAAATTCAAAATTCCCCCTTAATTTCACCTGCCCCCCTCTAACATAGATTAAGAATGCAGCCTTATTACTATAATAATTTTATAAACTAACATAAATTAATAAAAAAAACTTAATTTAGTACAGCATAACTGAAATAACCATTAGGCTAAACGGGTCAGTTAGCTGAAGGCTAGTCTCTACTAGCGACATAAGCATAAGTACAAGAGTTTATTTCCTCACAGGAAATTCAGCGACATAAAATTAACATGAGCACAACAATAAGAACAGAACATTTGGATCCTTGCGTTTGTACTTATATACACTTGTGCTCATGAGCTAGTGAGGACTTTATGACCTCTGAGCTGACAGGCATCAATATACACTTGATCGTCAGTTGACTGATATTCGACCGTCTGTCAGCCAACAATCAGCAGACAGACAAATATAATTATACATTAGCCAAGGGGTTGCCATGTATTCATAACACACACACTCGCATATACTAGTATTTATATATGGTACATCTTGATTAGAAAATCACAATAAACAAAATGAACTTGAATTGAATAATACCTGCTGTTACCAATAACTATCGCAACATGATTTTTGGCTTACAAAATATGGATTTTCAAGCTGCAGATTTGGCTAGTACATGTCTACTCACTAAGTATATTGGCAAAGGCCTATTCAAAAGCTATTGGTTGTTATTGGTTTAAGTCCCATTTGGTTTCATTTAAACATGTTTTGATGAGCATGAAACAGGGTCAAAAATGATACAGTTATAGAATATTTACAAAAGTATTAGTCTCGGACAGTGTTTTTAAAACATCAAGGTTTCATTACATATTCAATCAATGTCATGTACAGCGTTTTTGGACAGCGTTTTTAAAACATCAAGGTTTCATTACATATTCGATCAATGTCATGTACAGTAAGCACGAGATGTAACCAAGTAGAAAATGTCTGTAAAAAAATCAACAATTCTTCTGACTTTGTTCAGCAATCACAAGTGATTCTGATTCTTATAAAGAATATTTAAAAACATTTATACTTAAAAGCCCTAAAATTAATAAAAACACTAAAAAAACTACTGGTTTAATGGCATGCATGCCCTAGGGGCAAAACAATAGACATTTCCTTCTTTGGGAAATGAAATCTCTTGTCAATCAAGAATGTTGCATTATTCATGCCCTACAATATGGTTGCCGTGGAAATTATCCATGAAATAAGTTATAAATAATTTAAAATTCTAAAATACTTATTTATAAATCTATTTACAATTCTATTTAACCATCCCTTCTGAACTCACTTGAATGATCATAGAACACATTTTGTTTTACAGCACGACACGCAAAAGTATGACCACTTTTAATGTATTCGCATACTTCTATGCATGGGCTATTTGCTCCAAAGGAGCTTTTACACGCCTTATTTGGTAAAACCAGACAGTTTGGCATCAATTGTGTCGGTTTAAAGTACAAAATCCCGTGCATAGAAGTATGCGAATACATTAAATGTGGTCATACTTTTGAGCATTGCGCTGTAAGTTAAGGTGTGGTAATACACAACAAACTGTGCACTTTATCATGCATTATGTTGCAAGTTGCAGAGTGAATGTTGCTCACATTACCACCCCACTCGCAACAGATTTTCTTTATCGCAGAGAGTAGAAAGAGCTGCTTCTGTAACAAAGTCATAATACAAAGGTGATAATAGAAGCCACATTCCATCTGCAAATGCAAGGTAACAATGTTGCATGACAAGTTACATGCTTTTGTTACTCGTATTACTTTACCTTTATGGCTGGATTCAAAGGACACAGTTACTGACATTTATCTTGAATCTCCTGGGGACCAGGGAAAAGGCTTGAAATAATGTGGGTTACACTGAAGTTACACTGAATGATGGAGTTAAAGATAACAGGAAGTTGGAGATATCCCGGATTTGAGTTAGCAAGACTCTGTTATAGTTTGTGGTCATTCAAGTGTATTCAGAAAAGGTCTTTTTATCCTTTCTTTAAGCAAGGATATAAATTAGGCATCGACTACTAACAGGACCAGGAAGATGATACCATCTGTTGCTATTGCCATTTAGCAGCACTGGTTAAAAAGAATTGGAAAAAAATATAGTTTAATACAATAGTGAGGATGGTTGTGATGATGATGATGATGATGGTGGTGATGGTCCTGATGATCATGATGATCATGGTGATGATGATGATGATAATATTGATGATAATGGTGGTGATGATGGTGATGGTGATAATGTTGGTGATAATGGTGGTGGTGATAATGTTGATGATTGTGGTGGTAATGATGACAGTGATGATCATGGTGATGGTGGTGATGGTTCTGATGATCATGATGATAATAGTGGTGGTGATGATGATGATGATGATATTGATGATAATGGTGGTGATGATGGTGATGGTGATAATGTTGATGATCATGGTGATGATAATGTTGGTGGTGGTGGTGATGATAGTGATGATCATAATCATGGTGATGATAGTGGTAATGGTGATGGTTTTGGTACTGGAAAAGATGACAATTTTGAAGATCATGATGAGTACCACTGAAAAATCATGAGAATGTTCCATAGGTAAGGTAAAGTGACCAAGGGGTATGGGCAGAAATTTGGGAGGTTGGGTCAAATAAGTATATAATAATAGATAATGAATGTTAAGTAAGGAATACTTACCCTTCACCTTTGCAGTGAAGAGACAGAATGCTACGGGTCGTTTACGGTTACCTTGACAAACGAGTGGTCCATTAATTCATTAGCAGTCGGTCTTTCTCTTGGGTCATGTAGAAAGCACAATTGGAGAAAATCGTATCCTTCTTCACTCAGTGTGTCTGGTATTGCAGGGATGGCTCCATCACCAACTTTAAACATGATGGCCCAGTTATTATCGTATTCATGCCATGGAGGCTGGAGAAAAATAAAAATTTTAATTTCACAAAAAATGATGAGAGAATGGTGAAGGTGGTGACGATGATGATGGTGGTGCTAGTGGTTGTGATGATGATGGTGGTGGTGGTAATGATGGAGCTGCTGCTGCTCCTGTTGATAATGATCCTGAAGATGGAAATAGTGATAGTGATGGTCGTGTAGTAAAGAGATTACTTTACTATGCAGATGAATGGTGTTCACCATGATAATGGTGAAAATAATAATCTTCTAGCTCAGATATAAAATCCTCTGAAAATACAAAGACATATTCAGCTTCTACTCAGTTATTCCAACATCCTGGGTGTTGGTCTGATCAGAAAAAAGATAATAAACCAATGGTAATATTAACAAGTATAGTTGTCAATACCTTTCCTGCAGCCATCTCAACCACAACACAGCCAATGCTCCATATATCTGCTGCTCTGCCGTAGCCTGACCCCTTGTCCATGGTGATGATCTCTGGTGCCATGTATGCTAAAAGTAAAACAAGGTTGATTGGTTGTCTAGGTTTCCCTCAACTCAGCATTTTCTCTTGACTTTCACCCCGAAAAAAAGTTGATTTTGCGCTCACATTGATGATAATACTTACCTACGGTACCCCTGACATTCATGACTTCACCATGCATCGTCTGTGATTGGTTCTTTAGTTTGATTGACGAGCCAAAGTCACCGAGCTTGATTAGACCATTGGATGATAAAAATATGTTGGCACCTGTATACGTAGAAATTGGGAAATGAAAAGATAAATGGAAAGGATAAATGGAAAAGGAGTAAACTCATACAAATTGAAATAAAGAATTAATAAGAGAAAAATATCATTTTTCAGGGCATTTGATATTTTTCTCTTAATTCTTTATTCTATTATTCACACCGAACACATTTCATTTCACAAATGGAAATATGTTACTCTCTCTTTCCCACAAGGGATTTCTTCTTGGTACTCCAGTTTTCCTACGACTTTTAAAATCAACATTTTTTAAATCAAAATATGAGAAGGGGATTGAGTATCTAAATGATGGTGAGGGTCAGAGGAAGTGACATTTTATCAGATCATTCTTTATGGAAAATGGGTTAAGTTAGATAAAAAGGTAGTGAGAACATTTTCAGTCTGTAGTACATTCCTCACCAAAAATGTATGAGTTGAGTTGGAAAACTACATCAGTCTTCCTCGGACTGTGATAAGGTTAGATAATGCCCAAGTTTCAAGTTTTCAGTTGCTCAGGGTTAGGCTCAGTCTTGTGTAGAATATACAAGTGTAAATACCTTTAACATCTCTGTGTATTATTCCTCTTTCATGGAGTACATTTACAGCGACTAGTATCTGCATGGTATATGCTCTAATCATTGTCTCTGGTAATCCTAACTTGGCGACATCAGATATTGTACCATCAGCACAATACTCCATGAATATCAACATCTCATCCTAGAATACAAGTATGTGTGGTTTTAAGAAAATGTATCACAAACGTTGAAAAAAAACAGCCAATCAGAATGCAGGAAAGCTGTTGAGTATTTGGCAGTATAGAGGCTTTGCACCAGTTTCCCCAGGTGGAAAAAACACTGTTATTGTGCCTCCTGTCATGGCTGCCATCACATGATGGTGTAGTCCAGAACTGGCCCCACTTTCTTCATTAACTGATTAATTCATATCGCAAAAATAAAATAAAGAACAGCGCACATACGAAATACAGAATAATGAGAAAAGTGGGTCCAGAGACATTTGTCTGCGCATGCGTCACCACATCCAATCAAAAATTACTGCGAGCCTGCTCTTCTAAGAACAGCAGTTAAGGTTAAGAATGGACACATTCCTGGACCCACTTTTATCTTTACGATTTTTACCAGTCTCCTTTCACTACTCGGTTCGTTCTTGTCGCACGCACATTGATAAAAGTGGGTCCAGCTCTGGACTAGTGATGGTGTAAAGCCTCTATTCTACTGTTATTAATTTCTATCTGTTATTACATTATTTTAGTGTAGTGTTGTGCGCAACAATGATAGTGAATATGGACAGTCAAGTGGTCAATAATCTAAATAGTTACCCTGTGTAGTTCTACTCCATAGTACTTGACCAGGCTCTCATGCTGGATGCCTTCAAAATTCTTGATTTCATCAGCAAGATCTTTGATCTCACTGTGGTCGTTGGGATGAAACCTGATCTAATGAAGTGAAAGATAAGAATTATTGAAAAAGGCTATCATGAATAACTGATGACGAGAGCAGAATTCCTATAATTATCATCATTATTTACATCACTACCAGGGGTGGCACAGGGGTAACGTGTGACTCAGCCTTTTTCATTACCATCACTACCACCACCACCTCCATCATCTTCACCATCAATCCTGCTATCATTACCATCACTTCCACCATCATTAGCATCACTACCACCACCACCATCATCACCACCATTATCCTCAAAAGCCACCATCATTCATCATCATTATTACAAACACAACAACCACAACCACCACCATCACTACTGCCATTATCATCACCATTGCCATCACCAACTTCATCGCCATCACTATCATCATCACTATCACCATGCAACATCACTATCAACATTATCCTTAAAAGCATCTTTGCATTTGCCATCATCGCCATCACTATTCATAACTCAAAGTACTATGCACTCTGTTTTAACCACATCATAATAGTCCAAACAACAATACTGATAAGTTACTTTATCAATTTAAAATAAACAATTAATAGGTATCCTGTGTCATACCTGTTTCATGGCCATCATGTCTCCAGAATCAAGGTTAACACATGCATACACCTTCCCAAACTGCCCTTCACCAATCTTCATGCCTCTCTGCCACTTGAATGGCACTCGTCGATTAGAAATATTGGCCAGCTCACTAGTTATATCTCTGTGTTTGCTACTGACTTTCCCGATCACCTGCTTCTCCACCAAGTAGTTGTTTCTTTGTTGTTCAAGTTTTCTAAGGGCATGCCTCACCTTTTCCATTTTCGGTGCCATGGAGTAATCCAGACTGTCTTTGTGATGGGGAACTGGGGATGTTTTTGGCTTCCCTGGTTCAGCATCTTCTTCGTCCTGCTCAGAACTTTCACCTTCTGTCATGACAAGAGACATGGCTTTGATTTCTAATCTTCATCAAATGAAAATTATATTTTGGGAAACATTGTTCTAAGTAGCTTCACTCCGCAGATGGAAATTGGAATTTCCAATGGGTGGGGAGGGTCTGAGAAGGGTATATTGTGTAGTTCAAGAAAACATCCATACTTCCACCACAGAGGGGGATTGGAATTTCCAAGGGGTGGGGAGGGTCTGAGGATGGTATATTGTGTAGTACCAGAAAACATCCATACCTCCCCCCACAGAGGGGGATTGGAATTTTCAAGGGGTGGGGAGGGTCTAAGGATGGTATAGTACCATGGATTGTGTAGTACCAGAAAATATCTATCCCTCGATCCCACAGAACATTTGTAATTATATTGACATATTATGTCTGAAAGTCCACCTTCTCCTTTAGCATCCTCGGCAAGACTCTGAAAGTGAGTACTCTTGTGCGGCTCAGATAGGTGGCGGTTATGAGTATTTTCACTATCCTCTGGCTTGGGTGATCTGTTCGCTGGCCAGCTGTATGGCCGAAGAAGAGAACTACCAGTCTGAGAACTTTTGCCGAGGACTGGTGATGAACCTACTGCAGGACTGTGCGGACGGTAGGCTGTAAACAATGTAAGTAAATCAAATATTAATATAGTAAGTTAAATTTGCAGATGGAGGAGAAATGGAGAACCTAGGAAAAAAATCAAAGCACAGGAGAAAAACTAGCCTGCGGCACATCTGGACAAACTATGGTTAACTTAACTGGACTTAACTGTAGTTTGTCCGGATGTGACGCAGGCTAGAAAAAACAAGAAATTAATAACTCTACTCACATACAACATGACACTGGAAATAAAAAATCATTTGGGTCATACAGTATTTACTCATTTACCGGTAAGTGCTGCCCCCAATTAAGAGCTGCATATGAGAACAAAATATCAAAGAGCACCACCCTTAAAAAAGTGCTGCTCCCAAATAAGCACTGTAACCAAGAAACTAAATATTTATTAAAGAGTGCTGCAGCAGTTTATTGAGCAAATACAGTATTCATATTTGGTGAAAGGCAGTCTATAAGGGAGGAAAGATGAAAGTTTACCTGAACTGGATGGGCCTCCATCAGCACTGCCAACTACATGTGAAATACAGTCATTTATCTGCTTCTTTAGTCGCTGCAGAAGAAATAATCATAGTTAAGAGAATGGACTGGGTTTCCATAGTACAGTTCAGGATTGAGTTAAGTTAGGCAGTAGGTGGACTGTGAAACTTTAAAAACACCACTGAGAGGGAAGAAGTAGTGCCAAACTCATCCAAATATCAATTTTATCAAACCCTGAAACAACCACTGCACTGACCTAACTCAGGGGATGGCTCACTCACAGATGGAACCCTGAAACAACCTCTGGGCTGATCTAAGTCAGGGCATGGCTAACTCACAGATTGAACCCTGAAACAACCTCTGGGCTGATCTAAGTCAGGGCATGGCTAACTCACAGATTGAACCCTGAAACAACCTTGGGGCTGATCTAAGTCAGGGCACAGCTAACTCACAGATCGAACCCTGAAACAACCTCTGGGTTGAACTAAGTCAGGGCAGGCTAACTCACAGATCGAACCTTGAAACAACCTCTGGGTTGAACTAAATCAGGGCACAGCTAACTCACACATCAAATTGGAATTTAGTCTGTAGGTTTTTAGGAGGGAGGAAAACTAGAGAACCAGGGAAAAAATCTTGAATCAACTGAAGGGAGAAACCCATCAAACTCTGCCCATAAGTGATGCTGTCAACCCAGGAATCAAATCATAGACCAAAGAGGTGAGAAGTGAGTGTATCACTGCTGCAACACCCTTGATACATGTGATATAACAGAAAGTGTTATGATGAGAAACAAATTCCTTTAATTGAGGTAGTTTAAGATGACCATTTCTTGCTCACCTGGAAGTCTCCTTCTGGCATTGTATTGAGCACTTTACCATCAATGGCAATAGTTAAGAAATCCAGGCCCTGTGTTGCCCACCTGTTTCACAGAAAATAAGAAAAATTACATCAAAAATCTAAAGCAAAGATTAATAAAAATTTAATATATTTTCACTGAATTTCCACTTACAGGTCACATGACCACAACCATCTAAAATCAAACAATAGTGTCAAAATGAATTTCAGTAGTGAAAAGAGTATCTCAATATTAACAAGAAGGGAAGATCCAGATATATTTAGAAAGGGGGACTGGAAAAAATTTCCATTTATGCAACACCAAAATGAAAATCCTACCATGACAGAGAACCAGAAACTTGAGTAATAATGATGACAATGATGACGATGACGACGATGACAATGACGATGGTGATGGTGATGGTGATGATGATGATGATGACGACGATGAAGATGGTGATGAGGATGATGATGATGATATGATAATATACACATGTTCACTGCAGCACCAAGTGAACATACCTTGGTCTTGTGCCTCGTCCTCGCTCACATTTTTCCATGACAAACTTGATCCATCTTTTAGCAAACTGCAGCATGGTTTTGCCCAGGATTCGTCTTGTATCACCTGACACTAGTCTTGCTATTTCCTTTAAGTACTGGGGGAAAATATATCATTGGTTACTTACAATAAACCTCTTTAGCTGAGCATTTGTTATGCCTATTTCAGACCACATGTCATTCCTTTGCAGGGCTCGATGTTAGCAGCCTGCCAATGGCCAAAAACCAGGCAAAACTTAGGGTTTGGCTGGCAAAAATAATGGTGAACTGCAAAATTGAAAATAAAAATAATAAAAAGGCAGGCAAAATTTACGAGACTGGCAGGCTATAATAGACCATTTCCAAGATGCCCGAGCCCTTTTTTTCTCGAGGCATTTTCGGGCAAAGTCAATAGCGCATGTGGTCTTGCCTGAAAATGCCTCTTTTTCATGTCTGCGCCTGCGATATTTTTGAAAGCGCTTGCGCATCTCGAAAATGGTCTATTGTTTACTATTTTGAGCCCTGCCTTGAGTATCATTTCTTTGTTTGGATGCAAATGAAACAAAGAATCCTACTCTCAAAGGAATGGCATGTGGTCTGTAATAGACATAACAAATGGGTTACCCAGCTGAAAACTGAGGTCTCATATGGGTGCATGGGCGGTATAATATCATCCTTTTCATACCTCAAATCCAAAGTTAAAACACCCATACATAGTCTCCACTGTATTCTGACAAAGTTTGTGCCTTTCATTCTCCTCTGTGTCAAACATCTCTCCATCAAGGTTTTGATTTGCTCGGTTTACTGCATTTACTATCTTTGTACCAAGTAATAATGCTGCGTCCTGTGGAAAATAATCAAGAAATAACAACTAGTCAATGGACAATCAAGGCACAAATTTAATGCTCACAAACTCTCAAAATACGAGTGAAATTTTGTGTTCAGCGAGTAAGAAAAAATTGAACTAGCTAAGTCTTGCGACTATGACCATAGTGCAGAAATTGAAGGACTGAAAAGTTTAGAAGGATTTGCTAGTGGGTTTAAGAGTTAATTTCATGCCCTGACAATGTCCAGCCAGAATTTGAACTTCAATTGAATCAAATTCCAGTCGACAACTCACAAATACAGAGTTCGCAGAATATCGAGAATCGCAGTAAAATATCTTATGATGCCGTGACTTACTTGAAGTGAATCAAGTGATTCAGAAATAGCCTGGTGGCTTGAGGTTCTTTCTTTGATTGTTGTTACGAGAATACCCATGGACTGTAGGAAGCAGTGGCGCTGTTCTTCTACTTGATGTGACTTGTTTACTACTAGAATTAGTCCATCAACCTGACAGACAGACAGACAATTGTGAATGACTTTATCAAATTGTCCTTTTTCATAATTCGTAAGATACTGCTGTGTTCCTTGACTACAGATTCATTTACACAGGGTTATCCTTGATTTTATACAGAATATTCATGTGTTCCAGTGAAGGTCTGTGGAATTTCAAAGTGCTTTCATTGTTGAAGTAGTGCATACTTTACTTCACCATCAGTATTTGTGTCAGAATATTCTGACGCTGAAATGAGGCTAACCCAGGTAAATCAGTCTGTAATCAAGGAACACATGACCTGAACCCATGAACATCCACACAAAAGCCTGATGCTCAACCAACTGAGCCAGCCAGGTGGCAGTTGGTGGTCAAGTTTGTACATTAAAATTCACAAAACATTGTTACATTGATGTAACTGCTCCTTTATGAAAACTTGCCATTCAGCTGAAAAAAAACCAAGGTTTTTTACCTCGATATCAGCCAGGCTGATTCTGTTGTCGACAGTGAGGGTGATGGTTATCCTGTGTCCTGTCCAGACAGGAGTGGCTACTTTAGATGACGGCATCACCAGCAGGTAACCATGCCCTGGCTCTTTCTTTTGACTCTTTTTAAGTCCACAACACGCATTCAGTAGATCAATGATTTGACTAGCGACCAGAAACAATAATTATAATTTGTTATTTATATGGTGCATTTTATGTGTAAATAATTAAAGGGAGAAGGCTATTGTAGAATTAATAGAATTTAGAAGAAAAACTGGAGGACCCAGAGAAAAACCCTTGAAGAACCCTTGGTTGTTTAAATTTAATATGTCATTTGCACTACCAGGCCACCTGATGCTAAATAACCCACTTAAATCAAGCTGTTGTGTCAAAATAAACAAGAATCAAAAGAGCTTAATATGATTCACTGTTCGAAAACTTACAATTTGTCATCTCTCAGATGTTTAGGAACAAACATCAACAGCCCTGTGGTATGAGCAACAATCACCTGAAAATATGGGAAAAGTTGGATTTAAAATTTGTCCTGACATATCTCAAATACATGTACATCTCTCTTGCAGTAGAAAGTTCAGGGCTCGAAATAAAAAAGATAAATGGCCAGACAGTTTCTTATTTTTGGCAGGATGAATAACTGTGGAGCAAAATTCCCCTGCCATTCTATTTACCATCTGGCAGTTCAAATTTTCTTTTAGCCTGACAGTAGTAAAATTTGACCTGTATTTTGGCCATTGGCAGGCCCCTATTTCAAGCCCTGAAGTTCTTTTCTATACCTGGCTGTGCTCTGTTCTCTCCAGCATAGACATGAACTCATTGACAGGGACATCGATACTGAACTTTGCAGCATTTTCTAGGTCTATCTTCAGCTTTTTAGTGAATCCCAAAGCTTTTGAAGCTCTCTCTCTTCCTTCATTGAACAAATGCTTTAGGCTACGGCAGGCCTCCAGAACTTTTTTCCTATCAAAGTTGAAAAAGTTGCTCATTCTCTATTATATCATACCCAATAATGCTTTGTGTTTTTGGGGGTAACTGGTCAAAAACTGTCCCAAAATTAATCATTCTTCTATCTAGTGTACACTATATCAGCTCTAATCTGTAAACAAGGACTGGGAGAACCCCAAAAAAGCAAGGGGGCTAAGATTGGAAAATATAAGAGACTAGTATGGGAAAAAGGGAAAAAGGTGTAGCCCTAACAGCCCCTCCCTCTCTGCTGTCACTGGTAAACTACTGATTATCAGTTCATTCAGAACATCAAGAGTCCTATGCACTGTAATGCGAACTTGACCCAGTTTTTTCCTGAACCTGAGAATTGTAAATATATACCTCACATCTTCACTGTGGTCAGTGTTGTCATGGAGATCAGAGCAGCATTGATCCAGTCCAGACTCCAAGAAATCTGCAGTAGATTCCAGCAACCCAGCAGCCATCACACTAGAAAATAAATTAAATCTTCACTTACTTTTTAAGACATCTTGCAATGCATTTTGGTCTGGCTAGGGTATATCAGGGAATCAAGGGTGGCATAGCGGTAGCATACTTGCCTCTCACCACAGGGTTACTGGGCTCAGCATTACGTGTAAGTAGAGGTTGTTGAGTCCCTCCATTGATTCAAGGGGTTTCCCTCAAATCTAAGAAGAGAATCAAGAGATCTCTGCTAAGATTTTTGCATTCCCCCCTCTGCTAAAACTTCCCTCTGGGGATTCAGGTTTGATTCCTGATCTTCGCATCACATGTAAGTAAACTTTGTTAGGTCACTTCCTTGGTATCCTTTCCTCAACGTTTTTCTTTTTAGGTTCTCTGGTTTTCCTCCCTACTCAAAACCCATAGGTTAAATTCCAAAGTGATCAGTGGGTCAGCTGTGCCCAGACTTTCATAGCCTGGAGGTTGTTTCAGGGTTTCATCTGAGTTAGCTGTGCCATAACTTTTATCAGCTCAGAGGTTGCTTCAGGATTCAATAAAATCAATGACCCAAGCTAGACCATGATGCACCACCATTAATACACCATATCCACAGTAGATACACAACAAAGTCAATGACCCAAGCTAGACCATGATGCACCACCAATGCACCATACCCACAGTATTTACACACCAAAGTCAATGACCCAAGCTAGACCATGATGCACCACCAATGCACCATACCTACAGTAGATACATACCAAAATCTTGTTCCACCAGCAACAGCTCCGCCCCTGATGTGTTGATATTTGTGCTTGACAAACATCCATTCCTCTTCCAGCAAATTCTTCAGTCCTTTAGAGGCTTGTGGAAGCCGCTGCAGCATGTGAATCACATTGTGGAGGTATTCAAAATATACCTGGAAAATAATGCGAAATATTAGTAATTGAATGTGTAGGATTGGAATTTCCAAGGGGTGAGGAGGGTCTGAGGATGGAATTAGTTCCAGAAAATATCCATACCAAAGAGGGCGATTAGAGTTTCCAAAGGATGTAGAAGGAGCTATCTAAGGGGAGTACATATATTTTTATATTTTACTTATGGATTGAACCTTCTACCAGCAAAATGTTACAGGGCTCAAAATAACAGCCAGTCATACGCTGGTCAAGACATCAAGCGTATGATATATTGTTTTATTTTTTCAAATATGACCAGTCAACATGTTCGTTCAAAACCGTATTTGACCAGTCAAGTACCAAATTTGGCCAGACATTGACCATTGACCGGCGGTTATTTTGAGCCCGTTGTTATGGATACACCTTTTACTACATACCTCTAACATGCTCTGTAAGTCTTGTTCAAATTCTTCAATGTCGTTCTCAAGTTTTTCATGGTCATTGTCTTCTGGACTGACAATCCCATCCACCATACAAAGATAATAATCCTTCACCAACACAGCACCAAGTATCACCTCTTTACACTCCCTCAGAAGCTAAAACAAACAGAAGAAAACACTATCAAAAATATAGCCTTCAAATTTTATCTATATCCTGAATAACCCTTTGGGTTGATCTAAGTCAGGGCACGGCTAACTCACAGATGGAACCCTGAAACAACCTCTGGGCTGATCTAAGTCAGGGCATGGCTAACTCACAGATGGAACCCTGAAACAACCTCTGGGCTGATCTAAGTCAGGGCATGGCTAACTCACAGATTTAACCCTGAAACAACCTCTGGGCTGATCTAAGTCAGGGCATGGCTAACTCACAGATGGAACCCTGAAACAACCTCTGGGCTGATCTAAGTCAGGGCATGGCTAACTCACAGATCGAACCCTGAAACAACCTCTGGGCTGATCTAAGTCAGGGCATGGCTAACTCACAGATGGAACCCTGAAACAACCTCTGGGCTGATCTAAGTCAGGGCATGGCTAACTCACAGATCGAACCCTGAAACAACCTCTGGGCTGATCTAAGTCAGGGCATGGCTAACTCACAGATGGAACCCTGAAACAACCTCTGGGCTGATCTAAGTCAGGGCATGGCTAACTCACAGATGGAACCCTGAAACAACCTCTGGGCTGATCTAAGTCAGGGCATGGCTAACTCACAGATTTAACCCTGAAACAACCTCTGGGCTGATCTAAGTCAGGGCATGGCTAACTCACAGATGGAACCCTGAAACAACCTCTGGGCTGATCTAAGTCAGGGCATGGCTAACTCACAGATCGAACCCTGAAACAACCTCTGGGCTGATCTAAGTCAGGGCATGGCTAACTCACAGATGGAACCCTGAAACAACCTCTGGGCTGATCTAAGTCAGGGCATGGCTAACTCACAGATTTAACCCTGAAACAACCTCTGGGCTGATCTAAGTCAGGGCATGGCTAACTCACAGATGGAACCCTGAAACAACCTCTGGGCTGATCTAAGTCAGGGCATGGCTAACTCACAGATCGAACCCTGAAACAACCTCTGGGCTGATCTAAGTCAGGGCATGGCTAACTCACAGATGGAACCCTGAAACAACCTCTGGGCTGATCTAAGTCAGGGCATGGCTAACTCACAGATGGAACCCTGAAACAACCTCTGGGCTGATCTAAGTCAGGGCATGGCTAACTCACAGATTTAACCCTGAAACAACCTCTGGGCTGATCTAAGTCAGGGCATGGCTAACTCACAGATCGAACCCTGAAACAACCTCTGGGCTGATCTAAGTCAGGGCATGGCTAACTCACAGATTGAACCCTGAAACAACCTCTGGGCTGATCTAAGTCAGGGCATGGCTAACTCACAGATAGAACCCTGAAACAACCTCTGGGCTGATCTAAGTCAGGGCATGGCTAACTCACAGATAGAACCCTGAAACAACCTCTGGGCTGATCTAAGTCAGGGCATGGCTAACTCACAGATAGAACCCTGAAACAACCTCTGGCCTGATCTAAGTCAGGGCATGGCTAACTCACAGATAGAACCCTGAAACAACCTCTGGCCTGATCTAAGTCACTCACAGATCAAATTGGAATTTAGCATGGTTTTGAGAAGGTAGGAAAACTAGAGTACATCATCTGGTGTTGCTGACCATACACTATAGTCTTACCTGTCTAATACTAAGAGATGAAGGCTCTCCCTTAGGTCTGTGTTCCAGTCTTAACCTAATACACTCATGGCTGATATCCAATGGTATTCGAGCAAGGAACAAATACAGATCTCTGATGGATGGCAGGCCAAGTTCCTCAAAGATTTTCTTCCAAGGAAGCCTATAAGGGCTTCGTTCCAGCACGATATTCATTATGACAGGGCAAGAATGGGTCCTTGGCCTCTGTTCAGTGGCAACATCTTGATACAGTATGTTTTCTAGGTGTGAAACTGACGCATGCCATTCACTGATTGACATCTGTGAATGATCATCACGCTTTGGTTGTGGTCCCTCGGGGTACAAAACTTGCCTGGCTTTAAGCAGCGTCACATCTAGAATGTCTCCAATTCTTTTGCCAAGCTTAACAAGCCCAAGTTTCTTAATACTTCTGTCGACAAACGGCCTATAGCGTGACGTTAATGTCCAGGTGAACTGGGACATGTTGCTGCTTGTTCTCATTGGTGGTTTTGGACTCCAGGTTTCATGGGAGAGTTGTCGTTTGCACAAGGGAGTGGATGGTGATCCTTCATCTAAAGACTCACTTGATCCTGAGCTGTAGGATTCTTCTGAGGTGGTACTTGCCTCAACACAAGAGTCACTTTCAGTGCATGAACCTTTTAGGAGAAAAAAATAATTTTTTCAAATTTTTTTTTCAAATTAATATGACTTGTCAACACGTCCATTCAAAACTGTATTTGAGCAGTCGAGTACCAAATTTGGCCGGACATTTATGCAAAGTGCCCTTCAAATTTAATGCAAATGAGGCAAATTGAAATACTTTATTGGACATAAGAAAGCAGCATATGTAACATATATCACAAAGTGCTTCCCATTCCCACAACCCTTGGGTGATTACGACCATTACATACTGAAGTTTGGTCACTTCTCAAACCCCTCTCTGCCAGGTAATTACATAAAGTCTACATTAAAGTACTCCTCCCCTCCCCCCTCAGGGCTGATTATACCACCCTCTCCCTCCTCTAGTGCTGACATTAGATGACACATCTGTATCACACATCTGTATCACACATTACTTCCCCCATTCCCTATCCTAATGGTCATTCACTTGCCCCCCTCCCCCCAGAACATCCACCAAGCTCCCCTTCCCCTCTCCCTGCGGTATTTATTTACCTAGCATCCCCATTCCCATGTTGATCCAATCATGCCATACTTCATGCATCTCAGGATCAATACCTAGAAACCTTGAAATCAACGTCAGCCGATGAAGTAACTCCTTGGTCATGTTCACCCACAATAACAATGCATCGACATTCCTATTGAATTCAGCACTCAAATACTTAGGATTTGCTTCTCCGACTGCCCGTTTCGTAGGATAAAGCTCTTCCACTGATTCCAGTCGGTCGAACAATTCTGTAATTTCCATAATCGCAAATTCCAACCATCTACAAAACCTGTCCTTGGGTGCTGCATTCTCTGGTGTACTGCATCTTGGCTTCAGTTCTTCGCTCTTTAAAGATTTTAACCTCGTTTTTCCATCACTTTTCAAATCTAAACTCAAATTCTCTTTCCTCAATGTTAAATCAGATGAAGAATTCCTAGGTTCACTTGGTGAATCGTCTCTCGTCATTGAATTTCTATCATTGTTTGAATGTTCATTGTTACTACCTCCCAATTCATAGTCTTCTATCACGACTGTTGGAGTTGTAGAAGCAGTAGTTGTGGTTCGTTGGTTATTAGATGAAACATCATCTTCTTCCTCAATTTTGCCAACACTATCCTTCACAGAAGTTAATTTATCATCACCATCTCCATTGGAGACTACATTATTTAAATTGAATTTAATAAATTCATCCAGAACTTCTTCAACGTGAGCTCTTTCTTCCATAAGATATCTGTCTTGTTCTTCCATAGTTCGTCCACCATGCCAGGCACGCAGCTCCAGCCACAAAGCAAGACAACGTTTGATCTGCCACTTCTTGTGCTCCTCGGAATTTTGTCGCTCAAGTTCAGTAGAAGCGAACTGGCTGTCTTTCTGCTTTCGAGCATGAGCTCCAATTTTAATCAAAAGAGAGAAAGTTCGTATAAAATCTTGGCGAGATTGAGAAAGATTTGACGAAAACTGTCCTAAATTCTTGGGGTCGGATTCAGATCGAGTTAGTCTGTGTTTTGGAGAACTCTCCTTCTCGTTGTCTCGTCTCGTACACTTTAGAGACATAAATCTCTTTTTTGAATCTATCTTGACGTTAGGAAGATTCAAAGATCGAGATAAATCTTCCTTCTCCAAAGTGCTTCCCAAACTACTCCGTTTGTATTCGCGTTGGAATGCTCTCTCGTTTTGTATCTGACTTTGTGCCGATTCTCTTTCGCGTTTCTTCTTTTCGACCTCAACTTTCACCGGTATCTTCAAGCACAACCCTTGTCCTTTCCTCTGAGTTCGACTTCTTTCTTTATTCCTTCGCACATTCCTCGGTGGAGTAGCTCCAAGTTCACTAGCATAAATGTCTTCCAGCTCTGAACTCGCAGAGTCTCCTTCACTGTCGACTTTGTCAACAAAAGATCTCAAATAGCGCCCAGAATCCTGCTCATCACCCATCGAAAACCCTCCCTGGGTATTGTTATAGCCTTCAAAGAGCTCAGCAGGGTCGAGTTCATCGCAGGGAGTTCCCACGATCGGCGATAAGGGAGTTTTATCAAACTCATCTGTACTTTCTTCTGTACTGTCCGCCATGTTTGTTGGACAACCAAACTCTCCTACCACAGGGAGACCACTATGCGTTTCATAGTTAAATATATTTCATAGTGTTTTTACCACCAAAAAATAAATGTGGAATTTTAAGCTTATATATCTAAAAGAAATACAATAAAATTTACATAGTATCTTCGTTTTATACTTAGCTCTCTTAATGCTGAATTTAAGCGAAACTCGTTGAGTCTTAGCTGTTTTATTTCTTTTGCCATTATCCCGGCGAGTTTGGGCTTCCTGTGGTCCTAGTTCTCAGTCTTACAAAAGCGCGCCATTTCATACTTTCTTTTGTCTTTCACAAAGTTTCTCAATATTTTTTGAGATTTAAGGCTGATCGAGGCATTTTTAGACTTGTCCTTACCTCCTGGAAGAGATCCATTTATTCATAACGAGATTTTCTACAAGTTTTACTGCTAGATTTGACAAGGACGTTACTAAAAATATTCACCAGCCCTAGAAACCCTGCAAGAACTCGGTGAGTAGGGTGATTGAAAATCAGTGGATCTTCTTTATTATCAGTTTTATTGCTCTCCAACTATTTATCAAGTTTTCTAGGATAGGTTTCCATGGTTTTTTCTTCTTCTATAGTTTCTAAATAATATGCTAGTTGTATACTTGATGTGTACAAGGCAATGAACTGAATGCATCTCAGATAGATGGTCCTGGAGGGGTAAAATGGGAGCTGGGATTCACCTTTTCTGGGCTGGGAAAATGGGATTTCATGGGCTAGGATTTAGCCATTACTGGGATTGCGATTTTGCAGAATCTCTAATTCTAACTCTAAACTTGGACTGAGATTTTGCATGACTGGGAATGGGATTTTGCAAAATTTTGGGCTGGGAAATGGGATTAGGACCCCCCCCCCCCCCCTGCCTCAGGACCCTACTAGTCCTTGGGCTAGTCACTGTGGATAATCACTAGTCCCAAGGTCTTTTCCCCACTAGTATACAGCAGACCTTCACTAGTCTGTGACTAATAAAAGTATGTTATTAGTGCAGAGCCCTGAACTCACATATTGAATTGGCTCATTTATTTAAACCTTCACATTTTATTGATACCTTGTGCTAGTCAAAGTCAGGGCATGGCTAACTCAAAGATCAAAAGGAGTGAGGAAAACCAGAGCACCTGGGAAAAAAACCTGAAATCAAGAGAGAGACCCTTGTTGACCAAGAAATCTGACCCCACGCTCTGTTGTTGTATCAAAAATAGGCCCCTCTATCATTATTGTTGGCATTAATTTAATCTGTGACCTCCCCCCTGACATGCACACACACACACAAACCACACACACACACAAACACACACACACACACACACATACACACACACCACCACCACCATCACCATCACCCTACTGACCATACATCTATTTATAAATCATTAATAATCTGTAGGGTCCAGGAAATGCCCCTGCCCCTCCCCCCATGAAAATTGGGAAAATGAGGATCTTGGAAATGCAATTTCCAGTGCTCTGGTTTTAAGAACAATAGAACATGTAAAGTGAAGAATGAACACCTTCAACAATACAAACTCTTTGAAATTCCACAGACCTTCACTGGAATGCATAAATATTCAAAATAATTCCATACGAAATTGAGGCTTAGCCTGAGCAAAAGAGAACTCGAAACTGGAGTATTGCAATATATTCATTTGCATTAAAGTCATGTCAAAACCTCCAAAACAAATCTCAAGCCTTGCCTCCCACTGCCCTGGTAAAATAAAATTGAATTGTCCCTCTGGTGGCTCTCTTTTAAAATATGATTGCCAGATTCCCAGTATTATAACTTGATGTTGCATTTTTTCCAACTAAATTCTCTCCCATTCAAATTAACGTAATTGTTCTCTTTTTTAATCTTTCTTAAACCAAAATCAGGATATGTGAGTTAATATGGGTTTTAATAGATCCTTATTATTACCATTCAAACCTAGTCTGCTTCCTGCTCATTAAGTTTGAATACAAAATTTGCATTCTATTTCTCATTTCCTTTCGTCACAATATTCCTTCTAACTACTTAAAACAACTTCACAAGCTCCTTAATTTTAAACAATATAATTATTTGAACTTCATGCACGTTTGGAATGAATCTTTGCCGTTATCTAACATGTACGATTTTACAGTTTAAGAAATAATAATTAAAAACTTAAAACTGAAATGTCAGCTAAAGATATGACCAAAAATACTTACTTTCTACTTTCTCAGATCTGTTTCAGGTATGAATTTCATTAACAAAAATTTCATCTTAACTTTTCAATTTATGAAATAATTTTTGATATTTCCCTTTTTCATACTTTTTTAAATTTCACACAGTTTTTACTTTCTACTTTCTCAGATCTGTTTCATGTATAAATTTCATTAATAAAAATTTTATCTTAACTTTTCTATTCATAAAATTATGATATTTCCCTATTTCATACTTTTTTTAATTTCACACAATTTTTCTTATCTCATCCTCACTTACAAATTCCATAATTGAAAAATATGAATATGTCCTAACTACTTGTTATTCTTAAAAAAGATTTACAAGAAATCTATTTTTTATGCAGAATTCAGAAACTGGTTTCTATGGATCTTGCTTATGATATAAAGGTTAGTCGTACAATATATTAATTGTTTTTCTTACCTTCTTTTTGAGACAATTGCAAAATGCATTAATCTATCACTCAGCTGCAAATGTCCTCAAAAGTTCTATAATGAGTTCATCAGTGTCTGGATGTCATGCAAGATTGCATGCCCCAATATTTCCAATTTTTTTTTTTTTTGTGATCACCATATCTTTCTTTCTTTTCTTCCTATGTATAGTTACATATCCTAAATTTCATCTTTTAAGCTTTTTAAAGCAGTTTCAGAGTGCTAAAGTTTGCAAGTACATCAAAATTAGCATATTTTATTGATATGACTTCACTGAGAAGAACAGAGCATTCATTTTGACTCCAAGAATCTGGTCAGAAAATTTTCAAAAAAAAAACGTTTTTCTTGCCATGAACCTCTTTCAATTTTCAAGAATAACGTACTGCATAGCATACATTAATAATTATTGAGGAGAAGTCAGGATAATTTAAGTCATTAAAGGAAATTTGTGACTTCAGCAGAGTATTAAATTCTTGCTATTTTCAGCAGCAAAACTCATAAATTTTCACACTTGTAATGATATTCACCATTTGAATCTTCATGACAGGTTTAACACGACAGAATATTTTGAATGTGAGTTACATAAGCACCTTTCAAAACTCTTGCATGACCAATACCTTTAAATCTTATGATAACCTTTCCATTTTTTTTGACATATTTGATTGATTGTCATATATCTGGTCATTTACGGTGACCTGAACATGAAATTGCTTGGAACTTTTGTTTCTAAATTCTGTTGGTTAGAAATGGTTTATATATTTTTTATCTTTACGTACTTTTTAAGTTTTTTCTTTTCTTTCTTCTTATGACAATGCTATTTATCTACTAAATGAAAAAATCCATGCAGTAGCTTTGCATCTTTTAAGGATGTGAGCTGCAGGGCAACTTTCACTTAGCTTTGGAAAAACACAAATGAATTAGACTTCTTCCCATCTAGGAAATAGAGAAAGCTCTTCAAATTTTGTGATTTTTGCTTTTAGCACCACTAATGCACTTAATCATTTAATAACATGGGCCAGGAAAAAATCATAAAATTAATCCTTAAGATTTCAGCAGCTTAGTCGGATATTACCACTAAGAACACTATAAAAAATTACATAATTTTTTTCGTATACTCTTCCTGGAAGGAGATTTCCAGGAAAAGTTGCATGAGTAGAAAATGCATTTGAGATTTTGTTTTCTTGTGAAAATGCTCTTAATTATAAGATTATTTCACTTCAAAACCATTTTGATTTTTAAGATAAAAATTTATGAACACACCTTCTGGAGTTTAAAAAAAATTCAGAAATTTTTTTTTAGATTATAAGATCCAAAAAATATTTTTCTTTTTTCATTGATCCTTTTGTTTTCATTTCGAACGAAAACGCGAGACTGACGAGATTTTTTTCCCGGATTATTTTAGAACCACTCGAGCCAAGAATTTCCCAAAAGCAGTTGTCAGTTTAAGATGAAGAAATGTTAAAAATCCAAAAAATCTTCCAATGGACAACTGGATCGAAAAAAAAAATGCATTTGCGACTAGAGAATTTAAGAGGTTTTTATAAGAAATTTTGAAGGTTTCTTAAGTTGATATAAGTCAAGATAAGCGTACTTTATATTGAAAGCAAATGATTGTAATTTTTTTTTTGTGTGCAAATTTGTAAACGCTTTCGTCAGCGCCGCATTTGGAATTTTTTCGCAGCAACTTTTCCTTTTTCGGGCAAACGCGCCAATAATTGAACCACAGTGTTGTAAACTATCCATGACTCATGGTGGAAATCTCTATTCTCTAGTGCGTGTGAGTCAAGCTGTTTGTTTGCTATGTACCCTCCTTTGAGCGAATAATATTAATTTCCTCTCGGAGGGGGTCTGTCAAAGCGCAAATTAAAATTCCACGGAGGAGTGAAAAATGCATCTTATAGGAGCCAGGTATTCACGGAGCAAATTCGTCTGGGAGAAAAGAGAGTGTTACAGCGAAACATGAGCACGGGGGAAGATGTTTTGTTTGATTCAGCGCTTGCATTCAACTGGGTCTCCAGAGGGAACACTTGATTGGCTTCCGTGTGGAATTCGAGGAAACCCTTTTAGTGCTGTTGCATTACAATGGGTTGTTTTTGAGACCACCGCGCTGGGGACATTAACCTCGGTTTTTTGCCAAATTTTTTCTCAGTGATGTTCGCGGTATAGCCTTGACAATGAATGATATATCGTAATGTATGCAAATTCTTCATCACCGTGACAGCGCTCAATACACAGTTCATAACACAGAGTACAAACACGCAATAACGTATCTACACCTTTGATAACTTCCACGAACGTGATCTACTTTATTTTTCGTATGCATTAAAAAATACAAGCAATATATCTTCACATGTCTCCTCACTCGTGTCTTATATTTCCAAAGATAAAAACTTTTCCCTAAAATGGAAAAATGTCTCATATTAGAGTTTAGTTACGCATTCAGTAATGATGCAACGGTCTGTCGACTCACAGAGTCAACCTTGATCCAAAAATAATAACTGAATTCTCTATTTTCGATGTCATCTTTTCACGCACGACAGTGTATTCGCATTTCGATTTAAAGTTCTTATATACTGTAGTGTTTCCATAGTCTGACTTGCAGAAGGCCTTCTATCGCGCTCAGCGCTCCAGAGACCTGTCATAAGTTCAACATAAGCGCAGGTTGCTTTATCAAGCGTTCGGTCTACCGGTAAATGTGAAAGTGAAGGTCTCATCTGGTTCGCGACGACTCCAAAAATCACCACGAATTGGCTCTCAAGTCCATAAGGCTGTTCTCTGGTCAACATTTGCCAGAGACAAATCCCTAGCGAGTACATGTCTGCTTTTGTGCTTGGCTCCTCTCCTTTTAAAAGTTCCGGGGCACGATATGCGTACGTTCCCGTCAGAGACGACCTTGAGCTAGGGCTTTGTGTCGGACTCGGAGGAAGAGACTCCTGTTCACAATTTCCGGGATCTACGAGTTGACAACACCCGAAATCTCCAAGTTTGCATGTATCGGACAAATCCACTATAACATTCGCTGGTTTTAAGTCAAGGTGCACTAAGTTTCTTTCATGAATGACTTGTAGCGCACGTGTGATATCTGTCGCAAATTTTACCCGTCTTTTACAACAAAGATTTTCGCGTTCATCAACAATAAGACTTTGCAGGTTTCGCTCCCCAGCAAACTCCATAATAATTACGACATCTGTAAGAATCTCCGATTCCACTATTGCAAGAGTTCGCACAATATTTGGGTGCTGTAGCTGGAGCACAAGTTTCTCTGATTGTAAACTTTCGAACATTGCTCGGGGCTTCCTGAACATTCGATGCATTCGTTTCACTGCAACGCGATTCCCAAGACAATTCGCTTCGTAAACCGTTCCAAATCCTCCACTCCCAAGTAATCGTCCAGTTTCAATCTTACCCAAAAATACTTGATTTCTTGGTAAAGACTTCGTGCTTTCGAGCTTTTTTCTTGTTCTACAGAAGCTCCATCCTTTCCAGCCTTTGCAGGTATCCTTCGGTGATGAGTAACCGAATGGCATCGCATCTAAACCAGTGCAACTGCTACAACGTCGAAGTTGATTATTCCCATACATTTTAGCGTCTTGAAAATGACCACAGTTTTCGATTTTCTGGGATGTCTTCATAATATTCTGCACTTTTGTACTGTTTCTCGATCGTCGGACTTTGAATCCTTATATCACATTGCGTTGGTACGGTGTTTTGAAATTCCTGGTTATGAAGTAATGTTCTAATATATATCAACGGAAATAAAGATGCTATGGCGCGAAACGTATGACAACAAGTAAACCACACCTGATTGGCTGCACTCGCTGACGCATCGTGATCTTAGCCAATCAGAGCCCGTCTTTCTCAAGTGTACCGGCTGCGGTCTCTGCGTAGATTGGTAAATAAATATCAGCGGTGTCACACGTTTCTCCAACATGTTGTAGATCGCTATTAACAATCAGTTGAAGCTCCTAAGAAGTTATATTTAGAGAAATCAGGAAATTCGGGGAAATTTTGAAATTATAATTCGCATTTTTATACATTTTTTTTCTATAATTTCTGGTGATTTTGAAGGAGTTTCTAGTTGAATGGTTGTGTAACTTGCTTAGTCGATATTTGAAGTTCGTGTCATCAAGAAAGTACAAGAACGTGACGGTCTAATGACTTGTGTGTGAAAACCTTGAACTCGTGAAAAACCCGAAAAGTGGTACTCATGACTTGACATGAGTCAGGCATAAGAAAAGATGCTTTTTAAAAAATGAATTTTATATTTTGTTGTAAAAAAAACTAATTCCCTTGAATTCCCGGGGAAAGTAATTCTACAATTTCCGTTCACAAGGCCAATTTTGCGATTATAACTCGTGACCGTATATTTGCAAAGGTTCGGCCAAGGTTACAATGCACACTATATCTTGCATGTCTGCATATTGATTTTTCTATACTTTTATCTCTACTTACGTACAACCCATTTATCCCGCGTTTGCACTTTTGCACGATTACTCTGCAGAAAAACAATTCTTGAGCTCAAATCTTAACTGTATCACGTTCAATAATTCTCACAATTTTTCTCCGAGCTAAAAATTCCACAGTAAAAAAAAGCGATTAAAACATTTCTCCTAAAAATGTGCTTTGCAGCATTTTAGAAGTAAAATTTTTGAGTTTTTGCAAATTTTGATCTGGTGCAAAAGATGTTTAAATTGCGTGGGGAAAAAAAGATTGTACAATAGCTTTAAATATAAATATTACGGCCATAATTTTTTTAAACAAATTTTGTAAAATATCGATAAAAAGTTTCCACAAAAAATAACACTTTAAATTTTTTTTATTTTATTTTTTTTATTAAATGCAAGACTTTCAGGTGTAAATTTGAATTATAGGCATATTTTTTGGAAATTTTAAAGTTTTTTTCGAAATGATTTTTTCGTATTAGTTTAGCTAGTTTTGATGGTATGACCTTGTTCAACCTTGTGTTTCTTGGGTACACAACACAAAAAAGCACGCGAGTCATACAAACTTATTGATTTTTCCTGACTCTCACGCTTATTCCACATGACTTAGAACACATATTTTCATTTTAATTTGCAGAAAACGTACGTCAAGAAATTCTTACAAGAACCTTTGCCAAAAGGTCACAAGACTACATTATGTAATATAAACGACTTTCATCCCAGATCCACACAGTTCACGAAACTGCTTCAACTTGCAAAGTTTCGAGTCCAAAGGTCTGTATTCCAAGTCTTAGAGTTCAGAGTTATGAACGCTAAAAGGTTGACACTTGTTAGCGTAAAAAGATAAGATAAGGATTCAAATTTGAATTCGAATTTTTACAATTTTTTCTGGTTTGAACCATGTTTGACATCATGTTTGTCGTTCCTAGAATATTTACAATTCCTCTCGTTTATTTCCTTTAGTTGAAAATTACGTAATATTGATATTTTACCTCCTTAAAAACACCAGCTTTTTAGAAAACGTGATCATGTAGAATAAGTAATTAATTGGGAGAGATAATGTTGTAATGATTCATAATTAGTTTAGCGATAAGATGCGTGACATGATTTGCGTGACACGTCGAATAGTCTGAGATGCGTTACACGTCTCGATACTTTATTACGTCCTGGTTACCGTTGCGGGGGAAACCCGCTGAAACAATTTGTTCCTCTTCAATGAGAACACGTTTCACCGCGCTTACAGTTATTTTATACAAACATGTGGTGAATAGAAACGGCCAGCTTTGCTGAAGCCAAACACTCGGGCCAACGCTTTCACTTTTCCGAGTGAAATTCCGCCATTTCGCAACAAATTTCCAATGAAATTTTGGCTCCTGCAAGATTTTTATCGCCATCATATTTTGACGTAATCAAGGTTTATTTATGTCCTCGTAAACCTTCCAAGCGTAGAAAACTATGACGAAAAATTTCCCTCGTGTAGTCTCGTTGCCATAGGAACAGTGGTGACTCTGTGATATAAATAGTAGATAGTAGTTTTAATGTAAACCGGAAATTTCCAATTAAAAGTGGTTTAACTTGGCTGGAGGATTTGACGCTGTACTGGGCTGTCAAGAACGTACTGTAATATTGCGAAAGTATTAAAAAAAAAAAACACTTATACGAAATATATATTTTCATGTGTGTTAAATCCGCCGGAATTGTCTGTTTTCTGTCTGGGAAATGCGAAAGGATAGTTCGTCACAAAATTCAATCAGGAAAGCGAAAATTCTAGGCTAGAA
The DNA here is from genome assembly GCA_023349425.1 of Anthopleura sola. Lineage (NCBI taxonomy): Eukaryota > Metazoa > Cnidaria > Anthozoa > Actiniaria > Actiniidae > Anthopleura > Anthopleura sola. The sequence continues at coordinate 2,895,739 of JALHLI010000011.1, forward strand.
AACACGAGAAATTGGTGTGATTTTCAGAAAATGATAAGCCAAGCGTAAACATGTCGTACGAGAGAAACGAAGATGATATTTCTAGAAACTTCGTTGCTAGGTAGCACGTCACTCTTTCGTTACAAGGCTGTCAGTCAAAACAACAGTCGATGGTTGTCGTACAAGGTATATCGTGTGAAGATGGTGGTTGCTTTACCAAGATAGCAGTGGATGGGTAGGAATGGCATTAAATTTTATGCATGGCATACACTGTTATCTTGTATGTGGAATAGTATCAACTGTTATGGATGGCAGCCACGGTTATCTGGTATGGTAAAAGGACATTGCCTTACCAAGATAACAGTAGATGGATGGGTAGGAATGGCATCGACTGTTATGGATGGTATCCACTGTTATCTGGTATGGTAAAAGGTCGTTGCCTTACCAAGATAACAGTGGATGGATGGGAATGGCATCAACGGTCAGGGACGGCACCAGTTGACGGGCATGGCTGTGATCTAAGTGATCAAAAATTTTAAAGTGGGTGCATGTCACTAACATGCCGACATTCATATAAAAAGCAATTTCATCTTCACAGGATCTAGTTGTTCAATGAAGGAATTATGTCATATTTTCTAAGCGCTTCATCAGTTTTTTTTTTTGTGTTTTTTTTTCACATTTTTTTCTTTCGTCAAAAAAAAATCACTTAACAGGCTATTTTTGGACTACGATGTCACGGCGACTCGTCAAACTGCCGGTAAATCTTCTAGGAGACAAACGTTTAAAAATCAAATTAAAAAATGACTTTTCACGGCATAGTGTAACTTTATTAACTTCACGGCTTCCCCTCTACATTCAAAACCAATGGACACTATATAAAAAAAGCGTGGGACTTGTTTTTCAATCATATATTTCGTGCTAAATCGCCACACTCAAAATTTGGAATTTGATTGCATAGAACCGATGAGGGCATTAATGAAATAAAATATACCGTAATGGCTTATAGGATGATTTGAGCAGTACCGCATGTTGATTAATGTGGATACATTAGAAGTGCTTTCATCTCACGCTGTTTGTTGCTAGGAAATGAAATGGCCGAGGAAAGAAGAAAATTAGTTGGAAAAGAAAGCAAAAATATTTCCCTTTCTTGTTTTCTATGCCCTTGAAGTTAGGCTTCTTTGTATTTTCCTTGCGTATGTTTTCTGTTCTTGAAACAAATTTTTCCAATACATTTTCTTTCTTTCTTTCGTTTCCTTAATGCGCTCCTTTTCCACTAATTTTAAAAGGTCTGTCTTTGCAATGAATATTTTAAAGTAAGTTTTCACTTAACTTGCTACTATAAACTCATCATCTAACACGCCGACGCTATTATATATTTCTAACTTGGCGACTTCTTTATCACTAATTCTTGACATTATTCTCAGTCATGCTGTCTTTGGCAGGTGTTCCAACTTTTTTCAATCCCTGTCAACAAGTTATCGCGACAAAGGCGCTTGTGAGCACCTTGTATACTTTCAACTACATCTCAGCTCGAACCTCGCTTTTACTGAAGGGGCGACTTGTACAATTTTAACGTCTCTTTTTTCCTTTGTTTTAAGCTTATTTTTATTTCTCTTACTATTACAAGCCAAGGAGAGGAAAGCAGAGGAGAAGAGAAGAGAAGAGAAGAGACGAGAGGAGACGAGAGGAGACGAGAGGAGACGATAGGAGACGAGAGGAGACGAGAGGAGACGAGAGGAGTGCAAAGCAATTCCGAATTTATTTGATTATGTTACGACTACTTTTCAACAATATCATGATTTATATTAGGGACTGTGCAATAATTATCAGCAGGGGGGGCTGAAAAACCAGAAGGGGGGTCATTAAATAAAATTGATGTAAAAATGAGGGGGGGCTCGAAGTAAATATATCATTTTACAGAGAGGGGGTCTTAAGTCTTATTTGAATAGTATATGCTCTTTGGTATAACATGGAACCGAACTTTACTAACTACACCAGTGCTCCTCATGTATAAGGTGAAAATTATCTTAACTAATGATAAATATAAACATGAATATATCAAATATCAATATCAGTAAACATGTATAATTTAAAGAAATTTTTTTCAAGGTCGATATTACTGTTTCCCTCCCTGAGTAATTCACCTTCCTTCCGACAAGAATCAAGCACAACATACAGTGATGACAGCATTTAATACGAGGGCAAAATCAGAACAGCGATAAACTAAATGCATAAAACTCTAAATGAAATTATTTAACTTAACTTAACTCAATTCTACTGTGACTAACAACTAAAACTAATAATTATAAAGTTCCAATGTTCAGTTCTTACTTTCAAGGTTCAAAATATTGTTCAGTGTTCTTGTTTCTCAGTGTTCTTGTTGGTTTACTTTCTCTAGAACTTGGCCACTTTTCCTCGCTGCAAGATAAACCCACTATCCTGTGTTTAAATAGTTGAAGAGGTTCTCAGCTTTTACTCCTTCCGATTCTCTTGGTTCTGTCTCGGTTAACGGACCAACTCAACTGGCTAGCACCAGTTTGCAAAATAGTGTTCTCTATTTAAGTCTATCTCTTTACAATGGATTTCGTAACTGATTCAAACTGAATAGAAAGATTTAAGATAGGTTATGTAACTCCTATTGTCCTTAGTACTTTAGATAATCCCTCTAGAGGTCAAAAAAACGCTGTCATTAATAATACAACTTGGTATAACCAAAGAAACATGATTTCCTGGGGCTTAATTATTTCGTGACACATACACTGTTTATATATAGGTAGTGTGAAGCTAACGCGACGACATTCTACTCTACACTAATACTCGGAATAAGCATTCACTGATTCTTAGCATACTAATTGTTATTAAAAGTAGCTAAAGCTCACTACTACTGCTGAGAAAATGAGAAGTTTTTTTTATACAAAAAAAAGAGGGCGGGCCACAAGTTTATTAGTTTTATAACTATTTCTAGACTTTCCAAAAGTCCTCTGTCCCTTATTATACATTATGTTCCAGTTCTTTGGAGATTTCAGTTTCAGGGATTATCCTCCAATCCACGATTAATCTGTTGCTCTGCATTTCCCTGCTGTCCTTCATCTGGTTGACCTTCATCTGGTTGTGCCAGTGATTGAAAGAACGAAAATATTAAATCCATAGTGGTTAGGCTTGCTGATATTACATTCTTAACCAAGAAGAGAAATTGGTTAGGCTGAAACCCGTACTGCGCCCAAACCGAAATACGGATACAGAAGAATGGGATATCTTGAATGAGAATTAATGGTTTGATATAGCTCTTCAAAGATTCTATAGTAGTATTGTTCAGTCCTGTTCCCAGTGCTTCTAAATAAATCACCACGAAGATTACGAATGAAAACGTGCAGAAGCCTTGCACTGTTCCCTCCATGGAGCCCCCTTCTTTCATAGACGAGTGTGTTGACTCAGTACAATGAAAACGATCGGGTCGTCGATTGTAAGTTCCATAATTGGAACCTACACGTTCACAGGCTGGAGAACCCAGGGCGAGAACGTCTGCCAACTCATAGATATCGAAAAAGTCAGCTAAAATCGTGTAAATGATCTCTTTGTCGTTAGCCAGGAATTGGCATTCGCATTTATACATCAGTGGTATGCCAGACACTATCAAAATAAGGCCCATTTTGTGGTATTTCAGAGACGAGTCACCAACTCTCCCATTAGGATACTCAGTTGGCCACCGTCCATAGTAATGATATCTTGAAACGAATTTGAAGGAAGCGGCCAATAGAATCATTACACTCAAGCAAGAACTTAGGCAGTTAACAAATGGATTGAAGCCTACTTTTGCACGCCAAGTTGACCAAAGTAAATACGCATTCCACAAACCGAATACGGCCAAACAAGCAAATCCTGCGTCCCTATTGATTCGCAGAACAGCAAATGCCAAACCCAAGCAGTAGAACATGCTGAAGGAGCAAAAAACAAGTGTCATAAGCCTGCTGCATTCCATAATTGCCTTTGACTTGGATACTTTCTATCGTATTGTGCTTCGTTCGATGATGAACTGTTAAGCGTCGTCTGTATACTATTTTCTAGGAAAACGTCTCTTTCTATAAATAAAACTACGAGTTTCTTGGAAACTGATGAATAGCACGTGATATTCATCAATTTCCGCAGTTTCCAAGAAATCGTTCTAGTAACTATTTTTGGTTTTCATTTTATTTTCAAAGATAATAGGAAGGTTCAACCGGAAAGTTCGCTCAAGGTAATCGAAGCCAATAATAAAGCATTTGACAACAAATCTATGTTTGTCACCAGAAGAAGCAGAAAGATAAGAAGAACAAATTAAAAACTAGTTTCAAAAGCAAATAGTTGACACTACAAGAAAGTATTTTATCAGCTGACGCAGAGTTAATGAAAATGGAGCACATCGAAGAAAGAGAGACATCGCAAGAAAGACCGAACACGGAAGAAACAAACCCGTCACACCAAGATGGCAACAGATACCTGAGGATTGCGACCGTCGTCGTTTGTATATTCAACTTCATTCATATCATAGCCATAGCAGTGCTCGTTGGGATACTGATAGGATGGTACTTCTCAATTCATTGTTTCGTTCTCTGCTTGCTAATTCCGCTGATATTGGTACTGACTGTAAAAGCAAAGACAAAACTTGAAATAAAGAGGTTCTGTTGGGGAAGCTGCTCAACTCTGATTCTGGTCCTGATGACAACCTTCACGTTATTGACCAGGCAAGCCTACTACCATCCGTCGTCTCATATTGAGCCCAAATGGGTTCTGTTTTCCATCCAACTTAGCATCATTCCTCTTGTTTTGGGTATACTGGTGATGTACGAGTGCAACTTTTTTGGAATATACTATGACAAGTTCATCCTGATGATTGTAATTCTCGACTTCGCGGATACTTGGGCAATGGCATCCCTTCTTGCACAGCATGAAGAACCTTTCATAAAAGAAAAAAGTCCCTTGGAAATAACTATGCAATTTTTTTGCTCTTTCTCATTTATCATCTTTCCTGTTCTCATGTATAAAAATATCGCAAAATCAATGATTGATAACGAAGACCCTGCACCCCCTGCGCAAATAATTGTAAAGGCTAATTCTCAACTTAATCAAAACATCCCGTTCTTCGTCATTCGAATGTTGATTTTGAACTGGTATGGCTTTTTAGATTTTGATTATTCGACAAAGAATGTAATTTCAGTGATCTTGTGGTTTCTTGATTGTTATCAGGGTTGCACACAAGTTGAACAAGATGAATGAAATTCGTGAGACAATCAAGGCCTTATTTCAACTGTGCAATTTTCTCATCAATGATCATCAACTTGTCTCGTTTTTGAAAGAACAAGCTGCTCATCAACTGAAGTTTCGGAACAAATTAATTAATGTTGACTGACTTTACTCAATGTGTCTTTTAAGAGACCCTGTCTCAAGCTTGAATGAAGTCTTATACCCCATTCACACCAAAACCTGTTTAGTTAAACTGAGTTTTTAGTAAACAAAATGTTTAGAGACTAGAAAGCTTCAATATAATTATTTTATCTCTAATCTGTTCAGTACAATATGAAGGATAGTTTATATGTATTATTTCATCAAAGAGTGAACAATGTTTGTAAATAATTTTCTAAACATGTTTAGTTAAGCTACTTTAAAACATGTTTAAGCACATGAATTATATTAAAGTATAAACTCCATGTTCGTGATGTGTAGTTTAGTAGCAACTATCTGTTCTGTTTTACCAAATTTCCGACTTCTTTTCCGTACTTCCTTTATTGCGATGTCTCTTTGATTGCAATTTTAATAGTTTCCGAAACTGAGCTTAGATCCTTTTGAAAATTAGTTAACTTCATCTTCTGACGGCAAGTAGCTGTCAAGGCATCATAGTAAGCAGCCAATCACTATCGATATCGCTGTCGATAACAATCTGCATCGATTTCCAAGAATTTCTAAAAAACTAACATTATGTTAATTATTTTATTGTCATCAGAAAAAGCGGAAACTAATTCAAGAAAGGTTTCTGAGTAAACAGTAGACGCTGCTAGACAACGCAGGGTAAATAATAACATTGTGTCTACTGCCACTATATCTCGAACAAAACTGATCGAGTATGGACGAAGTGTTTAAATGTTTTGATTTTCAAACAATTCAAACAACTTGTTATTTCCGCATGTAGAAGTAGCGCATAGTCACTCCACAACACATGATAACAAAAGCAGAATATTTAATTTTACCATAACTTGTAAATTTCTCGCGCGCTGATTGACAGACCGATAAGATGACGAATCGCTCGCGCACGTAGCTAGCGCGCGCTTGAAACGGTTTTTTCTTTCAAACTTTTTCTTCGTTTTTGGATCTTTTCTTTGCCTGTTATGGTAAAAAACAAATCGAAGTGATTTCCTATCGAACATAGAAATGACGCCAGCAATGATCCAAACTTTGCAGTGAAACCACCATGGAAAAGTACCTTCGATTTGTTAATTTGATAGGCTAATTCCAAGAAACGCAAAGAAAAGACCATTAACGCGAAACATTTGGTCGAGTTCACACCCTAATGTCAAAAGCCTCCCAGAATGTCCGTTCTTAGAACGAGCAATGGGCTTCCTGTGGCGTTTCTATTTTTGGACTACGATGTCACGGCGACTCGTCAAACTGCCGGTAAATCTTCTAGGAGACAAACGTTTAAAAATCAAATTAAAAAATGACTTTTCACGGCATAGTGTAACTTTATTAACTTCACGGCTTCCCCTCTACACTCGAAACCAATGGAAACTATAAAAAATAAGCGTGGGACTTGTTTTTCAATTATATATTTCGTGCCAAATTGCCACACTCAAAAAATGTAGAATGCATATATTTAAAAGTAAGTTTTCACTTAACTTGCTGCTATGAACTCATCATCTAACACGCCGACGCTATTATATATTTCTAACTTGGCGACTTCTTTATCACTAATTCTTGACATTATTCTCAGTCGTGCTGTCTTTGGCAGGTGTTCCAACTTTTTTCAATCCCTGTCAACAAGTTATAACGACAAAGGCGCTTGTGAGCACCTTGTATACTTTCAACTACATCTCAGCTCGAACCTCGCTTTTACTGAAGGCGACTTGTACAATCTTGATGTCTTTTCTTCCTTTGTTTTAAGCTTATTTTTATTTCTCTTACTATTTTTCCTTTGATTTTAGCATAGTCAATAGACTGTAATTTTAGTCGTGTTAGGAAAGCCATATTTTCTTTTCTCTTAATAATGCGATTGTTTTTAGAGATATGCTTTGGAAACAATACGCACGAAAGGGGTTGATCACTTAAGTCGCTCTTAAGAGCTGTCACTTGGCCATTCAAGCTGCTTATCACGTTTTTATTTCTCCAAGAACACCGCTGTTTACTGCGCTTTTTGTGTTGATGCACGTGTTTGGGACTCGAGCCCCACAGAGCACATTTACGAAGCCATTAAACTGTTCTATCTTTCAGGAAGAAAGGTAAAAGTGGTCGTTAAGTCTGCTGCCCTGCGGTGATAAAACATCGCTGTCAGGGTGGATTTCAAGCTCGTCGCACGCAAACACCGGATTTGTGGGGGTAAATATTGACAAATCTTCTTGAGAAGAACTTGGACGTTCGTATCGTCACGTCTCCAACGTGAAACATGAACCCAACGTGCGAGAAGTAGTGTATCGATGTGACTAGGCCGGCGGCGTGCGTTTGATGGCACAATTGTTTCCTAATGGTAGTCAATCTTTTCTGAAGATGTGCCAACGCACGGCAGGTACTTTGACAAGCAAACTAAGCCCCAGGCCTCTACAGTTGATCCCGGCCAAAACATTTCGAGGAGATCTGGGATCGCTATGTAAACGAGCAATGAGTTTAAGAAGCCACATCAAAAGCTCGTGTCTAAAAACCTCGAAGCCATAAAAGTACTCGGCGAGGAAATGAAATTATAAAATGACTGAACCCAGTGCCTAACTAGTACAGTTTTAGAGCATCTGAAAAATATTGAGACAAGTATTTTGGAAGACAGATTTTCCGCGATGAAACATTGAAGGAAAGAAAATGTTCGGAGAGTATTCGGAGGTGTGAGCATTCGAGTCTCAAGCGATAAATGTCTCAAGATCTTCTCACGATTAGTTAATTCGCCTTGTTCGGAGACTATTCGGAGGTGTGAGCATTCGAGTATCAAGCGATAAATGTCTCACGATCTTCTCACGATTAGTTAATTCGCCTTGTTCGGAGACTATTCGGAGGTGTGAGCATTCGTTTTTAACCCAGGGGCACAGAGCGCATGCGCTTTAGAGACCAGATTGACGATTTGTGATGGAAGGTGAACACTTGTTTCAATAGCCCAAACTGCCATTCTTCGAAGAAGGACTAGAATCGGTAAGGTTTAGGGTTAGTTTCCAGTTCTCTCTCGACAAGGGCATTTGTGGCTATGGAATTAAGTATCTACCGTGATTGGAATTACGAAAAATATTTGTTCACTTCATACGTCCACAGGAAGCCCAACCACAAACAAAGGGACGAACATTTTTTAAGGAGCATCTTTGTTGAATATAAGTTTATTTACAAATAATAATATATGAGAAAGAAATTCAAATTTTCTCAGTTTTTCACTATTCGTTCGGCTATCACAAGTAGTAACCTTTGTTCTTTTGTAAACATAAAACATTTTTTTCTCGTCTTTCAAACCCCCCCCCCCCCCCCCCCTTCAACCCTATTAGTTCTTTGATACCATCTTCCGGGGGGGGGGGGGGGGTAAACTCAGTGGGTCAGGGATTAATTTTTATAAACATGAATATGTAAAAATATGGAGAGAAGTTTGCCATTAACTGAGTGAGGGCCAGGCTGGGGGATTATGAAATATTTGACTACGATCATAAGGGGTCGTGTAATATTGTGTGATCTTGTCTAAAGCTCCCTACCCTATCCAGGGTTCGTACGGGTCTTGGAAAGTTTTTGAAATTGATAATGGATTTTTCCAGGACCTTGAAAATTTTGAAAACTTGATTTTTGGTCCACTAGGCTATGGAAAAGTTATGGGATTTTTGTAACTTGTATAGTTTATACATTGCAAAGAATCGTTTTCGTTGTAAAGCGTCGAAGATTTTTTGTACGTGTGCAGCACGTAGTGTTTTGTATTGGTAAATGTATGTTGGATGTTACAGATACATGAATTTAGCTATATCTATATCTATCTATGTGTGGTTTTGGAAATTTTAGTCAAAGGGCATTGGAAAGTTTTGGAAATTCTCACAGGGGTACGAACCCTGCCTACCGCCCAACCAGGTCTTATTTAATGAAATCCTCCAAAAACCGTTTTGTCGGGAGAATGTTCGCCACTATACATCTTAGTTGGTGGATAGCGTTGTTTATCTTCAAGTTCCCTTTGGAAATCCGTTTTCTGAGACACCAGCAATTGACTTACGGCGAGATTTCAACAAAACACTCCCCAGTACTGTGTGACCAATGGCACGGAATTTACCCTTCAAACATTCATCATTTAACAATTCCTGGTTCGTTTTCCGCAAGGGAATCGAAGGGGGCTGGGGCTGAGTAAATGCCTGAGGATGAGCCATGATCACTGGTGCGCTCGCTCGACGTCCCCTTCGGGCGTAAAGCCGTTGCTTTTCGTCAATGTCAATGAAATCCTTAGATAGGAGCTGTTGAGAAGGGTTGCTTTCTTTTGACGATACTGCGCATGTGCCAAGTCTGATAGCTTCGTCTTGGTCAGCAAAATCTTTAGATCTGCGTCGACGAATAGTATTAGATTCTTTTGAAGGTACTGCGCATGTGCCGGGTCGGATAACTTCGTCGTGGTCAGCAAATTCCTTAGATCTGCGTCGACGAATAGTATTAGATTCTTTTGACGGCACTGCGCACGTCACTGGTCTGGCATCTCCCTCATGAATCCCAACCACATCCGATCTCATCGATGACACTACCTTAATCATCCTTGCCGTTCCCTCCTTTTCAATTTTACTTTCAATTTCGTTTTCCATCTCATTGTCTCTCTTGGAGGACTCCTCTTCAAATTCTTCACAGCATATCGGGGACAGCGTTGGCAGACTTCGACGCCGATTTCTCAAGCGACGAAACGAAGGAACAGCGAAAGACTCGTTACATCGTTGAGTAATCTCCGCTTTTATGTCATCCGTGTCTCCATCGGTATCTCCCAGAGTCAAAGACTGCCTCTCAAGAGGGAAGGATGAGTGAGGTTTCTTATCTACCATTTTCGCTTCGCTGTTAATCACGTGGTCGAGTTCAATTTTCTTCGTATTGTTTTTCTCATTCAAAACCGAAATTTCCTTTGGATGTATTTCTGGAAGTCTTACAGCTCCAGCAAGTTTGGTGTTATCCTTTTTTGGAACTGCGAGCAAATTCCCCGTGGAAAAGCGTCTTTTACTGTGCATTTGTCTCGCGTACTTATTTGAATCAAACGAGTCTTTTCTGGTGTACCGAATATTAAGATTTTCCATGCCTTGTTGCAACGATAATCGTGCTCGTTGGATCTGCTGGAGTTCACGCTGGAGTTGCTTTTCAGTCCTGGATAAGCCCGTGATCTTGCGGTTTAGCATTTTATCTTCCATTCGGTTTAGTGTATGCGCGCGCACGAGTTTTTTGTCTGTTGGTGATGAAGATCGTCTCATGATGAAATATTCCTGTTGGATTGAAATAGTTGTTTATTACGATTATTAATTATCTTTTAGGATACTGTTTATACCTATTTTAATGACTATTATTCAAGTCTTCATTTTCTTATCAATCAAATTTCCAATTTTCTGAGCTAGTAATTTCTTATCGATGGCAGCCAAAAACCCAGACTTCTTGGGCTGTGTTGATCGCGTAATTATGGAAATGGTGTAACTAAAAGAGTTATTGAATAGCATATTTTGTTCCGTTTGCCAGGAAGGAAAAAATAGGTAAGAATATTTCTTGCAGCCCCTACCCCCAAGGAAGACTGGTAACGACTTCGTGGTGCAAAGGATTATGGACTAAGTTTGGCGAAGAGATAAAAAACTTCGGTCCGCCATCTTGTTTTCCAAAGCGTGAAATCAAGACTTAATTTCTTCATAAAGTAACTTATAAAGTGCTTGATAATAAACTTACTTAGATGCTGTATTTTTGGCATCTTTGAACAATGACTGGATTTATCTTTTGTTTTCTTTTGTATTCGCTTACAATAGATACAAATATTGGTCTCGTCCTACGCTAAAGTGATGTTCTCAAACCAGTATTAAAAATACTTTATTCGATCAAAAGATGCTAGCTTTAAATAGAATACTTGTATTTGGTGAGAAGGTTTTCAAAAGGCAAAGAGAAATGCATGGCCTAGGGAAACGATGAAAACGTAGTTACGCATGTCTGCCCTTTGCAGGTAGGAAAAAACGTGATGCTCGAACGGCAAGCGACTTTTTACGGTAATTGAAAATACCTAATACGTCTTTTTAGGGTAAATCATAGACTAGTGATGGAAAAACTTTGGGAAATTTGTCAAATCAATAAAAATTAATTTGCTGGAACTTTCTGGAAAGTTGCTCGAAGGAGTCGAAATAAATCACGTCAAATGACTGCATTGCGAAATATTTTTAAAGACTTCTTCTCTGTCTCTTATATCTTGTATTAGAATCTTCTTTCCTCTGACCTAACTCGAGTTGAAGTAAAGTTTCTTCTTATTTGAGTATAAGGAAACTTTGAGATAAAAGATGGATTACCGAAAAACCAGGTAGTTGTCAGACCAAAAGAAGTACTCGGACACCGAACGATTGCAAGAACAAACGAACAAGCTATTGCTGGCTTGATTTTTTTTGGCGTAATCTGCATGCAAGAGCATAGCCACTTTAGAAAGAGTAATTTTGCTTTCTTTCTACCTGAAATATTTAGTGTCATGACTGGCGAACGCCATAAACGTTACCTTGGTGACGCATCAAAAAAGAATCAAGTGAAACCTTTGAAAAATTGTACTCAAAAGGGCGAACCATATCGAGTTGGGAGCGGAGCTTCTAGACCACACTAGTGTGTACTGATAATAAAGTTGTATATCGGAGTTAAGACGAGAGTCTTTGGTAAATAAGGATGGACATTTAAAAACCTTAATCATAGAAAAACAACGCATCGATAATCCAATTACTTACTTCACCTTGGGCATGCAATCTAGCTTCAATAGCTTTCTTGTAAGAGTCCTGCTGGAATTTCAAGGAGTTTTAAAAACACGAGGTTCACTTGACTGTCTTCAGGCTGAGTTCGCTTCGAGCTGAGCACCAGGAGTGTGTTTGTTCATTTTTGTTGGAGAGTTTGTCAAGTGTAAAGTTAATGAATTCTACTTAATGAACGTGACTCTATTATCATACTGATTATTGTTAGCCACAACAATGATTTAAAATGGCGTCGTTTTAACGCTTTGTTTAGCATCTTGAGCACTCATAGATCAAGTTATCTAGCCATAGACCCCTTGCAGCAGGTCGGAATGCATGCCGGCATGCAGCTCAATTTGGAGGGCAAAACAACAGATACCAATTCTCAGGAGAGGGAAGTTATTTCGTTTTGCCCTCCAAATTGAGCAGCTTTCAGTGGGGTCTGTGAGTAATCATGGGAAAAAATTATTCAAAATTAGTACACGATGGGGTCAGAACAAGTAAAACTCGACACGCCTTCTTTTTTAATTTACTCATTAACCATCATTAGCACTATGGATAAAAAGTTAAATTTTACACCGTAAAAAATAAGAGAGATCACTTACTGACGTTTCGGACGCTAGTCCTTCGTCGGAGTAAAAGAGAGAACGTAAAAGAGCGTCCGAAACATCAGTAAGTGATCTTTCTTATTTTTTACGGTGTAAAATTTAACTTTTTATCCATACTGTTTCATTAGGAAAAACAGACGCAGCCCACACTAGCTTACCGCTAGTTATCATCATTAGCACTTGTTAGTATAGTTATGGTTAAGGTCATAGGTGTGTATATATTCTACCAGAAAAAAAGCACCTTCGTTTCTAAGGCAATTAGATTCGACGCGGCAAGAGTTCGACGTCTGAAATAGGCCTAATTCCCCATTACTTAAACACCAATTATCAAACAACCTTTTAAGACTAACTTGGAAAAATGCAGGTTCTCATACGCGGGTTTTTACTGTACCTGATAACATGAAATTTTCGCGACGTTAATTTTAGCGAAGCGAATTTTTCCGAAGTCGCATAATTTGGAAGACTTTATGTCGCGATTTTGCGGGAGAAAAATTCATTTTAATTCACTTTTAATTTCGCGATTTCATCGAACAATTCTTTTATAATTGGTTTCCGAATGAGTTCACACATCTTGAACAACATGATTTTATTACCCAACAGTATTATGTAATAATGTCGTTTTGTTCAAGGATGTGTTGTACTTGGATTTCAGTATCCCTCTGTTTGGACTTGAGTATAATTAATAGTAAGTATTTCCACAAAGATTGAAATATAGATAGCTTTCATTTTTTAATTCTTCTGAAACTTCAGTCTAGCAGGATTTTAAAACCTATGCGCATGCGTCTGGATTGTAATTGTAAAGAAAGCAAACATGGTCGCCGAAACAAAGGGAGCACGACAGAAATAGAGTAATTGGTCTTCCTGTGGTGTTGACGTAATGCGGTTTTCCAGGAAAAATACAACGTGGGCTCACGTAAAAACTCCGGCTTTCGGTTATTCAAAACGGGGTACCTTGTGTTAATCATGGTATGTTTGAGCTTCCTTTGTTAGTAATCCTGGTGATTGCATGGGATCCCTGTGTCAAACCTCATTTATTTTTCAAGAAATTAGCGAAATATTTGGAAAGACTTCAAAAGAAAAAAGCTGAAGGAAAAATAGAAGAGATAGAAAACGTGCATGCGTGCTATGTGAAGTTATAGAGCATGCAAGCTTTTTATACAGTACAATTGAATCGTCATTTATTGTTACATCCATTCATTACAAGTCAGAAAATTTAGGTGATTAATTTTTTTTTTTGTTTGTGTATCGCCTTGGTAACAGTATATTATAAAAAGTCTTACATGAAGTAGAACCCTATGTCATTACAATTTTGAAAAAAAATAAAACAAGTCTCAAGGGTCATTTGTTACAAGTCTCAAGAGTCAGAGTCTACAAATTCCGAACTTCGATAATTTATATATTTGGCAAGGAGAGAGATTTCTTACACTAGTTTCAAATGGAAAACGTAAAACGGGATCCCTGTGGTCACGCTAGTCAGAATATTTTAATGCAAGAAATCTATAAAAGGAGGGGGAAAAACAATGCTACAAAAATCGATCTTAAAGGTAAAGAGCAAAGACTTGTGCGCATGTCCGTCCGCCATTGTCATCCTCGCTGACATCTTTCAAGTCTTCCCCGAACCACAGTCGCAGTTCTTGTCCAGCTGCCACGTACAAGGGGTCTTTGAAGCGCTGGAAGACCAGAAGGCTAGATTGGGAATCAAACTGCTCCATGTTGTACCAAAGATTGCTGTGTTCGTGGGTGAAGTGGTGATTTATTGGGAAAACGATCTTATTGTTTGAGCTCGTGATCACTGTGTTCAATGACGTCTCGCCTACGTAAGGATGGGTGGTCGCACAGCCCCATTTGCTGTGATACTGACCCGGGTTCTTTGCGCATGATTTCTTGTCACACGTGACAGAACCGCTGACATGGACGAGTTTGATTGCAGACAAGAAGCCTTCTGCTCTGATGTTGAAGGAGCCAAATCGGTTTCCTTTGGCTCCAAAACAAACTGGTCGTGTTGTGAGATTGAACCATTGTACTGTAAAAGAAAACAAAAGAAGTTACTCATCATGGTTACCAAATGCTAAATACCAAAGTAAAGTGTGCCTTGCCATGCTATCGTGAAAATATGGGGGAGAGGAGGGAGCTAGGGGGGGGGGGGGGGGCAATTGCAGTACCCGGGCATCGAACAAGTACCCTGGAAACTCACTGAAGGAGCTGATTCGCTTCTTCAAACAGCGAATAGATGACCCCAGGACCGGGACTCGAGAGTATTGAACAAGTATGGCTTACATCAAATGCCATTGATTTGGAAAATCTGTCATCGTGCCACACCTCTGATCGGCTTTCCAAGGATTAGACTGAAGTGTTCAAAGACACAACCACTTGATGGGTACTAATCCCACTTGAAAAAGAAACATCTTACTTGCAACTTGTCTCGCAACCTTGTTGCGAAATACGAAGATGCATCGCGCAGTTGCACTGAGAGGGGATGATACACTTATGGTCAATGTCGCGAAACTATGAAATTTGTCCTACAATCATTGCGAAACGTTCAAATAACTTTTTGAATTGTGTTTAGATGAAACAAGTTTGAAGTAGCTACAGTGAAACTGAATGAGACAATTTGTGGTGAAACGCAGTTGTCTTACAACACAGTATTGATCGATTCCCATTTTACGTCTTGACAAAACTACTACCACTTTTCCTAGTTCCTTTAGTTAGCCTAAGTTAACACCATTATCTTGCGACTCCCAAAGAAGTTCAAACATTTTAATAAGAAAAATAACATGAAGAGGATTCTGGTGGTAGTGGTATCAAGATGTAATTATAATATGAAGAATTAATCCTGTCTCGGCAAAATTATCGATTCTCTAGGAAACGAATCTACCATAAAAAAATTTAAAAAATCACGTATTCTTTAAGGAATTTGTGGCATTCCTTTTGTATTTTCCTGTTATCCTGGCATCTAAGACAATTTTGAAAGGGCCGGGTCCATGATTGCGAGACGAGGTTTTGAGGAACATTGTCTATTGTGATACAAGATATCGTGCACTCGATGACATAACTATCTTGGCGTATCTTCGAACTGATTTTTGTCTTCAAGAAAGAGTCAGTTTGGAAAACAAATGTTGTGCAAAGAAACGCCTAAATTCGTTTTCGAACAAAAATTGCAAAAAGCAGAAACAAGACAAACATACTAAATCCATACTAAAATTTAGCTTAGATTTTTCTTAGATTTGCCGCAAGGCCGTTTGAAATAACTCGATGTTCTGTTTTTGAAAGTTCAAGAAATACAACAAAATTTTACCATAGTATTTTATCTGAAGTGAACTTGAACCGTCATTGATATGACAACAGGACTATACCTTTACAGATCGTTTAAGGAATTTCATATGCTTTCAGTGCTAGAGGCAAGTTTCCAGTCAAGCTACCAAGTGCGTGGTGGTTCCCCTAGTGGGGTACGCTAAAGCTCGTTCTAGTTCAGTTGTAGTTCAATTTCATATTCAGCACACGCCGTTAAAGTCGGGGGAAAAATTAGAACAAAATTCTATCTTAGTCGCGAAAGACAATGACATCAAGCCTAAGGTGTCAAGTTCGACCTTGAAGCATGTTTCTGGTCAGAACACCTAGAATGGGTCAGAATTCTCCCAGCAAGGCGCTCAGTGGCAAAAATTGTACTATCAAATCTTTGATTTTGTTTTGGTGCTTCTAAAACTAAAACCGCTTCGGTAACTTGTCCTTTATTTGTGCTGGAATTTTCCTTCTTTAACAGCCATTAAAGATGTGTAAAATTACTAATACGTGCTATTTGTGAGGGTGTTATTTTCTTCCCCTCTTCGCGCAACGCTGTTTCAGACGAGGCGACTACATTTGACTACTACGAGTATCATATATGTCAAGGTTTCTATTCCAGTTTACCTCTTGGTGTAGAGAACGCACTCATCATTCCTGCTCGCAGACCTCTGGCTTCTTCCTGCAGCATTTTCCTTAAGAACGCTTCCTGAGATGAAGAAAATTTGTCACAGCAACCAGCACTTTGTCCTAGGACGTTTCCTACTGATAAACAAGCCACGGCGAGTAGAACAAGCAACATTGCACCCATCTTTAACTCCAAGTGAAGATGATTATAGTATTAACACCAGTGTAGTGTCGTTGTTTGAACTTTGCGATAGTGTGGTGGCCAGTTTTATAGCCCAATGGAGGGGGCTGGTCATGTGTCAACAATGCTAATCGCTTTACGCGAGAAGGCGTTGCTATTGTTGGATTATGTCCCTCCATATGTCGGTCGCGCAGCGGGGTGGATGGAATTCAGTCATCCAGTTACCTGGCAAAAAACATCTCGTACTACAAATGCTACCGCCATTGAAGATTAGCTTGAAATAAATCGTGGTAAAAACAGCCTAAAAAGTCGGATTCTTAAAAAGTGATTTTCAATTGTGATCGCATCATTACATGTTTAATGCGAATTTTTGGAGAATTTTTGGCTCAAAGGATAAAAATGAATTCAATATTATTGGACCACTTCAATCCCAGGCAACAGTCCAAGAGACTGATATTTTTGACCAAAGCCGACGCTTTCCGCGCGGTATATTCACGGATAGTGGTTTGGTTGGTGTCCATGTGGTGCGCTTCCGATCCGCGTACGGGAACAAACAACGGGAACAAAAAGTTCAATGTTGTTTTTCGTTGAAATTTAATTCTAATGTGTATAACTGCCGACATTTAGAGTTCATCAAGGCTGACCACATCTGATCTCCCGTAGATAGAGCCGGTTTGTTGACCAGACGGTGGGCATATCTTGGAACCAACCCGAATTTTTTTGACTGTGCCAAAATATATCATTTCTCTTCCCCCTCCCCTGTCTAAGACAAAAACACACCGATTCTATCATGTTGAATGAATAAATGAATTCCAATCAATGAAAGCGCAATAGACCCCTTGCAGCACGTCGGAACGCAGCTCAATTTGAAGGACAAAGCAATAGGTTCCAATTCTCAGGAGATCATGTGAAATTCCTTTGTTTTGTCTTCCAAATTGAGCTGCTTTGACGCCACGTGAAAGGGATATTTCACCTAAAAAAGAAGGCCAGTAAGACAAGCGAAATTCCTGGTTTCATTTCTAAAGGGGTTTTACGTTTTACAGACATTGTTTTCTCGTTTGGAATAAGGAATCTCTCCTCATACGAAACATACTGTTACACTGCACTTTCCGTCGTACAACATGGCTGTCGTGAAACCTCTCTTTCTCGCAGTTAACAAAAGGAGTGGAATCAAAAATGAGTAGCCCATGGTTGTTTTTTTTGTGTGTGTGTGAACCGCCGGAGAAAAGGATTTTCCTCAACATGTTTTTGATAAGACGAAAGATCCACACTTTATGAGATTAGGAGACTAATAAACGAACCCAAGGTCAATGGTAACTTAACCCAATTCGACGTAAGCATCGAGAAAAGAACGTAAGACTCACGTACGAGTGACCCACTTGGCCCTGTTCAGTGTTATCCAGTTTCAATCCACATGGGAGTACAATTGGACATTGTCCTATTGCTTTTTTTCAACACTAAGATGATATACTGATTGATAAAGACCTGGGGGCTGGTTGCTTGATTTGTAGGGTATATATAGCACGTTATGATGCGAAACGTGCCAATGAGTAAATACACTATCAATGATTCCTGGTATATCGCACTGGTTGATATATAGAGAAAAAAGAAAATGGGGATCTTCAAATGTTTGTAATGGTATTGATGTGAAATATAGACCCTTTCATGTGACGTCAAAGCAGCTCAATTTGGAGGACAAAACAAAAGAATTTCAACCTCCTGAGAATTGGAACCTATTTTTTTGTCCCCCAAATTGAGCTGCATTCCGACCTGCTGCAAGGGGTCTTCGTGTTTGAAAACCCGAGAGAATTTCCCAACCAAATCGTGTAAGAATTTTATCTCTACGGCATTGTTACTGTGATTATCATAAATCTACTTCACTAATCTGGTCCAAATTCCTGGACAGGAAGTCTACTCAATCTTCCTGGAAATAGTCCCACGTAATATTCATCCTCTGACGTGCCAAAAATTCACGAATTTTCGTATTTCATATACAATTCAGCATCAGTTGCACTTTGTACCATGTGTCCAATCCAAATTCCTGGACAGAGACCTCTCCCCACCATTCCTGGAAATGGTGCCACGTAATGCTGTGCCTCTCCAACGGACGTGCAATAATTCATGAATACAATTCAGCTATGACGAGGACTTCGTACCATGAGTCCTGTCAAAATTCTTGGACAGCTGGGGCAATCTTACATTAATTTCCTTCCTGGAAATGGTCCCACGTAATACTACTTCAAGTACCTCTCCGACGTCAACAAATTCACAATTTATTTATTTGATATACAGTTCAACAATCAGTAAGACATTTGTACCATAGTTTTAGTCGAAATTCTGGACAGGGGAAATTTTCCTATTCTTCCTTAAAATAGTACTTGGGTTCCCTTTGGTTATTAAAAACAAGTCGAACATTTAGGATACGTTTCTAGCTGATCTTACCTGACGTAGAAATGACATCACTGCAAAACTGACGTGTTATTAGGCCTGGAAAATCGTGTTCATGATCCGGAATCATGAATATGTGTTGAAAATTGAATGTATAGAAATCAGGAATCACCAAACGTTTCTCAATTTCTAAGTCTCTTTTAGTAATTGCCGCTCCTAGTCAATTAAGCCTATTGTTCTCTTATCTGACCAGTGCACTTGGCAGTGTTTCTTCGTCCAATCATACAGATACACGGACATAACTTATTAATACAAGGATGATTCACTGAAAGAAGAAACAAATATACAGTCATTGTCAAAAGGTAGCCTCCTACGCAGACGCTCTTAGGGTCGTCACGTCGAGAGAAACGTTGTGTGACGACCCTAAGAACGTCTGCAAGGGAGGCTAGTCAAAAGGTTGTCTTAAAGATTCTTAAACTTTGAACTGGCTTATAGAAGCGCCTCACTAGCAAATAGACTAGCCCCATGCCCCCTGTTTCTCAAATACCACAGGAAACCCACAACTTACCCATCTTCTTTCTCCTATCCACCGCTACAAGATCAGTCAAGTCATCAATCCCAGTCTGGATGGTCCTCATCTCACTGCCATTGTCCTTCCTCACTCGTTTAATCTCGCCCTCATAGCCGTCAATCCAGTAAAGAAAGTTATCATTCACAACAATAGCTCCAGGCTTTAGAAAGTTCCTCTTGACCAGTACTGCACGATTGGCACCTGTCAATCAGAATGGAGTGATATGATTGGTTCATTTTTAACAATTACAGGAAACCTAATCAACAGAATGGGAATATTCAGGCATACCGCAGGATCTATATTGGGGCCCAAAGGAGGATCCAGTACTATCCCATCCTGCATTGCGACATTGTCCTCATACCTTTTAGCGATATCTGTTTTGTAAATTCTTTATGAAATTTAGAGAAAATTACCTACAGATAATACATTTATCATGTCGAGTTCAAAGTTCGAAATAGAAAGGCGTTTGCTATTTTTTCGAAAACAGAATTAAATCCTTATTCTTAGTTTACAAAATGTATAATAAAACAATTATTGAATTCGCTTTTCGCATGATATCGTAAATATCAAGACTTCGGCCGTTTTATTCGCCTCAGCCTACGGCTTCGACAGATAACACGACCTTGGTCTTGATAATTTACGATATCATGCTCAACCTCATCCATGCAATAATTGATTATTATCATTAATATCTTCTTTTTTTTTAATTAATTTTTGTTTTACCTGATAGATTAGATACTTCAATCTTCTTCGATTTCCACGCAGTATCCGTCCAGTAAAGCTTCTTCCCAACAATATCCACTGCTAGACCTTGTGGCGAGTTTATGCGAGATCTCACAATAACTTTACCCTTAGTACCGTCCATTCGAGCACGACGAATCGCTGGTCTCTTAGAGCCAAGATCGGTCCAGAACATTAAGCTGTATGAAGAAAAGGTAAAAAATAAATCAATACACGAGAATACCAAATCTACTTCCCCACCCCCTCCTCTCTTAGAATTTCAATCGTGACGTCATTTCCGGTCTACTGTGGAATGGCAAGTTTTCAATAGAAATGTATACGGATTGTTCAGCTGATTGATACCAAGTAACAGAATACTCTCTGGTTAATAGCACATGACGGGCAGTGTTTGCCTCTCAGTCATTGTAGGCTGGTAATGAGAATCATTCAACTGATTGATACCAAGCAATAGAATACTCTCTGTTTGGTAGCAAATGACGGGCAGTGTTTGTTTGTCATTGTACAGAGTGGCACAGAAAAAATTGTCCGTGATTCGTGGTCGTTTCCCCCCCCCCCCCCCCCCCCCGTATTACCCTGATTGTAGGCTGGTAATAATTCATTCATGCAGCCGATTGATACCAAGCAATAACGACACAGCAACACCACCATAACTTACCCTTTCTCAGGAAACAAAGCTATGGATCTTGGTTTCCTGCCCTTCACCACAACACCTAAAGACTTCATCTTCCTCAAGCTGAACACATTGATATTATTTCGTACGCTATCAGTCCAATACATCTGCTGTCCGTATGGATCAATCGCGAGGTCATGAGGAGCAATATTTGTATCATTTAAAATTATGCTGTCTCCTGAACCGTTTTCAAATGCTCTGCGGATGGTGTTCGTTTTGGCATCAATCCAGTACACATACTGGGTAATGATGTCATAGCTGGTAGCGATGACGTCATGGAGCTTGCGCAATGGCAACCTGATTTCATGAAAGTCGTTGGAGTCGAAGGTAAACCGACTGATTGATCCGGGGGTACTGTACAACATGAATGCTTTAGGAGCTACGGATGGAAAGAAAATGGAATGAGTCTGCAAAGGCCTTTCTACACTTGTGCGCATGATCAGTGCTTGTCTTTTTCACACCAAAGCGGTAAAAGCGATACTGAGTCTGCGTATGTTGCTAATGATTACGACGCTAGTGTGAACCAGGCTTAAGATTCTTTGTTTGTGTTGTATGTATCCATATTCATGTGTCTTCTCATGCGCAACCGTTAAACAAAGAAATGATACTCTTGGGAATAAGATTCTTTGTTTGTGTTGTATGTATCCATATTCATGTGTCTTCTCATGCGCAACCGTTAAACAAAGAAATGACACTCTTGGGAATAAGATTCTTTGTTTGTGTTGTATGTATCCATATTCATGCGTCTTCTCATGCGCAACCGTTAAACAAAGAAATGATACTCTGGGAAATGACTCGTGGTCTGAAATTGGACAACAAACTGTCCAAGCTAAAAGGTCAATTTTTCTTTGGCTAGTAACGCTTTTTTGGCATTCATTTATGCTGTTTTAGTAATAATTCCCTGGGTTATCTTACCTTCACAGTCGTTGTTTTCAGGTAAAAGTTTAAAGTGAGTAGGGCAGCTACACGTTCTCTGCTGTCCTGGTCTTGCTAGGCACAGATGACTACAGTTGCCATTGTTCATGGAGCACGCATTCCAACCTGAAGGGGAGGGAACACAGTCAAAACTCTGTGCAGATTTTAAGTGGGAAGCGAAAGTCGTATGCACGTGTGTGGACCTCTTGAAGCACTTCGGAATGTAGATCAATTTGGAGGGCAAAACAATAGGTTCCAATTCTCAGGAGATTGGAATTCTTTTGTTTTGTTTTGTTACGTGAAAGGGGTCAGATTGCACAGAATGTTTGAAGGAGGACAGAACTCAAACCCAGGATTCGTCCCTATGCAAGAGAATTATGAGGCAATACTGGACTATGAGTTTTTGGGGAAGAGGAGGAATGTGATTGGCACAGTTCCCTGCGCCATCTTGAAAGGTAGCCGTACCTTTACATCGAAGCAAGACTAACAGTGAGCTTGCAATGATATAGACCTTTTTTAACACCTTGGACAATTATTCACATGTCTCTATCATTGCAAGCTCACCGTTCGTCTCGCTTCCTTTCAAGATGGCGCAGGAAACTGTGGAGGGGATTATTCTATTTACCCACCTTCTTGCCGAGTTTTGTTTAACACAGTAATATCCACCACAAAATCCACGTTACTTTTTATACTTGTTCTGTTTGTCCCTGTCGTCTTATTGGCTCGTTCGATGGACTGAGTTTCCCAGTCAGTCCAGTAAATATAATCCTGGAACTGCGCCAAAGCGAAGGGTTTGGGCAGAGAACTCGCGATGGTTCTTCTATTTCTTCCCAAGAAGTCTACACACTCGATGACAGAGCTTTCAGTATCGACCCAGAAAATAAGTCTTTCTTTGTAGTCAAGAGTAATATCGCTGGGTCGCTTTACTCCTGTTACGATTAGGGTTCTGTTGGAGCCGTCCATGTCTGCTCTCTCGATACTAGGGTTGTCGCCACCGTTAATCCAATACATATGCCTAAGTAGGTACGTACGAATATTAGAACATAGAGTATTTAAAGCATGATGAAATTCTTTGTTATAAAACAAATGTGAAAATTTTGAAATATATACAAATTGGTTATAAAACTTTTTGCATATTTCAATAAAATCTTCAAAAATATTATGAAGAAATAGAAAACGCGCGCGCGTGCTGTGTGCAGGTATAACGCGCGCGCGTGCTGTGTGCAGGTATAACGCACGCAGGTATTGACAGAACACGAGAAAGGTGTTAGGAGAAGCACAATGCATAGCGATGTGCTTCTCACCACTTCTCTAGTGTTCTGACAACCCCAACAGCAAGCAAGTTTTCATTTGTTTTATAAAATACGGATTACAATAATAAAATGCGTAATGTGCCCGAGTAATGCGTAAAGTGCCCGAGTAATCACGGTAGCCGTTCCGAAATTGAGGAAGGACTGAGCCTAGTAAAAATATTATTATAATAGCCAATGTGCATGAGCTCGAAATTCTAGCACAAAGCATGATGGGAAAGTGAGTTCTTACGCTTTTTTGGCTCCTCTAAAAATTCATCTGACAATTTTTCCTTTGACATTTTCTATGGAAATAAAAGGATTTCAGCAGACGAAAATAACAGAGTAATTTTTTTCTGATAGTTCCTTTGATTTCCCTGTTACATTTTTAAAGAACTCACTTTCCCAGAGTGCTTTGTGAGCTTTGATACACATTGCCTATTAAGAAATAATCCTAATCACAAAAAAAGTCATACGAATATTAGAACTACTATTACCGAGTTTGAGCAGGTTTGGATGAAAGATTGCGGAGTGGTAAGCTGTTAAAAGTCGCAAAAATAAGATAGAATGCATGGGGTTTGGACAGCGAAACCATACATTCTCTATTATTTTTACGATTTGTTTAAAGTCTGCTAATCACTCACCCAAACATTCTAAAATTTGGTAAACTAATAATTTTAGTGTGGTATTTCTTGTAATGTTTTTTTTTTTAATTAGATAAAATATTCTCCATCGTTCCCAGTCCCTTCCTCGATTGTGTAACAGCCAATATAGATAACAGCCAATATAGATAACAGCCAATATAGATAACAGCCAATATAGATAACAGCCAATATAGATAACAGCCAATATAGATAACAGCCAATATAGATAACAGCCAATATAGATAACAGCCAATATAGATAACAGCCAATATAGATAACAGCCAATATAGATAACAGATCAAGGAAGGTAACATACCCATTAACTGGATCCAAAGTAAGGGCCCTTGGTTCCCAGATGTCCTTGTAGATCAGGGTCCTTCGATGCTGACCATCAACCCTTGCGACCTCAATCATATGTTTTCCTGAGTCCGTCCAATACAGATTATTGCCGATCCAGTCCACAGCGAGCCCGCCTGGTGATTTTAAATCGAAGTTGATTACATTCTCAGGGTCGCTCCCGTTGAGAAAAGCACGGTTGATTGTCTTGAGTGTGATATCGGTCCAGTAGATACGCATGTCTTTGATACTGAAGTCCATGGCCATGGCTTCTTTGGCTTCGACGAGTGAGATCGCTTTGTTTTCGCTAAAGGTGCCAAGAGCAATACGACGGATGTCCTTGTTGCTTGAGAATAGTAGGAACGCCTCGGGAACTGAAAAAGGTGGAAAATATACAAAGTTTCAATTAAAATTCATAACTGATCTAGGTCTGCGCATGGCAGATTGATCCTTGAAACAACCTCTGGGCTGATCTAAGTCAGGGCATGGATAACTCACAGATCAAACCCTAAAACAACCTCTGGGCTGATCTAAGTCAGGGCATGGCTAACTCACAGATCAAACCTTGAAACAACCTCTGGGCTGATCTAAGTAAGGGCATGGCTAACTCACAGAATGAACCCTGAAACAACCTCTGGGCTGATCTAAGTCAGGGAGAAAACCGGGGAAAAATTTACTTGTGCGCTGTATTTGTTAAATAGTCCCTTTAAAGTTCCCTGCGCCATCTTGAAAGGTAGCCGTGCTCTGTATCGAAACGAGACGAACGGTGACCTTGCAATGATAGAGACCTTTTTAACACTTTGGACAATTATTCACATATTCATATTCACAAAAAAGGTCTCTATCATTGCAAGCTCACCGTTCGTCTCGCTTCGATGCAAAGCACGGCTACCTTTCAAGATGGCGCAGGGAACTGTAAAGGTGACTATTGCCTACTGGTTTTCGTTTTGTATTAATGATAAAGAACTCACCGATGCATTTTCTCTTGTCTTTAAGCATTTCCATACCAGTAGGACATCCACATACGTGACCCGCGGGTCTGTAGAGACAGAGATGACTACAACCACCGTTATTCTTTTGACAAGAATTCGAACCTGGAAAAACAGACACATACAAATTAGCTATACAGTTTTTTTCAGAAAAGGTGGGTGAAGGTTTTGAAGGTCTAAACGATATGGAATTTCACCAAACTTTGCACGTTTTGTCGGTATATTTTCTTCTGTTCTGACAATATTTACATATGAATATACTTCCGAAATTACTCAACTTTTTTAATCTATATATTATATATATATCTCTTAGGCCCCGTCCACACTAGTGCGTTTTCATTTGGATCCGTTTTCGTTTGATCTGAGAACGCATCGATCGATTCGCGTCCACACTACCGTTTTGCTCCGTTTTCGACCGTCCACACTAATATGCTCAAAAACGATCAAAACGATGGCGTGACATAAGTTTGACAATATGCGCATGCTCACGTAGTACATATGACGTGGCGTTTTCATTTCGATGCGTTTTCAACCGTCCACACTAATACGATATGTATGCGTTTTCATTTTGATCCACTTTCGAGAGCGTTTTCAAATCGATGCGTTTTCGATGATACGCTCAGCGTTTTAGTGTGGACTAAACGCATCAAAATGTATGCGTTTTCAAACTAAAACACACTAGTGTGGACGGGGCCTTAATGATTGTAGTTATTCATATTTAGCATCATTCATTGATGGCAGGCCCTGGGTCCACACCAGCATTTGCTGCCATATTTTTTTTAACCTGCTTGATGAAATAAAAAACGAATGTATGTATGTTAGTAGCACCGACACGCGTGAGAAACGTCTGCGCATGCTCTAAGTCCGTATGCAAATTAGTCAAAAGCGTCTTCTTGCTACTGTAAAAATATGCAAATCTGACTTTCACACTTGCCTGAAGAATAGTCTTTACAAAATGCCAAAACTTAAAGTCAGTTCTTGAAACTTAAGGCTAATTCTTTCATATTGTCTTTCTTAATACAGTATCTTGGTCTCACAAAAGTATACCAGCGAACTTTTTTGTATACTTGGAGAAAACAAGCATTTATTTTCTCACTAAAACTCTTGTAAATTCTTGGAAAGCGTGCTGAAAGGCACGCATGCGCAAACGTTTTTCTCTAGTGTTAGTAGCAACTGTATAGTGGCTGTCAGAGGCCCCTTCACGTTACTTCCAGTTTTAACCCTGTCCAGCTGCGCCATTGCTGTACATGCGGTCAGTGGTAACTAACAAAAAACCGAATTCACCGACTCACCGTGAGTAATGCTCATGTTGATTGCTTTCAATCCCATCAAATCCACACGATTCTCAATCAAGGTCTTTCTTCCTTCCCCCGTATGTTTATTGATCCTTTCTACTCTCCTCTCCTGCCAGTCCGTCCAGTACAGATACTCCCCTAACACAGTAAGCCCAAACACGTGCGGCAGATTCTTATTCACAATGACTCGGCGATTTTTCCCATTGTAGTCCATAGCTTCTATCTTATCCAGCTTGGCATCTGCCCAGTATAGCTTCTGGTCTGCATAGTCAATGGCTAGTCCATTAGGCCATATTACTGATGTATTGGCTAGTACCAGTCTATTGTTGCCATCTAGATCCGCTCGTTCTATTTTGGCGTGCTTACCCCAGTCCGTCCAGAACATGTACCTGAAAATTATAAGCACCAACCATTGAAAATTGACATTTATTTTTACTTCGAGTGGTTATCATACCGATACATTAGAACAGCTTTTGTATGACTACTTAAGGCATGAACCGCGCCTTGCCGTGACCGTGTCAGTGTGTCATATATAAAAACACTCAACATTCGGTGTCATGTACGCACCGCGCCGTAACCGTGCCGCGTGCAGTGACTTTTCACACTCATACGAAATCTGCTCTATGGCTGAACAGGGTGACGTAATCCCTCCTTCAAAGGCCTTTTCTGAGACCGATAATCATGATATCTTGTTGTCTAGATTGAGTAAAAAACAGCACCACGTATAGTACGGCATTATGCGAACAAAAGATATTTGTACCCAAGCTAGACCACAATGCACCGTGAGTTTCCCCTTCTGATTTCCTGGACGTAGCACATTTTTTGTAACCCCAAACATGCTGCACAAAACTTTAATCACCTCCACATAACCAAAAGAACTTCCCAAAACCAACTGAATTTCTCCTCCGACGATTGCCCTATCCCACCCAAAAGCCTCCCCAAGCCCCCAAAATATCAATATCACGCAAATACAACTACGGTAGACAAAATTATCAGAACTTACCCTTTACCGGGATCCACTACAATAGCTCTTGGTTCACTCAACCCTTCAGAGATGAGAACCGCACGAGACGAGCCATCAAGCCTACTGACTTCAATCCGATCCGTTCCCGTGTCGGTCCAGTACAAGTTACGAGCTATCCAGTCCACCGCTAGACCATCTGGGTTCTGCACCTCGATAGACACGACCACTTCGACACCTAGTTTCGTGTTTGATACAGGAATAACAATAATTCGTTTGTAAAACAATAGAACATTTCCGACGGTTATCGTCGATCAACCTCAGCCTCGATAGCGTGTAATTCATAAATAAATAAATGAGAATTAACAGTGGAATCCACAGAGTGGCTCTTCTTCCACTGCATTCCAATTGGAATTTAGAAGTTGATTTTTGAGGAGGGAGGAAAAACCGGAGAACCCGGAAAAACCTTCGAAGCACAGGAGAGAACCAACAAACAACTCTACTCACATACGACACCGAGCCCAGCGGGGCTCGAATTATTTTATTCTTTAGAATTTGACTAAAGCCCGTGGAAGTTTTAAGTGTTTAATTGTTTGATAACGTGTACATTCCTTAAATTGCTGTGAGCTGTAGTCAAATTCTAAAGAATATATTACACACTATCGAGGCTGAGGTTGATCGACGACTGGTCTGTTGCACGACGTTTGCGCGGCCTTCTCTCGCATGTTGTACTATCATGACTTAGAACCCTAGGGGAATCTAACGTTATGAGCTATGAGTCCCAAAGACCCAATCTAGATTTCTCATTCTCTCTTGCACTTGGAAATTGTCGTTGTGACAAACACTGAATTTCTTGCGCGTCTAGATTCCAGATAACCTGGTTAGTTCAATGTCTTAAATTCCTGACTGGCACTCACTATTGAGTGAGCATCATAAAGAAAAGAGTGGCTCTTGGAGGGGGTAGGGGAGGGGAGGGGGTGAGTTACTTCATAATGTTGCAACAAAAATCCTCTGATATATCCCCTCCGATATTTCCCCCCTCCCCCCCCCCCCCCCAACAGGCGATAAATAATTCCGATCTCTTCAAGAACTTTCTATATCGAGCGTGTTTTACTCGGCCACAGTACCTGTGCCATCAATGCGAGCCCTCTTGATATGATCATGTTCGTCGTCACTCCAGTACAAGTATTTTTGCACAGGGTCAAAGTCTATTGCCATGCCGTGCTTGACTCCCGTTAGGGGTAACACTACATCCGTGTAGTCAGGGGTGTCCAGGGATACGCGACGGATATCAGTTCTTCTAGCCAGCAGAAGAAAATGCAGAGGTCCTAATAATGTCAAGAGATAAGGTCAGTTCTGAGATTTTCAAATTTATCGACGGATACCCGAAACAACGTACCTTTGGGCTGATCTAAGTCAGGGCACGGCTAACTCATAGATCCAACCCTGAAACAACCTCTGGGCTGATCTAAGTCAGGGCATGGCTAACTCATAGATCCAACCCTGAAACAACCTCTGGGCTGATCTAAGTCAGGGCATGGCTAAGACTTCACACGGTCGTAACGCAACGCTTAACTCAATCGTTGGAAGTCTGGAGTCTACATTTTTCCAGGAATTAAGTAAATTACCTGGTTCGCATGATTTTCCATCCGAGAGGAGTCGAACACCAAGAGGGCACGCACAGGAGTACCCCTGGGGGGACAGTAGACACAGATGACTACAACCGCCATTGTTCTGTCCACACTGTTTCCGACCTACCAGACAAGTATGAAATTAGACCCAGTTTAGACGTCGAATTTCACATAAAGTCATTTGAAAAAACGTTGTAACAGACCGGCTACGCGACTACGCGACTGAACCGAAATGGAGTATGGGTAGAAATCGCTGAAGTGCTTAATTATTCGCTCTGAAGTAGTTGTTTTTGCTTACTAATGAGATAATACAAGCAGCAACCCTTTCAACGTTTGTCTTCGGGTTTTGCAAAAGGAAGACAAGAGCCTATATGACTAATATTCAGTCAAAGATGTTCCCAATTTTGAAACTGTTAAGTCATTAAAATACTATTTCGCCAGCGAATTTTCGTACCGTAAGCCCGGCGCATATTTAGTCAGTGAAGAATTCAACCGCTTCAGTGATTTTTACCCATACTCCCGTTCGGGCTAGTCGCCTAGTCGCGGAGCCGTTCAACGACAACGTTTTTTTCAATTAGCTGTATGTCGAATCTAACGTAAATGAGCAAGCCCGACAAGGCACGGCACGGTACAGTACTAAAAATGGAACCTGCAGCTTCATAGTACTTACTTGAAGGTAGTTTCTTTTGACGAGCTGACTCAAACACGTTAATATCTATCGGTGATTCAATGTTTGACTTCAACACTTTAAGCCCACGCCCAGTTTTCTTTTTACAAGTGTAAATGGAGCGGGTGTTCCAGTCTGTCCAATAGAGCTTGTTCTTAAATAGACAGAGCGCAAATGGGTGTGACAGTGACCCCTGGATAATTTTTAGAGGACGTTCGCCATTGAAGTCCGTACAAGCAATATGCTTTAATTTAGCATCAGTCCAATATATCATTTTATATCTGTTGTCGATGGCTAAGCCGTTAGGCCAGTATATTGATTTAGACACTATGACTGTTCTGTTGCTCCCATCCATGCCTGCACGTTCGATTTTGGGAACTTCTCCCCAGTCGGTCCAGAACATGTACCTGTGAAATGAGGAATGATTTGATTGAAGAAATCGGCTTATAACACTTTCCAATCACACGCGCGAAATAAATCGTACAAACAGATATTATGTATTAATTATTCGATTTTTTCATCGGTCCGGGTTTCACAGATTTTGAGCCCGGGTACGGGTCCGAGTCCGGGGCCGGGTCCGGGGTTTACAGTATGCCGCATTTCCGGCACGTATTTTACACTTTATGACCGTTTTCGTTGAAGAATTACCTGCGACGTTTGAGGACTCGTTTGCAAACTAGTATCTCAACGGCCCGACGCCATTCAAATAACTTTATTAAGATTTCATAGCCAAAAATGCCCTTCGAGAGAGGACTAGAATTCCGGACTAGAATCTAACCCTAAACCTAACCAACCCTAGAATCGATTCACTCCGGTCCTTTCTCGATGAGGGGCAGTTTGGGCTATGAAAACAAGTGTTTGCCGTTGAAATTCAACTGCTATCAATGAAAGCCGACGGTGCGCACTTAAACCTCTCTCCATCACTGCTTCGTTTTAAGAGTATATACAAAGCTGAAGCTACACGGATCAGAGAGAAGTCGAAACAGACGTGGAGATCCTGAGGATCGAACCGTGGACCTCTAGCTCCGAATGCTGCGATGACTAACCAACTGAGCAAAGCCTGCTACTAAAACTTTACTTATATTTGTTTATTGAGATTTCATGAGATTCGCTCTCAGTCTTATGACCCTTTATTCTGGGGCTATCTAGGAGCGGAAATACAATTCTGCTTAATGCATATTTTAGCAGTCTTGACCTCTTAAAACATATTGTCACCGTGCCAGCGATGTTTTACTGATAACCGTTTTTATTGTGCGACCCGCTAAGTTTGATGTCTACTAGAAAAATTTCATTTTTAAGAATTATTTTAGATTTGAAACCATTAGAGGATTGAAAATTTTAATTCAGTCCAAAATCTCCCTCAACAGAAACAAGTGTGACTACCCACGTTAAATATAGGTATTTTCATGTACTTTTCCTTAAAGTTTCTGGTTCTGTTGTACGAAAAAAAGTTTTCAGAAACGTAACATTTTTTGCAGCAATTCCTGGGTCACTTTTGAGCATCGTTTATAAACCTCTTTACCTTGGGCGTAATGTTTCCACATTTTAGACCACGTGTTATTGATATTGTCTTGAGGATAAGATTCTTCGTTTGAGTTGTATCCATATTTATGTGTCTTCACATGCGCAACCGTTAAACAAAGAAATGATAATCTAGGGAATGACACATGCTCTGAAATGTGACAACATTAAGCGTATCTTTATCCTTGACTCTGAAGATGACTTCCGCTTAGGTTGTCGAAACGTCAGTCACATCAAACAGGCCTTCTCAGGACTACATTCACCCGGATGATCATAATACAAATATTGTTTCTTCGACAAATATTGTTACTTCGATAAATATTAAGCGTATTCGAAGCCAATGGAAATTAAATGTTCCCAAGATTTTTTCACTCACCCCGACCGAGGATCCACAGCTATTTCTCTTGGCTGATCCAAGTTGCGCCAAAAAAGTACTTTCCTAAAGGATCCATCGAAATTGGCGACTTCAATTCGATTTGTTTCGGACTCTGAGTCCGTCCAGTAAAGTTTTTTGGTGATCCAGTCCACGGCCAATCCTTCTGGACGCTTCAATCCAAGAGTGATAACATTTCTAACTTGGGTTTTATTACCGGACAGGCGCGCACTTTGAATTTTCTGCGAACTAACGTCTGTCCAAAAAACGATTTTCTCCTGGTAATCGAAGTCCAAAGCGATGGCATCTTCCAATCCACTGAAAATGATCGTCTCATTTAACGTGCCATTGGTACTTATTAGAATTCGGATGTCTTTTCTATTGGAGAACATCAGTCGTGGCACAGCCGACACTATGAAAGAAAGACACACACATACAGTGACTAAATAATCAAAACTGGGGAGTAATTTCGTAAATGTTCTAGTACATTGGAATTCCAGTGAAATGCAGAATGTCACAATAAAAACATGCGAACTCACGAAGTATTAGGGAAAATTGTGTCCGGCTTGGCTTCCGGACATCCAGGCTGCATGGCCTTAACGGTAACGGACGGATTTCTAACCGTACAAAAGTTTGACCCGCAGTACATACCATTTACACGGAATCGTCTCTTTATTTTGCACGGCTTGGAGTTTGATTTTTTATCCAGATAGCACAGTTCCGTATAAACAGAACGCCCAATTTGGAGGCATAACACTAATTACTAACAATTCACTCATGATTGTAAGCTGCACGGCTGCTAATAGCGCCTTAATATGCAGCCCGTAAAGTCCTCCACTGGTTAAAAATTGTAAAGCGCATTGAGACGATGTGAAATGTGCTATATAAGAACTCCAATTATTATTATTATTATTAAACATACAACTTTTTAAACGGTTATAAAGTCGTTCGGTACAGTGTAAGGGGACAATCTCAGGCACAGCGAACATGAAAAACGCGATTCTAATGAAACCATTGGAAGATGAATAGAGGAAAACTTACTTGATGGCTGAAAAACGGCCATTGAGAAAACCAGCAGTAGAACGTGCAAGATTGCCATGTTATCTCACTTAGGTCAAGCAAGTGACGGTCAAATTTGGCACAATGTTTCAGGCTGTGTCAGTATATATAGTTATTCTGCTCTCTTGAATAATCTGCTCTCCGGGTAATAAACCTGAAACTGATACTTGAATGGCCGGTCGGAAACAGAGACACAGTGTATCGGGTATACTCGTCGGAAATTTCCAAAAATACCCCTAAAAGATACCGGAAGTTTTTTCAAAAGGGCGTGGCTTCGCAAATTTTAACCCCTAAGAGATACCACAAAAATAATACTCTTAAAAAATAAAGGCTTTTGAAATGCTTTTCCTTGAGTAATATTCCGAGTTTGTGCAGGCATACATATTGCGTTATTATGCGATGGGCTAGTTCCTTTTTCAACACCCTTAGATATACTAGAAAGTGCTGATTTGATAAACCTCAAATTCAAGACCCTAAAAGATACCAAATCACTGATTTTTACCCCTAAGAGATACGACGAGCATACCCGATACTTTACCCCCGATAGTTATTCTGCTCTCTCGAATATTCTACTCTCCGGGTAATAAACCTGAAACTGATACTTGCATGGTCGGTCGGAAACAGAGACACAGTGACTGATAAACGGTATAACGTCATCATGAGGATTAGCGCCACTTAAGATATAACTAATTGTAAAGAATGGTCTGAACCCAGGTGAATGGATATTTATCGAAGTAACAATATTTTTTCGAAGAAACAATATTTGTATGCTATGCGCGTCGATGCTATCTAGACGCGCTCTACTACCAAAACAGGTAGAGTGTGAATTTGACTCGTCGTGCAACACTTGTTTGACTGTACACACACACATTCCTGAGCCCCGAGCGGCAAATTACCTTTGAACATGCTATTCAAGTAGAAGTAACGGCCAAATTCCACCATGAACTTCAAAGCTAATTAGCCGCTCGGGGCTCAGGAATGTTTGCACTAGACTTCACGAATGTACGCCAATTGTATTTATTACAAAATCACAAAAGAATTCGTACATCTTTTGTTCCAACAGCACGAGATTTCAAAAATGTCGAAAATGTTCATTAGATCAAAAACGTCTATTAGTCCTTTTTGCTCTATCACTACGTAGTAGTTTATATTTTCGACTTCGTGCGCTTTACAGCGCGACGCGCCTTACCGTAGCCACCCAACAAACTTTTTTACAAGTTAGCCAATCAGAAAGCGAGAATCTGTAAATTTGCATGTGAACTTGCTTTGTTGTTCGGAGCAAGAACTTGAAGAAAATGCTTAAAAATTTCTATTTCTAAAACCAGTTTTGCTCTTTAGGCTTGCTAACACTTACTGCGATTCTCAATATTCTGCGAACTCTGTAGTTGCGAGTTTCCCGTTGGATTTGGTTTTTCGCTGCCGCCAGTCAAAAATATAAAAGGTACCGACTAATTAGTTTTGATTGACGGCAGCGAAAAACCAATTTCACAACAAGCAGTTGAAATGTCTGAGTTCGCAGAATATTGAGAATCGCAGTAATACTTTCGTAGGCAGTCTTTTCATGTGGAAATTCTTTGCAAGAAGTGATTTATCGTACTTGTACGAAACTTTGGCAGGGTGGCCACGGTAAGGCGCGTCGCGCTGTAAGAACAATAGTTAGGTACATCAAAGATTGTACGAAATTTCAACATCTTTAGAATTTGAACAAAAGATGCTTGTATTTTGTTGTTGTAAATAACAACCAGTCGGGCCATACCAATGACTACAACTATTGTTCAACAACAATGAAATACGAGCATCCTTTGTTCAAATTCTAAAGATGTTCAAATTTCGCAAAATCTTTGATGCACCTATTGTTCTTAAAGCGCACAAAGTCGAGAAATAGTGATAGAGCAAAAAGGTCTAATGACAAGAAAAGCCTGTAGCAAAAACACTGAATACTTATGGTTGTAGCGAGACTTTGGAGTAAATAATTAAATTTTAACTGAGATAAGTTATGCCAGTATAAATTATAACTTAGATAAGGCAAAACTGAGGCAAATTTACAGTACTTTTGGCTGGTCTGCCAGCCACGGATAAACACAAATATACAGAACTGTTTACCTGCCTAAATTCAAACACAAGTCGACAATAGCTTTTGGAAAGTGCTCACTAACCTTTGCAGAAACATAACGAGGGCAATATGGACTAGAATGAATCGGAAATGTCGTCCACAACAAAAAAACCTTTGGTCGCCTGTTTCGTTTTCGGAGAATCCAGTCCTTGGACTCACTTTCTGCCCTTAGTAGCCAGGCGACCACCACTTATCGCCCGGTTACAAAGCCTATCTGATCTTCAAAAAGGCGGAGGCTCTTGTAAATCTTAGTTTTTCAGTTCTGTACGAGCGATAGAATTCGAATTTTTTGGGAGCATTTAATCGATTCCATAAACGAAATTTATCGTTCTAAGAGGTTATGGGATTATGATTCTTCAAGTTTGTATTTTTTTAGAGTAAGATGGCTTTAAGTAAGAGCTGGTCGCCACCGAACATTCCTGTCTTAAGGGGACAACTCACGTTGCAAAAAATGACACAAATGAATATGGAAATCAACCAAAAAAAATTTTTTTGGTTTTATTTTCTTATATCATTTTTACCTAAATTGGGTTGCCTGTGGTATCTCAGTGCTAGGTGACAACAGGTCTAAGTCAAGTCAGTAAACATGGTCAGCCATATGTGAGCACTGGCACTCTTGCTTGATGAAATTCACCTTTACAAAAATACATCCCTGCATCAGAGGTCGTACTAGCCTCGGGAAATATAAGTGAAACTTTTTTCGTTGTTTTTTTAACAGTTTCTATGACTACGCCGGGTCTGTCGATGAAAATTGGAAATGCCTTGAAACTTGGTTAAACTTATCTATATGGCCCCAATAGTAGCCAAGCAACATATTTTCTTCACAGTCAAAATTTGCGGATAAAAATTTTTTTGTTTTCAGCATCTAAATCGTGAGTAAATGACGTCATTTACTCAACCCTATTGTTCTTTTAGTTTTTAAACCAAGATTTCTCAACTGCGAGTGGCTCCCAGGCTAAACTTTTTGCCAATCTGGTTTTCATAATCATGATTGAGTCATATTATTCTTAAATACTTGAACTATGCGGACTTTCAAAATATGGGGCGCTTTCATCCAAGTGCCCCTTTAATGTAAGGCAGAGCGGCGCCAGACTTGTCGGAGAGAAAGGATACTGATGTGGAGGGGATGTGGAGGGCAGAAACAGGGGCGGATCCAGGATTTTAAAAGATGAACAAAAGATGTTTGTACCGAAGCTACACGACAACGCATGTACCCTATCCCGACAAAGCTGAAAAACGTGTGCGCATGCGCGAAATTTTTGAATGAAAACAAACATGGCCGCTTGAAAACTTCGTATCAAACACTCAAATTAGTTGAGGTTTTCAGGGAAAAGCGTTTTAATACAAACATTAGAAAAGTTCTATGTACCGTAAAAACAAACCTTAGGCATTGGTTAATAGATTAAAATGTAAAACGTTTAAGAAATGGGGTTAATCTTTTGGACTTTCGTAGCTGACATTGAGATTTTTTCAAAACCATAGGCATTTCTTATAGGAAGCAGATGAGCCCGCGATTTTACCAAATACCGCTGGCTCGTTTTTCGGCTACGACTTCAGTCTAGATCCTTAGCAACCACTGTCACTCCTGCTCGATGGAATTCACCCCTACAGAAATACTTCCCAGCATTAGAGGCCGTACTACCCCTGGGAAATATCAGGAATGCTTCATTCGTTGTATTACTGACAGTTGCTATGACTACGGCGGGTTTGTCCTTCACGTCCGCTCTGCTCGGTACCACAGGGATCCTGATGTTAGTGTCAGCGTTGAACCAGCCAATGAAGCGTTCCTTCCTGATATAACAGACTATTGACAGACCAAACGATGGGACGAGTGTTCCTTCAGTAAATGGGACAAAGACTAGGGAACCTGTAGCAAGTGAAAAGTGAGGAAAAAAGGCAAAAGGGATGATTTGTTGGGGTTAGTAGGGAGTGACCCCCCTCATGTATCATGTCTGTGTTTTTGGGGGAGGGGAGGGAGGGATACAAGAATTAATGCCGCGCATATTTGACTATACTGGGCGGCAACTTCGGGATGGATGTGGTGTGATGGACAAGTCGGGATGGGTGGATGGACAAGTCGGGATGGGTGGATGGACAGGTGGATGGATGGATGGGTAAATGGATGAATGCAGGTGAGTACTGTGAGTAAGTGTGGTTTTTCTTCCGACTATATTAGGGATAAGAAGTTACAAAAAAAGGAGTCTAATCTTTCATATGACTTTCGGGTTTTGTAGGAGTGGGGAGGGAAGGATGTTTTGTTAAGCAAGGCTAGTAGGAAGAGATTGACCCTTGATGGACCTCTTCTTCATCCCAGATAAAACGTTTTCATGTTTTTGCTATTATCATCTTTTCATTCTTACATATTAATGATACGGATCGTTCATCTTTCCCCCTGTATTTCTTTATTAGGATACTATTTCTTTTAAGTTAAAAATAGACAGATGGATGGATACGAAATGAATGAATGAATGAATGCAATAAGATGTGGTTAAAGGAGGGAAGAAGGAAGAGAATATGCACCTACCAGTCACTCTCACTTTTATTTGAAAATCTTTAACTACACGATTCTCCCAGTTGATCTTCACATTGTAAATCCCAGCATCAGATTTCTGTACGTTGGAGATGTGAATAGAGCCGTCACTTTGAAGGGTGAAACGATTATGGCTGTCAAAGTCAATATCAACATTGTCTTTTCTCCATTGGAACCTGGATAGTGGATAGGAGAAAGCACCCAAGGTGATTGTTCCATTTCTGCCCTGATGGAGAGATTGCGTGGTCTGGAGTGAGTCTAGGTTGACTATGACGAGAAAATATTGAAGGGGGAAAAACGTGAACAAAATGCACTATATCGAGATGAATCAAGAGAGCAGAAATCGGAAGGAAACTTCTTAATGCCGCGCGTGCCATGGATTATTTTTAGTATCCAAAGTCGTTTGGTTTTTAACTTTTCTGATGGCGTGGACGTGTGCGCGCGCACTCAAAAACAACATACTTTTCATCGATTTTTTTCACTTCCTTCGACAAAATCCATTAGATAAAGCAAAAACACTCAAAAAGACGCGAAATTTATGTTTTCCCAAAAAAATATTAACATTCCTTCGCTACTTCCAGGTTTTGATAAAGCACACAATTTTCGACGCACAGGAGTAGGGTATGGTTAAATTTGACTGCACGCGAATGCTAAAAATAGCTCAACCGGGAATTCACATGGCTCGCGCGGTAAGAAGGGACTGGGAACGAGTGTATCGCCATTACACGAAAGACCACACCAAAATTATAGTTTTGGATAGATTGAATGATACACATGCCTAATAATATATCTACTTACATTTCATAAGTACAAAAGCTGTTTCTTCATTCATTTCTCCTTTACAAATATATTTTCCCCCAGCAGATCTTAAATCGACTCCTCTAGGGAATACCAGAGTACAGGTCTTCGACAAATTGCTATCCGTTTCTATGACTACAGCAGGTTTGTCCTTCACGTCCGCACTGCTCTGCGCCACAGGGATCTTGATGTTGCTCATGCCTTCCACTTTGAACCAACCAATGAAGCTTTCATTTCGAAGCATACACATCATCCTTAACCCGTAAGATGGCGAGAGACTTTCATGTTTAAATGGAATATAAAGCTCCGATTCTGTCAGGGGGAAAAACCAGACAAACTGGTTACATTGTTACATACACTGATCGTTTAATGTCTTAGACTGTTTTTGATATCTTATTCAGTTTAGGCGGTAGTCATGGTAGTGGCTACTTTAATTTAGGTAGTCAGGATCTGCGTCGGGATAGGGACAGAAAGAGAGAGAAAAAGAGATCAGAGCAATCGCATAAAATCCCCAAACAAAATATATAACAAAATTTAACATTTTTTTCGCATACTCAAACCTAGATACACCGCGCGCAATTTGATTGGAAATTCTACCCCGATATGTTGCGGTAACTCGTGTATTAGCTAGCATCTCTCAACCCCCCCCCCCCCCCCTTACTCCAAAAAATAGAATTTCGAGAATTTCGACTGAGACGTCTCCTAGAATTTTTGGCTTTCGTCAACCCCAAAAAATTTACTAAGATAGAGCATTGTAAATTTAATATGGACAGCAGCCACCCAGACGAGCCAAAGTGCCGGGTCTGGTAGCAAAAAACGCTCTAATCCTGTCTAATGAATTCGAAACCACTGAAAAAGAATTGGAGAAATACTTACTTGATGGCTGAAAAACGGCCACTGACAAAGCCCACAGTAAAACGTGTAAGATTGCCATGGTATCTCGCTTATATTGCAGGGGAACACTTTGTATTTCAGTCTGTGAAGACGCAGTTAGTCCTCTGGCTTCAGAATGATCGGTTTATAGCTCTCTTAAATGAACATGCATGTAAAGGATACCTGAATTCCGGCCGGAACCAGTGTTGCATTGTCGGATTAAAGTATAGCGTTACCGTGGGGTTATCATGACGATTAGCGAGACATAATGGCGAAGGTTCAATAGCATGAGATAGTTCAAGCGGAATTTGATCATCTAATCACGTCTCAAGACCATGTTCATTTTTTGACTTTTGATACCTAAACTGTTAATTACCCATTATCTAATGATTTTGGGTAAAATATCGATTGCATTTTATGCGGTTTCCAAAGATTTATGAAAAGTTAATACCGAGGGTGTTGGGGGAAACGTGAGGTGTGGTGAAGGGATAAGCGAGCGAGTGTGATTTCGTTTTTATCTACAACGAGACGGTCGTACCTCAGAGTGTGTTCTAGAGGGGAGGGGGAGGCGAGATTGAGAGATTTGTAGGTCTTCCCACTTTTGGGTAGGGATATATTTTGCAAGTCAAGAATCTAAAAAGAAACACAGGTAGCCCAATACCAGGTTCCCCTACCTATGCTCCAACAGGATTCTGGGTAAACAGGCGAGTAACGCCTGGTCGATATCGTGTTTTTAGTGAATGGCTCTACGAAGACCAGCAATAAACCTGTTCTTCAAATCTTTTGCAAGGATGTTTAGCCTGATAGGAAAAAAGATCAGCGAAGTGGAAACTCCTGCGTTGTTGATAGATCTTGATAAGTTGGACAGAAATCTGGCAAAGCTGCCAAAAAGCATGGGAAAATTTCCAGGCGTCGCGGTTCGCCCACACGGAAAAGCCCACAAATGTCCCACGATCGCACATCTGCAGGTTAGATTATGGTCTAAGGTTAGATCTAAACCAAAAGCCAAAAAAAAAAAAAAAAAAAAAAAGAAAATTTTTATTTACAGGCATTCAAAATTACTTATTTTCCATTCAGTCTTCAATTTTTAGAGATGATTAGGCCCTTTGGATACAGATTTCATGTGCACCCCTTATGTTCATTTTGGTTTCAGTTTTGTTGAAAGTGGTATAGTATGCAAATTAAAAGATCCCTATCTTCCTCCTCCCTCCCTCCCTCCCTTAATCCCTTTCTTCCTTCCTTCCTTTTACTCTTTATTACCCAGGGTCTTATCAAGCCTTGAAAAACTACGGGGGCACAAAGCAACACATGTGACCACGACATATGAAAATTTAATTCCAAACTTGATTTACTTTTCTGGGAAAAACTGGAAGGGTTCAAGCCCCCTCAGCCCCTCCTTTTCCTACGGCCTCATAACTGACTGATGCAAAAATTAACATGCTAAAATTTCAATTCAATCTGTGAGTTAGCCAATTGTTTAACTTAGATCAGCCCAGAAATTGTTCAGGGTTTGTTAAAATTGAGGACTGCATTTTATCATTTTTATTGGATCTCTCTAGGTAGAGCATGGTGCAGTTGGTCTTTGTTGTCAGAAACTCTCAGAAGCAGAAAGTATGGTAAGATAAAGTCAGCGGCGGATCCAGAGGGGGTTCTATGGGTTCCACGGAACCCCCTTTGAGCATCAGACCCTTTGAAAAGGGGTATATGAAATAATGAGAATGCGTCCTGCAATGAAGTTTTACGTATCAGTTGTTGAAAGAGTGAAGACGAAATGGAACCCCCCTTTGTAAAATTCTGGATCCGCCACTGAAAGTGTATAATGATGATACTGTTTGAGGGTATATGTTTGATTTGTATGGTTTGGTTAAAACTGACTTTTTTATAATTCAGGTTGTTGCAGGGATTAAAGATGTCTTGATATCCAATGAGGTAATTAATAATAAAGATTAATTTTAGGTAATTATAACTTTTGCATAGTTACTGACGAAATAAGTATTTGACCAAGAGGATTCTGTGTAACTATTGTTACTTCCTTCATATCTTCGTCATCATTATCTCTATTTAATATCATCATCATCATCACTAATATCATCTCAAAACCATCACATCACCATCACTACCACCATCATCTTTCTTGTATAGACCCTTTCACAGATCCCTATGCCATCTTGAAAGGTAGTCATGCCTTTGCATTGAAGTGAGATGAATAGTGAACTTGCATTGATAGAGACATGTGAATAACTGTCCAAGGTGTTAAAAAAGGTCTCTATCATTGCAAGCTCACCATTCGAGTTACTTCAATGCAAAGGCAAGACATCATCTACATCTACATCATTACCATGAGCTCTATTACCATCATCATCTTCTTCTTCATCAAGCAACATCACCATCACCAACACCAACATCTTTTACCAAGACCTTATAATCATCATTATCAATGACATGTTTTCTATTTCATCAGGTCATAGGGACTTCTAAACTCTATCGTCTAGCTTCTCTGGCAAAACAGGCTAAACTCTCAGTGTGCGTAGATAACATCCAAAATGCACATGAAATATCACAGGCTGCAGGTATTTTTGGTGCCACTGTTAACATCATTGTTGAAGTAAATGTTGGGCAAGACAGATGTGGTGTTGAACCAGGAGAACCAGTTGTTGCTTTGGCCAAGGAAATAATCACTCTGCCAAATCTTGTTTTTAAAGGAATACAAACTTATCAGGGGTAAGACCTCAAATCTGGGGGGGGGGGGGGAGGAAAGAAGGGGGAGGACTCTTTCACAATAACTGTTTTGCTAGGTGATTTGCTGGATGATTGAAGCTATAGATGGTGTGGCATTTACAGTGGAACTTGTTTAGAATAGAACAAAATATGTCACTTAAAGCAGTCTATAATTTGTAGCCCAATTGTAATCCACCTCCTGGTTGGTTTGGCACTGGCTTGTTTAGTGGGAGATCATTGGTTAAAGGTGCTGTCTAATTTGCTCGCTGGTTAGATGGTTAGACCTTTGGATGACGAGATAAAATGTTGGTCCCATCGATCATTCAGAGACATTAAACATAGAGGGCCAAAAGTTGATCAGCGCTAAGTTGCAACTGTGATGTGTGAACCTCTCTAAAAAAAGTCAATCATTATTATTATTTATTATTAATGCTCAAAATGCCATATAATAAAGTGTAAATAAATACTTAAGTACCTGTCTCGAATGGAGAGCATTGGTCAGCCAGTGTAGGGCTCAGCGGCAGTGTAATTTTCTCTGTCCCTACAAACCCTACAAATAGGAAGACCATTTCAAACGATTTGATATTTACTATTTTTTTCTAGTTGGAACCAGCATGTAAGAAAGTTCGAAGACAGGCAAACAGCTGTTGGAAAAGTTGTTGAAAAGACCAAGAAAACCCTTGAGGTATGAGAAACACTATCTTTGATAGTTCTAAATTTTTGCTGATGATACTGATGGTAACTATGATAGACCATGAACATTATCCCTCAAGTCCAGCTTTAATTCAAATTATTAACAGTAATGATGTGTGTTACCATGGCTACCGTAGAGATCTTTCCTTCGAATAACAACTCAACTGAGTTTCCTTTTCTTCTTTGACTTTAAAACGGGTTGGGTCTGTCGAAAGAAATTTTCCTGTTTTATGTTTCATTCACACAAAATGGTTAACAAGGTGGTTTGCATCAGACTCTAAAGCAAGACGGTTTGTCAACTATTCACTGCCATTATTTTGTTTCCAGGCCCTCTCAGCTAATAACATTGCTTGTGAGGTTGTAACTGGAGGAGGAACTGGGACTTACACTTTTGAAGCTGCAAGTAAAGGTATGTCAATCAAGACATGCTTTATGTTCGCCTATTTCTTTCATGCACTTTGTGTTACTACAGCATTCTGTGGGTTTTGGTACAAAAAGAGACATGAAGTGAGTAAATTCCTCTTTCCCACCAAAACCCTCAGAATTCTCTTGTAACTGAAAGTCCATGTCTCAAAATATAATTTATCAATAGCCCCTTTCACAGTTCCCTGTACCATCTTGGTGTGCCATCTTGGAAGGTAGCCATGCCTTTGCATCGAAGCAAAGATGAACAGTGAGCTTGCAATTATAGAGATTTTTTTAACACCTAGGACATCATTCATAGGTCTCTATCATTGCAAGCTCACTGTTTGTCTTGCTTTGATGCAAAGGCACGGCTACCTTTCAAGATGGCTCAGGGAACTGTGAAGGGGACTATTGAAAAATATCAATGAAGTGAAATTTGGAGCAAGTCTATGGTATGTCATTCAATAAAGCTGTGCATCTTGTCATGCAGTATCACAGTATTGCTGTTTTTCAAGCTGTAGAGTGAATTTTGGCTGCATTACTATCATGCAGTAAATTAATGTTTTATGCACAAAGTAGAGTGATCAGTATATATCTTTGATTGCAAAAAGGAGCATTTTTTGTGCATGGAGTGGCAAAACAGTAAGAATTTTTTTTTAGCACAAAGTAGAGTGATCAGTATATATCTTTGATTGCAAAAAAGAGCATTTTTTGTGCATGGAGTGGCAAAACAGTAAGACATTTTTTAAGTCAATCTGTTTGCACTTATTTTCCTTTGTTCTCTTTCTTCTTTCAGTTTTTACAGAAGTTCAACCTGTATCCTTACTCTTGATACAAAATAACTAGTTATTACTTAGGCTTCCTGCAGATACCCAAGGTTAAAAATAAATCTATTGTCCATTTTCCTGGTTTCGTTCTCTGGACTTGAAGGTGCATGCACTCTGTGCCACTGACTTAAAAAGGAAGACTTATAACTCCAAATAGTCTATGAACAAGGCAAATTAACTTATATTGAGAAATTGTGAGATCTTTATCCTTGGGGAGGGGGACATTGGAGGTTGCAGTGTTGCAGTATTAGCTTTTTTTCGCACAGTGAGTTCTATTTAGTGCATATTTGCAAAAAGGAGGGTCCCTCTCCAAGGTACACAGTAATAAAGTCATTAAGTCATTCAGCAAATAGTAATATCCTTGACAACATTTAGGACATTCTATTTAGTGCATATTAGCAAAAAGGAGGGTCCCTCTGCAAGGTACACAGTAATAAAGTCATAAATAAAGTCAGTCAGCAAACAGTGATATCCTTGACAACATTTAGGGCTCATATGTATTCATGGATGTAGATTATGGCAAGAATTTTGGACAAGATGACAAACCTTTCAGTGACTTTGAACAAAGTCTGTATGTCCTCAGTACTGTCATAAGTGTCACTGTAAGTAAACCACTGCTAATCCCAATGGATTAGATTGAAATAGACCTATTTACCTTGTGCGTAATGTTTTCCCATTTCAGACCATGTGTCATTCCTTTGAGAATAAGATTCTTTGTTTGAGTTGTAGCCATATTCATGAGTCTTCTCATGCACAAATGTCAAACAAAGAAATAATATTTTAGATATGACAATGAGAGCCAACTGGATTAACTTAAGAACTATACAAAGCCAGTTGGCAAAGATATTTATGATGTGTGCAGACTTTTAGGTTGGGGGTTAAAGGGGGCTATGGGTGCACCCCCCCCCCCCCCC
Organism: Anthopleura sola; assembly: GCA_023349425.1. Taxonomy (NCBI): domain Eukaryota; kingdom Metazoa; phylum Cnidaria; class Anthozoa; order Actiniaria; family Actiniidae; genus Anthopleura; species Anthopleura sola. The sequence goes on from JALHLI010000011.1 coordinate 2,940,444, forward strand.
CACTTGTTTCACTTGTGTCATGCATAAAATCAGATGTGAGCCTTTAATAGCAAAGAAGATAATGAGCATAAGGACCATTGGGCACCCTTGAGGGGGGGGGGGGGGGGGGCTGAGACTTCAAAATTTAGTAGATATTAGAAAAAAAAGCTATAGACACCCCTAGGCTCTTGCATTCCCTGGAGCATAGAAAAGGCAGTTCGAAGCACACTTTTGAAGTGTAGATTTGAAGCACAATTTCGAAGTGTCAAACTGTGGATTTTTGACCATGTCTTTTTTTTTTACTCAGCCTGGTGATCGAGCAGTCCTGGATGCTGGTATGAAGGCAGTCAGTCTAGATTCCGGTCCACCCACGGTAAGTCTCACCAATCACAAAAAAATATGTGAATATCAGTTCATATGCTAACAATGTTATCCCGTAAGACCTATATAAATGTATTTTTTACCTAAATGCAGGTCAAGGACCGTCCTGAGTTGGTTTACCATAGCGGTGGAGACGAGCATGGCATTTTAAGACCACCCGGGGATTTGAAGGTAATGGTTAGAGAAATTTTCTTTCATTTCATTTTCTTCTTAATAATGGTTGTTATTCCAAAATATTTTGCAATAAAGATCACCTGACAGAAGGTGCCTTTGTTCGTTCGCAAATTGTTCATACATACCTTGGCTGGTTCAGAGAGGAGTCGTACATACATTCCTTTCTCGTCCAGCAAGCAGCAACTCAATCTTCTCATACATTCTTTCATACATGTTGGGCTCCGTTTCTAATTCAATACTTCAGAAAACTTCTTAAGTAACGTGTTCACTTTTCCAGGTAGGAGACCAAGTTTGGCTAGTTCCAGGTCACTGTGACCCATCTGTCAACATGCACGACAATTTTCTCGGAGTGAGAAAAGAAATGGTAGAAACAGTCTGGCCAATCACAGGTAGAGGGCCTGGTGTGTAACGGGCGAACCATACCACAGGAGGCCCAGTTGACAGGTTAGCAGTTTGACCAGAAAATTCAATCCTATAGTATTTAGATGCAGGTAATATAGAAATAAGTTAAACGTTGTGAGTTAGTGTAGTTAACTCATAAAAACTTTAAGGAGTTAAAAAATAAGAGATAAATGACGGAGAAATGCCTCATTAATGGCAAAATTTTCTCTACTTGCGCAAAGCACTATGGGAAATGTAGTCATGTGATAGAATGGCCTTTGCGATGGATTACAAATTCAACCTTTTGCAAGTATTTATTTGTGTGATTTGACACTGAAATTCTGAGTAAATAAGACTGAACTAAGCACGTTTACAAAACAGGTGTAAAAACTAGTTTGACGGGAAAAGGTTTTCGAAAAACCGGTTTTGCGTTCACTTTAAAGCTGTTTTTTTTTCTGACAAGTATTTATAGATTAATCTTTTATTAAGATTAAGATTTTTTCCTAAAATAAAAAGAATGAAATAGGGAGAATACCTAGTTAGTGTTGATTAGATGCTTGTTTTAACTTTGCAAGGAGTCTTTTTAATTCAGGGAAGTTGGAGATACTGATAATTATAGTACGGAAATAAAGATATCAAAGCGAAAATACCGAAAAGAGTCTCAGCAGTAAATATTCAAAGAAGGAATTAGCACGTCTCCGTTCCAGCACAACAATATAATTCCTACTAAAACAGCTTAAAACATTTGGTAATTGATTGAGCTCTTTTCAGCTGCTTTCGATGTTGAAATTTTCATCTTTGTGTATCCATTTTCAAATGTTGATGAAAAGCATGAAGTAGAGGAGAGAAAAGAAGAGGGGAAAAAAGGAAAAGAAGGGAGGAAAATTGAGAAAGAAAGAGAGAAGAAGGCAAGAAGGAAGAGAAGAAGAAAAAAAGAGAAAAATTAAAAGAAAGAAAAAGAAAAGAAAGAATTGAGTTAAAAAATTATACTAGAGTCTTTGATGAACCGAATGGTTTAAGATTACCGAAACATTTTAAATAGTAAATAGATGCAGGCAATTAAGTGAACCTTCGCCGTCCCTTCCTATTATAACCATATGGCAGCCTGCTGAACTCATGATGTTAAACAACCATAAATAAAGACATAATCAAAAGGACTGGGAAGTATACTTAGGGAACATGGTGCCAGTCACCAGCGGGGAACTTTATTTTACTACACAAATATCATTATGAGAGGTGGGAACGTGGGCAGTTAACGGACTTCCCTAGTGCACAAATCCCTTACCCACCCCTCCCTTATTGTTTTTCCCACACCCTCCCCAAGTCGTTTTGTAAATGACAATTACAAGCGATTCCTCACCATCATTCCCTGTTGATGTTTTTGTCGGTAAACTTTCTGGCCAAGACAGCTGTTTAGCAAAACTTTCTGTATACTTTAAAGGTAGGAAGAAAGTTCTATATAGCCAATTTATTAACAGCTGATAAATAATCTGCTCCTGAATCTGTTTTTATGCCTTGTTCAGTTGTTTTTCTATTAATAAATGCAGGATAAATAGTTACCTGAGATATTTCTGGTCTAAACAGGAGATATGAATCACGAAAAGACTTCATTATAAAGCCATTCGGTTTTACAGTCGGTTATCCAGTACTTCCTTCCTTTGTTGAGAGGTGATTTTTCTTTATGCGTCCGTAGTTTGGGATAATTAACTAGGTACACGGAAATTGCCGTGGAAATTTTGTCTCTGGGCTTAGACTTCTTACTGTGTTTCGATCTGCTCTTGCCGTTAATTTTTAATATATTTTGAAAGAGAGCCGCTTGTTTTTGACTTTTGTATGGTTTTTAACTGTTGTTTTTAACTCTTGCTTTTTTCCTTTTCGAATCTCAGTTCTTGTCCTTATTTAAGTGAGTGGAAAACTGTCTGGTTTAAGGCAAAGAGGGGCTTATAAATATGTGCTTTGTTTGGCGTTTCCTTCGCGTGTGTTCAGGAACTAGTTCATTCCACCTGCGCTTTTGAAAGCGAAGGGGGAATTTTGGCTTTATTGAATAAGAACTTGCTAGAATTAGCGGAAAATGGAAATGAGAGGTTGGGATGGATGTGACTTTTGAGAACTCCAAAAAAGATGAAAAAGAGATTCGTTTTGAAAATAGCAAATAACTGAGCCTAAAGGGTTGGTTGAAGAACTTGGGAACTGAGGTAGACGAAAGGTTCAAAACCAAACTAGAATTCAGACAAACGAGCAAAATAACGAGCACTGATGATCAGCAAAAACAAATACTGGCAAAGCAAGCAAACAAACAAAAACAAAAAGAGCAAACCGCTTGAAGCGAGTAAACAGATAAACAAACAAATGAGCAAACAAACAAACAAACTGACAAGTTAAAAAAACTGAGCAACTTGAAGCGAATAAGTAGACAAATAAACAGACAAATGAACGAAAAAGCAAACTACGAGTTAGAAAACAAACTTGTTTAAGCCAACAAACGAGCATCAAGCAAACCAAGAAAACGAAACAAAAGAGAAAACAAAAGAAAAACAAAGAGTCAAATATCAAAACAAACAACGTAAAAACACTGAGAAAAACGAAACAAAACAAGGGAAGTTGACAAGATTTTCCCCTCCCTCCCTTCCCTCATCTTTCTCTAATTCATGCAGACATTACTTACAACACGATGGTCATTTAAGTAGAATCTGTCTCGTAGTCTTCTTGTTATGTCTATCCTCTAGTGTTTGACAGTAAGCACGTTTTAATTTTGAAGCTTTCTATCGTTTAAGTTTTCTTCACTTTAACTTTTGCAGTGTTTTTCATTAACTTGGGTTTTCTATTTTAGCTACTTAATTTTTCACATTATTAACATTTCATTATTGTAGTTTTTATTTCTTGTATTATTTTCCTGCTTATTGTAATTTTTAGGTGTTTATAATTTGGTGTTATTTTTCTATTTTTAAAGTTAATTTAATTTTAATAATCATGTCAGTCTTCTATTGTATTTCGTTTTTATTTTTGTTTTTGTTTTGCCTATGTTTTTCTGCGTTCTTATCTGAAATTTCTTAAAATTTCAAAGCTAGTCGGCCTCATTTAGTTTTTTACTGACTTAAGCTGCTGTCTTTTTAAGATAAGAACCGAAACATCTGGCCTAGTGTGTATAGATGATAATGTTTTTTGAAGAGAAAAACATAAAAAATACGTCGTCTTTTATTCAATCCTATCTTTTAGTGATAATGGCCTAAAATAGATTACCTTTCTTTGCGGAAAACACTCAAGATCTTTTTGTTTTCAACATAAAAATGTCTATCATTGTGGGTTTTCAAAATATATATACATTTCCTTTTTGGCGCTATCGAGTCTGACAACGCTTGGTGAAAAATCGATTCCCTAAGATTCAAAAAACTTTCTTCATTCCCTAGGGTTTTTCTCCCGCGTATTTGATTTCAATGATTTTGTGAGGTTCTCTGTATTACATTTTCTACGTAGAAAAAGACTCTGAAAAAATGGGTATAAGAATTAGCTATCTTCTATAGATTTTTTGTTTGTTTTTCAGATGTAAATTTCGATTTCACAAACTGAATTTATTTTTAACTAGAGAGCAGAACACAGACATTTTGCTAGTATTTCAGGCGATAGTTTGTTTTTGAATTCTTAATTGATTCGATAAAAAATTACCAGAAGACAGCAAACGATCTGCCAGGTCTCTGGCGAGGTGTATAAATTGGAATTAAGTTTTAAAGACTCGTAATTTTTAATTAAGAAAAACATTATGATGGCATTACTGAGACAAAAAGCTATTTTAATATGTCAAAAAGTTCAGTGGATGGAGCGAAATTGATTTTTTTTCTAATTAGGAATTTCAAGTCTTCTTAAAAAATAATCTCAACAGTGTGAGAAGTAGAACGTAAAAAGATGAGAAAACGAAAAAAGGAAATAATCAATGTTGACCATCAATGAAAGTGTCAACGAAAAGCGCGGGAAAAAGTACGCGCACGCGTTGGAGGTAACGAGGTAGCCAATCAGAAAGCGACTTTACCTAAGGCCGGTTGTTTCAAGAGGAAAAGAAAATAACGAAGTGACAAAGAGATATATCTTATGGAAACAATTAAAAGAAGAAAAAAAAGAGACGAACTTCGTAAAACAAAAGGATGAGAATTGTGGTTTGAGAGTAAGGTCAAGTGGCCTCGATGAACAAATAGAAGTCCATTTCGCGCCAAAGGCTAGCCCAATGACTCTTTTATTTTGGCTGGTGTGGTTTTCAAGCTCGAGGCTCATGTACTAAAGATTGTACCCAAATTCCCGTTGATTAGATTCGATAAGAACACGGCTGAAATTGTGGGCTTTTTAGTAAACGACAAACAAATTTGACAGGTTTCTTTAAAACGTCTTTGCTATAGCGGCGGTGAATGAACTCTTTGAGTCAGCCACAGTTAAAAGAGGGGGAAAGATCAATTCAAAAACTGTAAGCTTAGCCTCTGGCTTCTGGTCGAGCGTATATAGTAAATCTCACTTCAAAGTTTTGCCGCTCGTATGTGGGATGAAATCTAAATAAAGTCGTTTTTAGTAAAATACTTGGGCGACAATCAATCACACGAACTTATAACATATTGTCAACAACGCTAGATCTATCTTGACAGGGTTAGCCGGTAAAATAAGCCATCAGCAGTGGAAGAAAACAGTCCTTGAATATTTGAATAAATCAGAAGATGAACCTGTATAAGCCTATCACCTCGCAAATCAGTCTAATTGTGGTTAGGAAATGATCATCGAGGGATTTTCAAGATAAAAATGAAAAAATAACGAGAATCATTTGAATTCATCATTAAATGGTTTCTATGTTTACTTTCTTTTCCTTTGCTCTTTTTTTCTCTGTTTGTTTTTGTCAGAGAACCAAAAGAAATCGATATAAAATGGCCCGACTATTCTTTCTCGTTATTGTATTAACATTATTTTCAGAATTTTTAGCCGGTATCTTTCGATGTGAATTTTATCTTTAATTAGAGGGAATATTCGGCTTTCTTTAACGAGAAGTAAAAATTAATGGCTGAAGAGTTTTTCACGCGGTTTTTAGAGCAGGAAAGAACTAGAAGTCATGTTAATTCAAATCGCATTACTATTCCAGCTTTTTTCGACTTCACAAAGTGTGATCCAGCGTGGGAAGAAATCCGCAAACGAAATCACCCTCAAACCATAACATAAGTGAATCGCATGTGGTCTGGGTTTTATGAAAGGTCTGAGGCAAGTCGTGGGCTTTTGAATGAAACTAATTTTATTTGAACCGTGCTTCTTGTCAGTGGTATTTGGCTTGAAAATGGTTTACAAAACAACGGCCTTGATACTATAATTCAAAAATACAGTCTGTCATATTAATTATAAATTTTCTCTCATTCTCACTCTTCTCTTTCATTTCTCTCAGTTTTTCACTTTCTCTCTCTCCCTCTCTTTCGGCTCCTTATATAAGGAAGGACTAGCAGCGGTACAGTTAATTCTGAAGTCTCCCTCGTTCTCGCTCTCCCCTCTCGTGTCTTCTTCTTCTTCTCTCTCTCTCTCTCTCTCTCTCTCTCTCTCTCTCTCTCTCTCTCTCTCTCTCTTCATACGGAAAGAAAAACAGTATTGTGGCAAAATAAGACTCACCCCTCTCCTGACAGTATACTTTGTAGTTCATTAGGTCGAGGCTCACAATCAAAATCATATCGCACAAGCTGCGATGTGGTACGTATTGTCAATCAACACTTCGTTTTTTTCGACAATTTTTGCCACAAATGTCAGCAAAACGACGTTGTTATTCTGGTCAAAATGATGTCTTTTCAAAATAGTGATTCAAATGTTTGACTTTTGTGAACGTTGAGAAAAACGAACTCTGTCGACTACATGCTAAAATGCGGTTATTTTTCAGTACGTTCATTCAGAACTTCTCGAACATTGAACCCTGTTGTTGATTTTGCTGTAAAGGTTTGACTGGGAAAAGCCGAGGTTCAAACACATATTTTATTACGAAATAATTATCAAAAACGTCGACAAAATTTAATGGTAAGAATAGTTTTCTCCGGACAAATTCGGTTATATTTCGTGAAATCTAAGCTTGAATAAATATTCCATCGAAAGACCGAGTTCCGATTTGGACGAAGAGTTTAATTTGATGACGCAGGTTTAGAGATAAAATACTACGTCTGAGAAGAATTAAAGGAAATTTGGTATAGATAGACGAGACGAATCCCAAACGAGATATGGTCGTCAAATTTCACACCATCCATATGAAATTTCATTCGTAAACTAATAGGGAAAAATATAGATATAGACCGTGAGTGCTGAAAGCCAGCCTAGTTACGAGAAGAAGGTTCGCTGTGATTGTTAAGAGATTATATTTTAACTTGTGTTGTCAGGCATTTGAAAATGTCATTTTTTTACTCTAAATTGTTTAGAAAATTTACAGCTTCAAACGACTGTGGAAACGTCTTTTTCAAAGAAGATTATCACGCCGAATATTTAGCTTCCCCTTCGTAAGGGAACAACGTTATATCCTAGTAACAAGGCGATATTCCTTCTACACTTAGCTGAACAAAATTCTTGATTTCCTTGAAAGCTTAGACAAATATATCCTCTTTCTTGTGTAAAAAATATCTAGAATTTGTTTTTGTGTTTTTCAGTGTTGAAACTCCGGATACATTCACCGCCATTTAGATAGAGAGTAGTAAGAAACGTTTACCGCGCGTTACGGGAAGTGTGATTCCGCGTGATCGTGAAAATACATCAGATTTTCGGCGTCCTTACTATGGTCTACATAAAAACGTTAAAAGAACAATAAAATTTTGAGTGGATTTGAAAAATTATTCTGACAGCATGTCATTTAATCATTCTAGTGTGCTACAAATTAAGGTGACAAACTGTGACAAAGCTAAATAAACTGCATATGACGTAACGAACGATATTTCGACATTCGCAAGGGAAGCAGAAATAAGTGCTATTCGCACTCAATGGCTGAAAAAATACAATTTTAAACCAACACCACGCAAATTTACGTCACAAAAGAAAATTAAGATTGAATAGCCTTATGAAAATTAAGTTTATCTTTTGAATATATTCTGTGAAGTAAGAGTTAAATTATATGAAGACGGGGGCCGAAGTGAAGTCGGAAATGCGTCAGTTTTTGTACACAATCCTTAATCTGGAAATAAAATTTGTATTTAAAATATAGCTTAGTAAAAAATATTTTGAATAGGTTGATTAAAATTACGTATTTTTATTTTTAACTTTGTCGTTGAAAAACTAATCACAAAATACGAGGAAATAAAGAACGGGAATAGAAGGAATAATTTCGAATAATTTTTGCCGTGAACAAGAAAGAAATTTTAGTTTTTCTCGTTTGGTATAATATAATCGATAGGGGTCAGTTTTTTTTTTGACAGATTTTGACGGGGGCGGGTTACGGGGGTGATCTCGAACGCGATTGGTTTATCGGTATGTGACTTACATGACATTTTCACGAACGAATTATCTTCGGGGTTGCTATGACGATTTCTACGGTCGATCTGGGTTATTGTTTTTTGAACCAATCAGAGAAGAGTACTTGATAACGACTCGATAAATACGAAGTGCAGAACTTTAAATTTCACTTTTAAGTCGTTGATCCTAGTTCGTATAGTTATTCATTCTTTCGCTAGAAATCAGTATATTTTTTTACCAAACGCAATTCATCAACGCTTTCATCGATACTCTAAGAATTCTTTCAAGTAGAAAACCATGGAAAATCAAAACACAACCCAAGTTTTAACCTTTGAGCAGGTTTCACGACTTCAAAACGTCCTCAACCAAGTTGTTCAAGTCCACGGCCGAGGGAACTTTCCAACTCTCGATGTTCATTTGAGAAGTCTTATTGAAACGGTGTCCTATGGCTTGAAAAGAGAGGGACTGAAAATCAAGGACATTCGCTTGAATGGCAGCACGGCCAGTTACATTTTGAGCAAGGATAACATCACAGCGTATAATGACATTGACTTGATCTTTGGCGTTGAGATTCGTTCACATTCGCATCTTCAGCAAATCAAAACTGTGGTTCTTTCTTCACTCATAGACTTCTTGCCAATTGGTGTCTCCAAGGACAAGATGTCCAGTTGTACACTCAAGGAAGCTTACGTTCAGAAAATGGTGAAAGTGTCGAATGACAACGATCGATGGTCCCTCATTTCTCTCTCGAACAACGAGGGAAAAAATATTGAACTCAAATTCGTCGACACGATGCGACGACAGTTCGAGTTCTCCGTCGACTCGTTCCAAATTAAGCTGGATTCCTTGGTTGGTTTTTACAAACTTTCTACCGTTCCAATGCAGTCAAATTTCTTCCCTACAGTCGTTGCTGAATCCGTTTACGGTGACATCAAGTTAGCACTGTTTCACTTAGATAACCAACTCATCGCGACCCGCAATCCCGAAGAAATTCGTGGTGGTGGGCTCCTAAAATACTGCAACCTCCTCGTACGAAATTATATTCCTGAATACATGGACGAGATTCACATGCTTGAGAGATACATGTGCAGTAGATTCTTCATAGACTTTGGTGATGTCGAGCAACAACGACAAAAACTGGAAAGCTATATGGCTAGCCACTTCATCGGCGAAGACCACACGAAGTACCAGTATTTGATGATATTATATTCAATCGTATCCAACTCCACTGTTTGCCTGATGGGACATGAACGACGACAGACCCTAAGACTGATCACAAACCTTGCCAAATCGTATTGTACTAATGGATTTGGATACTGCGAAGGTTTTGGGACGGTATGTTATGGAACCCCGAACGGATATATGTACCCTTCCCCGCCAAGTGATGCACAGAGCTGGAATCCTTACCAAATGAATCTTGTACAGTGCTACTAGTCAAACTTACTGGACAGTCGAAAAAATACCCCGAAAAACGGGACAAAAAACCTTGGGAAAAAATAAGGCACATTAAAATGGCATACGAGCAAGATCGTGTGTTTATATAGATTTATTTTGTAGAGAATATTGTAGCTTTACTTATTATGCATCTCAAACGTATATATTTGTATTTTCTCGTACTTATATTATAAATATTATGAAGATCGTTTAAATTTCTACTCCAGTCACCTGCAGAAACCCAAAGTCAATCATTAATTTATCTAAGGAATAGAAGAAAAAAACTTGGGTTATTTCGCTGTTTAAACTTGAAATCTCGGGCTTTGAGCAGTTTTCGCTGAGGTGATTGAAATTCGAGACTGTAATATTGTTTACGATTTTACAAACATTTCGTAATTAGTCTCGCGTTCATTTTGAACAACCAAAAAAATATTAAAACAATAATTATACATTGCTTGAATACTAGGAGTCTTAACTTTAAGGGTATAGTCAAATAGTGTCAGTGCAATAAACTATTTTTTCTAAACGTTTCTTGTGTGTCGTCTTCGTATTGTTGTTTGACTAGACCTTTCTCTTCTAACTTATTACAACTTTGAATGAATTTCACAATTTTACAAAGAATTTTCTTCAATTCTAGTCGGTGAAAAAAATCCATCTCGTTTTGTCAATAAATGGATTTTTTGCGTTTGTTGAAAGAAGATTGGACAAGTTTCGCGTAGGTGTTCACAAGATTTAGAGAAGGTGTGTGTGTGGGGGTTTAAATTATCAGCCAATAAGAAACTTCCTTTTTGTCCTTTCGGCCAATGATCACTCTGTTCGAGTGAGCACTTTATTTTGTATTTTCCACATCGCCAATCAAGGAAAAAATTTAAGTTCTTGGAATTAAATGCCAAGTCATAACAAGTTTTTTTTTTATTCTAAAGGTCAAATTCATTAAGACAATTCATATTGCCTAAAAACAATGATTTAAAAACCTACATCTTATTCTAATTTTATGGGTATACTTCTGTTTGTATAAGAAATAAATGTGTACATATATTTCTTAAGTTTGAACACTTCCTCTTTTGGTTAATTTCTTATCAATCGAAATTAATATTATTTCAGTTGAAAACTCTAAACTCGTCTTCGAAATAACCTTTTATTCGTAGTTCAAGGCTTTGAAACTCGCCTGAAATCATGGCATGAAACCACCGACGCGGAAACCCCTAAAAACACTGACAACACGTTCATTGTAAATGTCAACTATATATAACATGGTTTTCGTTTTTCTTTCACTTTGTAAGACAGACTTCAAACATTTTGTGATATTTTTCGTTTTCTTTATCAGCGATTGTTTCTTATTCTGTTAATCATTTCATACAGATAGCCCAAGAAGAATGAATCTATTTTTACGCTTCGTGAAATTCGATTTAATTCTGTGGGGTTTAGGAGAACAATCGAGGCGTGCAGAATATGTATTTTTTTTTCCTTATTCATAAATAAATGATTAAAGTGTGTATTCTAATAAATGATATTTTCGCTTGCCTCCGAACGAACGTCTAGAATTTCTACATCGAACGAACGGAAACATCATCTTTCAAACAAATATACGAACAGTCATGAATACATAATTTAAAAAATACCGTTTTAACAATTCCACGCAACAATTGAAATATTTCTAACTGTTCTCTTGGAACTTAAGGTTAGGTAATAACTCAAATTCGCTGAGTTTATCTGTCTTAGGGCTTGAAAAAAATGGTGATTTTCGTATTTCTTCTGGCCAGTTGCTAAGTTATCCTTAGATAGCTTCGGAATGTCAAAAGATCAGGTGAGCGTTCAAAGTGTTATGAGAGCCATCTGAGATCAAAACAACTTATTTTCTCGACGGAGAGAACAAGGAAAAGTATGGAAAAAAATCATGTAGTCGTGGTAATCACTAATTATACTGATACTGTCTGAAAATACTTTTTTTCTGTACCGAAGAAAATTTTTTTCACAAGTCTAAACTTGCCTCGTAAGCATTTTTGTCAAAGCCATATTTGGTTACATGTTTTGCAATAAGCGTAGGCGTTCATAAATGACTTTGGTTCCCGACTCGAACGAATATCTTTTCTACTTATCACTTTTTCATTAGTTTTTCTGTGCGATATCGAGTAGGCACTGAATGGGAAGAACGTTATTCCTCACCTGTATCTCTCACGAAATTTTTCTTTGTAATAATTTATTGCGAATGATTTTCTTGATTGCATTTCTTAATATAATTGTTGTTATTGAAATTATTTTTTCTCATTCTTCTTCTTATTATTATTCCTCAGTTCTCCTTCTCCTTCTCCTTCTCCTTCTCCTTCTCCTTCTCCTTCTCCTTCTCCTTCTCCTTCTCCTTCTCCTTCTCCTTCTCCTTCTCCTTCTCCTTCTCCTTCTCCTTCTCCTTCTCCTTCTCCTTCTCCTTCTCCTTCTCCTTCTCCTTCTCCTTCTCCTTCTCCTTCTCCTTCTCCTTCTCCTTCTCCTTCTCCTCCTTCTTCTCCTCCTCCTCCTTCTTCTCCTCCTCCTCCTCCTCCTCCTTCTTCTTCTTCTTCTTCTTCTTCTTCTTCTTCTTCTTCTTCTTCTTCTTCTTCTTCTTCTTCTTCTTCTTCTTCTTCTTCTTCTTTTTTTTTCTCCTCCTCCTCCTTTTATCGACTTGCTAAAGTTAAGTACCATTTCAACTTATTTTTTTCTTTCTAGTTTAGTAAATTCAAATTATTAAGTCCATAAAAGAGAGTCGGTTCCTCTTGGAAATTTTCTCTGCTACAATATAATTTTGAACCATATTTTTCCTTGTGTTACAAACTATTTTGTTAAAAAATTTGTTGACTATTTCTTCTTGTTCAGTTATTATTTCTGTTACCAATTAGAGTTACAACTAGCTGCGAACCGTGTGAGGTCCAGATTCGACCTCACCGAAAGGTCCTTGTTCAAAATAGACGAAACATTGACTCGTGATCTCGAACAAAGGACAAACTCTGCTGGGCAAAATTTGCAGGGCACTCGTCTTACAGTTATACTACTGAGTATTAACACTACGAACTTTGAACCACAGGGAAAATTTCATTAATTGTTTCAAAAGAGAGGAGGGCTTGAAGAATGACAATGAAGTATTGAAAGTTACTCTGTTGGTTACACACGTATTTACACTTCTGCGACTTAGGAACCGATTCAGTAGTTGTTTTAGAATAGAATAGGAGAGACGGAACTATTCACGTCCTCACATCTCGTACAAATTTTGACCATCCCACCTTCCCTTGAAAGAAACAATTACTATGACTCCCTCCTGACCCTCTTTCAAGGTCAAGAAGTGTTCTTTCAGTCTGTATTGTGCTCCTTTCAACCAAAGTTTTGATTAAAAGTAAAAAGGGGGGAAAAAAGATAAAAATAATCCACTCCAAACTTATCTTAATTTCAGAACTTCATTTTGGTCATAAAGAACCAATAATTCTATCCAAAGCAGATTTATCTCCTAATACAGCCGAAAAAACTTTCTTCTAGACAAAACAGACCTGAGAAGTTGGCAGTTGTTTTCGGCTTAAAAACCTATAAACCTCTTTTCTATAGTTGATGGGAAAACGGTTGAGATTTCGAAGTTAAGTTACAGAGTTAGCTGGAGTAGAAGATTAAGTGCTCATTGTACTTCTGTAAGTTTCTATATCTTCTTTAGTTCGTTCCTGCTCTAGATAATTATTTTCCAAGTAAGATTATAAAGTTAATGATCAGGGTTCGATATGGGGGATATCGAAATAGAATTAGTAAAATTAGTAAAACAGGTTTAATAAGCGAAATTATGAAAGAAAGGCCAAAATATTTAATTACAAGCTAAACAAGTTACGCCATCATTTCTTCCTTCCTTCCTTTCTTTCTTTCCTTATTTTTTTTGTATCGACCGCCATTGCATGTACCATATTATATTCCTCATTTATTTATTTAACTTTTAGTAAGTTAAAACTCGTTACCACACTGAATTCATCAGTTTAAATACTTGTTTATCCACAGTCATATTTTACTATCAGCATGAGGTATGCCGTTTCCAGCATATGTTATTTGACTGTAGACTGCTAGCCGAGCCAGGAAATAAGCTTGTGAGTAAACTAGGATCAGGTTCAGATAGCTCATAATCAGACACAACAGATGCATTGCAAAAACCCGCCATTTGTTTAAGTGAATCACCTTTTAGCAATAGAATTGATTACTGAAGTCTGGTTTCTAAAAAGCGGCTTTTTTCTTGTGTCGTTTTGTACAATAAATGCTTTTTCTTGCTTTTCTTCTTGCTGTTGCTTGATGATACACGTTTGCGATATTTTTGTAATTTTTAACCTTACGTTTCAGGTTTTGATACTCTAAGAATTGATTCTATTTTTTTGCAAAAGCACATACAGAAACCAGGGATAATAGCCCCAAATGCCTGCCTTAAAATTGTCTTTAGATTTTGGTTACTTGTACAAGTGGTGAAGAAATGAAATGATCTTAAAAACAGTGTGTTTTGATGTTGTAAAATTTCACTGTTCTTCAAAATAATTTATGATAAGATGCTGGTATCAGAGATACTCATGGTCGAGTGTTATTCATTTGTGATTAGTTTACTAAACCTAGTTGTATTTCCAAGTAAAAACACCATAAATTGACCTTAGATTTCCTCAGAAATTTATAATTTACTTTCAATTTGAGTGCAGTTTTTCTATTTTTTGATATTCTAAATTATTTGAGACGACGCTTTCAAAAACTGTCAAACTGAAAGTGGAATTTAGTGAGACGACGAACCAAATTGTCACGCTGAATTAGCTTCAAAAGAACCATTCTAGATAGTCTAATGAGTGTTGTAACTGAGCAAAGTAATTAATGTCGTGTTCAGTTTGGAATCCTTGTCAAAGCCACTAGACGCCATCACCCTCAATCTCATCATTCTGCCATCTGTGACCACCTGTTGGTCTGGACCGGCGGCGCCTTGTTTTCACAAGAGGTGTAAGTGTGTATTTAAAGCCATAAAAATCAAATTTTACTTAAAATTCTGACTGTATTTGCTAGTCGATATGAGGGAACATGTTTCCTTCAACTTACATACGACCATTTTGTTCAAGAATTCAGAGTCAGAGTCGATAACAAACTACTTACAACTTGAAACTCATTACTTTAGTTCAAATTTACTATTTGTCTAAACTCAGTCACACTTTATTGATTTGGCTCCAATGACTGAAGGTTTGGAGGACCTCTTCACTTGAAGTTTGTTCAATGGAAAACATTTAAAGCTATAAGAAAGTAGAAAAGTAAGTACATAGGAGAGTTGAAAATATATTTTCGTTGAAATCCCAGAAGTCTTTTCTTCCCTATTTGTCTTCTGAAACAGCACATGACAAGAATAGATTGGATTGACTCCAAACTGGCTGTCACCGAGAAACACGATAGCATCCGTCATTTTATAAAAATAAAGCAAGATTAAATAGTTTGAAAATGATATTAAAGTCACTCTTCCTTTTTTGCTGTTATGGAGGCAACGAGGTCACGTTAAACTGGAAAGAGAAACCAGTTTGACAAGTTTAGGAATAGATGAACTGTTTTACTGGCGCATTGCAAACCAGTTTGGCAAGCTTACAAAGACATAAGATTTCCCTTAGTAGCGACGGTTCTGGTCAGAAACCTGTTTGGAATTTTACAGGAATAAGAAAATCCCTTAGACGTTTAGAAACCATTTTGGCGAGTATTTTCGTCGTACTTGTAGTCGATTATCAACGGTTCTAGTGATCCTGACTGACAGGTTTCGGACTGGTTTACCAGGATCACCAATTTTCCTCCACTGTTTCATATGTTCACTCTTCCACTTGGTCATATATCGGCTTTTAACAAATATCTACAGTTCCTATTTGAAAGATTAGCGATAAAACCACAATCTTGTCTCGTATTGGAGTCAAGAAAGGTTAAGAATGAATCAAAGTACAGATTATCCGCCATATGGCTGACGAAGAGGATGGCGAAAACGATTTAGCTTGAGACCTCGTGTCGAAATGATGAGGAAGAAATGTTCCGGCTATTTCTTAAGCTGAACTATTAATAACTTCGTTCAATCACTTTTACAAGTTTTATTATCTTGGATGAAAATAAGGACTTAGAAAAAAAAAAAGAAAAAAAATAGTAGCCAGTGTCAAAGAAGTAAGCTCGTTTAGGTATTATTTGCTTCTAAGCGTATTTTTGGATAAGAACCAGTAAAATCCATCACATTTAGTACTCGAACATTTGCATAGCATAGACTGCTAACTGCCAAAATAAGAATAATAATCCCTATCCTTTCTGCTATATCGCTTGGATTTCCAAACATCGTTGCCTTACCAATCGCAGTCCCGAGGGGGGAGGGGATAAGGAAATATTTTCACGTATAAGTACGAAAGTTTGGGTTGGCTCAGTATGTTTCTGGTTCTCACAAAGACAAGGTATCATCTTTCGAGCGGCGTTTATCGATAAACTTTATGGAGGTCAGGTTCACTTCCGCTACAGCCAAACAAGAAGTTGTTTACATGTTTTAAACTAGAGCTTGACAAAATAAGGTTTTTGGAAACATTTCAAAAAGAATAGAATATAACAGAATCATGTTGTGTCTCACCAGGAGGTCATGTTATTCCGCACAGCATCATATATGCTTTGAAGCTCGTAAAAAAATCACGTTTGTAGTCGAAAAAAATCTGAACCCAGAATTCTTTTAAAAGTCCTCATTGAACGACAACATTTCTATAGTTCCAGAGAGAATAACGTTGAAATATTATTAATAATTACACATTTATGCGTAGGTGGGACATAATAGTTATAACATAATATTGAATATTGACGTTACTAAAACCGTGAAATAAAAATTACGTAGATACGGACTACTCAAACGGAGTGTTTTGAACGTTCAAAACAGGCTGGATTAAGATTTTAGTGCTAAGTAGTATGCAGCCATTTTTGCCCAAATTTCTTTGTACGATTGAGTTATCTTCGAGTTTGACCATATAATCACCCTGTAACATTAAAATAGTGGCTACGAGAACAAGCTGATTTAAGGTTACTTTTCTAAATATAGAACAATTATGCTCTTAAGTTTCCAGTACATAATATTTAAAACTAGACGCATATCTGCGTGAACTCGGGCTTCTCTTTGAAGAGTGCAATGTAGATAACCGTTAGCTAGCTAAGGAGACCTGAGAATACTTGAAATTTATTATTGCTGTTAGTTGAACTCATGGATTCTCTGAAAATAAATGACAATCTCTTCCTTTCCCTCAAAAAAACCCACCAGTTCAAATTGTCATATAATCTTTTGCCATTGTCGACTATAGTAAGCAAGGCATTTAAAATTCCAGTAAACACATGGTTTCATTATAGCTTAATAGATAGTACATAGCTAAAGCACAACTTAGACTAAATTTTCTGATTTCATTATACATAGTTCTGAGGATGAATGCTATTTTGAACTGCATTAGTTTGTACTCCCTTCACCTCAAATATATCCTTGTTATGTATACATGTACTCTGGAAATAATGTACTAAACTATTTACTGATGATACGTCAAGCAGCACACATGAGGATGGCTTCTACTATATAAATCCCTTGCATGAGAATCAAATATTTTGAACCTCACATTACTATTACGATATATAGCAACAGCTGTGCACCCAACTGTTAATACAAAATTGGTGTAGTTTTTTCAGACATAAGTGATTCAAAGGCTCTTTGTAAAGAAGTACAGTATTGATATCCTTCTATTGTAGTCTCTTGACGTACAGTACCAGTGTAGCTTTCACTGTATTGAAGTTGATAGTCAGTATCAAACACATTCAACATTGGTGGTAATTCTGTCTGCATTGAAAAGGACTGTCTGGCTAATTGAGACAAACCTGAATACAACTGATTTCCTATATTCATTATTAATACTAGGTCATTGGCAGAATTGATTTCTTGTTTGTTATTGTAAATCAAAGAGCACAAACACAATGTTGTCCTGAGTTTTGTCCAAATACCAACTCATCACCTTGGCTATATGGTGCTGTTATTGTTTTGTTAGGGTCAATATACATTGGAGTAGGACCAGAGTTCTTCTCTATGTCTGTACTCAGTTTAAATTTACAATAATTTGATATATGAGTCTGAGTCTTGTAAAGACACATCAGCCTATTGCAAAAAAACAATGATAAATACCGAATAGCTCTATATTTTAACTTCATTATCCCTTGATAAACCCTTCTAGAACAATTAAGCAAAAGCTTCTTTTCATGTTCTGTGATTTTATTCAAGCTCATTCTCTTTGTATTAAGCTTACATCTATTCTTTGTAAGTTTTCTAACCTTCACATAACAATGCAGCTTGGAGGATTTGGGAATACTTTGACAAATACGTTTGTAGACAAACTCCTTCAGCTTTCTGCTCCTGTTCCTCAGACGTTTCAGAGTTCGTACTGGTATTCTACTGGGTTCACGATCACGTCTATATACACGACGATGCTTATTTGACTCAATATAAGATAGCTCATTTGATATAAGTTTAGCATGATTCTCGATACAAACTTCACTCAAAATGGTTTCCTCATAAATTGATCTCTCATGAAGTTCCGAAAACGCTCGACATCCTTTAGTGTGGGTCTACCGCGAACAATTTGTGCTTTTGTATGTGTTTTGAGCGTGTTAGACTCAATATTATCCGTGATTAGAGTCAGCGATGATTCCTTCGATAGATCCGCCATTGCTCAACCATGTGGTCATGGCTGATTCTACGCATGCGCATGAACTTTGATTCGACCGACGCATGCGCTTTAGCGCTTCGAGGGCGATTTGTGACTGAAGTAAAAAAAAAACGAAGCCCAATTTATACCTCGGGCATTCCACAGGAAGCCCGAGTAAAAAACACCTTTTAAAGTAATTAGTTGAAAAGTTAAAGATCCAGTCTATTAAACAGGTTGCCATGGCGACAAAATAAAGGGTTGCTGGGCAGAATATTTGATCGACAGATCGATTTACTTGGATGACCTTTTGCAGGATATATTATCTTTCTCTGTTTCATTTCCACATCATGGCATTGACACAGAGTAAGTGTTTTTTCACGGTTGGTGATTGAAATAATTAAAAACGAAAAAAAATCTTTGACGTTTTTTGGCATTTTTACACATTCCAACAGCTTTTACTTCGCTCATGCAAAAAATTAACGTCTGGATGTTAAGCTTGATTTAAGACGACTTTTTCTTTAAGTCAAAATTATCATAAGTTTCATGGATTTTCTTGATCTTTTAAGGATTACTTATTCTTATGAATGTGCTATTTTGGTATCATTTTCCTGTTTTTGTGGCTTTGAGTGACGTGCAGGCATCATTGAATGCGGAAAATCACTGAACTTTGTTTTTCTTTGTCGACTCAATGTACGTGACTTGAATCTTAACTTTATAATAATCTTTTCATTCCCTTTTTATTGAAGACTTTTATTTAACTTTTTTTACAAAGAATATTACTAGTCTTAATGTTTTCGAGCTGTGACTTTTACGAATTCATGATTAGAAATTCAAAATGGCGGCTCGTCAGAAAGGCCAATACATGAAAATTCCTTTACTTACGATGAAATAAGAAACTGATTTTCAGTTAATAAAGAAATCATATCTTTGGGAGAAAGAGAAGTATTTTGAAAGCTGCAAAATTAGATTCTGATTAGGCTGGCATACAAAACAATACTGTCAAAAAATATATTGTACGTTCAGGTCAAGAATCTGTTGACCTGTGGGCAAAATGCCACGCTTCAAGAAGTGTATTTCATTCTCCTTGCTAGGTTTGTTTACAACAAAAGCGAAACCCACAAACCCTACTGTTTTTATCCTTAAGATCCAAAATATATTGATTCGTTAGGTTTTATAAGATGAACTTTCCTGTAATAAAAACTTACTTATTCATCAGTGCAAGCTCAGCAGTTTTTGTGGAAGTCATTTGTGTGAACTTTTCCGGGGCACCGGAAAATTACTCGGATCGAGTTAAAAACCTGATAAACCGGTTTAAGGACGTGAGATCAGTGAATCCCGCGTCGCGAATGACTGGTGAGTGTTTATTACCGTATCCTGTTTAGTATGCCTTTTTACTAAACCCACACTAATAGTTTCTAAAAGTTACTAAGGGGGCTGTCATTTATTAGTGTATGGGGGGGGGGGGGGGGGGGGTTCGGCAAAAGGATCTGTTGTCTTTTCTAAATATTACCCAACCCCTCCTTACTGGTTGACAAAATATCATAACCTCGCTATACTATGTTTCCATCCATCCACCCATCCATCCATCCACCAATCCATCACATTTTTCCAATCCATTCATCCATCCATCCATCCACCCACTCACCCATCCATCCATCACATTTATCCCATCCATTCATCCATCCATCCATCCATCCTCCCGACCACCCACCCACCCACCCATCCATCCATCACATTTATCCCATCCATCCATCCATCCATCCATCCATCCATCCATCCATCCATCACATTTATCCCATCCATCCATCCATCCATCCCCTCGAATATTTATATTCTTTTTTCTTTTTTCCCCATTTATCTTTCTAGCCCTCCCACATATCATCCTACATGGTCCAATCAAAAATGCCAATTCATCATATTTGAGGCTTGATTTCCCACCTACCACAGCCATTGACCACAGCTAGCTATCACTAAACATCACACTAAACCAACCAACAATACTGCCGGTTAACCGCACTAAAACCTCTTATCTAAGCTGACATTTTAACTTAAGTAAAACACACCGAGGACACATAGAAAAACAATCTTTTGTTTTAACGCTTAAAAATCATGGTCGTAAAGAAAACAGCAACAACACAAAGAAAACTGCGAAAAATTGTATTTCTTAGAACTCAGAAAAAGCAATAATAGCCACCAAATATCGTATATATTGTTCGTTAGACATAAGTTTATATTATTTAAAAATGTTTGAAAACTGCGAAAAATTGTATTTCTTAGAACTCAGAAAAAGCAATAATAGCCACCAAATATCGTATATATTGTTCGTTAGACATAAGTTTATATTATTTAAAAATGTTTGAAAACCAGACATATCAGAGCTATCAATTCAGCTGCAGAGTCAAATTAGACCAAAATCTTATTATTCTTCACCATTCTGTCGTTCTTAGAAACAAGCTTTGACGTCATAGCGAAATAGGGCAATTCAAGTTTTCATTATAGTCATATTTTCTTCGCTGGAAGCTAAGAACAAAATTAATGGCTGGTAAATTGTGGTTTGGAATTAAAGACGGTTTTTGAGATATTGCGGCGTCCCGCACGTGAATTGGAATCTCCCTCCCACACGCCACTTAACACCTTTTCTCGTTTAGGACTTTTTATCACTCTTCTTTTTGACAAAGCAACGGAACACCTACGCAAACCTGACGAAAAATCTGCTATTTTTTTTTTGCAAGTGTCACTTTTTCCTTTTAGCGGTTTTTCTCTCGTCTTCTTTGTTCACACTTTCCGCGACGGAGTGCTTTAAAAAACCTATGATGTTTTTTAGTAAGTCCTTGAGCAGGTGGACCGCATTCAACTTAGACATTAAAAGATCCGGAAAAAGAGACTTGTTGAGAAAGTGGTTATGAATTAATAGGGGGAGGGGATGGGGGAAAGTTTGTGTCAATGTTTTTACCACAGGTAGCCCAAGTCATCTTTATACTTGTATTGAACATTATACCCCTACCCACACTCGGTTGGCTTTCGTTTTCCTAGTCGGAAGCCTCTAATTCTTTATTGAAAAAGAAGATCAGAAGGCATCGAAAGAAAATTTGCAAAACTGAGCAGTCGTTAAATGGTTTTTGTTTATTTCATTTCCCCACTCAATAATTAATATCACAGTAAATGTATACAAAATATCAAAATCCTTTCCTGAAAATCTAGATTTATCTCAGATATAAACTTTAATTTTGTAAGTCAATTTTCACAGGCTTCATGACACCTCAGTTTCACAGTAACGTCATTTCTACGTCACTATTTCAGAACAGCCACTCCATAAATATATCAAAAAGTCCTCGTTAAAAATTAAATATTTTTTTGGTTGTCGTATTATTAAGACCCCTTTTCCTTATAATCATTCACTATCTAGACAATCTGAGACCCTGCCGGACATCGTTAAACTGACTCATCACTGCCGGCAAAAAACGACCCCAAGGAACAAACAGTCCAGTCACTGAGCACGAGCAAACACTCGCGGCACGGAAATCACAAGTTAAATATTTGAGTCCAGAAATCTTAATCACTCCTCTCCATAATGAAGGACCGCAATAGAGCATTATTAACGTCAAGTTGTGTAAATTTTGGGTGAAATATTAGAATGTGATTGAGTTGTAGGATTTTTCATAATTTATTCGTGTTTTTCGTTTTTGGAATACGAGATAAAATCGGGAAGGGGATTAAATCGGATATTCAAATCTAACCTTCTTTCGTAACCATGGAAATGATGTGCACAGATTTGAAAGTCAGGTTTTGAGCGACTTGGTTGGTGATCTATAAAGGAGGCATAACGAACAAGAAATACAGCGCCCAACTAACAAGCGTAGATTGGATGTGCGGAGCATGAGGGGAGCCTGAATCGCTGTCCAAAGATCCTTGACTCTGGGGGGGGGGGGGGGGGGGGGGTAGAAAGTGCGCGTTTTATGTCCTCCCTTCACCAGTGATCAACATTAAGGTACATTTGACAACTAAAACACACTAAACACGAACACCAAGGGTCAAAAAGAGACAAAAAATTCAAATCTAAACTTTTGGACCAGCTTTCGATTTTCAATTTTCAATTTTTTCTCCATCCAGTTGGGTAGCCTGTGGTAGCCACGATGAGGATGACTGAGTTCCACCAAGACAAGAAGAAAACAAGATGGCGGCCACAACGTGTCGAGTACAACGACTCTTAACATCAAATATTCTGGCCTCAAACTACAGATCCTTGGCTCCAAGCTTACCTAAAATATTAAAGAATACCCAGGCTTTGAAAAGATGTGCATCAACGTTTTCTTTTGTCGCCGAAAAGGCGGATCCTTCCCTCGGTAGGTCAAGTACAACAAGGTGTTTTGGGACAAAAAATTTAATTTTCTTACTAAAATTTGAGATTTTCCTACTACTAATCGTGGGAAGCCTATCGGAATATGCCTACGTTTGTTGATTTAGGCATTCTGTGGAATAGATACCGAGGTTTTTTTAGCATTGTTGGTACATTAGAAACGCAACTGCATAAAATAAAGAAAGCTCATAAATTTTGTACTTATTTTACTTGTTGTTCCAGGAGAGACGAAAAAGATTAACTTATTTCAGGCTTTAACTGATGCTATGGATATTGCACTAGACACAGATCCTTCAGCAGGTATGGAATTAGTGATCTCACCAAGGAATTCTTTGAGAGAGAATTTTTTTTAAATATTTGTTTTTCTAGTATGGCGTCAGTGAAGATTTATTTTTCTGGTCCTCATATCTGGAAGCTTATTATCTTACAAATACATTAAGGAAATATTCTATACACTTAATAAAACTGAAATTTAGGAGAAAAATTGAAAACTTCAAGACTTCAAGCTTTTTTCCAATTTTCATTCAATAGTATTTTTATATAGCCATTTGTGTCAAGGATTTTCCAAAATATTTTAGATATTGGTCCAATGGGGCTGGCCACAATGTTTGCCCATTGAGCAGCTATCATTTTTAGCACTGGTAGTGTAGATCTTATTCTCATGTACACACAGATTTTATAACTTAAAAATAAAAATAATCATAAATTGATTGCTATTAATATTCATGTATTGCGATTCTGTTCAAGTGTACATCATTTATCTCCTTGCGTTTTGTTTCAAACAGTAATTTTTGGTGAAGATGTTGCATTCGGTGGTGTTTTCCGATGCACAGTTGGTCTGAGAGAGAAACATGGTAATGTATATATTGTATATAACTAAGTTATTTCATTATATATTTTCATTATATACACCCCTTTCACGTGACGTCAAAGCAGCTCAATTTGGAGGACAAAACAAAAGAATTTCAATCTCCTGAGAATTGGAACCTATTGTTTTGTCCTCCACATTGAGCTGTATTCCGACGTGCTGCAAGGGGTCTATAGATTTAGAAAGTCTCCATACCTCCAGAATTTCAAAGAATTTTTTTTTGTTATTCTTCAGGCAAGGACAGAGTCTTCAACACTCCTCTTAGTGAGCAAGGTATTGTTGGTTTCGGCATTGGATTGGCTTCAGCTGGAGCGACCGCAGTTGCTGAGATTCAGTTTGCTGATTACATCTTCCCGGCCTTTGATCAGGTAACACTTGGTCTACTGTTTACTAATAGTTTGGATTCCCTGTGGTATTGTTGGTTATTATTCTTACTCATAGCTTGGGCTCCTTGTCTTCCTTTTTGCCATACCCACTAAAAATGTGTACTTCAGTATTTGGCAATGTTGGTTGTAGTACTCACAGTTTGGGCTCACAGTTTGGGCTCCCTGTGTTGTTTGTGTCTGCAAGTATCAACCTCACTGTTTAATCCAATTTTTATTTCAGTTGGTGAATGAGGCAGCTAAATTTAGATATCGTTCTGGTAATTTATTTGACTGTGGTGGTTTAACAGTGCGGGCTCCCTGTGGTGCTGTTGGACATGGAGCTCATTATCATTCCCAGTCTGTTGAGAGTTTCTTTGCACATGTACCTGGACTCAAGGTTAGTAGATTGACAGCTCACTACACTGATGCCGGATTGCCTTAGTTGGTTAGAGGTCCTGGGTTCTCTGGCTGGACCAACACTCAGGGTCTTAAAATAACTGAGAAAAAGGGTTGCTTTCGTAATTATATCTGTGAATGGTTAGACTTTCAAGTGTCTCAGATGACCACTTTAAATGGCATTCCTGTCTCTCCACACTTCATCACTAACCAATATCAAAGAGATGAAAAAGAACCACTGAGGACCTAAAGAAACCCAGGCAGTGACCACCTTCAGTGTCTAAACCAGTAAACTAACCACCCCTCATGATTGTAAGCACCTTGGAGTATATGCATAAAACAGCGCTATATAAATCATTTCATATACTGAGCAGTAGGACACTTCCCATTTGTTCACTAGACGATGTTACTGGTAACTGTCTAAAATGAATGATTTTTCTTCATCTCTTAGGTTGTCATTCCCAGAAGTCCAATCCAAGCTAAAGGGCTTCTACTGGCTGCCATCAGGGATCCCAACCCTGTTATATTCCTTGAACCAAAAATACTTTACAGACAATCTGGTAGGACTTTGTCTTTACTCTAACGGAGGGCCTTTGGCTCAGGGGTGAATACAGGGGAGGGGTACAAGGGGCACACACCCCCCCCCCCGGGTTGACTTTGTGTTCCTACTTCGAAGATAACCAATACAAAATAATGTTTTCCTTTAATCCTAAGTGCACCCTCCCTAGGGTCAACTTTGTCACCCTACTGCAGCTTTGAAGATATCCATTGCGTAGTAACTTTCTCTTCCTTAGATGATGTCTTTTTTGTTCAGTGTTTTTCTTGTGTGGGTGCCCTTCCAATGCAGCACCCCCTGAAGAAAATCCAGAACTACCCTAGCTGCCAATGATACTATATTTTTGTTGACCAAACCTGTCTGATTGTATATGGATTTTAAGAATTTACTGGAATAAACCCTTCTCTTCCTTAAGGATTTCTAGCCTCCCTTCTTGTGGGGAGGTAGCATAGATATTTTCTGGAACTACACCCTTAATCAGGGTCTTATTCTCTCTTATTTACTTGTTTCTAAACACAGTTGAAGAAGTTCCAGTCAAAGACTATGTACTGCCACTATCACAAGCTGAAGTTTTACAAAAAGGTACATCTCTTGCTTTTTTACTTATTTTTAGACCCATCGTGTGAGTAGAGTTGCTTGTTGGTTCTCTCCTATGCTTCAAGGGTTTTTCTCCGGGTTCTCCAGTTTTCCTTCCTCCACAAAGATTAACTTCTTAATCCCAATTTGATCATGAAATGAGGACCAAAGATTTGTTAACCACTGGTTATTAAGTGCTATCCTAGTGTTATCTTAGTAAAAATATAGACAAGTTTTTTTATTGACTATGACATTATCAGGAAACATAGTCAAACATTTTCAATGGAAATGATGTACTTCTTCTGGAATCTCATCTTGTTTGATGCCTGCTAAAACCTAAAGTGTCTTGACGGCAAACTTTATGTTTCTCTTGCTGTTACATATAGTGCTCACCCAGTATGCATGAATAATATCAACAGGAACAGACCTAACACTAGTCGGCTGGGGTACCCAGGTCCATGTGCTACGTGAGGTGTCCAAGCTAGCCCAGGATCAGTTGGGTATCAGCTGTGAATTGATTGATTTACGAACCATTCTACCTTGGGATAAAGAGACTGTCATCCAGGTAATGCCTTGGTTTCATATTATGTTCATCAAAAGAATGATTAAGTTATTTGGATTTTTTTGATACTCTCTGAATAGTACCAAAAATCTATTGATGAGAAGTTGAACCTATGTAAAGTTGCAGCTCATTTGCAATACAATACAATAAACTTTATTTAAAGAGGGTGACACTAACCCATTTGGTTATCTAACTTTAATGCAATCAATATAGATCTAGACAACCCAGTATTGGCCTTTAGTTCTATGAGTCTCCTGTAGTTAAGTGGTAGAACATCCAACGAGAATAATGAAGGCCATGGGTTCAAATCCTATCAGAGACTTGGATTTTTTCTTTCAAACTTGGATTTTTTCTTTCAAACTTGGAGAGTTCCCTGTTGCTGTGACACACTGACTAATTTCATTTAATATCATTTCAGTGAAAATTATTCTAAACCTATAATGTGATCAATGCATGGAATCCACTAATTAGGGGTTAGAGACTGATGTGAGTGTTTTGTTGGAGAATAAATGCACGCGCTGACTGTATAATGAACGAGAAATTTTAATACTGCACGAGGCGAAGCCGAGTGCAGTATGAGAAATTTCGAGTTCATTATACAGTAAGCAAGTGCATTTATTCTCCAACAAAACACGAACTACAAGTCTCTAACCCTTTTAATATGCAAACTGAGTACGCTGAAGAGCAGACGGCGCGACATTTTTTACATGTCATTTACGAATTTGAACGTATTGAATCAAAAAGTATTTTAATTTCCAAACAGCCATCACTATTTTGATAAATACAGAAAGGGTTCAAAAGTTAAGATAAATAAATAATTCCTAACTTAAAAATACTAAAATAAGTGAATTATTCTGGCTCAAATCTTATTTTTAAGTTAACGCTTCAAACAAAAAAATTCTCATTCATCAGTTGAAAGCTAGCTATCGACAAAGCTACAAAAAAATGTTTTCCGCTATGATTTCTTTTTCTAAGTTTTCCAGAATTTCTCTTATGAAGCCATTCTGCATTGAAAAACAAAATAAAGGTATTATTTTTAAGTTAACGCTTCAAACAAAAAAATTCTCATTCATCAGTTGAAAGCTAGCTATCGACAAAGCTACAAAAAAAAAATGTTTTGTTTTGAATTACAAATATACAGTTGCATGGTTTTACCTTTGAAAAGGGAAATTCCCCACTTTGTTTGTCGCTTGGTAGCAATTGGAATGGCTCCATCTATAAATCCTTCAATTTCCTTATCGTTTAGCTCTTCGAATCTTTCATTTTCTAAATCCATTTTCTTATAATGCACTCGAAGCGTGCAATAAACTTTATAACATCACGACAAGCGCTTTGTCCTCAAATACATCGATATCACGTGATCGATTTTAGCCAATGAAGTGCTTGAATTTTGTTCAGCGTACGAAGTTTGCATATTAATCACTAATAGCTCATACAATATCAAGTTCAAGATATTGGCATCACTCAAAAAGCTGTGTTACCATTTACATTAATTTTTGCATTTGTATCAAGGTTACATTGCACCATAAATATGCGAATTTGAGACCTCTTCTTGTCTTGTGAGATATCCTCTTGTTGATGATTTCTTTCTTTTCCAGTCAGTACAAAAGACTGGCAGATTACTTGTAGCTCATGAGGCTTGTCACACTGGAGGATTTGGTGCAGAGATTTCCAGTACAGTCCAGGTAGAATTTATATTTTTATGCCATGCAAACTTTCTTGTGACACCTTTTAGAACAGTATTAGGCTTACTTGCATAATTACAGTGCTACATGCGACACCCTATACTCAAATGCAGCGCTTATTCAAGGGTGGCATTTATTTGAGTAAAGACGGTACTCCCCTAAAATTTCCAAATCTCAGGTTTAATTCTTTCATCTCTTTCTTCTTCTTCAGGAAAACTGTTTTCTTTCTCTTGAGGCACCAGTTCAGAGAGTTTGTGGCTGGGATACACCTTTCCCTCACATATTAGAGCCATTTTATCTTCCTGACAAGTGGAGATGTTTTGAAGCTGTCAAGAAGGTCATGAGTTACTAGAGCTGTAGAATTGAATAGATAAATGTCCGAAGCTAAACCTGTGTGGTTCTCCTGGGGAATTCAGTCTTAAGCCTTGTTCACACTAGCGTCATAATCGTAATCAACATACCCAGACTCAGTAGTGTATTGCTCATAATCAGTGCTTGTCTTTTTTAACACCTAATTGATAAATGCGATACTGAGTCTGCGTATGTTGCTTAGGGTTATAATAATGATGTAAGTGTGAACCACACTTTATGCAGCTACTGTTATTGTAGTCACATAATGTTGCATGACAACGTTAACAGTGTCACACTGAGGAATGCGTGACAATAGAATTACTATCTCTACTAATAGTTATAACATTTTTTATTTAGAGTGAAATCACTAAACCCGTGAAATAGATATTAGACTAATACACTGATAGTAGAACCTAATTCCAGATTTTCTTTTGTACCTATACACCCCTTGCAGCACGTCGGAATGCAGCTCAATTTGGAGGGCAAAACAATAGGTTCCAATTCTCAAGAGATTGAAATTCTTGTTTTGTCCTCCAAATTGAGCTACTTTGACGTCTATTTGACTATCACACTTTCCCTGCTGACAGTCTCCTTTTCTTTTTTTCTCTG
Source organism: Anthopleura sola (assembly GCA_023349425.1). NCBI lineage: Eukaryota > Metazoa > Cnidaria > Anthozoa > Actiniaria > Actiniidae > Anthopleura > Anthopleura sola. The sequence goes on from JALHLI010000011.1 coordinate 2,969,239, forward strand.
GATTGGCTTCACAAAGGAAAAGGAGAAAAAAGGAAATTACACTTTAACAAGCAATTTTTATTTCACAGGTTAAGTGATTTCACTCTATAAAGCTGTAGAGAGACCTTATTATTTTTCTCACACATTTTCACCAAATATTTCCAAGTAAGCAATGAATCACTGTGCTAATACATCTTAGATGGAACAATAAAATAAAAACACCATTTTAAAATTTATTCATAACTGTTTTATTTTTCATTTTTGTTATTTTTTATCTTGCCGTCTAATGTCATGGATTAAATTCGAGTTAAGGCAGTTCGCTGTTATCACATGTCACTCAAACCAGAAGGATAGAAATCTCAAATATTCATGCAACGTTTTGCTGTTCTTCAGAAAAAAGTGCCAGGTTGAGTTGGCATTTTGGGACTGTCTTAGGGGACAAAATAGATGCCGATGCCATCTTGGAAATGTCTCCTAAAACAGTCCCACAATGCACTGCAACACCAACTCCACCCAGGTTTTCCTTAACCACGGAATGGCTAAAAGCCAATGTGCATGAGCTCAAAATTCTAGCACAAAGCATGATGGGAAAGTGAGTTACGCTTTTTTGCCTCTAAAAATCCATCTGATAAGTTTTCCATATTTTCTATGGAAATAAAAGGATTTCAGCAGACGAAAAAAAACTAATTTTTTCTGATAGTTCCTTTGATTTCCCTGTTACATTTTTAAAGAACTCCCTTTCCCAGAGTGCTTTGTGAGCTTTGATGCACATTGCCTATTACTAAGTAATTTAGGTTTTTCGAGTTTTTGCTTTCAGCAAATAAGATCTGCTTCAGTAAAGCATGCTTGTTTTACAATATAGCTGTCAAACCACAGGGAACCCACCTTAGAAATTAAATACCCTACCTATCCCCCAGCACCCTCCTAATCCATTACTCTTTCCACTGGTAGATGTACATTCTTTTTTGGAATATCAAAACTGTAGCAAGACGTAGAATATTTTACATTGTTACTTACAAAGTTCTTTTTGAGAATTTAAGTACTTATCCTAGTATTAATGAATTAATTTAGTTCATATGAAGAAAATAAGGAAAGTGATGATTTTGAACACCAAAATACCAAAAATAGACATTAATTTTAGTTTTCATTTTTAGAAAATGGGTTACCTTTACTTGCTTAGGAAGAGGGAGCACTGGGAAACGGTTATTAATTTAACCACAGGCAACCCAATAGTCGGTAGCAAACCCCAAATATAGATGTCCCAAGCTTTCTCATTTCACTTTTTGTTAAACAAGTCTGGGAACTAATAAGTCAACCTAAGCAGGGAGGGGAGGGTGCCAAAAATTTTGACTCAGTCTTGGGTGATTTGATTAGACATATCTAATAGGATATTATTAGTAATAAGAGCTTCATTCTAATAACAGTAAAGGAGGATAGCAGCATCAAGCCGTACGGCATTGTACTGGATTGTCATCTTCCTCATCATCATCAATAGTAGAGAATCTTGTTCTGTAACCCATGTTCATTAACATGACCTCTAGAGGGTCAGCATTCATTCGTTTTTGGTTTGCTCGTGCCGCAGCCTCGACTTCATCAACTTGTCGTCCTTCGGTCTTGCCATCTAAAGGTTTGGGACCCCATAACCGTATAACAGGGTCTATACCGCTTGTTGCTAGGAGACAAATAGAAGGGTGTGGTTGCAAGCAATTGACTATTGAATCATCACCCTTAAGGACGCGGATAAGGTTTGTAGTCTCTTTATTCCATAAAAAGAAGGAACCATCATCGCTGCCTGCAACAACATATTGTCCATTACTCCCAAAGAAATTTGCCTCTTTTATATCGGTCGTCGTGTTACAGTGTCCACAGAATCGCCTGCTGTAATCAAAACTATGTGACCTGAAAACTCTCTCCTGGTCTGATATAACACTCATTCTTCTGTGACGACGGCGTGATGAACTCCCTTCTGTTTTGCTTTTATCTGAAGAGCTACTGCTGTCATCAGTTTCTGTGGAATTACCGGTAACATGATTGGTTAATATTGAGAGCTGTTTTCGTATGACTATGAGAAACTTATTGCATGGACAGACAGACAGACAAACAGACAGACAGACAGACAGACAAAACCCCATGTACCTTCAGTCTCAGCATAAGCAGCAGCTTTGATCTCTCTCTCCAGTGTTTTGGCAGCAGTACCATCAGCTTGCTCAGGGAACTTTGTTTTGAACTGATCCAGACAGTACAGAGCCTCTTGACACCAGCGCAGCTCATACAGACACCTAGCTTTCCTGAAGTGTGCTTTGGTATGGTGAGGATCTAGACCCAGGGCAATATGACAGTCGCGTAATGCAGCATATATATCACCATCCCTGGTGGAAACAATTGCCATATGTTAGTTAACAGTGCCCCTTAATTAATAGAAAATATACCACTGCATTACCAGAAAATATCCATATCCCTCCACAAAGAGAAAATATTTATTGAAGTAACAATAATTAGACCGACACTGCCATTACGCAACACCAGGTAATTGTGCTATTGTGTAACGGCAGTATAAATATGACCTATCTGACTTTATCCTTCACTTGACTCTGAAGATGACTTCCGCTTAGGTTGTCAAAACGTCAGTCACATCAAACAGTCCTTCTCAGGACTACATCCACCCGGATGATCATTATACAAATATTGTTTCTTCGACAAATATTGTTACTTCGATAAATATCCATTCACCTGGGTTCAGACCATTCTTTACAATACAAAAAGAGAAAATAGTCAGAGGTGAGTTTTCCAAGGAAGGTATATTGTGTAGTTCCAGAAAATATCCATACCTCCTCCACAGAGGTAGATTAGAATTTTCAAGGGTTGGGAGGCCTAGCATTTGGGAGAGTTTTTGTAGTTTTTTGTTTTGTAATCTCCAAGGGGTATGGAGGCCAGCACTGATCTACTTCTGTGGGGAGGTATAGATATTTACTGGAAATGTGCTCATAATGAATGTCTTTTTTTTCATAATATCTATTTCATAAACAACTTAATAATCATGAATACCATAATATATTCTGAGGGAACTTACCAGGCTCTTTTGATGTATGCTGCAGCACGGTTAGCATAGAGAATAGCAGAATCAGGCGCCAGACTGATAGCTTCATTGTATGCATTAACAGCAGTCCAGAACTGTTGCTTACAAAATGCTTCATTCCCTAATGCCTTTAGTTCTAACGCCTTTGGCGGCAGATCCTTGCATAGACTAGAACTATTCAAAACTTTATGTCCATTGGTTGGCTTAGATACTAAATGAGTTTTACCATTCATTGGTGGAATTTTAAATCCATTTGTAGTGCCGTTAGCAAGATTAGAATTATTGTCACATGTAGCTGACGACACACAGTCCATAACATCCTTAACAACACCATTAGTTGCAATGGTACCATTGAGTCCATTAAATTGCCGATAGCCTACAACGGATATAGGTTTCCTTATGTCAAACAAATAAATCTGCTCCCCGCCGAGATTCGCAATCACTTCATTACCATCAGGGCTGAAGTTAACATATGTTGCAACATACGCACGTAATGGACGAGGGAAGTCCCTACTTAATCGAGGGGGTAAATGCCCAGGTGAAAAATACTTGACGCAGCCTTCAGGAAGCCGTGCTTCTTCAAGACTGGTTGAACTTCCATTAGACGATTTTTGTTCCAGTGATGAGTTTTGTGTTGATAGCATTCTGTGGTCATATACACGCACAAAGGGGTCATTACAACCTATGGCCAGTAATTCCGGTCGAACAGGATTGATAGCAATGCATTTTGCTTCTGCCATTGCTCCAACGTGAACATTGAGATTAATGAGTACATTTTTACAGTTTTTGCTGCTGCTGGTGTTACAGGAATGAGCTTGACGAAGGTCAAATTGCCTGGAATGATAAAAAATTTATGTGAACAATAAATTACAAAAAATGGTACTTTTGTGCCTTAGATAGTCTTAAAAAATAAGTGGAAAGTTTATACACATGTAAAAAGGGGCTGATTATCCAGTGAAGCCAGCAATATTTTTTTTGTTATTTAATCTAGGAGAATTTACAAATTCATCGAAATTTCTGTCATTACAGATGCATACAATTAAGATATTCTTTTGTTTTAAGAGTCATACAAGTGAGGCTATTGGGTCAATACCATGCTTGTTGTCTCACTTGCAACTCATTTGCATGCATCCGTAATAACAGCTATTGCAGAGACAAGATTACTGGTAATGCAAATAGGTCTATTTATACATGAAAAGCAATATTCTACCAACATTTTTAAGCCTATGCAGGGAGAATTTCTATGTTCATCAGAATGACATGCCCTATACTGTTTGATACCTTATTGTTCCATCTTCTGATGCACTCCATAATACATCAGGTGCATTAGGAGCTACGGCAAGTCTCTTGACACGCCCAATGTGACAGTGAAAGACACTTGTGGTCTCTGCTTTCTCTACACTGTGGATGCGTACTTTAGCATCAGCAGCAGCAGTTGCTATGATTTCATCATTAGTGCAGGGAAGAAACTGAAATGAACAATAGACGTCGTGGACACATTGGATTGATGCTTATACACAATACTTAAAATCACCAATAATCCCAATTACAAATCACCAATTATTTATCAAACACCCTGTACAATTTAGAATTCGTCTTGGAAAACCAATAAACTATCACATATAGTTGAGTGTATACCATAAGGGTAATAATAGTTTTATTCATGAAGACTACTAACATAAGGTTACTGAAAAAATTATCTTGATCAAGTGTAGGTTCACCGTCAGCAAGGACCACACTGATCTAACTCTGCAGTGTCACAACATATAAACTACTAATTTACATAACTCTCCCTAGTTCCTCTTGTACCAACTCGTCGTCCATTACAAGAGAAATAAATAAAAAATATGAAATGAGACTAAAATCTTAATTAAGTGTCCTTAACCTTCATAAATTTAAATTTAAAATCCTAGATATAATAAAACAAAATCTATGTTTGTAAAATTTATATAATAATAATAATAATAATAATAATAATGATAATAATAATAATAAGCATTTATATAGTGCCATTTCCAGAAGCTCAATGGCACTTTATAAAGATTACTGAAAGGAACTATGCTATGCTGATAAAATGAATATTTACAGGCTTTTCTAAAAGCTGTACTATGCTGTACTATGCTATAATATAAGACTACTATAAAATCTATATAAGACCACAAAGTATCTCTTCCTTAATTCCCTTGATAAAGGCTGTAAACCACTTTCAATATCCCATTGTTCTTACATCAGCTGAGGTCCACACCCACCCCCCAAGAAGTCTGACCACAATATACAAATGAATGATAATGATTGATTGCAATGCTGGTGGTACTAATGACAGAAACTACTAGAACATCTTTTGTAAAATATCCCCTACAGAGTCTACTCATACATGGTTCTCTTCCCCTAGTTACTGTTGCTATGCCCCACCCAAAATCTTGACAAATTAGCTAAAATATTTAAAACTCTGATTACTGAAATTTGATTACAAATTGTTTCAACTGTTCCTCCGAAAATAAAGAAAAATTGCCTTGTCCTCGTGGTAGTCTTTAAAACAGATACTGTGTAGTTGTTTGTGGGACAAGATTTTAATTCCACTGGTAAAACTGCTGCAAAGGTGATTAGCTTATAAAGTAACTGTTATATCAATATTGGTATCCCTTTCTGATTGGCTGGGGCCACATGTTTTGTGAGAGCACATAGCAAGCAGCAAAACAAGGCGTGCTCTGTTTTTGCATTTTTGCACTCTCAAAAAAAAGAGCTAGTATTGATGTCTTTAAGCCATAGTATTGGAAAATCCATGGAGAACCATAGTGTTCATTACGTTATGAAAACCAGACTAAAGACCCATAACGTTATTAAATACGTCTAGGGACGCACAGAATTCCTAACGTTATGCAATCAGTCCATATATATTCAAAATCTAATAGTTTTGGACTTGCTTGATTTTAATTTTCTTTTGAAAAAAAAGTCAAATTCATGGAAATTTTTTATTAAGTGTGCTCTTTTTCAAAATACGACGGTGATGATTTTTTGGTTAAATTTATCAACAGGGTGTGCCTCGTTCAGTGGGAAAACTGCTGCAAAGGTGATTGGTTTGAAATAATTGAGTCAGGACCATGAACTATAACATCTTATAAAGTAACAGCAACTGTTATATAAATATCACTTTCTGATTGCGTCCACATGGTTTATGAGAGCAATATATTTCTTCATTATTAGCATACAGACTTTAAATTTTGCAGTAAGGGGTTGCACCATGATGTACCATGCCGTATATAATACCTTACCTTAACAGAGAATATATTTCCAGTATGACCAGTGCTAATTGTACATAATTTTCTCTTGCGCAAAGGTTCCCAAACGATTGCATTAAGATCATCAGAACCAGATGCCAACAGTCTGTTAAAGAACAAGTTATTTTTTATTTTTTAGAATAGTATGCTGGAACAGTATTATTTTTGTGAAGGTCAGGATGGAATGGAGGAAGGAAGAAAGAAGTGTCAAGTATAAATTATATTCTACATATATGCAGGGCTCGATACTAACTTTTTTAGGTACTAGTCCTTGGGCTAGTCACTGTAGATAATCACTAGTTCCAAGGTCTTTTTCCCACTAGTCCACAGTAAACCTTCACTAGTCTGAGACTAGTAAATGTATTAGTGTCGAGCCCTGATATGCATTAGGGGAGGCAGGATTGTGTGTCAGTAAGAGCTGCCTTAATATGCTTTCAGTTTGACCCCACTGGGCTGTACCACTACTGTATCAGCTGAGAGAACAACTAATCGTGCAAAGCCTTGTTGATCAAAACCTACTGCTCTTCACTCTTGATATTGAACATCATTTCTCAAGTGGTTTTTTAGATAAATCACTCTGATTAAGAGTTTTGGACGTTTCTGAGACTTAAAATGTATTGGATTCAATTGTCAATAAATAAAAAAATCACAATGGAGTGTGATTGGTTAGAAAATTAAATGTCGCTCATCTGATACTTTGCGGTGATTAGCAATAACCTGTTTTATGAGAGCACTATAGTATAATTGTTTTAAGAACATCTATTAAAGGTTAAAAGTGGAGAGCAAGAGAAGTGAACCCCAAGGTTTTTTCAAGTAATTTCAGTGCTTTACTGCGATTCTCAATATTCTGCGAACTCAGACCTTTCAACGGCTTGTTGTGAAATTGGTTTTTCGCTGCCATCAATCAAAACTAATCAGTCTGTACCTTTCATATTTTTGACAGGCGGCAGTGAAAACCCAAATACGGGACATTCGCAACTACCGAGTTTGCAGCTAGAATATTGAGGATCGCAGTAAATCATGAGTGATACTTACTCTCCTGTAGAGTTCCATTCAAGACAGTTCACACATCCAGTATGGCCCTGAATAAACAATATTATGACATTTAATCCAAATGTGAAACGAAGGAAAGTTAAAATAAACCTGTGTGAGTTTTAATGTATGTATAATGTATTCCAAAAAATCACAGGGCTTGCACTACGATTTTGTAACATGTGCGTCCTGGGCCTCATTTGTCTGGGCATATTTTGGGTCCCTAATATATTTAATGGGGTTCTAGATCGTGCTCTTTAGTAAGCAAAGAATACTGGGAAGCAACTAAATTGCCAAATTTCGCATTTTGAAAATTGCATTTTCTGTCAGTTATTTTGTGTAAAAATGCATGATTTCTGCATTAATGTGAACCCTGAATCAGTTTTTTTTTCAAACCCTAAAAAAACCTCTTCATTGACGTGATTCAAAGCACAGCTGACGCACGGATCAAATTGAAAAGTATTACACGGTAAGCATACAATATAATTAATTAGTCTGTTACCTCATTACATAAGTACCTTAATTATGAGTATAACATAACCTGCGTCCAATAATACAATGGTAAAGAATATCAGCTACTCTGACCAATAACAATTAATTTATATCATTGAAATATCCTTGTCTATCTGTCAGAGTTATTTTATAAGTCCTTTTTAATTTCAGGACATCATAAAACACACACGATGCTAAAAAGAACTCAGATGATCTCAACCACAATTCTTGGCATGTGTGAGTCACTAACCATGCGAATAAGAGGAACAAAAATGTGGCTGCTATGTTAGTTGAAATAATGAAAGAAACCAATACCAATTTTCCCGTAAGAGTCATTCAATATTGGAACAAGGATTTCAAATGTGATACCAAATAAAATTCTTGCAAGCAAATCGTTCATAGCAGTCAAAGTTGATCATAGTCTACTTGCAGAGGTCTTTTTTTCCCTATTTTTCTTTTGTGTTATTATAATATGTGATTTTTTTTCAAAATGAAAATGTTCCACTCATGTCTATGACCTTCACAATAAAAAAGTTTTACAAATAACAACAACAAAAATGATAGAAAAGTTATTCTGAAGACACTAGCTTGTGCAGGGGCTCAGGAAAAAATCCAAGTCCACCCGACAGGAATTGAGTCTGTGACCTTTTGTATACTTGTAAGATGCAACAACAAAAATTTATAGAAAATATTGAGCGAATTGTTGATGTGTGAGTTAGACTTCCTTGATTTTTGAGTTCAAGTGCTTGACAAAAAGATAGGAAATATGGAACTACAAACAAAATGTTACACATCGGCATGATTCTGAAAGGATCTTAAAGTAAGATCCCTTTCAAAATCTTTTAAAAACACATTAAGTACAAATATATTATTGCTAGTGAATGTAAAATGTTTACCAAAAGCTACCTTAACTAGAAAAATATTAAGTAAAAGAACAATGTTTTTATATTATTTTGGTTTCAGTTATAATGCAAGTATAATAACCCAGATCATGTGTCGTGTCCCCTTACCACCACGGTGATATTGTTTACAGAAATTTATTATTTATTGCTTTCTTAAGCTGTATTAATGTCTTTTTCTGCTTTTATAGTGACAACCATGTGTAGGATGATGATGAAGTGTGATTAGTGTGTGGGGGTTCATGTGTACAGCTTTCAAGAAAAACAATGTGAGAACTTTTCGCCCTGAAGATGCACTAGAAGTGCGAGAGCTCGGTAACTTAATACAAAATTTGTGGAAGAAACAAACGTTAACAAAATGTGAGAATTGATTGAAACCACATAATGAAGTCACTCACTCACTGGACACTATACACCACTGCTAAATTATTTTAAAACAGATTCAATTGAAAAAGGTTTAACTTCAGTATGAACATTGATGTGTCACAAACATCACTAAGTGGATGAAGAAGTCACTAGAAGTCTTCTAGGAGCATTGTATTATGTAATTCACTCATTCACTGCATACTATATTACCACTTGCATAACTTTTACATCATTTTTAAAACAGATAAAAAATGTGGAGTGAGTGATCGTCCAGGTGAGTGTAGTTTTGAGAAAGACTGTTCTTGGATGACACTCCACCAACAACAGTCTTTCTCAAGACTACACTCACCTGGATGATCACATTACTCACTCCACTACTACTCCTGGGTTAAAACCATTTACTCTCAGATCAAAAAATCTCAGATTACAGTAAGAATACCATTGTAAAGATCCAAAGATACTTTAACTTCAGTAATAAGATGTTACAACAAACATCATTTCTAGGAACATTTCATTATGTACTCCACTCACTCACTGGGTACTATACACCACTGCGGTAACTTCTACAGCATTTTAAAAGCAGATCCAAAATACTATTTCTATGAACATTACATTAGAAAACTTGTTTTCAAAAACTGCAGTAGTTCATATTGTTCCACATAGTTGAGTTAGAGAAACAATACTGGCAACATTGTGGTTATCAACAACAATACTATTTTAGTCATGAAGAACAAGGAGATTAAAGTGACTCGTCATAAAAGATACATGAATTGGTTCCTGGTAAAAAGATATTTTCATTTTCCAAAAATTTACTGCCTGTGTGATTTGATGTCAAAAAGGGTTGATTCTTAGAAATATTGGCACTGAAATATCAGGAACTGCACATGGTCCAAAAATTCATAGAAAAAAAATATCATTAACCTCAATACTATTATTTTTATTGCCCCTTAAATGATAACCATCAGAGTATTGGTCAAAAAGATTTTCACCACAAAGATTAAATCAGGGATTCCGTGTATATTGCATTTTAATTTCAAAAATCGTGTGGAAAAACTCTTATAATCGTTATTAACAAGTTGTGGTCGTTAGGAGAGAATGATATGAAGAAAACAATTAGCACTTTTGGAAGGAACTCCAGAAATATTATAAATAATCTTAATATTCATACTTAAAAGTGGCACTTCCAGAGATTAGAAGACGAGTTTGGGTTCGAAATTTTTGACGATATGGAATTCAGGGACAAATTTTTTTGATTTTTTGACAATTTTTTTGGAATCCTTTTTGGATATCCATATAAGTTAAAATAATTCCGTATTCCTTTGCAATTTAAAGAATCAGCCGACGAGAATACATCGTAAATTAAGTTAGCTGTCGGCTAAAACCTGGCACGCAACACTTGATGGCTGAATATTTAGGTAAAGACGTAAACACAGAGATGAAATCGCCGTCTTCCCGCTCACGAAAGCCCTCATAATTCCCAAGTTAGGTTTGATTAAAGACGTGGTGTTGCAGTATATTGTAGTAAAAAAGAATAGAGATTGTATGACGAGGTAGAGTGAGAAAGAGAGGATTTAAAAAGTGTTTTTAGGTTGCGTGCAGCGTGGGTAATGACAGGCAATGCCTATTCACTAAAGGTAATTTAAAATCACGGTTTTTTTGAAGGGATTCTTTCACAACTATACAAAAGAATCAAAAGAAGGCGAGAATTACTTACCTCGAGTTCAGACTTCAAGCCAAATCTTTCCGCAAAAGATGGAACAACGTGCATTTGGCGTTCAAATCTTCGCGTGATGAGCGACTGCACACATAACCAGACGAAAAACGTTGTGAATAAATTAAATGTCGGCATAAAATACAATTTCATTACTCCAGAGTTTCCGAAACACTTCCTACTTACGTCAGTCTCTCTTCTGTTCAGCCAACTTGTTATATTTTTACTGTTCATGGTAGTAATCAAGAGTCTTCCAAGACCAAAGTAGACTTTTCTTCCCTTTTCTTCTTGTCGAGAGCTGCTTTATCTCAACCTTTCCCGACACGAACCAAAAAAATTCACGGTTAAACCCCCCTTTCCATCGTGAAACTCGGCCAACGCGTTAACAGATTAATACTTTTGCCAGACATGAGGGATTCCCGGTTGTGGCATTAAGCATTGGGGATATATTTTGAACATTTTTGCTGTAACGTTTTTGGACGTTCAATATTTTTGTTGGACGAACCAACATCTCACCAGCAGGTGGCTGGGTAACCGGGCCTTGTACGACAGATGCACCATGGGAAACGCCCTCTTCCGTCACGTAGCCTCTAGGGGTACAGCCCCTCCCCCCTCACACACACAAATTATAGTCCAACTCCTTAAAAATTCCGATACAATTAGTATCGAGTAAATATATTCATTTTCGAATATCTTCTTAAAAATGCTCCCATCATTTGTTTGGTTCAGACGACTTTGGTACTTCACATGTCTGGACTTCTCACGTCTCGGACTTTGAGTTTTTGTCTGTCAGTGTTTTAACGGGTGTGAATCAAGTCTACACATCAGACGTTTTCAGAAATATTTTACTATGAAATTTTGAAAAGTTGAAAAGTTAAGTATTTATATCAAAGAAATGAAATACAAAACTGTCCCTAGGGGGAGGGGATACATATGCCTTAAGACCCCTTCCTCTCTGTAACCCTGCCACTCTCTGCTTTATAGCCCCCTCAGCATCTGATAATTCAAGATGGCCGTTGTATCAGTAAAAAGGTCTATTAACAGAGTGATATACAGCTTTTTCAAAAAAGGTCTGTGAAAGTTCTGGTTGCATGATGCTTAGCTTGTTTGCATGCTGTATATTGCATAGGGCATTTCAGGTTTTGTATGCAACATGCAAATGGCAACATGACCTTCACCACCTTTCTTTGAAAATATAGTTGTATATATGGATTAAAACAGAGCTTGATATAAAAAAAGATAGCAGGTTCTTATCAGGTAATCCTTTGTTGATTACACATTTAGGGCAAGGGTGTAGTGAGGGGGGTGAGGCTGGTAAGCCCACCAAGCCTCTCTCCCTCCACGGCACCTGACATTTACATGACACAATAAACAGTACTGATAGCAGCAAGGACTGTATATCTATTTATTTCATTATAAACAGCTACAACTAAGCTATACATGATTACATTTTAAGTTTACCAGTAAATACTCCCTTCTTGGATTCCTAACATTCTAAGGTGTTAGTGGATTACATAAATATGCTATGTACAGCAATGTCTAAAACAACATAAAAAATTAACTTCGACAATACAATGCACCCTTCTCAAAATTATCTTGGATGCGAGGCCATGAAACACAAAAGAAATCACACTTTTTCTCTATGGAATTTGTGACATTTCTTTTGTGTTCCATGTTATCCTTGCATTCAAGGTAATTTTGAGAAGGGTGCATTCCACAGACTTTCACCCCCCAAAAAAATTTGATTATTTTGCATAAACAAGGACTGTGTTACAGCGCGACGCGCAAAAGTATGACCACATTTAATGTATTTGCATACTTCTATGCACGGGATTTTTTTCTTTGAACAGATACATTTGATGCCAAGCTGTCTGGTTTTACCAAATAAGGTGTGTAAAAACCTGTTTGGTAGCAAAAACCCCGTGCAAAGAAGTATGCGAATATATTAAAAGTGGTCATACTTTTGCGCTTCGCGCTGTAAATGCAAAAGTATAAAGATGAGATATTAAAATCATTCCTGATTGATGAATTCCATGAAGAAAATAAGATAACTTGTTCATGTTTCGAAGCTGCCCTTCACCCGGGGGTTCATATGGTCTAACATGTCATCACTTAATATATATTATCTTTATTCAATACAGTATTTAACATCAATTTATCATTTCTATAATCTTCATTAACAAACTCATGAGGAAAACACAATAGAACTCATGGACCGTGAAAGAGTCTATATCACTTCTGAAACACCCACTAGGGTCTGGAAAGGGGGTCCGGATCCCAAATCACACACTATTTTTTTCCAAAATCCAGCATCCTGCAACATTATAACATAATTTTCCTGGCATTGAATTCGCCAACTCCAGTGTCACAGCCGATGCTAAGATCTCGAATCTCGTAAGATTTTTTTCTAAATTTTCCCCCGGATCCCACAAACACCCTTCCAGACCCTGACTCAAGCTCGTTTTTTAAACTAGGTATTGCTAACCCTCCATAATAAAGAAACTCGAAACTGAAAAATATATTCCTTTACAAATGTATATTTCAAAAACAAGTATGTCTATTTTATCATGACTGTATGTTGCACAACTTATATTAATTTAAATTAATCTTGTTGATGAAATAAATTACAATATGAATGCTTCTAATTCAATCAAAAATAAAGTTTACATGATTATTGGACAAACCACCCAATCAAAATGGTGAGACTTAGTCCAGACACTGGCCTCTCCTTTCTGCTCCTCTTTTTTTATTTGGGCTTCCTGTGTCGCAGAAAGCAGGGGCCAGTGTCTGGACTAGGTGAGACTAGGCACCATTACAGTCATGGTTAAAGTACAGCATATTTAAATGTTTATATACAATCACGTTAAGGCATCACAGATACCATAGCAACAGCAGATAATACAGTTGTCAGCAAGGAGACATTCAAATGCAACAAATGGATGAATGCAAGGATGTAGTGACAGTAATAGTACACTTGCCTCTCACCTCTGGGGTCTTCAGTTTGATTCCTAAACACACAGTATCACATGTGAGTAGAGTTTGCTAGGTCTCTTTCTTATTTTGAGGGTTTTCCCTGAGTCTTCAGTTGTCCTCCCTCTGTTATACCCAACAAGCTAAATTCTAATTCAATCTGTGAGTTAGCTGACAGAGCAGAAAAACGGTTTTTGGCTTCTCATTATAAGGACAGCAATACTTTTTAAAATTAGCAGACTTGTCGTTTTTGCTCTGTCAAGTTAGCCACACATTGACGTCAATCAGCCCAGAGGTTGTTCCAGGGTACCTGCTATGTCAATCAAGATGGCAGCTACTTTATGTCTTTTTTTCCGTATGGAAAGGGATGCATGCTACTTAATGCATATATGACTTTAAGAACAAAAAGATGTTGAGAGTGCATGTTTACTAATGCAACCAATATTGTTTGAATGATGAGAATTTATTACAAAACTTCCAAAAAGTGTATGCATACAAAATCCCAGTGCCATCTGTGCCTCTTTGGTAAGAGGGCTATGACTTGATCCAAATAATGTGCCGGGGCTAAAAGTAACAGCTGACAATGGACAATGTCTGGCCAAAATTGACACTTGTCTGGCGAAACACTAGACTGGTTTCATAAGTCGTAGTTTTTGCTCAATTCTGGGACGATGGCAAAAGTATTGAACCCTATAGTGTGAGAAAAATTCACAAGCTCAATTGCCACCGTGGTGACATTAGTATCATGCTTGATTCCTATTGAATACTTTTGATGTTGCCCCTGACAACATGCACTTTTCAATGACAAAACTTTGTGACAAAACTTTGGTCATTCCAAGCTCAACTGAGAAGTGTAGTCGACCAATCCTCTTGTCTGGTCACAGACTTTTATAAGTTTGATAAACAGGATGCATTATGGTCTAGCTTGGGTACAAACAACACTATGTGAGACATGTCCAACAAAATGTGTTTGTACCCAAGCTAGACCACAATGCATCATGTTTGCTATCTCAGAAAAGATCTATTGGCTGGTCACAAGTTGATCAGTCCAATGCAATTATTAGCCATTGAGCAGCCATTATTTTTAGCCCTGGTCACAGTAATTTCATTCCAGTTTGAGTATAAAAGAGTAGTGGATAAAACAAAGATAGTATGTGTGTTAGCGTTTCTCTGGTTTTAGTGAAGGTGGCCTAAACTCTTTCCTGGATTTCTTGTCTTTCTTTTTCTTTGATTTGTCGGTGGATTTAAAACTTCTCCAACTGTCGACACGCTCATTTCTACTTTCCTATTGAAAAAAAAAGTTCATTATTTCAGCAGCTGAAGAAAGCAAAAAAACAAAAACAAAAAAAAAATAACCAAAAAAAATTACAATCAAACAATAACAACAAAATGGTATTTTCACTGTTTCGCAGATTGAGATACTACCAATGTCACCGAAGTGGGTGGTTACGCAAGAACTTCACTGACAAACATCAAGGTTTTAGTCTGCATTCCTTTCTCCACGGGTCGGCATCCTTTTGATGACTGGTAGAGAAGAAAATTATCAAAAGGATGCCGACCCATGGAGAAAGGAATGCAGACTAAAACGTTGATGTTTGTCAGCAGAGTTCTAGACGTTTTAGGGTGTGCCTGTGGCATGTTTTTCTGGTGTGACAACCCACTTTGGTGACATCGGTAGTAATATAAGATTTAGTGGAGTGTTTATGAATCTAAACTTTGCAAAAAACTCTGCAAAAACCAACTTATGAATTTCAACTTGAATTTCAGTGGATGAATAGTAAACCATTTATTTATCATTTTATTACCTCCCACTGTTGTTCCCATTCTTTTTTTCTCTTTGTTGCCTCTTCTTCTTTGATTTCTTCTTCTCTTTGTCTTTTTCTGTGCAAAAAGTTATTACATCATTATATGGCTGATCTAAGGCTTTTTTCCACACTTAAATCGACATTACATTTCCATTAACATCATCTGACCATGCAGTTATAGACCGAATGCCAATATGGCCGCCATTGACTTTCAGAAATAAAAACCTAATCTTAAAAAATAAGCACCACCATCAGAAAGAGCAAGCAGAAATATGTATTTTTGGAAAGTTTTATTTCTGTAAATAGAATTAAAGTGAAGCTATTTGGAATCAAAATTACAGAGATTTGTATGTGTTCAGTGATCTGTTTCCTTGCTAGTCTCGTGGTGTTTTTTTACATTTTTAAAATTCTCATAACTTCTCAAGAATTTGATATTTTTGTCTCAAACTTTCTAACTTTGTTGATGTCATTCTAATCTATAACTGTAATGTAGTGGTCAACCACAATATGAATTTAAAAAATTATGATAATGATGTGGCGACCATATTGGCATTCGGTCAATAACATAATACGCAATCAGCACTTTATTATTAGGTAGGACTAAGATGTTCACTTAATTTGATAACTCCTCAGCTATCACTTCTACACCCACTTCCCAATTTTAAAATCATAAGCTAATTATACTTTTTGTGCAACAACTTCACAAACACTTGACTCAACACATTATTTAATGACAGCTATTAATTAGAGAGATAAAAGAGCCTGGAAAGACGTTTTCCTGTTGATCACTTGTTACACCCACTTTCCTATTCATTCTCAACTAACACTTAAAAGCTAATTCACTAAACACATCCTAAAACTATTTTTATCTGCTTTAAAAGAAAATAATAGCAATGACCTTCCTGTTTACTAACAAGAGCATTGTGATGTTAATATGCCAACAATTTTCACAAAAGTTCTTCACAAGTTGCTTTGTGTCACCAGCCAATCTACCTGATTTCACATGAATGACAAGAGCTTATTCATAAGAAGTATCAAAATATTAAATCTTATTTCTTTAGGGGGGCTGCCTAAATTGAGGGGAGGGGGTCAGAGAGAAAAAGAAGAAAAAATCGTTTGGGGTGGGTAAAAGAGAAAAGATTTTTTGGGGAAGGGTGCACTAAAACAATAACAAGAAGTTTTGTCAATATATTAATTTTGTCAATAATATGTTGACGAAAATTCTTGTTATTCTTTTTCGAACCAAATTATTGGCCCAAAAGAACTTTTCCTATTTATTCCAATGCAAAATATAACCATATTTCATGTCTTATTTTATCCCTTTAGGAGACTATAAGAGATTACAGCACTTCATAATTACATGATTCTGCAAAATTGTACAATTTTCTGTTGTGATGAAGTTGTGTTGGTGGACATCAATCAAGGCATTTCCACAACATTCCATAGGGATATGCCCTTAATACTAGTAACTTTGTGTTTTCTGACAGTGTCATGGGAACACTCTGATTGACATCCACCACAACCTCATTTTGTCGCGACAACAAATCGTATGATTTCATGTGACTGTGTGATTTGGAAGTGCTAATTAAATTAATATTTTATAAGAGATAATAAATAAGAGATAATTAAAATATTGATATTTTTCATTGTGATACCTTAATTCTGCTTCTTTGGCTTCTTTTGCAACTCTTTTCAGTTCATAGTCAGCAAACAGCTTCACTGTTACTGCATGGTGGAATTTTCTAAACTACATAATAAGCAATAATAAGCAATAGGAACTGATAAACTAGGTCTTATCTATTTATGAGATACTTAGGGAAATGTAGTGTAATGCACTTTGTCTTGGGTCTTGGTAGCCATGTAAGTCCTAACATAACTGTGGCTAAGTCTTAACAAGAGTTAGATATGGGCCTCATGTAGGCTAAGGTCTTGGGTATGGTACTTGGACTTGGTATCATGCAAGGTTGTTAGGTCTCTCCCTTTATTTGAGGGTTTGTCTCTGGGCTCTCTGGTTTTCCTCCCTCTGCTAAATCCCAATTCAATCTGTAATTTAGCCCTGCCTTAGATCAGCCCAGAGGTTGTTTCATGCAGTGATTCCTATTAATATTTTCAAGAGGTGTAGCCAGGGGGAGGGCCCAGCACCCCCCCCTCCATATTGTTGGTACTTTTACTCAGTGGCTGTATCAAAGAAAATGTCACTCTATAGAAACCCGAGCATAAGTAGTCACATACCTGTAGTTCACACAACTTACCAATGTTCTGAAAACTTTAACCCCCCCCCCCTCTCAAGGCAAAATCCTGGCTATGCCCCTTTTTCTCTAATATTTAAATTAAGATTTTTTAAAACAAACCTTTAGAGGTTCATCTTCTTCTATAATATCTTGTCCTTTCAACTTTGCTTGCTTTCTTTTTTCCTTTAACTGAAATTATAAGTGTTGGAATAAGTGTTTAGTATCCTAGACATCTATCACATGTGTTAGCAGAGTTATTTTCCCCCCAGGTTCTCTACAACACAACACAACACAACACAACACAACACAACACAACACAACACAACACAACACAACACAACACAACACAACACAACACAACACAACACAACACAACACAACACAACACAACACAACACAACACAACACAACACAACACAACACAACACAACACAACACAACACAACACAACACAACACAACACAACACAACACAACACAACACAACAACTTTATTTAAGGAGGGATACATAATAACCCAGTTTTCCTTCCTTGGCAAAACCAAACATGCTTAATTTCAATACACCTTTCCCAAGATACACTCATCATCATATCATCCAATTAAAATCTACTGTTAGTACATCATGCCAAGTGTCAGACCCGTCCAGGGCTAGCCAACATACATATATACCCAATATTTTCCCTCTATGATACCAATATTTTTCTTTTTCACATGTGACATTATAGCTAAAAATGCAAGGTCTCTTTAACCGAAGTCAGATATGCCAGGGGAGCCACACACTGGATAATTCAAAAGTTCCAAACACAAGATGCTTAATACAGGGCTCAAAAGAACAGCCAGTCATACACCAGTCAAGATGTCTGGTATGATTTGTTATTTTATTTAAAAAAAAAAAAAAAAAATTTGTTGGACATTGACTGTTGACCGGCCCTTATTTTGAGCCCTGTTTATACCCATAAATATCATTAGAGATACGGAATACCAGGGTTAAAAATGCCCTGATACCAGTATACCTAAAAACCCTAGCTAGAAAACCAAGGCCTGATCTGAAATGTGAGATTGTCCGTATGACTCAAATCACTAATAATATGTATCCCAACCATTTGGCTTTGACTAGTACATGTAAATAAAGCTATATCTTGGGAAACGGCTATTTATTCAATCCATGGATTAGCCACACCCTATATTAGGTCATTGGCTCTTTTATCCTTGATTTTTTGTGCCCCCAACTTTTGACATTAAATTTTCATTTTTCATGGCCCCCTTCACCATCCACCACCCCTCCCCCTCCCAAAATAAGAAATGAAGAGTTCTTTTACACTATGGTACTTTTGTGCACAAATGCATAAAAATGTACCAGCCGAGTAATATCCTCTTATATAACCACCCCTCCCCCCACAGTACCTTTTCTGCGACCATTGCATTTGCTTCGTCTAATATTTCTTTTATTCTCTGTAATTTGTCAGGATCTTGTGTTGTTTTAAAAGCATTACTAACAGCTAGAACAAAAACAATGAAAAAATTTTAGAGCACTTTTCAAGCCCTTGCAAACCAGACAACTAAAGAACACTGACTCCAACTCGACTCCAATGCTGGGCCATGTTTTGGTTTCCTTCTGTCAATTTCTAGACGGTGTAAGTAAAGTTTTTATTTAATGGGAGACAAAAATCCTGCAACTAAAAGTTGTTGCCATAAGAGAATTTACTATTTTACAGGACATGAAAATTTAGGGTAAAATTTCTTTTCACATTTAAAATTAATTATTTTTTTAAGTAAACTTTTTATTAAATGGGAGACAAAAATCCTGCAACTAAAAGTTGTTGCCATAAGAGAATTGACTGTTTTACAGGACATGAAAATTTAGGGTAAAATTTCTTTTCACATTTAAAATTAATTATTTTTTCGATTTTTGTCAAACACTGATTGCAAGCAATGGCAGACACATGCAGACTGCTTGGATTGAGGAGATAAAAATGAGGCTAGTCAGTCGTCTGTGATCTCTGTAAAGCTCTGTAAAGCTTTTTCATTAGGAGTTTGTAATGGATGTAAACACCACTAACAAAGATGAAGCTTGAACATTGAATAAAAAACATAGATCACAGATCATGGATGACCGACTACCCCCTTTTTCATGCCCTTGACCCAGGTGATTTGTTTGTGTCCACCATGTTTGGAATTGGTGTATAGTTTATAGGAATCTATGTTGATCCTTAGAGAAAACTAAGTATGGACAATCAAATCCAAGCACTTTTAGACACTAATTGTAACAATAATTCCATGACCACTAGTCATTTAGTTGAGATCTCGAATAAGATTCATCAGTAGCTTTTTAGCTTGGGTGAATAGCGAAGTGCACAGTTAATATTAATGGACCAAAACTCAGACAAGCAAACCAAAACTGAATCTCGAGGGATTCATAAATAGTCCTTTTCTTTTGTTTTGAATGCAAGAATGCTAAAAGAATAAATTTTAAACTCAGATAAATGTGAATTCTGACGTCATCTGTGCGCTTCACTATTGTTTTACCCATTCCAGACCATGTTTTATTCCCTTGAGAATAAGATTCTTTATTCATATTCATGTATCTTCTCATGTGAAACCATTTGACAAAGAAATGATACTTGAGGGAATGACATGTGGTTTGAAATGGAAAAACATTACCCCAAGCTTAATGGGTCTACATAATGAAGCTGCAAGCATACCAAAGTTTATCTTTTGAAAATTCTGTTTCAAAAATTAATGTCTTAGACATGATTACAAGACCATGAATTTTAATTTTGATTTTATTCAGTTAGGATATGTTATCATGTTACCATCAAATGCTTTCTGTGCTCTTTCAATATCCTCTCTGTTTTTATCAGGGTGAACTAATAGTGAAAGCTGAAGAAAAAATAAAAATAAATAAGGAAATTCAACAGTAAAATACTGTTTCACCATGTCATGGGTCATGCTTTTCCATAATCGTAGAAATGTGTTATTACAGATAATATCTATTAGAAAAAACCTACTAATGGTCTATCACCAATCGAGCCCTGTGATTGGCTGAGCTACTAGGGGTCTATTAGTGATAGACCTCTAGTAGCGAAAAGCGCCGGTTTTGAAAACCAAAAAATATATATTTAAAGCAAAATCCAAAACTTTTTGCATCCTTTTATTGGACCGATTAGTAGGTTCTTACTAAAACAATTAGACCTCTCGCCCTCATGGCCTACGAGTCAATAGCCCATTCGGCCTTCGGCCTCATGGGCTATTGACTTGTAGACCATTCGGACTCGAGGACTAATTGTTAATTAGAATTGGGGTTGGGAGCATATATTATGTAGTTCCAGAAAACAGAAAATAATCATACCTCCACCACAGAGGGGGATTGTAATTTTCAAGGGATGGGGAGGGTCTGAGGAGGGTATATTGTGTAGTTCCAGAAAACAGAAAATATCCATACCTCCACCACAGAGGGGGATTGGGATTTTCAAGGGATGGGGAGGGTCAGAGAAGGGTATATTGTGTAGTTCCAGAAAATATCTGTACCTCCACCACAGAGGGGGATTGGAATTTTCAAGGTGTGGGGAGGGTCAGAGAAGGGTATATTGTGTAGTTCCAGAAAATATCTGTACCTCCACCACAGAGGGGGATTGGAATTTTCAAGGTGTGGGGAGGGTCTATACCTCCCCCCACAGAGATGAACTGGAATTTCGAAGTGGTGGGGAGGGTCTGAGGAGGGTATAATGCTTGTTCACAGAGGTAAGTCAACCCTAGTCAGTTCACTACCTTCTTATATTGTTTTTTAAGGTCGTCTTCTGATATAGTTGGTAATACTTGAAGAACCTATAAGAAAATGAAAAAAGGTCAATCTAAATAAATTAAAGCACACATCAAGTGAAAACAATTTTTAAGACTATGAAAATTTTAAAAATTTAATTCTTTATCCGGCAAAGCCCAACAGGACACAAGGGGAACCATGTCCCATTCCCCCCGTCCCTGCTCACACGCATACTACTGGTACATTTAATATTCATTACGTATATAATACTAGATGCTACCATGTAACAGAATTTATTCATCTCAAGTGACACAATTGCAATGTTTCCCATTTGAGACCATGTGTCATTCCCTAGAGTATAATTTCTTTGTTTACAGTGCAACTACTATAACCTGGGCCGCTTAGACAGCAAGAACCAATCAAAATGTAGAATGAAAACAATGCATTCCAACTTTGCCTAGTCCAGCCAATCAGAGACCATAAAAGACAATAACATTTCAACGTTGAGTTCATCTGATGCAACAAAATTATTCACATTCCCATGAGAAAAAGAAGATTGTGTAAACAACTCATCTGTACCAGTTTCTGATTGGTTCAAATAGCCAAAGTTGTAATGCATTGTTTTTATCCTACATTTTTATTGGTTCATGGGTTGACGTTGTTTAAGTGGCCCCGGTTATAGTAGTCACACTGTAACAGTAACAGCTGTTGTGCATGAGAAGAAGCATGAATATGGATACAACTCAAACAAAGAATCTTATTCTCTAGTGAATGATAACTATTCACTTGTTGTATTGAACACTCCAACGCAGTCCCAACTAGTAACCACTAGACATCCTTATCAACTAGCCATACCTTGATTTTTTATATTCCTGACGTCAATAATGAACCAATCAGAACAGTCCAAGACTTACCTCATAAGGATTTAAGTTAAGATACTTTGATCCAGGTCTGGTTAACCTCTCAATCTGTTGTGGTCCAGTCAGAACAGAGTCCCGAGTCTCTATTTCTTTGACCTAGAAAATAAACAATATACCTTACATGTTTTCGAATTTCAAAAAAAATTATTTCTCAGCATCGTGTAGACAAAAAAAATTCTCTAAATCTTCAAATTAAAGGAAATTCATTGGAGAATTGAGAATCGATTAATGTGGCTAAATTTTCCGATACGAGAACAGATTCCTGGGTCTCTATTTCTTTGACCTAGGAAATAAACAGTATACCTTACATGTTTGAGGTGAATTGAATAGACAATTAAATTGTTTCTCCAACCTGATGTGTTTTTACATTTATTTTGCCATGCTTTTGATCTTCATGGTCATCTTCAGGGCAGAGTCGAAATAAGAAAAACACAAGAAAATGTGAGCAAACAGCATAGAGCGCGCATGTAGTATGCACGTTTCCTCATGTTTATCTTATTTCGACTCTGTCTGAAGATGACCATGTAGTTCGAAAGCTCTGCAAATTTAATGTAAAAATTACATACGCTGAAGTTGCAATTTATTATATTCATTATGAACCTTAACAAACCTACAAATATCTATTCAATCAATGATTTAGATAGTTGCGGACCTCTGGGGATGGAGTCGTATCAGTGCTTGTTGGTCAGCATATTGGCCAGTATGTCAAACACTGATTAAGGTACCTTTTAATAACCAATAGCTATTCCTAGCTAGTTCAGAAGCAGGATTTTTTCAGTGTAGAATCTAATTGCCTTTGAGACCAGCTGCTAAGAAAATGCCAACAACTACTGTATAAGACATCAGATATTTTGCTTAGCACTAAGAGATGACATATGCTAGGTTTGGACCAGGTATTCATGAGCTTGGTGATCAAACAGTGCTCAACCTCAAAGGTAATTAGATTCGATGCAGCAAAAGTTTGACGTCTAAACTTGGCTTTAATTCCTTTTCCATCTTATAAATTTATTAAACTTCTTTACTTTTAGTGATACATGACTTGAAACAATCTTCTGATTTTTATCATCAAATGGCAGACTTGATTTTTACAACAAAAAAAAGTGTCACTAAGATGAAAAGCGTATATACTATTTTAGTATCTATATATATATATGTATGCCGTCATACACTGCTATCTCAAAGACCACCTCAGAACACACAAAATTCCAATTAAATCTGTGAATAAGCCGTGTCCAGACTTTTATCAGTACAGAGGTTGTTTCAGGGTTTGATGATATTGAAGGTATATTGACTTCTTCAAACGTCATTAAAAATTGTGAGATCAAAGGATTCCACGAAAAAAGATGTTATAACAAACAGTCACTATAATCTATGAGTAATTATGAGTCATTTTATTCAGTTTTACACAATCTTTTTTACTATCTAAATGGCTTCCTGTGGTTACCAGGAGAGTATTATACGTTATATAGTTTCATGAACCTGATATAAAGTAGCATATACATTGAAACTTTATACAAGTTGGATTAAAGTGCTCAGTGAAAAATTTTAATAGCTTTTTGAGAGTAGCTATTGAGAATGACCTTGTAATAGGCCATCAAGTACTCAAAAACTGCCCACTCTTTATATCAATTTCAGATGTAGATCTGAAAAAATTAGTCTCATTTGAAACTGGATGAAAAATTGATATTGAAAATGGATTCTGTATGTGTGTATGCAAGCAGTTACCCTACCAGCAAAGTCTCCTTTTCTGTTTCTAAAACTGCTCAAAAGAAAAAGAAAAAAAGCACTCTGCCAGCAGGGAAGTACGTAGGGAAGGGTGTACCAAATATCATATTCTTCATTTGCGATCACAAGTTCTTGTTGGTGCTAAAAATATTTTCTGTGCCATTCAAAAAAAAAATCCTGATGAACTTGTAGAGCTATTGATAATAAAGCTCTGAGCAAAAAATTGGAGCATTTCAGCACAGTATTACTGAAATGAGGCTATGGGCAATGAAGTTTTGGATCTTTTTAATATGTAAATGTATGGTAAAGAGCCAAAACAGGGGTTTCAATAATATTTGAAGTAGGTGGATGGGATTCAAATGTAGGCATCTGTTTCCAATAACTTTACTTCTTATTAATTTATTGAGACTGATTCATTAAATAGCCGGCAGTATAAAGTTAAGTACCTGGCGATTAATCGCCGGTACCCACCTTCTATTGAAACCCCTGTTCAAAAGAACAAAGATTATAGCATTCAAAATTAATTAAAATTTTTGTTTTCATGGTCTATGATGTCAATATGATGCCAAGATAGGCTTTTCCGCATGTGTTTAAGAGACATTTTTAAGCAGGAATTAAAAGCAGTGGTCAATATTCTACTAAAAGTATATTCATTTTTTTCTTTAGAGATTTCAAATCTTAAAACCCACATTAAAGCTGTTGTTTTTCAAATGTACAATGTGGGAGTTAATGGCATATGACCAAAAGGTTTCACTCAAACACTCAAGATTGAATGGAGATTCTTTGAAAGAAGTTTGTGTGCCAAATTGAGAGAGTGGTTGGATTACTGTGGGAATGGGATTTGAGATTCCAATATAAGTTTGAAAGTAAAATTTGCATATATTTTTTAAATAACCAGTGGTCAGTCACTGGCCATGATGAAGTTTTAACTCAGTCATACATAGACCCTTTTCACATGACGTCAAAACAGCTCAATTTGGAGGACAAAAAAAAAAGAATGTTAATCTCCTGAGAATTGGAACCTATTGTTTTGTCCTCCAAATTGAGCTGCATTGCGGCATGCTGGAAGGGGTCTACAGTATATCTCATTTCTGGCTCAACGTTACTAGTCAAAATGAGCAAAGCCAAGGCAAAAATTGGACCAGAAAAGTTCCAATCCTGACAAGACATTGTCCAATGACCATCCACGTTTTGAGCCCTGATAGTATAACAATGTTTTTACATAATGACATATTATGCTAAAATTGTTTGGTTATGAAGAAGGGTAAGAACTTAAGAGAAAATTGTTTGAACATTTTCGACTGAAGTCATCAGGTGTCCTACAGCTTATGACTGCGAGTTGCCTAGCAACCAAGGCACTTTAACACGAATAAACACCTCCACTGACAACTTCAGTAAAAGAACGGAGCTAGGTATGATAATGTTTGACAACAACATTAAGGAAACTGCACATTAATCAAACTAATACTATAATCTTTCTGAACAGATGGTATGTAGGAGTAGGTGTTTGATAAAGCCAAAACATGTTTTTCCCCTCAATATCTAATGGATATTTTTCTGATAAAAAAAGTGCTGACAAAGACTTGCTATTTTTGAAAACTCCGCAAGTCGGTAGCATAAAGAAAAGCGCTTGTCGTGCAAGACGCCGGCAGAACGATATCAAACACCGGCAAAAACCTTTCAAACTTATCTATCAAGAGATCAATATTAACAGCCGACATTTGAAAATAATATCCTTGGCTCGTAATGCAAAGCACCTTCATAACCGGTCATTGTTAAAAAACATATTTAGTTAGCGCCAACTATCTGACACCTTTAAAGTAAAATGACACAATAATGTCAACTTATTAAAATAGCCGTGTAAAGTGGCATACAAATACGCAAAGCTGGTAGGAAGAATCTTGCTACAATTTACACCAAAGGTAACAAAGACAACTATTTGATATTAGGGGTTGTGGTATTGATGGTTTAAGGGTTAAGAATCATGATTTTAACGCTCACCTCGGTCATAAAATTGGAAAAAGCCGTTTCTCCTTTGGCCGCCATCTTGGTTTCTTGGTATACACCGCTGCTCTATGCTACCATTGACAGCAGTCGCACAATATTACCCATTGCACCTTGCACGCACCAAATCACTGTTTTCGCGGTAAATAAATTAAATTATCCTCACAGTTGGGTCTTTTTAAGATAGGATAATTTCCTTGTTAATTTGATATCTTTTTTTAAGGAGGACAAGAATTTTTAAGGAGAACGAGGGTATTTGAATTATTTGACGGCGAGCTCGTTTCAGTCTTCCTCGATTTATGTTAATGAGGGTAGAAGTAGTTCCCAGTCTTCGTTGTTAATCACGCACATGTTGGTGTTCGTTGGCTGGCAAACACTTGATTGTGAATTCTCCCGTGTTTTTTATGTGTTTTTTCTTTTTTTAACTAACCCTAACAGCAACCATGTCTTGCACTGCCTCAAATGAATACCTTAACGAATTACTCAACGACAAAACTACGGTCTCGAAAATGCCAAAGATCTTTCTCCACGCAGAGCGATTGCTTGACCAAGGTATGGATCATAGAAAGCAACTACTACATACTACCCTTAACTATAAACTTAACTATCTCACCGTTGTAATACTGTAATAATAACAGCAATTACGATAAATAATCGCAATCACACCATCAATAATCTGCACCAGTGCTTAAAGTAACATATAGGGTAATTTCTAACTCAATTTACGGGGATATAACCAAAAACCCTTACAACTTTGAGCGTTGGCTATTCTCCATGGACCGTCCCATCTGTGCCAGTGAACCGAGAAGCGATTCATTGTTTACTCGAACGTCAACCAGCCTTAAAAAAAAGCCTTGAGCGAAGCCGAGAGCGTCGTTGATGACGGCTTTTCAATCCAGGTTTGTTCTTTATGAGTTTGCACTTATTTTTGTCTAATTATTACAGAGGAAGTAAATGTAGATTCTCTTGAATGCGTGGCAAAATATGATGCTTGATCTCTTCTTCGTTGTGGGGTCAGGTTGCTCAACGACTGTATTACGTAGTTGTATTTGTAAATCTTTTCAAACTCAATCTCTAGCCCAGTTGTGTTTTTAAACTAACTAGCTAGCTTAAAAAGGCACGCTTTTGTTTATATTTGATTATGGTTATTCTTGTTCGAAATTCTTCTCTCGCAGTTGGGGTCTTTGAATATTTCATCCAACGCCGACCAAGCATTACCTTAGATATCATTTAGAAAGCTAGCTAAAAGCCTACAAATTGGGCTAAGTATCGCTGATTTAAAGTCCGAGGGTGCTCCGATCGAGGAGATATTGGAACCATTAGCAAGAAAAACTACTATTTCATTCGTTTTGATTCCCCAATCCTTCTTTCATAGACGCATCATCGCGCCGGATGGAGCCAGAAAAGCCATTTGAATTTTTCTGAAACAATATGCATGTCAAGTCATGGTTTGGGCATTTTTCACAATCTGAGCAAATAAAACAATCTGGTGGTTTTTTTGTTTGTATTTCTCGCTAGCCTAAACCTTTCTCCTCGGTTGGGAAAACAATCTCTCAGCCATGAAGTATAAATTAGAAAGACTTTATCTTGGATCGGTTGATTCCCATTAGAGCGAAACATCGAGTGTTGAGCGCTTGTACTTTTGGACACGAGCATATTTTTTTGAGTTCCTTTATAGTTAATTAAAACCCGATTGCCTCGATTTTATTATTTAACGCTTTTTGCGTGTATATTCAATTGAAGTCGCGTAAAAAAACATATCAAATCGTTAAAAAAATGGTTCGAGAACCAAACATTCTACTGGATGAGGAAGAGTACCGTGTCAAAGCGTGGTTATAAGATAGCGTTATTTGGCTAGGATTCCATATTTTCTCCTGCTGCTTTTGAGGGTAGATTCTCATCCAAGAATCATATGTGTTTTGAATCTCATGGAGTGATGAGTAAGATTAGCGGCGTTCCATGGTCAATCCTAACATGGATTAATATTCGATTTGAGGTCGAGAGGGAAGATATGTGAAATTGGTACGAAAAACATGTCCATGTAACCCAATACGTAACTGATAGTAAGGTTGTATGATGGGAATGTTGTTCCCGTCATGAATTTAAGTATATTGGTCGTCACACGTCTGTAACTAAATCATAAACTATTTGTATTTTGGTTCCAATTAATAACATGCGAACTCTTCTTCATGTTCAATTGAATTTGCCCTCTTTTAACCTTCCTATCACTCTATGTTGAATCTTGTCGTTCCTATAACTATTTCGTTATCCTATAGCCGTTAAAAACGTAGATTTTTAATGCTATGGAATAGAAATATCATTATCAAACACCTGCTGGTTCTTGAAAGGTTTTCTTGATCATAAGTCAGTTTTCATTCTGTGGCTATTTTTCATCGTCATTGTTGTCAAGCCTGGT
The DNA here is from genome assembly GCA_023349425.1 of Anthopleura sola. Taxonomy (NCBI): domain Eukaryota; kingdom Metazoa; phylum Cnidaria; class Anthozoa; order Actiniaria; family Actiniidae; genus Anthopleura; species Anthopleura sola. Next base: position 2,997,903 of record JALHLI010000011.1, read on the forward strand.
ACTTGCGGATTCATAAAATTTTAATGTCCACCGTTTTGGAGCCAAAATATTCTTGTCATACGATCCTTAGATCATATTTCCCCCTCTCTTTTGGCAATGATATAATCCCTCGTAAAAGATCCAAAGAACCTTTAAAAATACATTAATCCTGTATGATCTTATATTTTTTACCGACCAAAGTATTAGTTTACTTGTGTAAATTATAAAGAAATTGGTTTTTTAGACAATATAGATTTGTATCAATTTTCCTATAATTACGTTATTTCTACTTTCTATTACTGACACTATAAGTTTGTAGATCCACCTATTTTTTCCAGACTAGGTCTCAGACCCAGCACCCAAGAAACATCTTTTTTTCAATACGGTATTGTCCTAGCTTGAAAGAAACCACAGCTTTAGAAATTACGAGTTTTCGAAGTGTTATCTTTTCCAGTTTTTAATAAGATGTCACCTTTTCATTTGTTCTTGGTTGTGGCATAGTTAGAAAATTGAAAACTTGACTCCTAGGACCAAAATTATTCCAATTAAGGTGGAGCTTGAAAACCACAAAATTCTCCATACTTCTTAATTTTGAGTTTATTTGTACTCTTGTACTGGGAAAAAAAATCCTGTTTGTGTGATATCCTTTACTCTTTAGAATATTTACCCTCCATAATAAATACTGTACCTTTATTTCCTAATTCACCATTTTTCCTTTGCTCGATAGCTGTATTTTTTTTATATTGTTCTTTGAAAATTTCAACTGTTAAACTTTCATATGTATATAATGGCTGTCAAAAATTTGTTGTCAACCGTGCCAAAAAACAAATACTTTGTAGACAATCATTGAAAATTTCCTATGAAGTTGAACGTTTTCCGACAGTGAAATAAAATCTTTTTGATTTTAAGTCGTCAGTTTGTTTGAACTACCAAACTATCTCTTCCAATCTTTGATCATTTTTGTGAAACATCTGTTTTTAACTTGGCTTGAAACTGAAAATTTAAAAAACCAGGTATTGATTATTGAATTGATTGTTGAAATTCTTTTCAAATCTATAGCCGTCAGAAGCTGTTGGTATCCAAAAGACAAGCGTTATTTTCTCATATTTTCTCGCACTGTCCTTACAAAGCTGACAGTTTTAAATGTTTCATAATGGAAATATATAATATTATAGTGATAAAAAAAAAAGCTGATAAGGCTGGTCAGATAGATTCATTTTTACCAATTTGTTGACAGAATTTTTAATTTTTTCATCAAGGACATAAATATTTTAATTTCAAACACACAAAGGTGTATGTAAAAGGAAGTTTCTGAAAAAAAATGTATTCAGTTTTAATTTTACTTGAGTTTATTCCATTTTTATACAAAAAACAAGGACAGTAATTAATTTTTCTTCTAAATTAATGAACCATAGGTTTTTAAGTCTTGGCTTCAAATTCTTTAATGTAGTTTTTAAATTTTGGTAATATTTGGGTTACATATTTGTTAATGGACCTTAGGGCAATGAGAACAAGATAGATATATTTTGATGTGAAATATGAGAAAGAGTTTTCACATCTAATGCTTCATGTTAAGGATCATCTGAGTGACAAACAATCCTTTCCCTTTTGAAAAGTGATTGACAAGTTTGCATATTAATTCTTCTATGGCATTGACTTTTGATTGTGTAGGATTACATCACTTAGTTTGTTAATAAAACCCAGTAAATTATATCCATTTTTCCTGTTAAATAGTTCAAGATCATTTAATTTTCAGATTTTCAGATTTTTTTCCTTTTTTTTAATTTTAAGAATTAAATCTGCCAAATATTTTGTCGCTGAAATTCGAACTACATGAGAACCAAAATGTGTTTTTATTGCTTTCATGTGATCCCAACTTCTTAGCTCTAGGGAAAAATTCGCTATTCTCATGAATGCCCTTTCTTTCCGAGATATTATCAGCCGTTGATCAAGCTTTTTAAGTCATTTCACTTTTTACTGGTCCGATTCAGCTTAGCTTTGAAAGCTTTCTTTGTATAAATTACTAAAGAAATAAGTTCTGTTTCTGCTTTTTTGACTCATGTTTTTCCTGATAAAAAATTGACAAAGTTAGTATCATGTGAGCTTTGTGTTACAGAGTTGAAATATTATTTTCAATTTGCCACAACGTTTCCATATGGAAATATATTTTTTAAATTTTTTAGCTATATGAAACAGTATACGTAGACATGTTATGGAGGAAGTCATTGAGTCAGTGTTAAGTGAACAAGAGTAAACTACATGTTAATCTATTCGGAGAAACCCCTCCAGCAAGCCAATATACTTGATAAGATAAAGGCTTAACCGACTTCAGCTGTTAATAAATCTGAGTGTTGGTTTGGTTTCACAGCAATAATGGTTCCATCTTTTAGCGAAAAAATGTGATAAATATTGTAAAGAAATTTTAATGGGTTTCAGCGGTTTCAGCACATATAAAAAAAGCTTTTTATCCCAAAAAGATTAGTCCTTCCTCTTTAACAGTGATTCTTAGAATTGTTTGTTTTTTTGCCAATTGAATTCAACTTTTTTAATAAGTCTTTTAAGTAACTTTCTTTTCTCAAATTTAAAAAAAGCATATTGGGTCCAAATTAATTGGTGCAAGCTGTTGCAGACACCCTGCTCTTCTCCTTTTCCTTATGTGAAATTTCTTTTTTCTTTAATATCAGGGCTCAAAATAACAGCTAGTCAAACGCCGGTCAAGATGTCCAGCGTATGATATTTAAAAAAAAAATTTCAAATATGTCTGGTCAACATGTCCATTCAAAACTGTTGTGATATGAAGTTAGATGTTACACCGTAAAAAATAAGAGAGATCACTCAAAACTGTATTTGACTGGTCAAGTAACAAATTTGGACAGACATTGACCGTTGACCGGCCACTGTTTTGAGCCTTGGTTATTGTTTTTTTTCTTATAATGGGTGAAGCTAATAAAGTAGAGTTAGAATAAAATATTTACTTCTATATATATGTATAGCTCTCTGTCGGAAAGTATTCATCTATTTTAGCAGACAGTATGTCTTTGGAATATTGTATATGCTTTAGCTTAGCAGCTAAAATATCATAGTCATTAGTGTAAAATCTTAATCAGAGTTTCTTGGAAGTCAAACCAACGTATTTAGTGTAATCTTCCTCGATGGGCCATATATTGGCTCTTGAAGAGAGCTTGAAGAGAGCACCTGTAGAGAAAAAATATGTTTAAATAAAAATACTTTTTTTTTTGAAGACAGGCTATGATCTGAATGTAGAATATAATAATAGTGGTAATAAAGTGGTTGTAATAAATGAAGATCAGTCTTGTGGAAATCAGATCAATATGTTTCACGTAATATGACCAAATATATCTCATTAAGTATCTATAAATAAATAATTTTTTACCTTCATTTTCAATCTACATAAAAACAACCTTTTTTTTGGAATAGATGTATTAGTATGACATGTTATTCAGTTCTTCTGATATTGCAGTTTTTGGTATATATCTGATAACCAAAGACAACGAGTACGTAGACAACTTAGTTTTGTTACAGGATTATCAGGCTTCTTAGAAACAGATTAGTTCAGTTTTAATCCCATATCTATGATATAAGGAGTCATTGTGCTTCATTTCTATATTCTTGAGCATCAGAGCTTAGCACTAGGGTTGTATTACAAGTTTTGTGTTCTGACCTAGGATGTCTTGGCTTCATCTCCCTCTTTCTAAAATTTTTCCTTCTAAGACAAGCTAAATTTAAAATTCATAATGCCAGTTTTCATTTCCTAATTTAGTTTTATGTTCAAGTGTTGATTAGATGATTCATGTTTGATTCATGGTTCATTACCTATCATACAGGCTATATCACAGATCCACCACACTGCGTCACATGTGATGTAGTCTGGGATGGATACCTCAGTTCTAATTATGGATAATACTATGTTCAAGTGTTGATTAGATGATTCATGTCTGATTCATGGTTCACTAGGCTAGGATTCATTAGTACCTATTATACAGGCTATATCACAGATCCACCACACTAGGTCACATGCATGTGGTGTAGTCTGGGATGGATACCTCAGTTCTAATTATGGACAGTACTGTGATCAGGTGTTGATTAGATGATTCATGTCTGATTCATGGTTCATTAGTTCCTATCATACAGGCTATATCACAGATCCACCACACTGGGTCACATGTGATGTAGTCTGGGATGGACTATATGTAGGTGTTGATTAGATGATTCATGTCTGATTCATGGTTCATTAGTTCCTATCATACAGGCTATATCACAGATCCACCACACTGGGTCACATGTGGGTTGTACTTATATTTAGATGTTATTATGAGATATTATGGATTCTTCTTTCATTAGTGGTATTTATTTAGTTACGGTATTGAGCTTTCATTCTAGAATACAGCACATTTGAAAGTGGTATTATGTTTTTTACTGCTTCAGTAGCCAGTCATTATATAAGTTTATGTGGGATAAGGCATTACAAGATATTTATATTCTTAGTATATACTCTTAAGATTAAGTGAAAATTTTGATAAAGTTATCATAATATTATACCTTTTCTGAGATATACAATATACATTATTATTTATTCAAAATATTTCCCCGTTTCTGATTGGCCTACAACCCTCGGTTAATTTTTCATAACAAGCATTGAATGACCAAATTTGGAAAGATGTGTCCTTCATTCAATATTTTTTTAAATTATCATCACAGGCTTCCCAACAGGGAAGGTTTGCAAACTTATCTGAAATGCTTTCTTAAATGACTGAATTGAGTTAACTTTGAAAATATCTTGAATAAAGCATAAAACAATAAAACTATTATTGGATTTTGCTATCGTATGATATGAAAAATTATGTCTACCTCGAAGAGTTTTATCCACCTCAGCCTATGGCTTCAGCAGATAACGCTCTCCTCCTTGTGCATAATTTTTCATATCATACTCAGCCTCAATAGCTGCTAGATACTCTCCTTGGAGAAATGAAATATCAAATTTTTATTTTTTCTTTTCTTTGAAGAAATAAACAGAACAAGAAACGAGTTATTTCATGGGATGACCAATGGTGTTGAATCTGGTTTGTCGGACACATCAATGGCACTGCCGAGTCCCTCAGGACCAAGAATAAAGCTATCAGAGAAAGTTTTCGCCCCTGTTAAAGAATATCCAAAGGTACTTTTGTGTTCTCGATGTTTTTTTTATCAATCAAAATCAATCCATGGAGGGAGATTCACCCTCAAACAACCTCTTGGCTGATCTAAGTCAGGACATGGCTAACTCATAGATTGAACCCTGAAACAACCTCTGGGCTGGTCTAATTCAGAGCATGGCTAACTCATAGATAGAACCCTCAAACAACCTCTGGGCTGGTCTAATTCAGAGCATGGCTAACTCATAGATTGAACCCTCAAACAACCTCTGGGCTGGTCTAATTCAGAGCATGGCTAACTCATAGATTGGACCCTCAAACAACCTCTGGGCTGGTCTAATTCAGGGCATGGCTAACTCGTAGATTGAACCCTCAAACAACCTCTTGGCTGATCTAAGTCAGGGCACAGCTAACTCACAGATTGAACCCAGAAACAACCTCTGGGCTGATCTAAGTTAGGGCATGGCTAACTCACAGATTGAACCCTGAAACAACCTCTGGGCTGATCTAAGTCAGGGCATGGCTAACTCACAGATTGAACCCTGAAACAACCTCTGGGTTGATCTAAGTCAGGGCATGGCTAACTCACAGATAGAACCCTGAAAACAACCTCTTGGCTTATCTAAGTCAGGGCATGGCTAACTCACAGATTGAACCCTGAAACAACCTCTGGGCTGATCTAAGTCAGGGCACGGCTAACTCGCAGATAGAACCCTAAAACAACCTCTTGGCTGATCTAAGTCAGGGCACAGCTAACTCACAGATTGAACCCTGAAACAACCTCTGGGCTGATCTAAGTCAGGGCATGGCTAACTCACAGATTGAACCCTGAAACAACCTCTGGGCTGATCTAAGTCAGGGCATGGCTAACTCACAGATTGAACCCTGAAACAACCTCTGGGCTGATCTAAGTCAGGGCATGGCTAACTCACAGATTGAACCCTGAAACAACCTCTGGGCTGATCTAAGTCAGGGCACAGCTAACTCACAGATTGAACCCTGAAACAACCTCTGGGCTGATCTAATTCAGGGCATGGCTAACTCACAGATTGAACCCTGAAACAACCTCTTGGCTGATCTAAGTCAGGGCATGGCTAACTCACAGAAGGAACCCTGAAACAACCTCTGGGCTGATCTAAGTCAGGGCATGGCTAACTCACAGATAGAACCCTAAAACAACCTCTTGGCTGATCTAAGTCAGGGCATGGCTAACTCACAGATAGAACCCTGAAACAACCTCTGGGCTGATCTAAGTCAGGGCATGGCTAACTCACAGATTGAACCCTGAAACAACCTCTGGACTGATCTAAGTCAGGGTATGGCTAACTCACAGATCAAACCCTGAAACAACCTCTGGGCTGATCTAAGTCAGGGCATGGCTAACTCACAGATCAAACCCTGAAAACAACCTCTTGGCTGATCTAAGTCAGGGCATGGTTTACTCACTGTAATCTTTTGATCTGATTTTCAAAACTATTTATATGTGTTTTTGTTGGAAACGCAATCACCTTTCTCATGTTATCTTAATAATGAGATTTTTCCTTTTATTTCAGTTTAATTTTGTAGGTCGAGTGATAGGTCCAAGAGGAATGACATTAAGAGAAATTGAAAGTCAAACAGGATGTAAGCTGTTAGTAAGAGGAAAAGGTTCTATGAAAGATAAAAAACTGGTAAGTGTTACTACAGACATTAAAAGGAATATTTTCTGCAGGCATAATGAAAGGTGCTTTCATTTTCATTGTTTTTGTGATCATGCACAGCTTTGTTTTTTATTCATTCTTTATGTTACCTTTAGATTTACTGCTGTAACTATTCTTTTGGTGATTTTATGGCTTTAAAACAATATGTTAATAATAATATGGCCTCAAGGAAAATTACATATAATTTCATTCTGAAATTTTAGTGGTTGGAGCAAATTTACCCAATTTATTGTATTTACTTACTCTAACCATTTATAGTCAATGTTATATACAGCTAATTACCTAGGTTAGCTCTAAAGATATTGTATTTAGTTTGTAACCAATTTCTAAGTTTTGAATATAATATGCTTTTTCGGCCATAATCACGAAAAATAAATACGGAACCTTCATAATTTGGTCAAGAGGCTGGTTGGTGGTAGTTTTGTTTGGTTAAGCAAATTTTAAAAATTGTCTCAAATTTTCACTTTCGCATTAAGCCCTTCATATTTTCTTGAATATATTGTATTTAATTAAGGTTTTTAGTAAATTTGTTGTTGTAGCCACCACATCAAGTTACATTTAAACTTGCACATTGCGTTTCATTCATCCACAATTGCCAACAGCGGCATATCAAAAGAAATGTTCTACATCAGCAGAGTCCCACTCCTCCCTGCCTAAAGAAGGGAGAGAAGATTGAAGACTCTGTTTGCAGGGAATAATAATATTAATAATAATAATAATAATATTTAATACTTATATTGCGCATTTTAACATTTGAAATATAATCAACTGCGTATTAACCAGATATCCCATTAGTGTTAAAGTACATGAGAAGGTTCATATGGAATATAAGAGTTACTCTAATATTTTATTTTGATTTTTTTGTTACAGGAGGAAGAAAAACGAGGACAACCAAATTATGAACACTTAGATGAAGATCTTCATGTCCTGATCTCTGTTGAGGATACTGAGGACAGATGTCGTGTCAGACTTCAGAAAGCTGTAGACAGGGTGCAACAGCTCCTGAGACCAGTGGTAAGCTGCTACCTTATGACAGACAGCTTGAATCCCAATTTACTGACACCCGTAAACAGGACAGTACAAAAGTGGTCCAGTTTTGACCTTATCAAAATGTGTACTTAATAATTTTTACAAGGGGGGGGGGGGGGGAAATGGCTTCTATGGTACATGTAAGTAATGGTTCAGTTAAAACAGACCCAGCCACACTGATGGCTACAGCTATGGTGAAATGAACAAAATATGCACACACATGAAAATATCTCAACGTTAGAGTTCCCTTTCTCACAAAGAATGCCAAATTTTGTTGATGTTTTCCTTTACTTTTTGTCGTTTTCTTTTATTTATTGAAGGAGGAGGGTGAAGATGAAATAAAAAAGAAGCAGCTTAAAGATCTAGCTCTACTCAACGGAACACTGCGAGAACCAGGTTTACCAGGTAATAGTATGGTATTATTTACAGCTGTCTTTCTGTGGATTCAGTTTGAATGTCATGATGGATAGATACTTGTTTCAATAGCCCAAAATGCGAGCTCCAAAATGTCCTTGTTGAGAGAGAACCAGAATCTAACCCTAAACCTAACCAACCCTAGAATCGATTCCAGTTTGGGTTATGGAAACAAGTGTTCACAGTCATTGTGTAGTAAAATAAATGCTGTGAGATCAAGGCCTCAGCTTGGAGTAAAGTGTGATGTGTTCTTTCCTTGTCAGTTATCTAAAATGCTAAATGTAGTTGTAGTGCATGTGGTATGAACCTCAAAGAAGAGCTCCTTATGGGAAAAGATGGTGTTGTATATAGGTGGTTGAATCTGTAGTCTCCTTTTGATTTTCAGTTGGCGCGGCACCTCCTGTCGTCCCAGGTGGTTTACTAGGTATGCCAATACACCAAGGATTAGCAGGTTACCAACTCACTCGACATCCAGGTAAAGGATAGACAAGTGTATTAGGCTGTTGTTGTCCAAGTTATACAAGCATTTTAAAACATTCCCTTGAATATTTCTGAACCCAACCCCAACCCTTATTGGATCCCAAATTTTAGAAATCACCATTGCTTGGGTACAGGGGTGTTCCTACTTGAGTAGGGTGGTTGTAGTTTTCATGTTGGTATCTTTTTGTTCTTGTAGTACCTGCGGCATACCACACCCATCTAGCAGGCCTGGAATTTCCATATGCCACAGCTCGTCCAGGAACTTTACTCGACTACCAGGCCTTACTGGAACCATCTATACTGGGTAAAAAGGATCATATAAGAATAAAGAATTGTTTGGGATTTATGAAAATGGGAGAAAGCTGAGTGCATTTCTTTACTTTACTTGGTTTCTAAAGTGATGGATCCCGAGACAAAAAGAAAATCTACATCTACATTTTCAGGGCTCGAAATAGGAAACAATTATAGCCTGCCAGTCCAGTTAATTTTTCCTGCCTTTTTATTATTTTTATTTTCCATTTGGCAGTTCACCGTTATTTTTGCCTGTCAAACCTTGAAATTTGTCTGGCTTTTGGCCATTGGCAGGCTGCTATTTCGAGCCCTGATTTTTATAAGCTTTAAGCCATCAATCAAGCAGTATTTTTAATGAAAATCAGAGAGAAAGGAGTATATTTTGTTAAGCTTTAAGCCATCAATCAAGCAGCATTTTAAATGAATATCAGAGAAAAAGGTGTATATTTTGTTACTTTTATCTGGTGTCCAAAATGACAGGGACTAGAGAGGAAGGAGCTGATGAGGCTGTAGCATCCATACATTTTGCTAAGGCCCACTTCAGCCCCACTTCTAGTCTCATGCATAGAGCATTTTTCATATGAGTGGGAAATACATGGTACTGCCTCACAGCATGCACACAGTACAACTTGCCATAATATTGAAATGGTTTCCCATTGTCTTCCAGCAATGCAACCATGCAATGCAGCCTTGACATTGGGTAGTTACGGCTATGGTAAGATACGGTACGGCTACAAATTTTGTCATATCGTTTACCACTCATATGAAAACTGCCCTACTAGTCTACTGTATTTTCCAATATTAACTGTTAACATTTTAGGTTGCGCTGTGTTCCTTGAATGATGAAGCTAAAAACAAAGTGTGTTTTTGAAAGCATTGCTGCAATGTTTTTCTTGCCCTGGCATCACAGTTTTAGATTTTGTTGTAGAAAATGTTGTAGTGTCTTTCATGCCCATTGGGACATTGAAACAAGTTGTCAAAGTGTCACAAAAAAGTTCAAACTTGGTGCAACACTTTTTGCTGCCACATAGAGCAGCTACCAATGTTGTTGCTTGACATGATACAAAGTATGATTGCCTCTTACATTGGCAATGCAATGCAACAGAAACTAAAACTGTGCTGCTAGTATGATTATCTTTCACTAGAATTTGTTAACATTTCCTGGAACTTTTTCCCAGGTGCAGTAAAACCAAGAAGACCGATCAGAGAACATCCGTACCAGAGATAAGGTGGGCATCGACCATGAGATGAAGTGGCTTAATGCTGCTTAATTCGAAAACGATATAGAACCTGTGTCGAAATTGTATCTATTTAACTATACTGGTAATAGAAAATGGATTTATCATACAAAAGGAAAAAAGGACTATTCTACACTAGAGTTCACTCTAAGCTCAAATAAATATCCACACTTCAAATGCATAAATATAAATTTTTGAATTCTTGAAGAGAAAATCGGAAAAATTCAATCTCCATTTCCAACTATGTCTTTATAATTTTCTGCTCTACTATACCAGGAGTATTGAGTTGCAAAGAGAGCTATTCCTTTGTTGCTCGTTTAAGAAGGCTCGCAAGGATTTTAGTCTAAACAATGGTAGAAAATCTTACATTCCAGAATTTTATTCTATCTGAAAGTTTTAGAAAACTCAATTTAATTATTGCAGTAAATTTCAAATTTCCCACTCCATTTTCTTGTGGTCTACAGTAGACCTGCGCACTGTTTTCCTATATCACATAAAGTGTCATTCCCTTTGGTATTATTACTTTCTTTATCGGCAATACTTGAATATATACAACTATACAGAGGAAACTCAAAAATATTTTTCCAGAGGGAATGACAGTGTGAAATAAGAAAACATTAGACCCAAGTGGATGGGACTTTAGATTGAGTTTTCAAAATCAATTATGTATTGGACATCCTTATTCCAAAAAATTTATTGACAAAATATATTGTAAGCAGTAAGTACACGAGAGCTGGGAGATGGAAATGCTTTAGTTCACGGTAAAAAAATAAAATAAATTTAGAAAATTTAACTAAGAAAATTGACTACAGATTATTTCAAAATGAGATCCTGAATAGATTTTTATTTTTAATATCAAAAAATATTAATCATTGATTGGTTAATTAGAGTGTTTATAGCAAAATCAAGTAAAGAGTTTTATACCAAAATTTTATAAAGTTTATATTGAAAATTATGATTATATCAACCATTATTTTTGTGGGTGTTCTGAGATGTGTTTTTGTTACGAATTTCTGCTGTTTATATAATATACATGTTTATAATCATGAAATCATTATCAGCAACGAAAGTAAGGCAGTATGGATAATGGTGTTTAAACTAGTGTGTTGAAATGCCGACATCGCCATGTAGCCAAAGGAACATGTGGTATTGCTTGAATGAGAAAAATGTTCAATTATCTATTTTCTCCTAACATGTATCAAGACATTCATAGCTAATGTCTTAGTATACTAGTATTTTAATGTTGTGAGAAGATAGATTTTGATATTCTTGTTTTGTCATTTGTTGACTGTTGTTGATTTGATGTATGTGATTGTGCAATATTTGCTCAGCGTCAAGCCTTGAATACTGCAGCGGCAATTCACTAGTTCACTGAACCACGCCATAACAAAGTAATTCAAACTCACCTAATCTTGACCGACACTGCAATCCTAGGCACATTTTATTTATTTAACTTGCACGTTATCAAACACTGGACCACGTAATACTACTATCCTATACCAACCATCAAAATATATAAATCTTTTCAGTGACATATTCCACTTGTAACCAATGCAAAAAGAGAGTGAACATTTTTGTGAACATTTTACTCACTCTTAATAATCACTTTTAACACCATAAAATTAAAAATTAACTTTCCCAGGGAAGACTTACTGTAAATTAATAGACTAACATGATTTATTCTCTTGTTAGAGACTGGTAACCATAACAACGAAGAGCTTACTAACATGGCGTTGCTGCGTGATGTTAACATGGCATGTTGTGTAGTAACAGCTTAGCATATGTATATTTCATGTAGATTATGTGTATCACTTGAAAAATGGAGCTAAAAAATCAATTTTCTGTTCAAGTTTTCCTTGTTTTTGGGTTATTCATTCCATTTCAGTTGTCCATTTTCTTTATGGTGCAACCTTTGTTGAAGCTCAAGTTTGAGAATCTTTTTCCTCTGTTATAGTATTTGATCCATCAATTTGATCTGTGAGTTAGCCATGCCCTTACTTAGATCAGCTCAGACGATTTTTCAGGGTTTGATCTGTGAGTTAGCCGTGCCCTGACTTAGATCAGCCCAGAGGTTGTTTCAGGGTTAGATCTGTGAGTTAGCCATGCCCTGACTTAGATAAGCCAAGAGGTTGTTTTCAGGGTTCTATCTGTGAGTTAGCCATGCCCTGACTTAGATCAGCCCAGAGGTTGTTTCAGGGTTCAATCTGTGAGTTAGCCATGCCCTGACTTAGATCAGCCCAGAGGTTGTTTCAGGGTTCAATCTGTGAGTTAGCCGTGCCTTTGATCAACCCAGAGGCTGTTTCAGGGTATCAATAAAATTTGAAGATTTCTTTCTGTTTCTACAACCCTAAAACTTCAAGACATCTGGGTGTCTTTTGTCTTCTGCCAATCAAATTATTATTCAGAAGGTTTTTATTTCAAAGATGTGGAAGGTTTGATGGATAACAACCAGAACAAAACAAAAAAAAACATGCTTGTCTGAAGTTCTCTGGTATGCAAAAACAGCAAAATCTTCTTTGTTGCTAAACTTCTTCCCCATCTCATCAATTTATCAAAAAAATTTCTTACATTTTTTTCCAATTTAAAAAAATTTTTTTTTGATAAAACATCTCGGTCACAGTGATGCTTGACTTGATGCTTGACTTGAAAAGTGCTTATTAATGTTTTAGCTCCATCTTCCAAGTGAATCACCAAACTTTGTACATGCATAACGTACACAGAGGGCACTAGATAACTCATGATTACAGATTTAAGTTTTGTACCAGATGATTCATAATATATTTCTTTATATTGAGAGTACCAATTATATATCAAAAATCAATTGTCATTGTAATATATATATATATATAAAAGAGCAAGGAGGGCCACCATAGCAGTTTAAAATGTCCAAGAAAAGGTTTTTGGGTCATGTTTGAAGGAATATACTAAGGAAGTGGGATAATTTTGTTTGTTTTATTCAAGCATTGGTGTATATGTACTGGCCTCGTTTTTGTAGGTGATGTCGTAGGTAGGCCCTCCTTGCTGGTCATGATTCTGTAGATTAAGTATGATTTTTTTAGCACAGTTCCTGTTGAATCTATGTTTTCTACAATAAAAAAGATTATTCCATTTTTTGGGTCTTCATAGCTAGCTAGCTAGCTTTAGCAGGTGTTGGTTCCTATAAGGTCATTGTATTGGTTAGAAAATGGCTGTTCAGCTATTGTATTGGAAAAAGAGCAGTTATACAAATGGGCTTTAATTGGCAATGGTATCATTATGAAGAAGAATTCTCCATTCCTCGATACCACTACTACCAGGATCCTTTTCCGTTCCTTTTGTTGGCCTTATTATCACTATTATCTTGCGACTCCTAGAGGAGTCAAAACTCATGAATACAAAAACGAATTGGAAAAGAATTCTGGAAGAAGTCTCGTGGAAGGGGAACTGAGAATTTGATTTTCATGGGGAAGGTTGTTGGGTCAACACTTTTGATGGTAGTAGCTATGTAAGGGAAAATAGTACTTGATTTGTATAACAATAATCATGCTGATTGCGCATGCACTTAATAAATGTAATTAATAATAAATGCACTAATGAACTAAGTTTTAAAAGACTAATAGAATAGACCCCTCCCATGCGACGTCAAAGCAGGTCAATTTGGAGGACAAAATAAAAGATCTTTCATCTGAGGATTGGAAACCTATTTTGTCTGCCAAATTGAGCTACATTCTGATGTGCAGCAAAGGGTTTATACTTTGTGTTAACTGAGGAAGCACAAGGGAGGAGGGGGTGCCTCTTTTCTTTGCAACTTGTCTCACAATGGTGTTGCTGTGTGTAACCTACAGTGCAATTTGAAAAAGTTGCAAGATGTATTGCAGCAATCATTGCAAAAAGTATAATTCGTTTCTACTTTTAGCAATGATTGCATCTCAGTTGCACTTTGTAAGCCTCTTGCAACTTGTAATGCAATGTGAAATTGAAGAGAAAATTGCTCCTTGTAATCACGCCTTTACTACAAAGTGATAGAATGAGTTTAATAGGGAAGCCGCAAGCGAAAAGCGAAAAGGGGCACATTTCTTCTCCTTTTCCTTAAACAGTATCAAAGTATTATGTGTAAGCTGTATTAATGTAACACTTGTGATTTAAGGCCATAACAAACTTGATTGAATTTAGTGATTGTGACTGTTAGGATTAATATTGTGAAGTTGCACCAATCAGAACTGATTTATGAAATAAAGAACTTAATTTTGAAAACCTGTGTATTTCATTCGTTAATTTGTGTGAATAAAGGAAAACTACAAAGTTGTAGGATAATAATCAAGATTAACTCCTGCTGAATCAATTTGGCAAAACAATTTAAATTGGGGCCCGAGGGGAAAAGTTTGGATGTTAGGGTGCTGTAGTCATACTTGCTGGTCGGTTCAGGAAATTCCAGGCCTAATCAAAGCCTTGAGTGAAAAGGTACCTCCTCCCCAACCCACTTCTTAACCTGCTAGTATGAGAGCATTAACAAACATAAACTAGTTGCAGAATCATTTTAGTTTTTTGTTTTGTTTTGAGAATTATTGCTTTAAATTCTTTTGTTTGGTTTGTTCTGTTTTGTCCTCTAAATTGAGCTGCATTCGGATGTGCTGCAATGGGTTTAATCAGATGTGTAAGTTACCTACCAGTTATTACTGTCAAGTGACTGCCAGTGGTACCTTTGTGCAGCCCATAAACTGCAAAGCAACACATTAAGAGAGATGTACTAATAATGTACTACACAAAGATGTCAATCAACATGTAATAAATGGAAGATGTGGCTTACCTAGCTTTAATTCTCTCCTTGCAGTACAAGAATGATGTATGAGAATGCACACAAGTCCATAAGAATTTTGGCATTATTCATAAAATGCCCTAAACCACTTTGTATAGAAAGGACAAGATTGGATAACAAAATATGTACAATTTGATTCACCTCTTGTCACAAAAAAACACCATACATCAATATATTAAGCCACTCAAAATCTCCAATGATAGGTATGGAAGGACAACAATTTAACTAAGCTTGAAAATATGAAATATTTAGATGGATTCTTGGTTAATCAGAGCATATTCAACAGATTTCCTGGGCCGGGTTGGATCCCGTGAAGGTGGTCTGTTAGGTACTCGGCTTGTTCCATTGGCAAGCCCATCATCTTGGTCGCCATAGCGGTTCTCGTATTCGTAGGCTGTCATGATAGGTAAGATATGTTAAGGCAAAATGATCTATTTCAAAAATCAATAATATTATAACATTTGTATGAAATTGTTGATCAATTTTATGTGGACTCAGCTGTTTTAAACTTTCCATTCGAATATACCATTTTAGCTTGGGTGTAATGTTTTCCCATTTCAGACTGTGTGTCATTCCCTTGAGTATTGTTTGTTTATCAGTTGTGCATGAGAAGACACATGAATCTTATTCTAAAGAGAATAACACCTGGTCTGAAATGGGAAGAGAGCACAGAGAAAAAATATTTTTAAATAAAAATATATAAAAAATGGGAAATCATGCCCAAATGAATTAGGTCAACATGATTTTGTTTCATCCCAGAAATAAATGTTGCATGTGGAAAAGGCGCATGCTTATAAGATTCAGTAAAAGACCTGATGGAAGACATGTTTTTCTGGGAATTATTCAAATTCGTTTTAAGTTCTAAGAGACCGTTTTTCAATGTTTTGAAAGCACCACTTGACTGGAAGGAAGAAGGGGGTGGGTTGTGTGGGCAGGTTCATGACTTTAAAAATTCAAATGCGAATGGTGAATCAAAACGTGGGAGTTAATTTAGTATAGGAAATCGTAATTCAATCGAATGATTGAGTATAATTTTTGGTATGTCATTTTAGTGATTTATTAAAGGATATTTGCATATACAGGAAGATAAATGACGTCAGTCTCTGTGACTATTTCCACATGGTGTCCTACTTGACCAACACCTGATTCACCAACAACACCAACAGCTACTGCAAATATCTCGATATCAAGCTTAGTGTTCATGCCAGCTGCAACCTGAGAACAAAAACAATGAAAAAAACAATTAACTCTCTATACCAATAATATTATTACTGCAATAATAGAAATAATAAAACAAAGAAAAGGAAAGAAAAGCACGGGAAAATTCTTAGAAATTGAAATTCGTTGTAGAAAATGGCGGGAAAACGATGCCGCGTGTTTTCAGAAAAAAGGCGGGAAACAGGTAGTCGCGCGCGCTCAATGAAGGCGGGAAATTTTAAGCGAGAAATTCATCCTTCAACCGAAGGAAGAAAATTGTTCAAAAATGATAAAATAAAATTCCGACAAAGATTTATTTTAAAAATTAAAGGGTGGGAGAAATGGAGTAAAGAAAATAACAAAAACTATTCTGTCATGAAAAATGGCCAGAAAATCGGCAAGCACTTAGATGAAAATTAAGAAACGCGCCCGTTCATTGAAGGTGTGATCTTGACTGAGTTGTGAGTTAGTACCAAAAACGTTTTGGACCGTGAAAAAACTTACCGGTCCTGGATTGAATAAGACGCGCAGTCCTGTTGATAAGGGAGGTTGTTTAATCTTAAACCTACAGCTATCTATCCCGACATTTTTCATGATGACAGTATGGATATACGTGCAGCCTTCTTTAAGAACTCCAAACGAGACTTTAGGTGGGAACAATTCAAACCCTCGCAGATTTTCGACGCGTCCTGGAGTAATTTTGTTGCCACCAGCGACGGACACAGTATGCACTCGACGGCGAACTGGGTCCTCAGTTTCTAGGAACTACGTGAATAAAACAAAGGTTTGGTATTAGTTAGGAGGTTAGCCATAAGTGCAGACTTTTGCGTACATCCAATGAACTTCAGCAAAGAATCTTGGAAATATTTGTGTGAATGCTAGGGCGGTATAGTGCACTCCCCTCTCACTTCTGGGGTCTAAAGTGCGATTCTTGAACTTGGCATCACATGTGAGCAGAGATTGTTAAGCCTCGCCCTTGATCCGAGATTTTCCTCCCTCTGCAAAACCTAACACGCTAAATTCCAATTCATTGTGTGTTAGACGTGCCCTGACTTAGATAAGACCAGGGTTTGAACTGTGAGTTATAGATGTCTTAAAGAGCTGGTTAAAACTAAACAATGTTGTAAGTTAGTAGAAGAAGGCTGATGTATACCTGAGAGTTTAGTAAGGCACCAGGCTTAGAGCTGAGAATAGAAGTTGGTAGTTTGACTTTGTCTTTTCTCATTCCACCAGTAACATCCATGTAAAGGCTCTTGGCTCCTACCTTGGGATTTCCAGCTGAAAACAAAGGAAGCGAATAATGATAAATTATCAGGAGAGATAAAAAGGTAAACATCCAACTTTACGTGAACCGTATGCAGTCAATGGTATCGCGCGAAGACTAAAGCCGCGGCTACCCGAAATGATTTTGCGAAATGACCAAAGCGCGGTAAAAATCGCACATGTAGCCACCCTTGACCAAGCGACGCGACAGCTGAAAAAATCGCAAAAAAAAAAAAAAAAAAAAAAAAAAAGTGGCGAGAAATTAAATGACTTTAAATTTTTGTAACAAAGTCGCGGACTTAATCGTCCGTGTGGCCACTCTGCAACTTTTTCCTTGCACTCGCGACGCGACCAAAGCATATTTAGCCAATAAGGTGCAACAACTAAATCGAAGGTTTGGGTTTTTAAAATAGGGGCCTTTATCGCCAGCATATGTCGCTCGTATAGCCACCACCACCACGCGTTGGTGATTTTAAAAATCGCGTCAAAAAATCGCTCGTGTAGCCACGGCTAAAGTAATACCGGAAGTAGGGGAAAACAACAAAACGGAAGTACAACTGTTTTATGCTTACGTGTGTCATTTATCACTTCACTGTTGTCTGAGGAATTGTTGCTCTGGGTTACTATCCCATCAGGCTGTTCGTCTTGGGTATTCTCAATCTCTCGTACAGACTCCAAGTTACTCCGCCATTGTTGTTGCTCCTCAAATACCGGCGACGCATCATTACTCGACTCCAGTTCCTCCCTCTGGCCCTCGGCATGCTTTGGCGTTGGGTTACTGGGTCTAGGATTGGAAGGCTTAGACGCATGCGCAGGTGTTGGGTTGTTTGGTCTAAGGGGGGTGGGGGTGCCGTCGCCGGTAGCATGAGCAGGAGTAGGGTTAGTAGGTCGTAGATTATTAGGAGACAAGGTATTGCCGTTGGCTGAAGGCGAACTTTCGTCCTCATTATTTGCAGACGAGCTTGCCACTTGTGTCACCTCAGGGCTGGAAAAGTCCTGTGTGAACTTCTGTTTTAATTCTTCAGTACCAGAGTCAGATCTTGGTGTCTCTGATGCACTGCCATCCCCTGGGGGTGGGTGACGGGTTTGGTCAGCCAGTCTCGAGGTTAGGGTGTCCATATCTGGAATGTTATCGTACGCACGATGAAGAAATTCTTGGCCTAGAAAGTCAGTCAGGAAGCAATAAGTATCAAAGCAAGAGGAAGAAATTCCCTAGTATTGTAATACTTCAGTGTGAAAAATCATCATTATCATTAATCTCTTTATTGAAGTGTCAAGTCGTTCTAGCGCTTTACGTGAGTAAAGATGTATCCTGGGTACTTTGCATGAATCCCGCCCTACATGATTGGCGGGATAGAAAAATACAAATTGAATGAAGCTACGGACACACTGTGCAACATTGCAGGCAATCGATGTTACGAGCCATGTCACACGACGCAATTTGTTGCACGCAATGCTGTTAAAGTAGATAACAATCATACTTCAGCAACATTGCCTGCAATATTGCGCGCAATGTTGCACCGTGTGTCTTCGCCTTTAAAGCTTGAAACAAGAAAAGTGGCAATAAAAGGAGTGTCGCATTATCATGTTTTGCACAGAGAGGAGAGAAGAACTCGTAAAGATCAATTCAAACAAAGCCCAGCCCAGAAATCGTACTTTTAACCTCAGGGGAAAGAGACAAGTGTACTTACTCTACATCACTTTTTTTTATAGTAACCATGGTGATGTGAAATATGGGTTTTCAATAGCTTCGAAATGAAGTGAAAAAAGTTAAACAAACCTTGCGCAGTTTCAAAATAAGGTGGAACTTCATGGTTTTTCAGAGCATTCTTCCCATAATCCAGTTCGGCCAGTTCAATCTTGTCTCGTTCCCATTCCGATCTCGATCTTTTCCAGCGGGGTGGTGGAGGACGGGGGACTGGGGCAGGTGTGATTGCGTCCACGTATTGTTGCCCTACGGTCTCTCCTTGAACTTGACCTAGATAAATATGGGAAACAGTAAGACAAACTGCCCGTCATGTGCTATCAACGAAAGAGTATTCTATTACTTGGTATCAATCAGCTGAATGAATCCCATGAATCTCATTACCAGCCTACAGTGACAGGCTAAGACTTCCCGTCATTTGATATCAACCAGAAAGTATTCAAATACTTGATAACTAACCTGACATCGAATCAATCACTTCTTTTATCCCGTCCTTTATTTCTGCCTTTTCTTCCATTTCTGGTTCTTTTCCTGGAGGATTTCTGTCAACATCTTTAGAATCAGCCTCTTCCTTACCCTCGTTCTCTGCTGCCGTCATCTGCTTAATGAATAAATAAAATCAATATATGTTTCACAGTCATTAGTTGTCCAAGATCAAGGATGGCGTGCGCTGGTAATGATCTAATGTAGTCTCGCGTGGGTTTGATCCCTGCACCTGACATCACATGTAAGTAGACTTGTTTGTTGATTCTCTCCCGTGCTTCGAGAGTTTTCTCCGGTCTCTCCGGGTTCTCCAGTCTCCTTCCTTCCGCAAACCGTAAAGGTTTTTGCCACTTCCAAATTCTAGCTATTATGCTTTGGCCTTGATTTTGCTCTCGGGTGCTTAACCGGGGGCGGCGCTTAAACGAGTAAATACGTACGAGTGTTACCTTTAGTTCCAACTTCTCGGCGATGAGCTTCTCTTTTTCATCTCGGGGGTCCTGTGGTAAAATGGAATCGAGTTTCTCCTTCCTCTTTGCCACATACTCGCTGTATTCTTTCATGCAAGTAACGATCTGTTGTCGCTGTTCGTCCGTTAGACGTTTGTACTGAATCAGCTGACGGAATTCAAAGGCAGGCGGGCAGGTGGTTGGCGGAAGTGAAGGCTTATTTTTGATGACTGTACCAACATTGACTCCGGCACCTATTGGGAATAAGATGCGCACAAGGTATAAAGATTCTGCTTTCTGATTGGTTGATTATCCTCATCAAATGATAGAGATTTTAATGGCGATGTCTTTGGTAAGAAAAACGACTTTCGATTTCAACATCAAAAGCAGTTCTAATTTCTAATTTTTCCTGGGTATTTGCTCAGAAAATTGGAGGATAATTTGTGAATCACATTTTTGGAAGTTTGATAAAAAAGAAAGAAAGAAAAAAAAAAAAAAAAAACAAGAAAAAAAAAAAAAAGTTTAAAACAAACAGGTTCTTACCAACATTGGTACCAAATACTGGACCAGGAAGTTTTTCGTGGCGGGTGGGAAACGAAGTGAAATCTCGTTCACGGATAGCACCTGGTATGATGACATCCTCGATCTTCTTCAGCAACCATTCTTTGCTTATTCCTCCTGAGAAAACAAATCATGTTAGGAATATTAGACAAAAGTACAATCACTGCCAAAACGTGTTGGTTCACTACAAATATTTCACAACGATCATCCCACTCTCAAAAGTCACTACAATACTAACCCCCCTCCCCCCAATTCAATGTTGAGGTGTGGTTGGGTTGCCCCGTCTCCTGCCACAACATGTGATCGTCGTCGTCGTCGTCGTCGTCGTCGTCGTCGTCGTCGTCATCATCGACATTCACACCAACATGCATCATCACCATCATCATCAAAATCATTATTGGATTGCAAAATATTTATATAGTACCAAGTTCACTCTTACCAGCATAAGGCTTCAATATGGTAACACCAGTTGTTTCGTGATGTCCCTCAACAGGGGACCTCAGTACGGCAGTAGCAGGGTCCTTTTCAGCCTGGGACAAAAATTCGCTGACGTCAACGTGACGTAATAGTTCGGATCCAGAGCCATCCGAGTGAATGATGAAATAACGAGGCACCAAGCTTGTCTGCGGTGTAGCTTGCGCATTGGGAGTAGATTCTTCTTTCTCTTCCTTTACTTCCTTCGATTCTTTCTTATCGATAGACATTTCTCCGTTTGATACGATACTAAAATGAGTGCCTCGTGCATCCTTCACTTCACAACAGTTTTGTTGTGTGCTGCGCATGACATAAACACCCGCTGGAATATCTGTTGGTTGGTTCGTGGGCGCGGGTGCTGATAAATCGATTTTGTCGGTTAGTTCGCGCGGAGCAAATGACACCACACCTGGAAAAAAACAATAAAAGAAATTAGAAAAAAAAGTATTATTGCTGTAGGGGTGTGGAACATATTGAATAAAAAGGAGAAAGTTTCACGGTACTGATGAACAGATTTTTGTATCTTCTCGATAGTGGGATTTTTTTTTTGTGCACCTGAAAGTTTGTACTAGTAAAAAATGTTACCAACTTTAATGCCTTTCAAATGACCTTAAAATTGTATCGATACCCTGTTACAACCTCTAGGTTGATCAAAGTCAGGGCATAGCTGCTAATTCACAGATCGAATGTGACTTTAGCTCGTTAGTTTTTGCTGAGGGACGAAAACCGGTGAGAAAAACTTTCGAATCAAGGGGAGACCTTATGTGTTATGCTAAGCTGAGGAATCAAACCCGAGACCCCAGTGGTAAGAGGCGAGTGCACTTCCTCTACGCCATCTTTAGAGAATTACTTTTACCCATCGATTGCTCAAAAATTGACATTTCGTCCAAAGATACTCAAGACATACCCTTATCATCAATGTGAAGCTGCGAGCCATCAACCCTCTCAACAGTCGTCACACCATCAGCCAGTGTCTCCATAAAAACACCATTGCCAAACACTGTCCCGCACGATCCCTCGTGACAGTTAAACGTCAATGAAGCAAAACCAGGACACTCGACGCGCACGAATTTTCCGTTCATTGTTTTATACTGGGCCTCTTCGCCCGTCTCGTTGTCGGGAACCTGGGTCTGAGTCTGTAGTTCTTGGTAGAATGAAGTGATGCGAGTACCATCTGCGTGTTCTACGATCAGGGTTCCGTCTGGACGTTCCACGGTTACTACGTTATCTTCGCGTGTGCGCAAAACCTGAAGAGATAGGAAATTATTTACCATCATGATCTGGTGCTGACTAGGAACAACTTAGGCTCTGGAGGCGAGAATGGTAAACATCAGTGAAGGTAGCTCGATGTTGTTTACCAAAAACACAATGACCTACTTTGAAGAATAGTCCCCTTCACAGTTCCCTGCGCCATCGTGTGACCTTGCAACGATAGAGACCTATTGCAACCTCACGTGCTGAACACGTGTTATTATTACCTGTCCACTTTCTGGGCACGTGGCCAAGGAATACAGCACCCCATCAAGTGACTCGACTTCTCCATCTTCTTGAGTCCTCACCCTTGCCCCACCGATTCCCGTACTGACCCACTGTGCAACCTTCTCGGGTACATTGACGGTAGGTACCGGGGGATCCTCGCTGGACTTCTGAGAAGACGTAGCTCTTAGTCCCTTCTTGGCTGGCGAAACTTCTGGTTGCTTAGCAGCAACTGCGCTGGTTAGTTGGCTAGTAGGTCTTGATGACGTTGTAGAGAATGATTGACAGCTGCTTATACCTCCATCTGGGAAGAGAACTTGGATGAAGTCGTCTTTCATGAACTGGAAAGAGAAAAATACATTCAGAATCATCCACTACCACCATCATTATCACCAACACCTATCATCATTTTTATCTTCATCAACAGATCGTTCTACATAATATACTACATAATATCATTACATACCTTAATAACAGTGCCATTCGTAAGCACAGTCCTTGACACTTCCTCCATAGCTGGCTTCTGTCTTGGCTTCTCACATTCCTGTTTCCCCAGACTTTTGACAGGGTATCTTTGTCTGACTGCCACCCCTCCCTTGTCAAGAGCGCTAGGATAGGTACCATTATTAAAGTACTCTAGGTGGAGCCCGTCGGGGCATGTAATGAACAGATTCTGAAACGGTTTCCTGTTTTTCTCTTCTTCTTCGCGCTTCTTTGCTTCTTCCTCGAGCCGTGCTCTTTCTTCCTCTTGTTGCTGTTGAAGTTCTTCCATTCTATCACAGCAATAAAAGCAAAAAAATCACTTAGAAATATTCGTATACTGTGAATATAAATGGACATCCTGGTTGGCAAAGTTTCTGTTTACCAAAATAAAATATCAATTTTGTCGATATCCTGAAATAAACCTCTGGGCTGATTTAAGTCAGGGCATGGCTAACTCACAGATAGAAACCTGAAACAACCTCTGTGTTGATCTAAGTCAGGGCATGGCTAACTCACAGATTGAACCCTGAAACAACCTCTGGGCTGATCTAAGTCAGGGCACGGCTAACTCACAGATCGAACCCTGAAACAACCTCTGGGCTGATCTAAGTCAGGGCATGGCTAACTCACAGATTGAACCCTGAAACAACCTCTGGACTGATCTAAGTCAAGGCACGGCTAACTCACAGATTGAATTGGAATTTAGTTTGTATAGGTTTTGCAGAGGGAGGAAAACCAGAGAGCCCAGAAAAAAACCTTGAATCAAGGGAGAGACCTAATAAACTCTACTAACGTGTGATGCTGAGTCCAGGAATCGAACCCGAGACCCAAGAGGTGAGAGGCGAGTGCACTACTGCTACACAACCCTTGATTCTCAGACCTGGTTGTCAAATATTTCAACCTACCGTTTCACTTCTTCATCCATCTTTTTCCTAGATTTGGGTGACCCAGCTTTAGGCTGAGGACTTGGGGTCCCATGTACGGCACCTCCAACCTCAGGGACTGCAATATTGGATATCAACTGCGCTTCCGTCTCCTTGGGCTCCTTACCAATAATGGACCCAGAGGGACCATATCCACTATGGGTCAGAATCATGCCATCATTGAACTGGGCAACAAAGGAGCTGAAATTACAAAATGATTTTGCTTCCTTGCGGGTCTCTTTGGATGATTCTTTTTGTTCTTTTTCGTTTCCTTCGATCTCGCTTTTTTCTATTCCTTCCTCGTCATGTTTTTCTTTGCTTTCTTGAACATTTTCTTCTCTGTTTTTATTTTCTTCTGGTTCAGAATCTTCCCGGGGTAATATTTCATCTACAGGGTCCACGAAATGCAGCATGAAAATGTTCCCATCTTTGAGTACCGAGACCCTGACGTTTTTGGCCCCTTGGACGTACGAATTCCTATCCACTCGAATTTGGCCCCCATCAGAAGGGAACAAAGTAGTCAGGGACCCAGACGCGTGGATCAATTTGTCCCCCACATCGTAGCCAATGAAATCGTAGTGTTCCTCAACGGAAGGTTCTATTGGCTGGGAGGATGCGTCTTCTTCGGTGTCGTCTTGGCAACTTGTACGGGATTTGGATCGGCTTCCTTTTTTGTCGTGTTTGCTGGAGGAGCTCTTGACGGATAAGGAGCCTTTAGCAGAAGATGTGCGTCCTGATTTGGGTCGACTTGTGGACGA
Source organism: Anthopleura sola (assembly GCA_023349425.1). Taxonomy (NCBI): domain Eukaryota; kingdom Metazoa; phylum Cnidaria; class Anthozoa; order Actiniaria; family Actiniidae; genus Anthopleura; species Anthopleura sola. The sequence continues at coordinate 3,022,751 of JALHLI010000011.1, forward strand.
ACCTTCTCTTTTCTTGTCTGTGATTAAATGAGTAAAAGTATGTCTATATAAATACATCCGAAGGCACGACACAGGGAGCCCAAAAAGATATAACATTGAATGGTTGTGGTCATCCATCAAGATCATCATCATCATCGTCATTGCTATCATTAACAGCATTACCACCACACCACATAACATCACGTCACGCTACGCCACGCCTACGCCACCAGTTGCGGATCTAGGATTTTAAAAAGGAGGGATCCAAAAAGGCCGCCACGCAGAAAAAAGCTGGTGCAATTGACTTCAAAAAGGGGGGGTTCCAATTTCATTCTACTGAGTGCAAAGAACATGGCTGGCTTACGTTGTTCTTGTTGTGTGTGTGTGTGTTTTGTATATAATTAGTTATTTGTCGAAGCTAATCGAAATAAATATAAAATAAAATAAAAATAAAAAAAGCCAATAATTATAATTCATTTCTTATCTAGTCTTCCCGATGACTTACCCTTTTTCTCAGGCGATTCATCCTTTCCTCCTCTAGATTTAGCACTACGTCGACCAGGTGATCTGCTGCTCCTTGCACTCTTCTTCCCTTTCCCTTTCTTATTCTTCTCCTCTTCTTCCGCTTTCAAGGCGTTCATCTCCGACCTCGTCATCAATCCATACCTGCTCCCTTCCTTCAGAGGGGGTGGGGGTTCTTCCACGACTATGGGGGGAGGGGTAGGGGTTCTCGCTGCTTCTATTTTGATTCGCTCCTGCTCGTTGACCCAGGATTGGATAGAAGAGGTCACGTGATCGAGGTAATTACGAAAGCCAACGTTGGAGTGAAGTTTGGTCTGCCAGGACGTCTGGCTCTTGGCTTGAAGGCCCACAGGGTTATGGAGTACTACCAGTAAGGAATGATCTCGCTTGTGGTAGTAGGTGTCCACATATGGCCAGCTGTATTGCGTCTCTTCTAATAACTAAACAATTACAAGAAAGAACACATTAGGACTTGTACTTATACAGGCATCAATCATTCCGCGCTACTAAGCTCTAAGCGCATGCTCAGGAGATTAAAAAGTGAGATAATATTTTGTAAAACAGGTTATATTTTAGTTGCATTTTTCTTGTCAAACACAATTTTCATTAAATATTCAAGATCACGTACCGTTAAGCGAATTTTGAGTCAAATATACCAAAAAATTGCATATTTTACAAAATATTATCCCACTTTTTAAACCCCTGAGCATGCGCTTCGGGCAGTAGCACGGAATGCTAGATGCGTGTATGAACCTAGCGCTCAATAGCGTTAAATGATGATTGGCAAGTCGTTCCATAATAAACCTCTTTACCTTGGGCATAATGTTTTGAGCATTTCAGACTACGTCTCATTCCGTTGAGAATAGTATTTTTTGTTTCATTTTCATCCAAAGAAAGAAATGATACTCAAGGGAATGACACTTGGGAATACCGTTAAGCTCAAAAAGAGGTCTATTTTGGTAAAGCGACAGTAAAAGATTTGCCTCAATACGTCCACAATAATAAAATTGTCCACAACAGATTCCTTAAAAGGAACTGTTAAAAATTCTGCCTCTGCTAGACCATCAAATTTTAATGTCAATAATTTTCACTATTTACACACAAGTTTAATTACATTACAAAAGAAGAAAACTGGTGTTTTCCATTTCTTTCATGTTATCTCTCACGAGTGAGCGCAGCGAACAAGTGAGAGATAATATCAGCACGAGAAGATAAAATTCGTATCTCCAAGCGGCCATGTAATGTTCTGTTTATTATATGAAATCTTCAATGAAAAATAATGGAGAATTTGAGACTTGCTGAGCATAAAGTCGAAATTTGACACCACCAGTATCCCCATATTATCATTTTGATGTCACTCAATTTCACATAATAAAGGAATATATTACAGGCTGAATCTCTGGGCCTAATCGATTATAAAGGAGTTCTTAAAACAATGTATTCTGAATCTTGGAATTTAATCTAAATGTTCTGTTTGCCCGTATGCAAACAAGTCCAAGACGTCTGCAAAAGGCCACAGACGGATGGTCTTCGTATTATAAGTATATTAATCAGTTAAAGACTTTACTTTTCTGATAGTACACCTCGTGCGACAGGTAGCTTCACTCATTATGCAAATATCCATGTTTTTCGTCTCTTGACTTTGAGGGGCACTTCGCATAAATACAATAGTTTTTCAACCATCACTGCTTATCAAAACTATTATCAAGTTTTACAAAGTGCTCTTCAAATAAGACGTAAATGAACCTAATCGAAATGCTTCATGGTTCATAAGCAAGCAGCGTATAGCAACGACTTCTAGATAAAAACTGCCTAACGCCATCGCTGTTTTACAATTCTAACTAGGGAAATTTCAATCATCTGCCCTGAAATCGTAGAACACTCTTCCAGAAGATTAAACAAAAAACTCAGACAAATAGACACATTGTATATCTTCGAATTAGCTTTTCAAAGTCAGTAAACTGAAGGATTTATTCTTTGAAATATTTATATTGTTAACATTATAATTGACTCGTTATTCAGAATATTTTCGTTTTATTTAAAGTAGATATTTTTATATACATATTTTTTATCATATACTATATTATTATTATTATTATTATTATTATTATTATTATTATTGTTGTTGTTGTTGTTATTATTATTACTAATTGCCCTTTATTTCATTCATTTTTCAGGCCATATAGCTTAGAATATTTTAGTTTTTAATAGCATTCTAATTAAAGGCGCATGTGAAACGAACATGTTTACAATAATTCATTAATTATGCATTGTTTATAAAGTAGTTCAAAAAAACTCGCAGAGCGTGCATTATCAGGTCGAGAACAACGACGAATATTCACTTGCCGACTACACTTCATGCTTTTACGATCTCGCTTGCTATGTATTAAAATAGGATCCAAATCTTAATGTTTGCCAGACAAAAAGTTGGTCTTCTCGCTGCTTCAAGTTTTACTGAGTAATTTGGAAGCCTTTTAGGTGGTTTTCTCAATTAATTCAGTGCAAGTTGTTGATCAATGATGATTATTCTCAAACACCTTCTTTGTTGGTTGTGCAAGAGTATCAGAAAGACCCGAGTCCTTGCCTTGGCTTCGTCTTGTTTTATTACAGTCCTCTTATTTAGCCAAGTAGTACTTCCACCTGCTATTCCAAAAGGTTCAAAAGTCGTCTGGCCAGAATTTTCTCTACATCTGCCTTTTGTTGAACCAAAACTAAGTTCCAGAGACAGAAGTATCTATATGGCAGTTGCTGTGAATTCTGCTTCCACAGGTCGCAAACATCGTGAGCTGAGAAAAACTATTCGAGAAACATGGGGAAATTCCTCAATGGAGAACAGAAACAAGACCTGGAAATTATTCTTCGTTTTGGGAATCAGTAATAACGAACTTGAGCATGAAATGAATCTACAAGAAGCAGCACGAAACAACGATATAATTATTGGAAATTTCACAGACAATTATAAAAACATAATTTTAAAGACATTTATGTCTCACTACTGGGTAAACTCGAAATTTCCCTCATGCAAGTATGTTTTGAAGACAGATGATGATATTTATGCTCGAGTTCCAAGGCTTTTGCAGTGGCTCGAACAAGCTGGCGCTCCTCACAGATTTTATGGAGGATACGTGGACTTGGGTAAGAGAACTGTTCGTGACCCAAACAGCAAATGGTTTCTTACAAAAAAGCAATATGAAAAAGAGTACTGGCCACCTTTTTGTCTTGGGGCTTTTCATGTTCTTTCTACAGATATTCTTCCGCAAATTTTCAATTATACAAAGTTCGGTCGCAAGCCTTTTCACACTGATGATGCTTATATAGGTGTCGCGGCCTACGAATTAGGAATTGAAGTTATAAAGATTCCTGGTTTTAAGCTACAACGCTACGAAGAATCAAGATTTCGACCACGATCAGCTTGTGATCTTATAACTTCTACCACCATTGGACACTTGATAGACGCTTCTACGATGATAAGATACCACAATTTTTATACCAAAGAAAGTAAAACTCCAAAGTATAAATGGCTAAGATGTTTAGCGTCAATAACTACAAGTCCAAAACTCTTTTCTATTTATTCACTCGTGATGTTCAGTTTACTTATAGGAGCTCTTTTTAGAGTTATATTACTTAGTTGAATTGAATGTCCTAAACGATACACACAAAGGAAGCCACAGCAAGTGAACAGTACTAACCATTTGCATAACCCAAATATTATGTATGTATGTACCTTCATACGTATTATATAGGAAACACTAATTATTTATAGTAATTTTCTCTCTTTTACTCCGACGAAGGACTAGCGTCCGAAAAGTCAGTAAGTGATCTTTCTTATTTTTTACGGTGTAAAATTTACCTTTTTATCACAACTGTTTCGTTAGAAACACCGACACAACCCACACTAGCTTATATACCGCTAGTTAGCATCTCTTTATAGTTATGTAATGTTTAATCAGTAAACGAGTAGGAGTGTTTGGTTCAGACCTGATAAAACACGATCTACGAGCTTATTGAACTACTTATGAAACGTCTAGGCGTATACATTCATGTCTACTAAAATTATAAAGATAAAATTGAATTTGGCTGAGAAAATTGGAGTTAAAGTTTATGCATATCAGGACGATTTTGTATCAGATATACAACCTCCTCCACGGACAATGATTTCTATTTTAAAATGTGTTTTCCTCATTAATTATTCATGAGTTTTATAAGTATGCATACGAATCATGAATAATGCAGGAATTATCAAGCGTTTTTAGTAGTCTACTTTATACATGTAGGTAAATTATAGGTGTAGGACTAAGGAATAGCTTCAGCTGTAATAAAATTCAAGGGTTTTACAGTAAAAATACTGAGCCAAGGGGCATTTAACGACAATAAGCCAGTTAGGAGTTTAAGAATCGTTTTCAATGCGCATGCGATTTTATCCCGAATTTCTCACCTTTTTTTGTTTAAACCTTCTTTTATTTTTAATTAAACAAAAGAATGTGAGAAATTCGGGATAACATCGCATGCGCATTGAAAACGATTCTGAAACTCCGAGCTGGCTTATAGCTGACATCAAGAGAGGGGGACTAGGTCCTAGACTTGTTTTATTTTATCAAAAATAATCTTAAAAACCTCAAAATGAATAAATACACACTCCAATACTATTGATCCATACCAATGTTGTCAGTTTTAATGATTTTCCCCGAATATGAGTTTATTTGACTTGTTTTAAGGAACTCGGTCCCAGTCCCCTGCTCGGTCCATGTCAGCGTATTTCATCCCCTTGATTTAATAGGAAAGCTATGTTTTGGGAATGTCCAACCACGGGCGCCAGAGTCGCCTCCTCGTTTGGATTAAAACTAACGCTTTATTTTGCTTCCAACGGTCGAATAAATCTGCTTTGGTACGGCAGACCTTTAGCAGTGAATAAACATCTAGCTCCGATTTCAATCTCGTGATGTTTGTCTGTTTAATATTAAGAACCGATCGTGGGTCACTCGGTATTAATCGGTAACGTACTTCATGAGGTCCCGAAGTGTCTCCGAGAAGAGGAACAGGGTACGAAGCCAGCCTTAATCCTATTGTTTTCAGTCTGCCGAAATCCGTACTATAGGTTTACGTCACTGCTATGGACAGTGATGACAGATTTCCCAGTTCGGCCAGTTATATATCCTCACTACATACCTATCATCCCTTTATATTAAGTTATGGGAGGCGAATGCCGCGGATGCCGAGACGATAGGCATGCAATGAGTGGATTGAAGGGCTTACCGCCACCAGGGGAGGTGGGTGGGTCGAAATTGCTGCCTGCTAGGGCTCGAGTGAAACTGACCAAGATGCAATCAAATCCAAACTATTTGAAGGATAAGCCGCAAGGCATCATGCACGCAACGCGCTGACTTCCGCACGACGGAATTTGGGACACTTTTGATAATTTTTTGTTCGGGCTAATTATGTATGCAGTGAGAATAATTATATATCCTCACTACATACCTATCATCCCTTTATATTAAGTTATGGGAGGCGAATGCCGCTCCGCTGCCAGCCCTATTTACATGCTCCCGTTAAAGGTCGAGAGGCTCAAAGGAAAAAGAAGGACACACATTTTAAGACCAACAACTTTATTCCCCCATTACTCAGAAATCCTAACAAACCTAACCAAAGACGAAGAAGAGAAACCTATACAATGCTCTGCAAATTATCTGGATGCGAGATCGGGGTTGCCAATAAGGACCCCTCCCTGGAAAAAGGAAGGTCGCGAATCCAGAGGTTGAGATATCGTTCATCGTGACATAGACGAGGCTTAGATGGCTCCACCGTCAACGGTAGGACTAGGTACGGGGGCTCGACGTGACCGACCGCGCCCAAAACCGACACGACTCCTGCAGCGACCCAGTCCAGCAATGTGTCCGAAATGAAGCTAGCGAAAGCGACGCAGCTTGTTGAATTCTTCGACTTGAACGGCAACGGTTTATCTGAGTTGAAACTCATCCCTTTAAAATTCCCTCTGAATGGCTGAAAAAAGTGGTCAATCCGAAAACCATCCCTGATAATTTCCAAATAATAATACTCCTTCTCTGCGTGGGGCGCCTTCAAGAAGACTCTCCCAGAAAGGGAGCTTAGTATGTAGGTTGCCTGCTCTGAAGTGGCTTGGGTCCAAAAAACGCAATTGAGAGTCTCAGCAGGCCCGGACGAGCGCACACCAGGGAAGGCGGAGGCAAAGGGCCAACAAAAGGCAGGGTCTCCTCGATGATGCACCTTAAGGGAATAGCCCCGGCTGGTTCTAGCCTATTAACTTCTTCCAATCTTGACGCAAACTGAGTGCAATCAACCTACAAGCATAAACCAACCCAGGGTGACAAAAAGGCTTACTAGACAGGAAACCCTACCCTCCGTCGGCCCCAGGCTCCGAACCAGATCCGAAATAGAGGCACTGAGGAGGCCCCCCTGAGGCTGACAGAGGAAGAGTACAAAAAACTATACCGTTAAATGTAAAAATAGGAGAAGAGTATTTTGGAGGGAATTTGCAAAAAAGAATGATCTGAGACCTTATAGATAACGATTTTCACAATTGATTCTCATGTACCCATGGCTCTCCAGGCCACCTTCGCCTACTCGGCAGTACTCACAATCAATTTCAACCGTATACGCATGGCTCTCCGGGCCATCTTCGCTCACTCGGCGGTATTCACAACTAATTCTCTTGTACCCATGGCTCTCCAGGCCACCTTCGCCTACTCGGCGGTACTCACAATCAATTTCTAACGTATACGCATGGCTCTCCAGGCCACCTTCGCCTACTCGGCGGTACTCACAATCAATTTCTAACGTATACGCATGGCTCTCCAGGCCACCTTCGCCTACTCGGCGGTACTCACAATCAATTTCTAACGTATACGCATGGCTCTCCAGGCCACCTTCGCCTACTCGGCGGTACTCACAATCAATTTCTAATGTATACGCATGGCTCTCCAGGCCACCTTCGCTCACTCGGCGGTATTCACAATTAATTCTCTTGTACCCATGGCTCTCCGGGCCATCTTCGCTCACTCGGCGGTATTCACAATTAACTTCTCTTGTACCCATGGCCTATCTTTTAACTAGTTTAAAAATACAACATGAAATAACCAGTGGCTAACACGAAAACCTCCCAGTTAATTTTGCCTCTAGGCATTCAAGATAGACAAAATGTAACTTGCTTGCTAAATAAAATGTATTGTATTGTATTCGCTCACTCGGCGGTATTACCATAAATTTTATGTATTACACTGCGAATATGCTGCAAATAGAGCCAAACGGGCCGCAAAAAAAGCTTATGAAAAGAGTCCCCAGGGCCACAAAAACATTCGAAGCTAAAAACAAAGGATGCCGAGAACGAAACAAGAAAAACAAATCGAGCTTTAAGAAACAAAGAAGGCCCCTAGGGACACAAAAACGCTAGGAATAAAAAAACAAAAGATGGCGAAAACGAAACAAGAGAAAATAAACGAGCCCTAACAAACAAAGGAATAAAACTGCTAAGAAGCGTAAGAAAAACACCAAACGAATATGTAAATTACTAGGAAAAGCGAAAAGTAGTTGTATGCCAAACAACGCCGAACTTACGAGCCGTATAGAAAAAAACTAACCAAAAACTAACCAAACGAGAAACCCAACGCGTGGGCTAACATGAAAGTCCATATTACCTGTTGTTGCACAACGGGTGCCGGGTCCTGTCGTCCTCCTTGGGCTCCACGTTCGTTTTCGCCCGCATCCTGCACTGGCTCTTGCTGGGGAGCTTGAGCTTGTCCCGCCGCCTACTGTCCTACTTCTTGTTGATCCACATTAGCGGGTTGTGGAGGCTGTGGTAGTACGTTAGCCTCGGCCATGGCTGGTGGCGGTTAGTTAAACAAAAAATCGAAATTGCTGCCGCCCCTTTCCTGCTAGGGCTCGAGTGAAACTGACCAAGATGCAATCAAATCCAAACTATTTGAAGGATAAGCCGCAATGCATTATGCACGCAACGCGCTGACTTCCGCACGACGGAATTTGGGACACTTTTGATAATTTTTTGTTCGGGCTAATTATGTATGCAGTGAGAATAGGTCTCGTAGTTATCCGACACCGCAGAACAGCCAAAAAAACAGCAGGAGTCGTCACCTGAAACCACTAATCTGTCAGATCGTTGACAGGAATTTACAAAGTCGGCAAGAAAATCAACCGTCACAAATTGCAGTACTTCAAAATCATTATGAAATCATTCAGTACCCAACAAATCTTACTTTCAGTAAATAAACTGACTCGAAGAAGGACAAGAAGCCAAAAGAACTCAGTCATTGAGAGACGGTTGTTGACCTACGAGACCTGACCGAACTGGGAAATCTGTCATCACTGTCCATAGCAGTGACGTAAACCTAGTACGGATTTCGGCAGACTGAAAACAATAGGATTAAGGCTAGCTTCGTACCCTGTTCCTCTTCTGTGCTCCTTCGGGGCCTCGTTAAGTACATTACCGATTAATACTGAGTGACCCACGATCGGTTCTTAATATTAAACAGACACACATCACGAGATTGAAATCGGAGCTAGATGTTTATTCACTGCTAAAGGTCTGCCGTACCAAAGCAGATTTATTCGACCGTTGCAAGCAAAATAAAGCGTTAGTTTTAATCCAAACGAGGAGGCGACTCTGGCGCCCGTGGTTCAAAAACTCGCAGAGCGTGCATTATCAGGTCGATAACAGCGGCGAATATTCACTTGCAGACTGCGCTTCATGCTTTTAAGATCTCGCTTCCTATGTATTAAAATGTGATCCAAATCTAACGTTGGAGATAGCATTTTCCTCCGTTTGCCAGACAAAAAGTTGGTCTTCTCGCTGCTTCCAGTTTTACTGAGTAATTTGGAAGCCTTTTAGGTGGTTTTCTCAATTAATTCAGTGCAAGTGGTTGATCAATGATGATTATTCTCAAACACCTTCTTTGTTGGTTGTGCAAGAGTATCAGAAAGACCCGAGTCCTTGCCTTGGCTTCGTCTTGTTTTATTACAGTCCTCTTATTTAGCCAAGTAGTACTTCCACCTGCTATTCTAAAAGGTTCAAAAGTCGTCTGGCCAGAATTTTCTCTACATCTGCCTTTTGTTGAACCAAAACTAAGTTCCAGAGACGGAAGTATCTATATGGCAGTTGCTGTAAATTCTGCTTCCACAGGTCACAAACATCGTGAGCTGAGAAAAACTATTCGAGAAACATGGGGAAATTCCTCATTGGAGAACAGAAACAAGACCTGGAAATTATTCTTCGTTTTGGGAATCAGTATTAACGAACTTGAGCATGATATGAATCTACAAGAAGCAGCACGAAACAATGATATAATTATTGGAAATTTCACAGACAATTATAAAAACATAATTTTAAAGACATTTATGTCTCACTACTGGGTAAACTCGAAATTTCCCTCATGCAAGTATGTTTTGAAGACAGATGATGATATTTATGCTCGAGTTCCAAGGCTTTTGCAGTGGCTCGAACAAGCTGGCGCTCCTCGCAGATTTTATGGAGGATACGTGGACTTGGGTAAGAGAACTGTTCGTGACCCAAACAGCAAATGGTTTCTTACAAAAAAGCAATATGAAAAAGAGAACTGGCCACCTTTTTGTCTTGGAGCATTTCATGTTCTTTCTACAGATATTCTTCCGCAATTTTTCAATTATACAAAGTTCGGTCGCAAGCCTTTTCACACTGATGATGCTTATATAGGTGTCGCGGCCTACGAATTAGGAATTGAAGTTACAAAGATTCCTGGTTTTAAGCTACAACGCTACGAAGAATCAAGATTTCGACCACGATCAGCTTGTGATCTTATAACTGCTACCACCATTGGACACTTGATAGACGCTTCTACGATGATAAGATACCACAATTTTTATACTAAAGAAAGTAAAACTGCAAAGTATAAATGGCTAAGATGTTAAGCGTCAATAACTACAAGTCCAAAACTATTTCCTGTTTGTGCTCTCGTGATGTTCAGTTTACTTATAGGAGCTCTTTTTAGAGTTATATTACTAAGTTGAATTGAATGTCCTAAACGATACACACAAAGGAAGCCACAGCAAGTGAACAGTACTAACCATTTGCATAACCCAAATATTATGTATGTATGTATGTACCTTCATACGTATTATATAGGAAACGCTGATTCTTTATAGCCATTTTCTCTCTTTTACTCCGACGAAGGACTAGCGTCCGAAACGTCAGTAAGTGATCTTTCTTAATTTTTACGGTGTAAAATTTACCTTTTTATCCCAACTGTTTCATTAGAAACACCGACGCAGCCCACACTAGCTTATATACCGCTAGTTAGCATCTCTTTATAGTTATGTAATGTTTAATCAGTAAACGAGTAGGAGTGTTTGGTTCAGACCTGATAAAACACGATCTACGAGCTTATTGAACTACTTATGAAACGTCTAGGTGTATACATTCATGTCTACTAAAATTATAAAGATAAAATTGAATTTGGCTGAGAAAATTGGAGTTAAAGTTTATGCATATCAGGACGATTTTGTATCAGATATACAACCTCCTCCACGGACAGTGATTTCTATTAATGTCTTTTCCTCATTAACTTAATTATTCATGAGTTTTATAAGTATGCATGCGAATTATCAAGCGTTTTTAGTAGTCTACTTTATACATGTAGGTAAATTATAGGTGTAAAACTAAGGAATAGCTTCAGCTGTAATAAAATTCAAGAGTTTTACAGTAAAAATGCTGAGCCAAGGGGCATTTAACGACAATAAGCCAGTTCGGAGTTTAAGAATCGTTTTCAGTGCGCATGCGATTTTATCCCGAATTTCTCACCTTTTTTTGTTTAAACCTTCTTTTATTTTTAATTAAACAAAAGAATGTGAGAAATTCGGGATAACATCGCATGCGCATTGAAAACGATTCTGAAACTCCGAGCTGGCTTATAGCTGACATCAGGAGAGGGGGACTAGGTCCTAGACTTGTTTTATTTTATCAAAAATAATCTTAAAAACCCTAAAGTGAATGAATACACACTCCAATGCTATCGATCAATACAAATGTTGTCAGTTTTAATGATTTTTTCCCGAATATGAGTTGATTTGACTTGTTTTAAGGAACTCGGTCCCAGTCCCCTGCTCGGTCCATGTCAGCGTATTTCTTCCCCTTAGTTTAATAGGAAAGCTATGTTTTGGGAATGTCCAACATATGTTTTCATAGTCCTTATATAGTAACTGTTAAGTTCCAATAATTTATATTTGGTCCCCTTTAGTGAGACAATAAAGTGAAAAAAACCGGTCTCAGTTGACTAGGTGATTTCGCTTCTCTCAGGCAGAAGGAATTAGCCAATCAGCGAACATTTTGTTCGTAGCTCAATGTTTCCTAGTTCCAGGTTTTCAACTCGATAAACAACAGCTTTTACTCAAAAGTATAGAAAATAAAACTTATCGTTGGAAAGATTCACCAAATACCTTTTAGAAAATGCATATTTCTTCGTTGTTAGTGGAAAATATTTCATTTTGAAAAGAGATAATAGAAAATACTTGGAAATTTTCCCTGTGACAAACAATGCATTGCGCGCCTAGATTCCAAATAACCTGGATCTAATTAGTTTCTAAAGTAGTTCAAAACCTCTCAGAGCGTGCATTATAGCAGGTCGAAAACAGCAGCGAATATTCACTTGCAGACTGGCACTTCATGCTTTTAAGATGTCGCTTGCTGTGTATTAAAATAGGATCCAAATCTTAACGTTGGAGAAAGCATTTTCCTCCGTTTGCCAGACAAAAAGTTGGTCTTCTCGCTGCTTCCAGTTTTACTGAGTAATTTTGAAGCCCTTTAGGTGGTTTTCTCAATTAATTCAGTGCAAGTGGTTGATCAATGATGATTATTCTCAAACACCTTCTTTGTTGGTTGTGCAAGAGTATCAGAAAGACCCGAGTCCTTGCCTTGGCTTCGTCTTGTTTTATTACAGTCCTCTTATTTAGCCAAGTAGTACTTCCACCTGCTATTCTAAAAGTTTCAAAAGTCGTCTGGCCAGAATTTTCTCTACATCTGCCTTTTGTTGAACCAAAACTAAGTTCCAGAGACAGAAGTATCTATATGGCAGTTGCTGTGAATTCTGCTTCCACAGGTCACAAACACCGTGAGCTAAGAAAAACTATTCGAGAAACATGGGGAAATTCCTCATTGGAGAACAGAAACAAGACCTGGAAATTATTCTTCGTTTTGGGGATCAGTAATAACGAACTTGAGCATAAAATAAATCTACAAGAAGCATCACGAAACAATGATATAATTATTGGAAATTTCACAGACAATTATAAAAACATAATTTTAAAGACATTTATGTCTCACTACTGGGTAAACTCGAAATTTCCCTCATGCAAGTATGTTTTGAAGACAGATGATGATATTTATGCTCGAGTTCCAAGGCTTTTGCAGTGGCTCGAACAAGCTGGCGCTCCTCACAGATTTTATGGAGGATACTCGAGCTTGGATATGAGAACTGTTCGTGACCCAAACAGCAAATGGTTTCTTACAAAAAAGCAATATGAAAAAGATTATTGGCCACCTTTTTGTCATGGGGCTTTCCACGTCCTTTCTACAGATATTCTTCCGCAATTTTTCAATTATACAAAGTTCGGTCGCAAGCCTTTTCACACTGATGATGCTTATATAGGTGTCGCGGCCTACGAATTAGGAATTGAAGTTACAAAGATTCCTGGTTTTAAGCTACGACGTAAGCAAGAATCAAGATTTCGACCAAGATCAGCTTGCGATCTTATAACTTCTACAACCATTGGACACATGATCGACGCTTCTACGATGATAAGATACCACAATTTTTATACCAAAGAAAGGAAAACTGCAAAGTATAAATGGCTAAGATGTTTAGCGTCAATAACTACAAGTCCAAAACTATTTCCTGTTTGTGCTCTCGTGATGTTCAGTTTACTTATATGAGCTCTTTTTAGAGTTATATTACTTAGTTGAATTGAATGTCCTAAACGATACACACAAAGGAAGCCACAGCAAGTGTACACTCGAAACATTTCGAAAATTATTTAAAAAGAACAACAAACTCCGGTACTTGTATTCCGGTTTCCTCCGTCCTTAAAAATCAAGATGTGAGTGAGCGTTGTGTGCATAAAATACTGAATGTAGTGGTAGTGTGTGTGAGTGAAAAGTGTCCCCAATTAGTACGAAAGCGCTAGAATTAAAGACTAGAGATTTATTTATTCATTGGTAAATGATAATTAGACTGAATCAGCGTTTCGCACGAGCAATGCCACATTTATAATTGTCTAATTATCATTATCAATAATACTATTATTTCTAAACAACAAAATCACAAAAGAATTCGCACATCTTTTGTACCAACAGCACGAGATTTCGAAAATGTTCGTTAGAGCATAAAAAGTCTATTTAAACAAGAAAATGCAAAATCTCTTATATTTCCTCGACAATTATGCGTGTCTATGCCTACAGTATTGAAAACTAATGCTGACTTCTTCAAATCATTTTTGAGTCTTTATTCGTTTGCGCCGCCGCAAAATCAAGACGCAATTCCACAATGCACCGTTTGAATGTACAATGCACACTAAATTAACAATAGACTAATTTAGTGAAATTTAGCAAAATTTAGAAAAATTAGTTTTTGTTAATGTTTCAAGGTTATATTGTTTGCACTCTAACAGCATCGACTTATCCACTGGATAAGAATTTGTACATCGGATAGCGCTATCCACCCTTCGTACAACCGGGCACTGAAGGAATACAGTTACGTAATGACCCCCCAGAATGACAAATCATTTGACTATAATTTTTTATCTAATTAGCTGTTTTGTGTATCATTTTCTATATACATATATAGTCTCGTGGTTTCCTTTTTTTCTATGCTTGTTAATGACTTAGGCTAAGTCGAAACGTCGCAGTTTATATTATCTAAATTTTTAACCATGTTACATATTATTATATGAAGTATAATTTTTTATAGTCAAATAATAATAATAATAATAATAATAATAATAATAATAATAATAATAATAATAATAATAAAATAATTTGCAAACAGAATCAATCAAATAGGAACAAACAAAATTGTTAACGACGGGATTTTTATTTAAAAAAACGGCAAGAAACGTTAAATAAATAAATAAATGAATGAATAAATAAAAAAATTTGGAGGGGCTAATCATCCTTGCTTGCAGCTGTAGAGCTGAATTACGAAGGACGCAGCTCAACGTGGTCGAGTCGAAGGCATACGAAGGCGCCTCGGGCTGCCACCATACGACTCATGTCTGACCACGGAGCACAGCTCAGATCGAAAATAACGGGACACAAATAATGAATCCTGGTTTCCAATTTGGCCCACTGTCTCTCACACACACTACCACTACATTATATATTCTATGCATACAACTCAACTCACATGTTGATTTATACGGAGAGAGGAAAACCAGAGAACCTAGAGAAAAAACCCTCGTGGCAAAGGAGAAAACAACACATCAAACAAACTCAACTACATATGATCCAACCGAGCCGGGAATCGAACCCGAACCACAGCGACGAGAGGCGAGCGGTAAACCACTACACCAGCCCATAAATATACGGAGAGAAAACCACATGAGCGAGCATTTACAAACTCAGAAATTTTCTGACTTAAGATATGAGTACAGCGCTTGTTTTTACTTATTTAATGTATTCATATATGTAAAACAGATGAAAAATTCAGAAATCTTGACTTAGACTTAATTGCTAGCAGGTTGTCATATACAAAAGCAAATGACAAAATCATAGAATAGCAAAATAGGAATTAATTAGTATAGGAAATAACATCGTTTGAGAAGAATTACTAGCGACCTTAAGATTTGCAAAATCTACGACGGCGACGTCAACCGGAAGTGTAAATAATTTCTCGTTGGGGTTCTGTTCATTGGGGATTTCATTCAAAACATTGTGAGTAAAGTCAACTCATCCACAAGGAAGACAGACTTTGAAGGCGCGAAACCCCAAAGTGAAGTTATTTACACTTCCGGTTGACGTCGCCGTCGTAGATTTTGTAAATCTTAAGGTTGCTAATGGAAAACACCACGCGTATTTGATAAAGATTTCATGGCCCAGATTATATGCAACTTATACAACTCATCAGTGCTCGATGGTGTCTACTATTATTTTTTTTCTCCTATCCCAAAATTTTCACCTCTGACCTGGTCCGTCCTAAATTGAGGACGATTTTCCTCCGATCTCTTTAACACCGTAGTTGTTCAAAGTCATGAAAGGGCTCACGTTAAAGCCTCTCCTACAACAACTAGGTGGATCACTTAGCTGATTCCAGTTTTCTAATAAAGGTCACTCTACTTGACCCAGGCCTAGCTTGGCGTACTTTTAATAACATCTTGGAGTCACTTGACAGAGGGAACTGCTCCGTGCGCGCGTTTTTTTGCCGACTTCAAAAAAGGATCCCACCTCGTTAATCATAACGTCGTGCTCAGGAAATGGCTCGACGTGCAAACATTCATCCTCCGATAATCAGATGGGTTAGATCTTTCCTGACGAACCGCTCGCAATGCGTTAGAATCGACAACACCATGTCTGAATATAAGATACTCAATGGTGGCATACCTCAAGGGACCATGCTTGGGCCGTTTTTATTTGCTATATTATTCAACTCATTATCGGTTCACTGGAATTTTAGGATAAAATACGCAGACGACTTATCTGTCGCAAAGGTGGAGTTGATCCTCATGTGCGGTATTCACCCTCACCTGGTTACCACACCAACCCGCAATGTATTATAAAAAGGATTTCGCCGAGTAAGTTAAGGTCCATGCACGTGACCTGTATGGTCGCTCTAGTTGGACCAAAGGCTTATGAATTATTCATAAGTTTTTTTTGAAACATTCATAATGACTAACTAACAATGATAGTACACAGAGTTTAAAAATACCTGCACAAGAGTAGTTTGGTCGAAATGTTCCACGAAGCACCAGTCGTCAAGGTTACGAAATGACGTCAACGGAGAGTTACTGTCAACCTCAGCTATCTTTAGTTTGCCAGACTCGTCACTACAGAATTTGACCTGTTAAAAGGGACACAAATTACAATTTGCTTTGGCCATGTTTATTCATGTGTCTTTTCGTGTGCAACTGTTAAACAAAAAAATGAGACTCTAGGGAATGACAAGTGGTCTGAAATGGGAAAACATTCTTTTGAGAATAAGGTTATTTGTTTGAGTTGTAACCATATTCATGTGTCTTCTCATGTCCAACTGTTAAAGAAAGAAATGATGCTCTAGGAAGTGACACGTGGTTCGAAAGGGAACAACCTTACGCCCAAGCTAAATTGATCTATTTTGAGGACGAGACAATGAATTTCATGCAATTCACCTTTTCGGCGCTAGGCTTTCACGTGGTGGATCATGTTACGGTCACCAAAAAGTTCGGACATTGTTGTTGAATTGCCACACGATCGTACTAACTTTTATACAATTTATCTACTTAATTTGTTAATTCTGTTCTCAAAATCTTAGTGAAACTATCTAAATACTTTATTTCTAAAGAAGTTTTGATAAAAATTTGAGAATAGAAGAAACAAATCAAGTCAATAAATTGTATAAAAGTTAGTACGATCGTGTGGCAATTCAACAACAATGTCCGAACTTTTTGGTGATCGTAACACGATTCATCACGTGAAGACCACGTGAAAGCCTAGCGCCGAAAAGGTGAATTGTCAGAAGAGTGAAGGAGCGAACACACGGTGCAACATTGCGCGCAATATCGTAGGCAATGTTGCTGAAGTAGGATCTTTTTCTACTTCAGCAATATTGCGTGCGAAAAATTACGTCTTGTGACCTGGATCGTAACATTAATTGCCTGCGACATTGCGCACAATGTTGCACCGTGCGTCCTCAGCTTGAAACTCTATTGTTTTATCTTCAAATTTAGATGCATCGTGAATAAGCAACATGCGGTTTTTACCTTCATGAAGTCCTCTAGTTTGTTGTAGGGATAATCCCAGGGGTTAGAGTAGGATCTGAACGCTTCATCCAAATCAACAGGATCAATAATGTACCCATCATCGGTAACAGTCTTCAGAAGCATCCCCTCAAACGCATATTGCTTCAAAACATGATCCAAGATGGCGGGATCCACCGATTTTGACATGAGGAAGTGACGTAATTCGTTGGCACGCGCAGCGCGCTCGGCCGTTTCCCGCCCATTTGGTTTTGGTAAATCCTTCAAGGCGCTTTTTGGAAAGAGCTGAAGCATTTGAAGCTGAGCTTGCAGAGGATCGAGGCCATTCTGTGGCTGGAGGTGATGAGCTTGTGACGTCAATGCATCTCCATGGTGAAGCATGATTGGCACGTTGGAATTTGTAGTTTTCTTATCTTCTTGTGGATTCCCCGAAAAGATTGTCTGCAAAAAATAATTTAACAAAATATTTAGCTGTGTGGTAAAACACAAAGCAATTTTTTCTTGCAACTAGCACCATAATGCTCAGGGGTGCGCAATTTTCATTGCAATTTGCAATGTTGAAGATAGCTTTCTGAAAAGCAGAAAATCCCAACGCATTTTTGCCGTTTCAGAGGTTTTCACACTCGATCGTAAAGTGACCGAAATAGTAGACGTAAGGGGAAAAAATCCTTCTGATCATTGCTTATGATTATGATGCTGTTATATATGATGCACCTTACGACGGACTCTAGACTACGATTTTTGAATTTTTTCTTTTTCGGTCCAATCAAAGATTGAATCCTGAAGTTCAAAGATGCTAATTTTAAAGGATTTTCACCGTGCGGTTTTTGTGTTATGATTTTTTAAATGAAAAACTTTGCATACATTTGAAGTGTTCCATCGTTGTCATAGCAACGTGTTACGTCATATTTTTACTTTCATTCCAATATTTACTTTATGGTCTTTCGTCTTCTGAGTCAACTTACGGTCATATGTTAGCCATATAAATTTTTCAGGGTCATTTTTGTGTCTATATGCAAGTTCAAAAACCCTTTCTAGCCTCCTTAAGCTAGTCTCGTACTTTTTTTTCCGCAAATTCAATTGATTCGTGCTGCTGTATTACTGAACTGACTGAATAAAACACGTTGTATTTGTTATTTCCAATACCTTTTTGTCGTCTTCAGTCAGGGCAAGTTTGCCTGCCTTGCTGTCAATATGAGCAGCCAATAAGTGATTCAAACCATCGTCACGTGGAGGCACTTCCTTATCAAGAGGGTTGTTCTCATCTACCGTAGCAGTTACCTTAGTTGAAAGCAATAACAAAGATATCAGTTACAATCCAATTATGTGAAAAAATACTTAGCAGTGGCGTACGTTGCTAACGCGTCGTCTTTCACATGTCTGTCATGTCTGTCATGTCTGTCATGTCTGTCATGTCTGTCATGTCTGTCATGTCTGTCATGTCTGTCATGTCTGTCATGTCTGTCATGTCTGTCATGTCTGTCATGTCTGTTAATTGACAAGTCATCATCTCCGTCCGTACTAGTTAACGCGCGCGGAATAAAGCACAGGCAGCCCAACCTGGACCAGGATCACAAGTGCTAGACGAAGGACTTTTCCAACAGTCTTGTTTCCCGCCAATTTTAGCACCGAAAAACGGGTTGCTGAATTATGCTCGCGCTTTTTATCAACGTACGAAAGTTTAGCGCGCGCTACAGAAATACACGCCATTTTTGGCGCGAAACGCAAATGAAAATCCTGCAAGAGGAACAAGTCGACTTCTCGCGACTTCGACGTTCACTATGGTAACTCTGTGAGTCTCAGAGTGGTCGAATTGTAGCAAGTCTAACACTCTAGGGAATGCTTGCAAACCATAAAACACCTAAGACTACCCCCTAGAGTCTGACCATTTCATCCTCACTCCTCTCCCTGTACATTTATTTTCGGCTGAATCTTTGGCACGTTTCCATACCTGTTCCAGTAGACAGTGTAGTATGAGAGGGACACTATGGCTGTCTGTAGGGACTGTATCCATCAGATGCTTGTAGTAACGGGTATCTACCTCTACTGGAATAGGGGCCTGTGTTTCAGGAGCTATGGGACATAAACAGTTTAGTCAGAATAAGAGAATATGAAGTACGAGAGCACATCTCCCATACATAGGTTTATTCCCATGAAAATGATTTGAAAAACTATTTTTAGTTCCGCCTCACAGCTATATTTAGCTGCATGCACAGCCTAAACTAAATCAGGAATCCCATGATAAAATATTTCAGGCTGCTTGCAGAACCGAATATAGCTGCATGTGAAGCTAAAAATAGATTTTCAAATAATTATTATTATGGTGGGTGGGTGGGTGGGTGGGTGGGTGGGTGGGTGGGTGGATGGGTGGATGGATGGATGGATGGATGGAATAATAAATCCAAACCTTCATTTAAATAAGAGTATCCCCTTTAGTACAGACTGTCAGTACTAATAATAACAGCGACACTAATGTTTAAAAAAATCAAATGAGAAAAGGTATAGATTCAGAGCTCCAAGATCTAACCTTGTACTCCCGTAACTGACTGGGATGATAGTAAATCAGTGACAGAAGGAGCTACAGCTGTTGTTTCAGCACCAGTCAAGGAATGAACAGGTACATGGAGAAGCTTCATAGATTCAAGGTACTGTTTGTACAGTACAAAATGATCTAGCATGTTATAACATGTTACAGCTACATCTTCAAACAGAATGGTTCCAAAATCCACCTGAAATCAAAAATTATACTTGTTTCAAAAAAGGCACAATTCTTCATTTGCACATAATTTACCTCTACTCGGCATGTTTATGTTACTTAACAAAAGAATGCTGACTACAAAACTGTGCAGCTTTGAATTCTCGTACAATGTTATGTTGCAAATTGAATAGTAAATATTGCTCATAATTTTATCATAGCAGATTTCATATGACTGTGAATAGCTCACGGCATGAACGCAGTCCTGACAAAAAGTCAGCCAATCAAAAGATCTAGAAAACCTCACAGTCATGGCAACACACACACATGACACTGAATTTTTTCAGTCATAGGAAGTCTGCTCTTTCACCCTGCACACCATATTTTTTCAAAGTATAGATCTAGAGGGCTTTTATTTCATGCAGAATTTGTTACACCCTGGTTTGTTGCCCACCTTTTTCTCCTCTTCTAGTTCTTGCAGACTGAAATCAGGTACATCTTTGTCCTTGACCAACACCTCATACTTAGCTATGTCTTTCAACTTGTTGCCAGACTGCGCCTTAAGGACAATGTTATCGGATTCAGTCCAAAAAGTGTGGAGTTGTTTTTCCATTTCTAACTTTTTGGCCTTTTCTTCTTCTTCTTTCATGGCCTTCTCTAATACCTCTGGGTCCTGTTCCTATAAAAGAGAGGTTAGTGTTGCATTATTAGATTTTTCCATTAAATCTCTAGATGTAACCACCAACATTATTATCATACATCATCATCACCATTACCAACAACATTTCATAATCATCATCATCACCATCATCATCGTTTACCATTATCATCAACATTTCATCATCATTGTTATCCTTTGCAGTTTTCATCATCATCATCATACAGCACCATCACCATTGTCATCATCACCATTGTCATCATCATCACTACCATCAACATTTCATCATCATCATCATCATCCTACAGCACCATCGTCATCATTACCATTATCATCAACATTTCATCATCATCGTTATCCTTTTCAGTTTTCATCATCATCATCATCATTATCACTGCAGTTTTCATCATCATAGCAGCAACATACCTCAGTAGCTTGCTGTTCTTCTGTTACTTCTACTTCTTCCTTCTTGCTCTCAAACTTATCATACGTTTCTGACTTTGTGCAGATGATGGCATCAATATTGATACCAAGATCAGCCATGTAATTAATGACAGGAGCCATCCAAATGCCGTGGATCAAGACATAGTGTTGTGGACTACCTTCACCATCAGGTTCATCATCTGTCAATCATATATTCAATAATGATTCACAATCGTCAGACTTAGTCTATACCATCCTGCAGTAACTATATACTAGTGACCTAAAGATTCCTTGAAATTATGATTGCAATTTGGGTGGCAAGAGGTAGGGCACTTATTTTAGGATATTCCTTGGTGGTGAGGCAAGGAGAGATTTGTATGGGAGAATTTAAAAAGACTTTAGAAATACTTGGAGAAGTGTAGTTTGAATGAAGAGGAGAGGGAGGGAATTCCATAAGATCGTACTGTAGCTTTGGTGTGATGATGTATTCATTTAAGCATCTGGAGGCGGCTAAATAAAGGGAAGCAGGACAACCAAGGTGTGGGGTGGTGTAGTGTGGTGTGGTGTCTGGATTCAGGAGTAGGTATGTCATATCCTTGTTAAAAAAAAAGGAATTCTAGGGATTTATAATTATTTACATACCAATAGCCTTAAAGGTGTCTTCCACATCACCCCTTTTCTTTAATTTAGTATCTTTCTTTGGTGATGGCGGCAAGTCTGCTTCCTTCTTTCCTTTCTTCTTTCCTGGTGACTTGGACCTACTTTTACCAGAAGGGCTCCTTGATTTCTTTCCCTTGTCATCTTTCTTAGCTGATTCTGCAGCTTTGGCTGCCTATTGTACATTCAAAGTGTAAGATAAAAATGACCAGCAGATAATGTGTATATGAGTGTGTGAGTGTGAGGGGGGTTGGGGGGAGGGGGATAGGAGGCTGGGGGGGGGGGGGCTGACCTATAGCCTCATGAACATATGAACAGCATGTCAAATCACTGTACAGTATTTTTGGCTGGTTCATAACCTTATGTTTGAGTGATTTGATCACATAGATAAATAGGGAGCGGCAACTGGACTTTTGGATATACCACTACTTTTGTAAAAAAATATATGCTACAATATTGAACATGAGTGAAAACAACTGAGAACAGTGACATGTACCTTATTTGCATTACCATACCACTTTTTAGTGTCATTCAATACAAATACATAGAGATTATCACATGTTAAGAGCCTGATATCGTTTCTATTCACGAGTTTCCCGTGCATATTGCGAACAAGCAAGTTCACGGGCAAGTGAGCGATATGATACAGAAAATGAGTGAATAAAAATGATATCAGCTCTTAACATGTAATAATTTGTTTATGGACTCTGAAGATGACTTCCGCACAGGTTGTCGAAACGTCAGTCACATCAAACAGTCCTTCTCAGGACTACATCCACCCGGATGATCATTATACAAATATTGTCTCTTCGAGAAATATTGTTACTTTGAAAAATAATTTGTTTATTACACATTAAGGGTCGATTATACATTATTACATATTGCGAGATTTTATTGGACAGTTTGCTGTGAAGTGATATCGTATCACTTCACTGATATGGTTTTTATTCACAGCTTTATTTCACGGATATTGACCCTAAATGCATAATAAAAAGTATTACCCACATACATGTAAGCCATCACAACTTGATCTTATTTACCTTTCTCTCCTCTTCTCTTCTGTCCAAATCCTTCTGTTTTATTTGAAGTAGTTTAAATTTGACAAGCTTTGCCATCATCGAAGGAAGAATTGTTTCTCCCTGATCAAGAACTGCTTTGGCCTGCTCGCATACTTCAGAGAATGCAGGTGCTTTGGATGTTGTTGCTCCTTTTCCTTTCCCTCCTGTTTGAGCTTTTCCAAAATCCCTGGCCTGGAAGAGATTAGATCCAGAATTTTAGTGACCCAAAAACGGGTCATTGAATCATGCTTTATCAACGTACGAAAATCTAGCATGTGCTACAGATTAAATACACATCAATTTTGGAGCAAAACGGAAATGAAAGTCCCAAATTTATCTTTTTTTTTTCATTGACCAGCTCTTATTTTGAGCCCTGAGTCCTGCAAGAGAAACAAGTTGACCTCTCGTGACTTCAATGTTCGTTTTGTTTTTTCTTCTTCTTTTGTTTTCTTTTGCTTCACTCATGACTCTGTGAGTCTCAGAGAGTTCGACTTGGAGCAATAGGAAAGACGAAGGACTAGCGTCCGAAACGTCAGTAAGTGATCTCTCTTATTTTTTACGGTGTAAAATTTAACTTTTTATCCTAACTGTAAACATGTTTCCTCATTAGCCAGGGCTTAAGGTCTTGAAAAAAAACCCACTGATTTTTAAGGTCCAAAAATCATATCTGGGTCACAGAACTAGGACAAGGGATGAAAGATTTTGAGCCAAAGGCTTAAACCATGTATATATTTTCTAAGCACTCACATCTTTCATGAGCCCTTCTTCCGTGATAACACTAAACATTTTCCTTAGTCCAGTGGACACAACGTCAGATAAAACATCAAGATACGCATTGTCTTCTTGCTTGTTGGGCGCGATAAAACACACACAGGACCTCCAGGACTCCTACATTATAAAGAAAAATGAGTAAGTAATGTCTTCTGCCTCTAAATTTGTGAATGGAAATAGTATGAGAAGCTCAAAAGTGAAAATTACTAGAAAATTAATGCGAAAGTTAAAAAACTTTGGCCAAGATAGTTTGAAAGGTGTAACTGTATTTACCTCGTTGAAAGGTGCTTGAACGAACTCAGTTTCCCATTTACTTATTTCATTAGTCGAAGCACTCTTTCCTCTTTTGGATTTTGACATATTCACAGCAATAAGATTTACCGAATTAAGAAATAAAAAGGGTTTTACTTTGTACAATTCTTGTCAACTTGTCCGCCATTTTGAAGTTTGTTTTCGTTGCCACGCGCAACGGTTTATCTCCGGAGACTGGTGATGAGGAACATTTTCCTCCAGAGACAAATGCATACCAAGGTTTTATGTCCTTATTGTTTATATAATTTTTTATTCATTTATTCTTCCACAAAAACATGAAAAGCTTTCTCTTCATTTTCCTCTTGACGTTTTTGAAATTGCTTTTAGAATTTTTTAAACATTATGCACTATTTTAAAATTATTTGGAAATAACCCCAATGAAAATGTAGGGGTGTAATTCCTGAGAAAGACCCTCAGCTTTAAAACATTATCCTACTATCATTTTTAAAATGAATTCAAGAAATTACTTATGAAGCAAAAATTTACTCTAAATATATTTCACACCTCCCATCCCTAGCCCTCCACTCTCGAAATTTCGTCGACCGAGCTCAAACACGTGCTTCGTGATTGCTCATATACAAAATGAGTACATTTTAGCCAATCAGATTGAAGTACCGTTCTCTAACTCGGCTTGTGATTGGCTAATATTTGAATCAGCCAATAAGAGAGGGAAGACTTGACTTCAAATCCCTTCGTCTCTTTACTTCTTTGTCATTTGACTTTCCTCGATACTTTATGCGAAGAAATTCTGTTCAAAAACAAAATTTGTACATCTTTTGCTACAATATTTAAAGCTCTAAAGTCATAAACATGGATGAGAACGCAGGACGTATTCGTGCATTTAAAAACAAGGGCAAAGACTGCTCGGTAAGATCACTAAACCTAACGAGAAGAGAGCTGAAAGTTGCACATCTTTGTCTCAAATTTTGTTGACTTTGTGTTTAAGTTAACTTTGTTTTACTCTGTTTTTACAGGAGATGAGAAGAAGAAGAAATGACGTAACTGTAGAATTAAGGAAGGTGTGTAAAAAACAATATATTCTTCATAAAGTTCTTATAGCTATTTGTTTGGAAAGCGTGCGAGAAGAAAGCGACTTTTGTCAACCATGGCACCGGCTTTTAAGACTTCAAAATTTGGCGTGCAAGCTAAATTATTGCCATAAAAAGCATAAATAAGTTAGTTGATTTAATGTTCTCATGCCGAACTTTAAGCTTTAGGTTGTATTTAAGGGTTTAGAACTTCTTCCATGGAAGCCGAGACTCGAACAGCGATCGAGATCTCGTACGCTCAGAAATTTGTATAAGAATTTCCCGGTTGTGTTTCAGCAAATGAGTAAGCTTAATGCCGAATCCAAACAAAAATTTCCCTATAAAATCATCTTACTATACGCTTATCGTGTTTTTTGCATGAAATTTATATCCTTAACGGCATTTCAAAGCCGCTTATCAGATTTCATTGGGAGAGGGGGACGGGTAGCCTATACTTTGTGGTGGGGTTGAGAGGGGGGGTCAGCCAATTAATTTCAGAATTAGCAAATTATTAATTTTGGATTTTCATTTACATTTATCTAAGAAGCGAAGTCTTCACTACAATAGAAAAGACAGAAGGACTGTAGATCAGCACATGTAGTTGCCAAGATTGTAAAAAATTTGGTTAACAGTCAAGCCAAGAACCCCAAAATCTCAAAACATCTTTAATTTTTCAATTATGAGATTGATAACTAGTTTGTAATTTTTACAGGCCAAAAGAGATGATCAGGTCCTGAAAAGACGCAATCTCAATGAACTGGAAACCAGTCCCTTGAAAGAAGTCAATTCCCAACAGGTAAAGTTGGCAGCATCTCTTGATGTCAATCATATTGGGAAGGTAGGGTAGGAATGTAAATTGGTGGGGGGAGGGGGGGGGGGGTGCAAATGAAAATCAGGTTAGGGGCTATAATCTCCCTGAAGCCCACTGGTTGCTATAATTATGTTCCTGAATATCTCAATTTTTTAGCTAGTCTTCTAACATTATACATATATCTTAATTTCACTGGTGTTATTAATTTTTTCAGGTCATACAGATTTTGCCGCTTCACACAGTTTATCAAGTGAGTGTTGGCCTTATCAATGACATGTGACTGTGTAACATACATTATTATAAAGGCATTTTGTTACAACCTGTCTACAATAGTTTCTTTTCTCTTGTGTTCCAGAACTTACAAACTGGAGAGGACAATACAATATTCTTGAGCATTCAGTCAGTAAGGTAGGGATAAATTATTGATAGAATAAAGGTACATATAGGAGGTCATGATCACAATTATAATGAGAGTGTTACTGGTGTGTCCCCTACTTGAGTGGAGTGACTATTTGAAATCTTTACATTTTGTAGAAAGATGCTGTCTAAAGAGAAGAACCCACCTGTGGATGATGTAATCAAGTAAGACACAATTGTTAACATATATTAATATACTATATAATATATCTCAAAAAACGTTGTTGGTCAGAGATCTGAAATAGGTGATCTGAGTCAACTAAACAAGACTTTTGTGCTTCTATGTTTTCTGGCTAAATGCAAAAAGAAAAAGTACATTCCTAACTCAAAGGTCATGCTCCATATTCCAATCTAAAAGCCGGCTGTATTGTTTGGCTGTATTAAATTTTGCTGCATGTCACTTGGTCCACCTACAACGTTTTTTGAAATAGGTGTATATTAATTTTAGTAAAATAGTGTAGAGTTGAGATTCAAACCTTACTATTTTCATTTTGTTTCTAGAGCTGGACTTGTTCCATATCTGGTTAAATACTTGGAGCGTTTTGATTTGTAAGTGGTGAATGATTTTGCATAGCGTTTAAATGTCAATAGACCTCTTTACTTTCAGTCTAATGTTTTACCATTTCAGACAATTCAGGCCATTCTCTTGAGAATAAAAATCTTTGTTTGAGTTGTATCCATATTCATGTGTCTTCTCATAAATGCGCAGCCATTAAACAAAGAAATTATTCTCAAGGGAATGACATGTGGTGTGAAATGAGAAAACTTTATATCCAAACTAAAAAGCTCTATTATATTAAGCTTTCCTTACCAACCCTCCTTGTAAAAAATGACAGTGCCAAGTATGTACCAAGAATTTATCAATGAAACTAATACTTTGGTGCTCTACAGTCCTCTTCTCCAGTTTGAAGCTGCATGGGCACTCACTAACATTGCTTCTGGTAACTCAGACCAGACAAGGACTGTAGTTGAACAGGGTAAGAAACAGAACGGTAACTTAGAGCAGATTTCGTATGACTGTAAAAAGCTCACAGCACGAATGTGGTCATGAAAAAACTTCAGCCAATTAAAAATCTAGACAAGGCATGCACACATACAGCACCGAACTTTTCAAGGTCATACCATGAGGTTCACTCTACACACACACACACACTACTAGCATCTAATTTAGAACCTACAACACCCAACTCACATGTATGTTAATTTTTACAGAGGGAGGAAAACTGTAAAAACCAGAGAAAAACCCTCATGGCAAGGGAAAGAGCAACACATCAAACAAAGAGCTGAGGGCTCAGACCTAGACTACAACAGTGAATGAGCAAACAAGTCAATCACTTCAGATTATACATTAGTTAACTATCTTGTAAACTACGTTATAACTGTTGCTATGTACATTGGTTAATTTTCTAGGAGCATTACCACTTTTTGTGAAGCTGCTGTCCTCACCTCATATGAATGTTTCTGAGCAAGCTGTCTGGGCACTTGGCAACATTGCAGGTATTGTAATACCTTTATAATAGTTTGAGTAATGTAAAGGATACCCTGCATCCTTGATTGAATGCTTTGTGTGTGACTTGTGAACTGATATATGAAAAGTGGTAAATGTTCTAATGTTTGTATGCTATTTCAATGGAAATTTATTTAGGTGATGGCCCAATGATGCGCAATGCAGTTATTTCAACTGATGCTTTAGGACCACTATTAGCACTCACTGCTAAACCAAATTCTGTAAGTATTGGAAAAGTCAGTAAATTCTGAATTTTTTTCAAGTCAATGGTAAATGTCCAGCCAAATTTGGTACTTGACCAGTCAAATATGGTTTTGAACAGACATATTGATGGGTCATATTTGTAAAACATAATGAAATATCATACGCCAGACATCTTGACCAGCATATGACTGGACGTTATTTTTAGCCCTGTTTTCTAATGATTATTTTATGAATGGTAAATAGCAAAAAGTCTTTTTTATTCCATTTCAGGTGCAGTTTCTGCGTAACGTCACCTGGACATTATCTAACCTTTGCCGTAACAAAGACCCTCCTCCAGAAATCTCAGCTGTCAAAATGGTATGACTGGTTTCAAACAGCAAAACAATCATTTTTGGCATGTGAATAATTGCCACTTTTCCATACATCCCATCTCTTCTTTCATTCCTATTATCTTGGAGTCCAGATTTTTTGTGTTTATAGGCTAGAATTTAACAAAGTCCTTCATTTCCATAGTTCATGCATGCTATAATAAAACAGACAGTCCAACTATGAGTACACTCACTGGAACTTTGCGCTGGATGAGGGACTTTCCAACTCTTTTTTGGCCAATTTTAGCGACCCAAGAATGGGTCACCAAATTATGCTCCACTCTTGCATGAAACACAAATGAAGAACAGTAAACCTCTTGCAACTTCAAAGTTTGCTTCTTTTTTTTTTTTTTTTGATTCCTATATGCTTGTGTCTTTGTCTCAAGTCTCGGATAAGGGAGGTCCACTTGGAGCATATCTGGGTGCACAGTTATTGTTAAATTTTAGTTATTGCTTAATGCTAATGCTCAATTATTTTCCAGCTGTTACCAACTATTGTTCAACTACTTCACCATGACGACAAAGAGGCAAGGAAATTTCAATATTTTGTTTGGTTTCATTTTGTAGCTTTTCCCCTTATTTTTGAAATGCTATAATATTATATTTTCAGGTTCTAGCTGATACTTGCTGGGCCTTATCGTACTTAACAGATGGTGTGAATGACAGAATTCAGGTTCGAAAAATTATGCTGTTTAGGAAATATCCATTTCTTATTATAAGTAGAGGAGACTGTTTGCTGGAATAATCTGCATATATTACCAAAAAAATCAAATAACTTCTTTTTTTTAAAGTTTTTCTCAGGGCCAGATTTTATGATTTTGTTCAGGGAGGGGTGCAGTGCTGTAGGGGCAGCTGCCTGGCATGAAAATACCAAACCAAAAGAAATTAACCTTGTGTTAGATATTTCGCACGCGCAAAGTAGGACCGGAAAGTCGGCCCAGGGAGGGGTGCAACCCTCAGAATCAAAGAAAGAAAACATTATTGTTGATTATCTTCAAAATAAAGCACAAAGTCGATCCAGGGGGTGCACACCTCTTGTACCCCTCCACTAGATCTACCCCTATGTTACCATTTCTAGCCATTTTCAGCAAAAAAATGGACTTTAATTTTGCTCATTTCCAACATCCACAGCTTGTATTGGATTCAGGAGCAGTGCCACAACTAGTAAAACTTTTAGGTTATCCTGAAGTGAATGTTCTGACTCCTGCCCTGCGAGCTGTTGGGAACATTGTTACTGGAAGAGATGATCAGACACAGGTTTGTCATTAATCCAGTTCTTCATGTCAGATCATATTAAGACTGCAATTCTCAATATTCTGCAAACTCAGACATTTCAATGGTTTGTTGTGAAATTGGCTTTTTGCATTTGTCAATCAAAGCTAATCAGTCAGTACCTATTATATTTGACGGGCTGGAGTGAAAAACCAAATTCCAATGGGAAACTCGCAACTACCAAGTTTGCCGAATATTGAGAAGTGCAGTAAGGTGTTAATAATACATGTTGATCAACTTACTTAGCTTTCTTCTCTACTTGCAATGTTCACAAATTGTTTCTCATCATTCAAAAGTCCTCATGAAAGTAATTCTTTTTGTTTTCCAGGCAATCATTGAAAGCAATGCATTATTCTACTTTAGGAATCTTCTCACTCATAAACGACCCAGCATAGTCAAGGTACTGTATCCCTCGTAATTCAAACTGTTAAAAACACTTGTTTTGTAGTATTATTAGTCATTTTTAAATTTTCTCTTTTAAAACTAGGAAGCAGCATGGGCAATATCTAATATTACTGCAGGAACAAAACTACAAATTCAGGTAATAAACTAGACTTTCTCAAAGTCCTTAGTCACCGTATTAGTTTACACGTGCTGAAAAAACACAGGCAACTCAACCAGAATCACGTGCAACTCCAAGCAGCAAGTGTATGTTCTCACTTGGAAAAGAAATAACACGAGTGCGAGAGAACAGAAGATTTTGTTTTTCCTGCATATGTTTGCATTTGTTACTCATGCTTGCATTGCTATTGTCTTAAAACCATGCAGACTTAACTTGATCTTATTAAAAAAAATTTTCTTCTTTATTTCAGTGTGTAATAGAAGCTGGTCTTATTCCTCTTGTCATTGGCATCCTAAAAAGAGCAAAAGTATGTATTTTGAGTTCATTCTTTTAAAGATTGAAAATCTAAGAATCTAAGTGCATGGGGTTTGTATAGGAAATTACACCGTTCGAGAAGAATTAATGAAAAATACCGCGCGTATTTGATGAAAGTGAATTAATACCACGAGTGCGTAGCACGAGTGGTATTAATTCACTTTCATCAAATACAAGCGGTATTTTTCATTAATTCTTCGAGAACATAGGTGTAATTTCCTGTTAATACCAAATCTATAAAAAAATACGAGTTTCTGAGAATAAAATACTGAAGTTTGTTTTTGTTCTTGAATGGATGTCAAGCATTCCGAAAGCAAAGTTCCCGGATGTGTGTAATTAATTACGCGCGAAGTTCCCGGATGTGTGCAATTAATTAATTGCACAGTATTAAGAAAAATTTCACAGTTCGTCAGCCAATCAGAATCGAGTATTTTTTATAGATGTGGTATTAAGTGTTAAAGGATTATGGACCCAATTTTCACCCCAAACCATCTGCCAACCAACTGTTGGTTAGCTGTCAACTGATTGTTGACTGTCCATCAACTGTTTGTCACCCGTTTATTACCTGTTTATCAACTGATTGTGGGCTGTTTGTGGTGCCGGTTGGAATTACAGGCTTATCGCCCACGGACTCTATCGCCCACGGATTTCGCCCACGGATAATATTACCTATCTAACATACTGTGCAGTCCAGAAACATGTACAGCACCAAATGCTTGCGATCTGCTCGCAATTCGTTTTCTCTATTGTTGTTTGCAATTTAATCGCGATCACAGTGTGCTTGGGTACAATTCTTTTCTCTTCCACTTATCAAAACTCGAAATAAGTCTATATAATCAAATATCTCCACCCTGGAAAGAAGTTCTCAAGAATGGCTAGAATCATAGCGATCTCAAAGTGTCTTAACATGACGTTACCTTAGTGCTTTAGCTTCCTTGGAATTAATTTCATTGTATTAGAAAATAAAGTAAACTTGTAACATGTAGTTTACTAAAAAAAAAGCACAGTTTAAAGTCATCTGAAGGTGTTTTCTACCAAAATCTCCTAGACGTTTTTTACCGCGTCCTTCGTTACGTCTCAGTGAATTTGAGACGCTAAACTTTCGCCAACTCGAAAAACGCTTTAAAAATCTTTTAAAGAAACTATCTAAATGTATCTTAAGCCCGCATTAATCTGTGTTACTTCCTTCTAGATGTTGTTACTCTGTCTTTTTTCTACACTTTATTACTTTGGTGTCTTTATCGGTACAGTTTGCTCTTTTGAACTTCGTTTGATTTTTTACCACGGGAAGAAGACATGATTCAAAGTACTTTCCAACTACGATTGGCTTAGATCTGACACGTTCAATCAAACGAATAGGTGATAATGTCTGGAAATCTACAACAAAATGGGCGTGCCAGTTGTTTATCTAAATTTGGAAGTCTTTCGCTGCATATTTTTTTATTTTCACTTGGTTACTGTATTTACTGTTATATTTGGAGATGTTAAAAAGACTTACACGTAGAACGGTTTTTTTAAATATGATTTAAACGATTTACTCTTTTTAGAAAGCTTACAGTTACATGTAAGCATTACATTGTTAGATTGTAAAGAAAACTCTAGTGCCGTTTGCTACGTAAGTGAATGCTCTCAAGTGTGTATGATCGGTGTCTTGAAAAGTTAGACCTCTGCACTGTATAACACTGTTCAATATGATATAAAATGGTTTTTGACTTGAATTTGGTCTTTGATTTTTAGCAAATAAGGAAAAAAAGAAGGCATTTGATCCAAGCGTTTCTTTACGATTATACATCTCAGCCGAATGACTTTTGTAAAATACGCTTTAATGCGGAATGTCATATTTGATCATTTCTACAAGGACCATTCAATCTGGAACAAGCTCTTAACTCTTGAGATGCAGATTTTTGTCTTGATTCATACTGCTGCCAAATTTCAAAAATCATGGCTTATAAAAGATTTTATGCGTGGGCGAAATGCATGGGCGATGTAGTCCGTGGGCGATAACGCTGGATACCGCCGGTTGTTATGCAGACCCTCCCCTCCATCTATCCCCTAATTAACAAAAGGTGATAATTCCTTTGAATGTTGTAGGGTGACTTCAAAGCAAAGAAAGAAGCTATCTGGGTCATCACTAACTACACTTCTGGTGCTAATCCAGACCAAGTAAGACATATATTTAGGAATGATTATTAAATTTTCTTGAAATATTCAACCTCCTGGCTGTTTAAAGCCAGGGCACAGCTAACTCACATATTGAACCCTGTAACAACCTCTGGGCTGTTCTAAGTCAGGGCATGGCTAACTCACAGATTGAACCCTGAAACAACTTCTGGGCTGATCAAAGTCAGGGGATGGCTAACTCACAGAAGGAATTGGAATTTAGCATGTTAGGGTTTCCAGAGGAAGGAATTTACCAGATAACCTTATTGTAACACCATTTTCCCCACAGCTCAAGTACCTTTTACATTGTGATGTCATCCCTCCAATGTGTGAACAGATGGAGTTCCTTGATCCAAAGGTATTTAGAAAAAATATAAATTATATTCTTTCATTGGTTAAATGTGTATAACTGTGTATAATTGAAGCAAACTATGATACTAGTTATGATCATTATGATTGTTTGTTTTGATTCATTTAATAAAATGTTTTAATTTAATTTATTTGTATTATAATTATTTTTTCTGCTTTTTTTTTCAAAGGCTTTATTAATTCTACTGGATGGCTTAAACAATATTTTCCATGTAAGTGATCGACAACCAATATTAATTTGTTTATTTGTTTCCATGACTACTGACATATATGTACCTGATTAATAATTGCATTATCTGAACTAAGATTTTTTTGTATTACGTTGCAGAATGCTTCTTCAATAGAGGAAGGTGCTGCGGAATTTGTAGCAGAAAAGTTTGAAGAGAGTGGTGGTATGTATAGTTTACATTCATCTTGCCAACTACCTTTGGC
The DNA here is from genome assembly GCA_023349425.1 of Anthopleura sola. Classification (NCBI taxonomy): domain Eukaryota; kingdom Metazoa; phylum Cnidaria; class Anthozoa; order Actiniaria; family Actiniidae; genus Anthopleura; species Anthopleura sola. Next base: position 3,056,230 of record JALHLI010000011.1, read on the forward strand.
CCCCACTATCTCTCTCTCAGTCCCAGAATAAGTTCCTACAGCACAATAGCCAGACATATAGTCTATGCTCATGATCATAAACTTGCATTTTTTTTGTAGGAATTGACATGCTTGAAAAACTACAAGAACACCCCAGGCCTGAAGTATACTTAGCCAGCAAAGCACTGATTGAAAAGTACTTCTCTGAAGGCGCTGATGACGAAGACCCCAATCTCCAACCCGACAGTACTGAGGGATATCATTTTGCTCCCCCTCAGTCAGCCCCTACCGCAGGATTCCAATTCACCTAATGAGGACAACAACTTAATGTTACTCTATTCCATACGTCCTCTTGAATATTGTAAATATTATCGTAAGAATAATACTATATAGTTATCATGAAATTGTGCTCATATTTGATACATGATCTCACAGATAGAGCAAGCTTTGCAAGGTAGAAGTGATTGAAATTTTGTACAGAATTTTTCATATTGATATTGTTTGGTGCCTTAAAAGTAGATGTGTTGTGTAATGATCAAATGTATGGTAGAATTTATCATAGTATAATAAGTATAATATGGAATATTTGGCTACTAAAGTGTCAAATGAATTACCAGTAGTGTGTAAAGCTTAAGGGAAACGAATGAACATACTTGGAATGAGCTTTTTGTTTAACACAATTCAATGCATAAGAACAGAGTTAAACAAAATAAAGATTCATAATATTGCAAATGAATTTTCTGTTTCTTCTCTCATAACTATTATGTGTGGCATCATGAAAGCTGAAATCAATTAAGTAACAATGCACATAAGAAGTAGGCAACTCTCTATTGTTCTGCGGCAATAGCAACTTCCCCACATAAGAATGTCTTAGTTTTCAGACTGAAAGTATATCAGCCTATAGGTAACACATTTTAAAAATAAAATGTGCAAAAACTCTGTTTTGGAACAAAGTTTCTTTTGTACTAAAAGATCTCGTCCAATCATAAGCGCTCAAAACAATAGCCAAAACACGTTTATAATTCCATATGTTCCCCTCGTAGAAATTTTGATATTTAAAGGCTCAGGTTTGATTTCATTGCTGCCATATTCAAAAAGGGTCCATTGGTTACAACATCAGCTGGTTAGGTCAGTCAGTGGGGTCTTGAAAACTGGTAGACTAAATTAATGATAGCCTGAGTAGGTACTGGCAGTACATACGAGAGGAGGAGTGCGCAGGCTAAATTAATGATGGGATGGGATGGGATGGGATTTTGGACGTATGTAAATTAGAATAATTCAAACAGGGAAATTTGTTCTATTTACAGTGATTTACTATAAGCAAATCTTTGTTGACAAAACTGTTTACATCATAATAATATCTAGTAAAATATATAACAATATAAATTCCAAAGTACTCTTTGGACTACTCAGCTGTTTTCATGGTTATGCAGTAATTTAACTAGAATATAGACAGCTTGAACCTTCCCTGCACTTTTGAGATACCAATCTCCATCTGTGGAGAGGTATGGATATTTTCTGGAACTACTCTAACCCCTTGCAGCTAGCCTCCTGCGCAGCCACTGTGAGGCGACGGGAACCGGAAGCGCCTCAAAGCGGCTGCGCAGGAGGCTACTTGCAGCACGTCACAATGCAGCTTAATTTGGAGGACAAAACAATAGGTTCCAATTCTCAGGAGATTGAAATTCTTTTGCTACGTCCTCCATGAGCTGCTTTGAAGTCACTTGAAAGGGGTCTATATAAACCTCTCAGATCCACCCTTTGGAAATATTAATCCCCCTCAGTGGGGGTGGTATGGATATTTTCTGGCACTACACAGACCCTTCTGACAATGCCTCGGAAATTCCAATCATATGGCATGGGAAGGTATGGGTAATTCAGATCCACACTATACACCCTTGAACCCTTCCCACCCCTTGGAAATTTCAATCCCACTCAGTGGATGTATAATAGGTAATTTTGGATCTACTTCACACACCTCTGACCCTCTACTCTCTTAGACATTTTAATCCCCATCTTTTGGTAATGTGGCTAAACAAAAAACTTAGGCAAAGTTAAAGTCGAGGCATGCTAATCGGCAGCTGTTTGCAAGATAATCAGGCCGTTTAATATGTGGGACTTGTAGGTTCAACGCAGCTCATGCAGGCCCCATTGCTCTTGGCGCGATATCTGAGGTGATTTGTCTGACCAGCGGTCAGTCATACAAATGCAGGGCGGCCCTATGTCTTTGCAGGGCCCACATGTGCTTTGCTTGTGCAGGATCCACTATCTTGTTGTGCATGCTTGAGCTGTGATATTGGGTTTTGCCCCACCCACCTCTCCCTGGTTAGGAATCATAGGGTGAGTATACATTCCACTGACTGTGGTCAGTGTGACAGGTGCCAGGTGGTGGACTGTGGATGGCTACCATGGTCACCTCCTTGCTGCCGGGGACAGCTGCATCCCTCGTGGTGGCTTTTGGGCACCTACCCCAACCTCATCGCCGATGAGTTTAAGTTATGTACATGTTATACTCTCATTGCAATAATTAGATAAGTCTTAATGAACTTGGAAAAGTCGCAGCTCTACTAAAAGTGCCATTTGGTGGATATCAAGGATATCATCCAATAAACCTGTTTACCTCCGGCATAACGTTTCCCATTTCAGACCATGTGTCATTCCCTTGATAATAAGATTCTTTGTTTCAGTTGTATCCATATTCATGTGTCTTCTCATGTGCAAATGTTAAACAAAGAAATGATACTCTTGGGAATGACACATGGTCTGAAAAGAGAAAACATTTTAGAGGTCTATTGAAGAGTTCAAGTCAAATCAAACAGTAACATTGAATCTAACTAGTCTCTTGTGACTGCTTGAACCTGATAGGGCTAAACCAACACCAGCTTGACACATCTTTCATATGATGCCAAATTTTATTTCTTTAAAGATTTCCTTATTAATGCCAATCTCTGCAAAAATGAAAATAAAATAAAATGGTCAATGTTTAGCATAATAGAATAGAATAGTATTTTATTCAGGACGCAAATTATCAGTGACATAGAATAAAAACATTTAAGAGAGCCAAAGCAGAAACTAACATGCAGCTAAAATAAATAAATTAAATAAGCATCCCGAAAGGAAGTTTGGAGGTTAGCCCTATGTGAGAACTCCCTAAACGTGAAACGTACACACAGACGAAGCAGCAGCAGTGATCTATGATCTATATCCCGATCGCCATCCCCAACCAACAGCGACACAGTCCCGGACGGATACCCCTACCCATTATTTTTTTGATGTTATCATACTTGAGCATGCCCCATCACCAGTACCTGTGCATGCATACTCAATCAGGGAACAGGAAAAACTAGAATTTAATCAGCATTTATTTTATGCTGGCCCATAATCAAATGTGGTTAAAAATGTGATGACTCAACCCCAGCTTTGAAGCAAAATTGCAAAGATGTTAGATTTTCTGTTTTATAGATAGCCCACCCTCTTCAAGGAGCTCAAAATTATGTGGCCCACCCCCTGTTTTTGTCGCCCCCCCCCCCTTGAATTTATGACCGGTCCCTCATCCACTTCTTTTTCATAGTAGGTAGCCAGACAATCAGAGTGTTATAAGATTATTTGGATCATGATTGCTAAGGATAACATAAATGCACAAACACCCTATAAACGCATCAAGCATTCCGTACTACTGCTCTAAGCGCATGCTCAGGGGATTAAAAAGTGGGATAATATTTTGTAAAACATGTTAAAAAACTCATGAATAATTAATGAGAAAAACACAATAGAAATCATTGTCCGTGGAGGAGGTTTTATATCTGATAAAACATCCTCTTCATTTGCATAAACTTTAACTCGGATTTTCTCTGGTAAACTTGGTTCATTCGTGAAAAATTCAGTAGAAAATGCGAAGATACACCTCAAGGTTTTTTAAGCTGTTCAATAAACTCGCAGATCGTATTTTATCGGGCTTAAAACCACTCGGCTTCGCCTCGTGTTTTAAATCCCAATAAAACACTCCTGCTCGTTTATTAAACAGTACTTATAATTTAGTTGTATTTTTCTTGTCAAACACAATTTTCACTAAATATTCAAGATCACATACCATTAAGCGAATTTTGAGTCAAATATACCAAAAAATTGCCCCACAAAATATCATCCCACTTTTTAATCCCCTGAGCATGCGCTTAGAGCAGTAGTGCAGAATGCTAGATGTGTGTATTAAGCCCTAAGAGGTTTAACAAACAGAAAACTCATACCTGTTTGTGAGCTTCTGTTGTGGCGGCTTTCTTGTAAGGCCTCAGCTCATCTGCACCGAAACCTGGAATCCACATGTTCCAGCATCGTTCTGATCAAAAACAAAATGATTCAAGAAAAATCCAGAAGACATTACTGAACATTAGAGTGAAGGCATTAAACCCGTGAAATAAAAATTGCTTGTTAAGGTGTAATAGTCAAATAGACACAAAAAAATAATGGAATTAGTGTCTACTAAAGTGTATCAGTCTAATATCTATTTCACGGGTTTGGTGACTTCACTCTAGTTGGCCACTTTACTTCTACTCAATTTCTCATTTCAGTCCCTGCCATTCCCTTGAGCATTATTTCTTTGTTGAGAAGCTCAAGTAGATATTTATAACACATTTAGGGTCGATATCCGTGAAATAAAGCCATGAATAAAAACCATATCAGTGAAGTGATACGATATCACTTCACGGCAAACTCTCCAATAAAATCTCGCGATATATAATAATATATAATCAACCCTAAATGTGTAATAAACAAATTATTACATGTTAAGAGCCTGATATCATTTTTATTCACTCGTTTTCCATATCATATCGCTCACTCGCTCGCGGACTTGCTTGTTCACGATATGATGGGAAACTCTTGAATAAAAACGATATCAGGCTCTTAACATGTGCAGAGGAGGGTCCAGGGTTATCCCATGATGCATTGCGTTTCATAGTATATTATCAATTCTTTTGTGACGTCATCACTTTGTTTGAGCAGACTCTGAGTAAAGATCACCATGGCGGAGTTTAGTTCAGTTGCTGAATACTTGGCATCTTTCCCAGAATGTTTCCTTATTTTACGTTCACTGTGTATCGAAAGACAATTTTTATGTTTCTATACCCGCCTTGGAAGAAGTTGAAGTTGTTTTAAGACTGATTCATGTCAGTTTTCTGGATAAATTTGAGAGAAAGAGACGAGTGACAACTGTTCAATGGACTCATTGTGCAACAAAGTGTGTATCCCAGCGCTTATTTTCCTTATTTCAGTAGCTATCATATGGATAAGTTATAGATTTATTACTTTTCTTGTCGTTTGTGTAAAATATACTGGGATTTGACTCAACGTCCGTTTATTATTTATACATTTCCAATGCTCAGTTCTTCGCGAAGTGTCAAAAAATGGCTATTTTCAGAGGTCCTAAACTGATCTAAAACCTGGAGTACTTTCATGTACGAGTATGAATTAACCCTTAAGCTAAGATATGATGGTATTAAAATGAAAAATACTCGTATATTTCCTGAGAAATAAGCGTTTTGCCTACAACATCTGGCACTTGAATATTTGAAGCGTAGCCAGCCGCCTTTCTAAAAGATCAAATTTTACCATGAACCATTCCAAATATATCATTACCTTTTGGTGTAAACATAAGTAGGATTGTTAAAAAACAACACACCTTAACCCTACTTTCATAGTTCATGATTTTGTTGATTAATCATGGCTTTAAAAACGACTTTGTATTCGATTCTTCAACACCGAGATGGTTCAATGTTTACAATTGGTAAGCGCTATGCATCATGGGATAACCCTGGACCCTCCTCTGTAACATGTGATAATCGCTATATACTCAACCAGAAATATCAAGGTCTATTTACAAGGAGAAATGTGATTAAACTTTTGTGGTGATTTGCAGGTACATTACCTAAGTGAAGCTGTACATCTTTGACTTCTAATGTATTTGACTTGCGATGTTTGGCTATCTGACATGATGCATTTACAACATTCTCAATAAAATCATCAGCAATTTGCAAAAGAAGCTGCAAGGCAACAGGAATTATCAGTAAAATCTAATACTAGGAAACTACTATGAAATGTATATGTGATCGAATAGAAAACTACTGTAGTCCTACATTAATTTTGGAAGGGGTTGCTATATGTTCATGTATGTGGACGCCTGGCCAAAATTGGTAGTTGTCCAGAGGAATGCCTCTTAGGCCAGTCCCCTTAACCAGTCACATTGCCTGGTTACATGTTGATTATCCAATGTGGCCAGTCATCATGTCTGGTCGAAACCATGTGGTCATAGGCAGCAGCTAGAGCACCTTCCCTCACCCCACTTTAGATTTTGCGGGAGCCAAGACCCTCAAATTTTTGGGATGATTAATTTCAAATCCCCAATTGCAATTTGCTTGTTTGAGCACTTGTAAATCTTGAAATCTTTTTTGGTGATTGTGGTTATTATCTTTTTTTTTTGCTTCGACAATTTTGGCAATTTTAGCTATACCACCGACCCCCCCCCCCCCCCCCCCACTTTATATGTCTTACATCTTCTACATCGTCATCCATTTGTTCCTGGGGATCTATTTCATGTAGTAGCTCTTGTATTCTTCTCTTGGTTAAAGGTTGCTGTGGTTGTGGGCTGGATGTTTCAACCCGGTTTGTTATCCCTGGTGATGATGACATAAGTGCAAATAAGTGATTAATTGTTACAAACTTTTACATTGTGTTTAATTAAGTTTCTTTCTTATTTACTTGTTCTATTCAACACACCAATGCAGTCCTAACTAACAGTTAGTCATGATTATAGTCATTATTATGAATGGAAGGATGAATGAATGAATGCATGAAATAATGAATGAATGAAAAGATACACAACAGGGCTCAAAATAATGGCCAGTCATACACAGTCAAGATGTTTGGCATATGATATCATTTTTTTTTTTTCAAATATGATTGGTCAATATGTCCATTCAAAACTGTATTTGACCGGTCAAGTACCAAATTTGGCTGGACATTAACCGTTGACCGGCCATTATTTTGAGCCCTCACACAAGAAAATAGATGGATGCAAGGATGGAGGGAGGGAGGGAGGGATGCATCAATGAATGAATGAATGAAGACAAATGGATGAGGTGAGGCGATGGGTAGACAGATAGCTTTGCATGAATGAATGAATGAATGAATGGACACATAAATCAGGCAGTGGATTCATCAACGACAACCAGAACAAGACTCACCCCCATGAGAGACAAGAGACTTTGGTACTGATACAGTAGATGATGGAGCAATGTTTGGTATAACCCCTGAGGTATTGGATTGGGAGGTAGAAATAGCAACACTGCCTTGAATCTTGTTTGGAGCAAGTTGCCTCTGTATTGGGACTGGCTGTGTTGTGCCTGGTTGAGTGGCTATTTTGACTCCTGGTTGAGTTACAACTGATGAGAAAAAGTTATCACATATCAAATATTCCATTTTTTCTAAATTTAAGGTAAAAAACGGGCTAATTAAAGTCAGGGCACGGTTAACTCACAGATAGAACCCTGAAACAACCTCTGGGCTGATCTAAGTCAGGGCATGGCTAACTCACAGATAGAACCCTGAAACAACCTCTGGGCTGATCTAAGTCAGGGCATGACTAACTCACAGATCAAACCCTGAAACAACCTCTGGGCTGATCTAAGTCAGGGCATGGCTAACTCACAGATTGAACCCTAAAACAACCTGTTGGCTCTTGTTTTTTGTTACCTTGCGTTGACTTTAGCCCTGCAGTTGTTACACCAACAGGTGTGGGAGATCCAGTCACAACTCTTTGACCAGGTGCTAACAGAGTTTGTCCAGTAACTGGTGTGGCAACTTTGACCTGGCCTTGAACAACCTGCTGCTGTTGGGTGGCTGCTGCCGAGGAGCCTGCTACTGTGAGTGGTGAGGTAATTTGAACTAATGAAAACAAAAATTGGATAAAAATGAGAATTAAACAAAAGTTTTTTTTCTTGTTCACACTGTTATTAAAACAGAATTAAAACAGAATTAACATCATCATCACCCCCAGCATCATAATTATCAGCCCATTCTCATCCCACCTGTCTGAGGTTGTCCATGTGCTTGTGCCTGACTCAACACTTGTGCTTGAATCTGCTGGATTTGTTCTGAAGTCAAATTAGTTGAACTTGAAACCTGAATCCTCGTTGGGATGGTGGAACCCTGTGGTAAGATAGTCACAGTAGTTGTGACAGGCAAATTTCCTGGGGCAGCACCTCGCGTCACCTGGTTTGACGTCACTGCAGGGATGATTCTCTGTACAGCTTGTTGGGCTGTTCCTGCTTGTTGTATTGTTCCAGGGATTTTTTGTCCTGCCATGCTGGCCTGCGCAAGATTGGATGCTGGATTCTGTGTGGTCACTATAACCTGCAACAGTACATATACAGGGGGAAAAACAGGGGAAAAAATAGGAATTAACAGTGAATTCCATAGAGTGGCTATTCTTCACCTAGCCCTGGATTCCAACTGGAATTTAGAAGTTGATTTTTGTGGAGGGAGGAAAAACTGGAAAACCCGGAGAAAACCCTTGAAGCACAGGAGAGAACCAACAAGCAACTCTACTCACACACAACACTGAACCCAGCGGGGGTTGAACCCGGGTCACATGGCAAGTGCTCGCACTGCTACGCTACCCATGCTTCCCTGAACAAAATCAATATTCTAATTTAATTTCCCTCACATACAAAACCCATTCTATATCTTTCTACTTTAATCTACTATTAGTATTCGGTTTTTCTTTTCTTTTAAATACTATAACCCAATAGGTCACACTTACCTCTCCTTGAGATTTTAACAACTTTGCATAAATCAATTTGAGTTTTTCCAGTTCTTGAGCCTGTTCTGGTGTGATGGGCCCTGGTCCAAAATTCTACAGAAAAAGAGAAAAAAATGTTGCCGAAAAGTGAACTTTTCTATCGCTAAAAACAAACGCGCTCCTCAAAACTAATGGCCAATAGAAACCACTTTAATTGTAGTGTTACTTAAAGTATCCTTTCAGGCACAACAAAACAGCTCTTAAAGATTTTCTTTGAGAGTTTTTCGGAGCGAAAAAGAGAAAAATATGACTTTTTTACCTGAATTCTTTTTGAAACTTCCTGTAGCATTTCCTCGACAGTTTTTCGCTGCATGACACTACCGCTCGTCACAGGGATACCTGGTTGTTGTGACTGTTAAAAAGTGGGGGGAAATCTTTAGTTTTCAGCGAAAATATGATGGAAAAATCCAATTTTCTTGAAGAACAAAAACATTGATACTTACCGCCATATTGAAAGCGTAAGGCCAGGATACCGAGCCGACACAGGAACCCCAAACATTTAACGAAAATTTGTACAAAATAATTGTAATAAAGAGTGACTTTAGTAAAAATATAATCTACTTCCATAATTTTTAATAGTTTATTTCTCACTCTAGGAACTTTTTCAGTGTGATTTCTATTTGTTTTAAGATCTACAATTTTCACTTTTCGAGAAATTATGTTGGGTTACCTGTGGTTTGGAAGCCGGAACAAATCGCCGCCATTTTGATTTTGTGAAGTCAACAGAGTTTCGATAATTTAGGTTAAAAAAACATATTTTTCTTCTCTAAATGTCACGACAATCCTCTGTTCGATCCGATACGAAGAAAGTGGTGTGTATTTTGATTAATTCTAACACTTTAAAATAGTTTTTCTGTATCTCCAAGCTCTTGTTTTGAGTTTTTTCGTGTGTTGATATATTTTTCAGAGTGCAGAGTTATTCACACTGACTTATGGATCCCTCGTCGCTCAGCTCGTGAAAGACTATGAAAGTGCACCAGAAGTCAATAAACAGCTGAATAAAATGTAAGTAAAGTTCAGGGTTTTCACTTTGATGAAGAGGAAGATTTTGTTTTTTTGTAGGGTGTCTTACGTATTGCAAGGGGGTTCACAATTTGTAAGAACTAAGCTTATCTTGTGTGGAAAGATTATAAACATATTTAGGCCTGGTTCAAATGTCGATCTTCTCATAAGCCATATGCATTAAAACAATGGATAAAAGGGGGATCTTCTTTGATGACATTAGGTTTGGCTCGTCATTGAAGATTGACTTATCATCCACTGGGTCCTTAGTACCACCATTGTACCACCATCACCCTACCCACCACTGATCATCACCCTACCCACCACTGATCATCACCCTACCCACCACTGATCATCACCCTACCCACCACTGATCATCACCCTACCCACCACTGACCATGACTCACTTACCAAATGTTCAATTATTTTTTCTAATCAGGGGTTACAATATTGGAGTAAGATTAATTGAGGACTTTCTAGCAAGGTCGAACAATATGGGCAGATGTCATGATCTTAAAGAAACTGCAGACGTTATAGCAAAGGTGAGAATGGGTTCTTCCAGAGAACCTCCAGAATGAGTTTATATAATATATTTATTTACACCCATTTTTTATAATTATGCAACCCAGACAACCAGCTGTAATTCGAGTCGTCTGGGTTTTTGGCTTCCGTCAGAAATTTCGTCATCAAATTTCTGACGGTCTGAGATTGTAAATTTCAGATTGATGGCAGCCAAAACTCCTGAAGTCTTGGGCTGCCATAAAAAGGGTGCAATAGTTCATTCTTTCTTTCACAGAATGGTTTTAAGATGTTCCTTGGAGTAACTCCAGTAGTAACAAACTGGAGTGCAGCCGCAGATGAGTTCTCTCTTATCCTGGATAATAACCCATTAGCAGACTTTGTAGAGGTTCCTGATGGTCTTGAGGGCTTGCTGTATTCTAACATCTTATGTGGAGTATTAAGAGGAGCTCTAGAAATGGTTAGTGTTTTAGATAAGAAACAAACTAATTTAACACATGAATAGAGATGATAACTAGCAGTAAGCTAGTGTGGGCTGCGTCGGTGTTTCTAATGAAACAGTATGGATAAAAAGTTAAATTTTACACCGTAAAAAATAAGAGAGATCACTTACTGACGTTTCGGACGCTAGTCCTTCGTCGGAGTAAAAGTTCGTACTTCAAAAAAACTCGTACTCCGGCGAAGGACTAGCGTCCGAAACTTCAGTAAGTGATCTCTCTTATTTTTTACGGTGTAAAATTTAACTTTTTATCCATACTGTAAGTACACATGAATACATTGTTAGAAGCACAAACCAAATGATGTGATGATTTGTTTTAATTTTTGTGATAATTTATAGGCGGCAGACGAGGGGGCAAGGAGGCTAGAGCCCCTGACTTTAGATTTAGCTCCTGTCATTGAATCTTGTTTGTTTTTTCAAGGTTCAAATGGAAGTTGAAGTATGGTTTGTACAAGATGCACTCAAAGGTGATGATACCACAGAAATAAGAGTCAAGTTTATCAGAAAACTAGAAGATGCTTTACCAGCTGGAGAAGATTAATTTTGGGGAGCAGTAAATCACTTGACCAAGTTAGTGTTAAATTTAACTGAAGTCCAAAAAGGTATACAGCTATTTCAAAGCTTTTTTTTTTGTGATCAGAGTTTTAAATTTGGAGATATTCTAGCTGATTTGTTGAGTTTGTGGGATATAGCAACAAAAACTAAGGGAAGTCAGAATCATGAATTAATTTCAAATGCTCGAAAGAGTGTTCCAACTGATTTCCACTGACTATTGCTATTAGACCCCTTGCACGTGACATCATAGCAGCTCAATTTGGAGGGCAAAACAAAAGAATTTCAATCTCCAGAGAATTGGAACCTATTATCTTGTCCTCCAAATTGAGCTGCATTCTGACATGCTGCAAGGGGACCGGTCTATAAGTGGATTATAAATGAGACAATTTTGTATATCAGATAACATGGCCTATAATTTCAATATGTTCATGTAAATAACACCTTGGTTGAGATTAGATCTAACAATTTATTATTACAATTTATTGATATTATTCATAATTATTAAGAAGATGCCAAAACATTCTTAGTGGCCAGTGAAGGAAATACCTACCTTTCCTGAACTTGCTTCAGTAACCATGAAACAGTGGTTCCAATTCAAGGTTGGACTTGATAAAATACAGTAAATGTATGAACACATCAAGCCCAACCTTGGCTTGGAGCCATTATTTTGTGGCCATTAAAACAAATTCAGAAAAGGTCTTTTGTGATTGTACCTTGTTAGCAAAAAAAATGATAGACTGGCTTCAAAGCAGTCATGCTGTAGGTCAAAAATAATGTTTCTACATGACAAGAGATTACATTTTCCAAGAAAAAAGTCCTATTGTTTTGCCCTACAACGTGACTGCTGTGAAAACACTGTATAGACCCCTTGCATGTGACATCCAAGCAGCTCAATTTGGAGGACAAAACAAAAGAATTTCAATCTCATGAGAATTGGAAACCTATTGTTTTGTCCTCCAAATTGAGCTGCATTCCGAACTGTTGCAAGGGATCTATTACCATAACTCACCTAATGTACATAAAGTTTGCAAATTACCATGAAGACTATTTGCTAGCATTTTCTTTTTATTCTAGATGAGGTTTAAAGATACATTAAATCAATCTTGAGCAAAACCTATTATTTAAAACCTAGTTTGTTTTTGGAGTGATTGCTTGGGTCTTCCAATCCAGAGCCTTGTGTTTAAGCTTTTCCTACCTGATCAATAGTCTCCTTCACAGTTCCCTGCGCCATCTTGAGAAGTAGCTGTGCCTTTGCGTCGAAGCGAGACGAGCAGTGAGCTTGCAATGATAGACCTTTTTTTAACACCTTGGACAATAATATTATTCATATGTTTCTATCATTGCAAGCTCACCGTTCATCTCGATTTGATGCAAAGGCATGGCTACCTCTCAAGATGGCACAGGGAACTGTGAAGGGGAAGGCCTGGCTTCCTTTCAAGATGGCGCAGGGAACTGTGAAGGGGACTATTTTGAATTAAAGGGGCACTACAATGAAAATCAATGAAAATTGGAAACGACTTGAAACATGGTTAAACTTATTTCTATGGCCTAATAGTCACTAAGCAACATATATCCTTCACAGTCAAATGTGGCAGATAAAAATTATCAATTATTGTAGATGACATTAGCTCAACCTTATTGTTCTTTCAGCTTTTAAATCAAAATTTCTCAACTGTAAGGAGCTCCTACGCTAAAATTTTCGCCAATCTGGTTCTCATACTCATAATAGAATGATATTATCCTCAAATATTTGAATTATTTGGACTTTCAAAAATTCGTGTATTTTCGTATTCGGAAGTACTCCTTTGATTTTTCGTTGAGGCTGGAGGAAAACTGGAAAACCCAGAGAAAAACCCTTTAAACACAGGAGACAACCAACAAGCAACACTATTCACATGACTTTCATGACCACAGTGGTAAGAAGCACTGAGTGAATCCACAGCAAAATCAGCAGTGCTTTTTGCCCCCCCCCCCCCTCCCCTCCCCCATATTTCTCACTCAAGCTCAAGCCCTCCCCTCCCCATTCCCTCTCCCGGGCAAAAAGTGACCTTTGATCCCAGTTTAATTTTTGGCTCGAAACCACCTCCAGTTCACTCTTCCGGAATGATTCAGTTTGTCACAATAAAACTTGATAAATGGCCCAATATTTGTTACTCATGACTTGACGTTTTTCGCAGATTTCTTTTCGAGTTCATTCAGTGCTACTTGCACTCGCTTCACGACTGCTTTCCTTGCTCCTCGGATTTCCTTGTTGCCATTGGCTTCGATAGCATCTAGTCCCATCAAAATTCTCATTAGCTGTTCCTCAAGCCAGAGATATTCTTTGTTGTTTTCTGTAGATCCGTTTGGTTCGAAAACTTTTACTTTTTCCGCTACATCCTTAAGCTCGTCTTCGATTTTTTTGATTTTTGATAACTGAGCATTTTGTTGGCTTTCTTGTGGTATTTCAGCATTTTGTTGGCTTTCTTGTGGTATTTCAGCATTTTGTTGGCTTTCTTGTGGTATTTCAGCATTTTGTTGGCTTTCTTGCGGCATTTGATTTTGTTCTTCAATTTTTTGTTCACTCGTAGATTTCTCGCTCTCAACATTTTCTTGGCTTCGAACAGCTTTTTTGTCATTCTTTTCATCTATTTTAGCTGTTCCTTCTTCATTTTTGTCACCCTTTTCGTCTGTAGTATCCACAGAAATCTTAATGGTTAACTCAGAATCGTCTTCACTCTCTCTTTCTTTGTCAACTTTTTCATTTTCAGTGCATTCAGAATTGACTTCTGCTTTGGTATTTTCTTGCGTGACACATCCAATTTTAGTCACCCCATTTCCCGGTTTTTCACTTTCATTCTTTCCCACTTTTTCCTCTACTTTGTCATCTTTGCAGACTACCACTGGAATGTCCACAAATCCTTCATCACCTACAGTTGAACCTGTGCTCGGACTGGAAGATTGCCTGTCAAATTTTCCTTTATACCTTTCACCAGACACTGGAGCTGATGGACTTTTTGTGACCTTTTCGTGTTTTTTTCTCGTATCTTCTGGGCTGTGGCGCTTTCCTGTTGTCCTTTCCACATGAAAATTTCCAAATTCTGGATCCGAAAAATCAAAACTATCGCTATCTTCCCTCATCATTCTCTGGATCATTTCATCAAAGTGTCCTCTTCTCCATGATGGATTGCCAAAAGGCAAATCTGAAGGATTTGACCCTCTTCGGAACGGCCTTTCTTGATACCTCGGAGGCGAGTGAGACTTAAAGTCTCTCTCAAAATACGTACTGTCCGGAAAATCGGTGTGTCGTCTTCGGAAATTTTTTTCGAAAAATCTGTTTGAAGCATCGTCGAATTCTTCTTCGATTCTCCCTGTATCATTGAGACGATGCTGTCTATGATGATGTCTTGTATCGTCACCCATTGGATCTGAACTCCTTCTGGATTCATGGAAGGTCGTTTCGTAGCCCGGCTCTACAAATATCGGAATTTGACGGCTCATGTCTCTATCTTCTCGACTACCTTTTGATCCGTTTTTCGTTCTATTCCAAACTCTACTTTTTTATAGCCTGACTCATCAACGATAAAATCGCAAAATTTTTTTCACTGAATACACGAAGCTTTGAGGCACGATTTACTGAATTAAGAAGTCTAGTTACTTGTGAAAAAGCAGATAGATCTTTCCAGAAATCGCTTTAAGAGGTTTGTATGTTGTGCGTTTTTTCAGACCGTAAAAGGTTCGTATTGGGTGACACGGCATTGACCTTATTTGAATCTAGACAGATTGATTAATGTTCCAGCATTTGAATAACAAGAGAGCATCTAATGTGTTGAACGATGCATGCACTGAAAATTTCAACACAGCTCAGGCTTAGGGACTTATTTTGTGAATATTTCTCAGGGTTTTGACTTGAAACACGGAAAGGAAAATGCCATATTCAAATTCAATGTTCTATGAAAGGGAAAAATGGATGAATGAACGGTTGAAAAGAGAAGTCATCCATCTATTTCCTATAAAATTAATAAAGAATACCAATACTTACAAGATAAAGTCTTGAATAAAATAAATATCTTATTTTAGGCTAAAATGCATCTCATAATTATGAATTTTCAAAATAAACAAATCTGTGTCATTGATTTTTGGCGGGAAAGGGCCGGGGAAGCGGTGTTTTTAGCACGAGATGTGTCACGCAAGGAATCGGGTGATAAAATATTTAGGAAATTTTAAAATCAAAAATCTAAATGGAATATAAGTATTATTCCTTATACTCTATGTGTTTTATTTCTATTGTTTTTCACAAAAATAAATTTAGACAATATTGAGACAAAATATTTCAAAACAAGTCTTTTTCGGATAAACAAAGGGCACGTGACTTCATTTGAAAGAAAGATCTGGAAGATTCGAGAAGTAGCGTAATGTATAAAACTAGAAGACCAGAAAGAAAGTCTTTCGATACTGTTTTGCTTTAAATTTTGGAGGTTTTCGTGCTCGTTATACATCCTTTAATCCCTGAGACTTCAGTTTAGGTGATAAATCATGTCAAGTGAATATTGAGTGATATTTTTCTGGAGTCTGTTCTCAAATCAGGAGTGAACTTGGTTGAAGATGGGGAAAGATTACTACAAAATCCTTGGAGTTTCTCGCGATGCCAGCGAACAAGACCTCAAGAAAGCCTACAAGAAGATGGCTCTTAAGTACCATCCTGATAAAAACAAAAGCCCAGGTGCAGAAGAGAAATTTAAAGATATTGCTGAGGCTTACGAGGTGTTGAGTGACCCACAGAAACGCGAGGTCTTCGACAAATATGGCGAGGAAGGTTTGAAGGGAACAGGGCCGGCTCCTGGCTCTGCAAACTTCAAGGACTTTCATATGCCTGAAGGGTTCACAACTTTTACATTCCATGGTGATCCTAAAGCTACTTTTTCTAGCGTATTCGGGGATGAAGACCCTTTTAAAGGTAAGGACGCCCAGTTATAGTTCCATCCAAAGCCACTTCCTTTGATATTGCCCTTATGTTTATTACCCTTAAAGGTTAAATAAATAGTAATGATTTTGTCCACATTTAAAACTTTAGTTTTCTTTTTCCTATTGAGTTGAATAACCGTTTTCCTCTTCGTCGTGGTTTCATAGAAACACCTCGCTATGATTTCAAAGAGAATCATTTTGACCATTTGTTTTGATTTGGTTTGCAAATTTTGATTCAATTACTGTACGTGATATATACAGTTTCTCTGTTGCGCAGACGTTTGGGCATTTTTAACCCAATTTTCTAGAATTGAATATCATTCTGTTTGAAATAAGCTACTTTATATATTTATACTGAAATATAATTTATTTAACACTCATAAAATACTCCAATATTTTCCTATTTTAGGGGTCTTTCACTTGCAATTACTGCTATTATTAGTCATTCAGAGGTTGTACAAAAAACTGGGTTGATTTGACATAAGTATAGAGCATTGTGGGACTGTTATAGGGGAATATTTCCCGATGGCATCTATTTTTCATCTCCTAAAACAGTTCCACAATGCACTGCACTTATGTCAAATCAACCCAGTTTTTTGTACAACCTCAATAATGAGTGCATATGCACTATGTGAGTTTGCATTTGGTTGACTGCCAAGTGTCTCTCTCTCTGGACAAAATTGTGTGGTTCCAAAAAATTATCCATACCCCAACATGGATGGAATATGAAATTCCCAAGGGGTGGGGGGTCAGAGTAAAAACAAGATTACAATGTTTGTATGGAAGAAAATTGAAAATTCCAGAGGGTTGGGGATCCTTTTTCAAATGTTCTTCATGATGGATATGGATTTTTATTCCACACAGACCTTTTTGCTTTATCACTATTTTCGATTATTTTGACAATGAAATATGAACATCTTTTGTTCAAATTCTAAAGATGTTGAAATTTCGACAATCTTTGGTGCACCTATTGTTCTTAAAGCACACATAACAAGGTCAAAAATAGTGAAAGACCAAAAACATCTATTGTTCGTTAGAAGATTCTAGAATAATCTATAAATAGTAGAAAGTCCTAGAAGGTTCTAGACATAGATAGTTTTCATGTTCAAAGTCATGCATAGGTTCACATTCTGGAAAGATCCAGAAAAACTGTTATATGATGCAAGATACAAAAAATAGTAGCAAAAAGAACATTCTAGGACATAGCACAAAAAGTATATAAGTGGGACCTGCTCAGTCCACAAGAAGTTCAGCCCTTCACACAAGTCGCATTCAGTTGCAGTCAAAGTAGTCATTCCGAAGGTCATATTGTAACAAAGTTCAAGAGTTCAACAAATAAAATCCTTCAGAACATCTACAAATAATAATTCCAAGTCGAGGTTGGAGTTGCTTCGCATAGCAAAACTATAACTTATCATGTGTGGCAACTTCAACCTTGACTTGGAACTCTTTTTCATGGTCACTGAACGGAACTGTCAAAAGGTCTATTATTATCATATGCAAAGGCTTCTGGTAGTGAAGTGATATCATGTTGATATAAGTGATAGCAATAGCTAAAGAATTCGAAATTATTTTTCATAGATTTCTTCAACACCCCCTTTGGAGAAGGTGGAACGTCTGGTTTTACTAATTTTAGTGGCTTCCCAACCATGGGGGGATTCCCCTCTCAAAACACTCGAGGAAGGCGTGCTTCATCATTCGAAGATCTGCCATCATTCACAAGAAGAAAGAAAACACAAGATCCACCAATAGAGAAAATTATCCGAGTATCCTATGAGGAACTACTCACAGGAACACAGAAGAAGCTGAAGATAATGCGGAAAGTACTGAAAGCGGATGGTCAAACGACGCAAAACGAAGAGAAGATCTTGACAATTGATGTGAAGAAGGGCTGGAAATCAGGAACGAAGATAACATTTGCCAAGGAAGGAGACCAGAACCCAAACACCATCCCAGCAGATATAATATTCATTATACAAGACAAAGAGCACAAGCAATTCACAAGAGATTCCGATAACAATATTCTCTATACTGTGAAAATCTCACTCCGTGATGCCCTAACAGGCTATGCTAATGGTGCTTGTGTGCAAGTTCCTACCCTAGACAAAAGAACAATTAATATACCCCTAACAGACATCACCAAGCCAGGTTCAAAAAAGAGGGTGAAAGGAGAGGGATTGCCACTGCCGAAAAAGCCAGGACAAAGAGCTGACATGTTGGTTACTTTTGAAATTGTCTTCCCAACTCATTTGCCACCAGCAAGTTTGGATGCTCTGCGAAGTGCTCTGCCATCATAAGAGTGTTGCGGAAAACTAGTTTGAAGGTTATTTTGTATGTTTATGTGTCTATTATGTGTTTTATATGTTAAATATTAAAATTATTAAATTATTAGACAACCTACAGGATTCATGTAATGAATAATTTCCATTAAATAAAGGTTGTAAAATTTAGTCCAGTTAATGGATAGTTTTGTAAGTTAAATTTGATAGTTGCTAAAATGAAATAAAAAGGAAAAAATAAACTGATTTGTTTGATGACACTAGGGAGTTCCATGCCAGCTTCTCTCCCCACAAGAGAAACATTGCTTGATGACATCACAACCCACTTAAAGCTATGCTCCACTGTCCCTGGCAGACCAAAGGATATGTGGCATCCACAGGAATCAAACCTGCCACCAGTCAAAAGTTCTAGTTTGATGTATGTCACTCAAAATACTTTTCCCTAAGATGAGGGTCACCTACCTTTAAGTAAACAACTGTGACTCAACAAGCAAGACTAAACCACCAAAAATAACCAAGAAAAACTTTTATTCACAATCTCATTAATAAATATTCTTTAATGTACAAGCTATTCTGTAATGTGCTTTAGTAGCTTATCATTTCTAATTAACTCTTCTTCTAATTCTTTGAATTTAAGTTAGAAAATCCTCAAGTGATGGGGGGAAAATACACCTTGAATGTTGGGTTGGAGTTTGGGGAATAAAATATCTAAATATTTATGCTTCCTAGTAAGGTATAGAGGCTTTGCACCATCACGCAATGGCAGCTATGACAGGAGGCTGGAACAATTGAATCTGGTCTAATCTGATTTACATGAGAAATAATTCAGTTTCCCATCAGAAAAATACTATTGTTGTGCCTCCTGTCATGACTGCCATCATGTGATGGTGCAAATCCTCTATTAATGCATTGACAATAGGGTGAAGTTCAAGGAATTTTACAGTGGCTTGTTGGTTGATGTCCTAATGGCAGTAAATTTGGGTTTCAACCCATAGAAATTCATTTTAGACCTCTAAACCCTGAGCATTCAATGCTGCATTGCCTTCAAAAATGCTGGCAAGAGGTTAAAGAAAAGACTAGAGCTACTGAAGAGAAATCTACCACAGCCCTTCCTGGAATGTTCTGGGCTGACACAATGAAGACATTGCCGCAAAACTGAGTATTGCATGTCTACATCTTGAAGTTCATGAGAATCTGATAACAGAAGGTCCTTTCAGGATAAGTTTGTTACTTTCAAGACATGTTGTAAATGCTACCGAAAAAATGTAGTTCTAACTTCAAATCTCCTGAAGTAGTTTACAAGCAGTTGCCTTCAACTATCAAAATGTGACAAAAGAAGCCAAAGTTCATAACCTGAAAAATCTAGATTCGAATATCTGCATTTGAATGGAATAAAAATTGCAGTATCTCATTTGCTCGTCTAAAATGTCTCTCAAAAGATGCAAGATTTTCAAGCAGGTCTTTCTTTTATCAGGATTCTAGTGTGAGGTTGATGGTTACCGAGTTTGTTGCATTGGTGGGCTGACTCTTCCGACTTCATATGGAAGGCCAAGAAATTGATCAGCAATTCGGCCAGCTTCTCTTAATCCACTAAGTAAGGCACCATGTACTGTCGCAGGGTAGTTTCTAATTGTGTGTTCTCCTGCAAAGAACACTCGTGGTGGATTTGGTGGTTGTGGTGTGCCAGGGGCAACTCCTGATATGGGAGGAGGGGCAACGGGAGAGGCCATTAAGTCATAGTCATTACCAGATGACCCAGCAGCAACATAGGAGTAGGAACCATGAGACCACTCATCTGATTTCCATCTTGTGACTACTGACTTCTTAGGCTGTGGAGAGACAAAAGAAAGGGAACTTTTGAGGATGCTTCACTGGGTTATAACAAGGTGAGATTACATTAATGAATAGAACAGTGTGGTATTTGACCCTCCTTCCAAGGGATTGAAAATGTACCCAAACATTCCAAGGGATTGAAAATGTACCCAAACATAAAACCCCAGGAGACAAGATCAAAATCATACTCCTCCCCCCCCCCCCCCCCCCTGGAAAGGACAATGTCAGCACCCTGAACCCCAAAGGGACAAGACAACAAACACTACCCTGACCCCCATGGGACAAGACAACAACAATACCTTGACCCCCATGGGACAAGACAAGAACAATACCCTGACCCCCATGGGACAACACAACAACAATACCCTGACCCCCATGATACAAGACAACAAACACTACCCTGACCCCCATGGGACAAGACATCAACACAACCATAGTCCACATTACGATTACTGGTTGACAATGCATGGTGGGATTGATAAATGGTGGGTGAAGCATGACAACCTTTGTTATCTTGAACACGTTGTCATGTCAACTGAGGTATAAATTCCAGAATGCATCAGTGTGATTCAATATGGCACACTAGTGATAATATAGACTATGATCTCCAAGGGGCAAGAGGACATTTTTTATACCCTTGAGTCCTGTACAGTAACACCAAGAGTGATCAACAAAATTTAATGACCCAATACCTGTGGCACGATGTTTGGTCCAAATATTCCTCTCAGCACAGCAACTGCTCGCCCTACAATAATATCATCAGGAACATTCTCTAGTTTGTTCGCAGCTTCTCCAGCGACCAAGGAAATAAGGACTGGAGCTTTGTAAAGGTTCCAAAACAGAAACAGCTCGCCGCGGTTCAGGGTGGTACCACTAACATGACCAAAGAGATTGGTGTCTGGATTCCAGAAGATACGATCGAAACACAGGACAACCTTGAAATAGCAAAAAAAAATTGTTATTACAGCACTTTTCTATTTTCTGTGACCTACCAATTTCAGACTTCTGGCGTTAGAAAACTAACTTTGTACCTTATTAAGGTTTCCAAATCCCATGCGATGTACGGCAGCCATTTTCCATTCAGGCAGTGCTGGATGAAACTGGACGGCTGGAGGGTGAGCTTTTAGTACCCCAAGGGGTAGTGTAATCAAAACGGCATCACCTTTAAATGTCTGGGTGGTCGGAATTGATGATTTATTGGTACTATGGGTTACAACCTCAACACCTTGAACAAAATGAAGGGGAAAAAAATGTCAAAAATTCCAAACTAAAGGCAGGACTTGAACCAAGAACCTTCAGGTTGCTAGCTGACGCTCTAACCAATTGAGCTACAGGAACTCATGTTGGCAAACAAGGTCTATGATGAGTTAATTGTAATAATAAATGCAAATGAATAAATAAATGTGAATTAACTGTGGAATCCACTGAGTGGCTCTTCCTCCACTGCATTCCAATTGGAATTTAGAAGTTGATTTTTGAGGAGTGAGAAAAAAACCGGAGAATTTTTTGTAATTTCTCACCTGATCTGTTATAGCGGATATGTTTAACAGCAGTGTTTAATCTAATATCCAAACACTCTGCAAGAGCTGCTGGCAGACAGGAATACCCATTACGCACAGTCATGTGACTTCCACTGAACTCAAAATCATCATCCTGATCCCAGTGTTTTAATGATAGCGCTGTGAGTGGTGTTGCGTTCGCAAATTCAAGATTGGCAAAGTGCCAGTCAAGGATTTGCCGATCTCTTGAAGATAGGTAAACGTCACTAGGAAACAAAATATAGAATGACAGTAGTTAGCAAAGACATTATCGGATAGGGTTTACAGTACCTACACCTTCCTTTTCCTCTTGGTGATGCACAGGTGGTGTAGTATTGAGAATGCTTGCCTGTCATTAATTCAACCCAGGTTCAAGTCTCACCAGGCTCAGTGTCATATGTGAGTACTTTAAGGCTTTTTCTCCAGGTTCTCTAGTTTTCCTCCCTCCACAAAAATCAACTTCTAAATAGTTTCAATTTGATTATGGAACAAGGGCCACAGGTTTGTTAGCCACTGGATATTGAAGGGTTGCACTGATGAAAGGCGAGTGCTCTCACTGCTATGCCACCTGTGCTTCCTACTGGTACATTCAGAGTATATAACAGCCTGTTTTCATGTGACGTCAGAGCAACCATATTGGTATACCTAAACAATACATTTTTTATTCTCTGGAAATTTAACTCTATTTTTATTCAAAAACAGTTGTATTGCTCGTTACACCAATATGGCTGCCTTGTCACATGAGTGGAAATAATTAAGGAATAAAAAAAAGTTTTCCGTGTATTATACTCTGATAAAGACACGCGGGATGTGGAGAGAACACGAGAGAAGCATAGGAAACCACGATGCGTAGCGGAGTGGTTTCCAGCTTCTCAAGTGTTCTCTCCACATCCCAAGTGTCTTTATCAGAGTATAATACACGGAAAACTGTTTTTTTTATTGCTTTTATAAAATAACTAGCGCTCAAATGCTTTTAAGAAGCAGAGAGAGAGAGAAAAAAATAGCGCGAGCATGTATTATACTCTCATAAAACATGGCTTTTTGACCAATCAGAGTGCGCGTAATATCAAAGTTATTTTATAATCTACAGTACTACATACCTTGGGGGATTATTCTCTAGTTCTTCTAGTTTTTCGTCTAGTCTCTGTTGTTCCTCAGCTAACTCATCATACTCCTGTAAAAACACAAAATATGTCAACACACAGTCTTTAAACATTCATGTGTTCCAATAAAGGTCTGTGGAATGATTACAGCGCTTTTCATAATTCTGCGACCTACCGACTCCAGACATCTAGCATTTTGGCTCCTGTCAATCAAACTATGACAGACCGAGATGATAACTAGCGGTAAGCTAGTGTGAGCTGCGTCGGTGTTTCTAATGAAACAGTATGGATAAAAAGTTAAATTTTACACCGTAAAAAATAAGAGAGATCACTTACTGACGTTTCGGACGCTAGTCCTCCGACGAAGGACTAGCGTCCGAAACGTCAGTAAGTGATCTCTCTTATTTTTTACGGTGTAAAATTTAACTATGACAGACCGAGTTCATTCCGACCGCGAGCGATTAAGAAATTCCCATAGGTCACAGAATTATGAAAAGCGCTGTGAATCTTTCATCTGGATCTCTTAATGATTGGCAGAGTACAGTAGTGATATTTATAGTTTACAAACACTGAGGTCATGAATATTTTCTTGTTGAAGTTTGCCAACCACATTAACAAAAGATATTTTTGTTTTTAGTATGAACCAATATAGGTGTGGTTAGTGCATACTGGTTAGTTAATACCAATAGCTAGGTCTTACCCTGCAGATTGCATTAAGATCTCTCTGCTTGCTCTTGATCAAAAATTCTGTTGTAACATCCCTAACAAACAATGACATACCATTAACTATATGTCTAGTAGTTCATGTCAGCAACAATTTTCCAATTTTATTTAATTGAACAATTAGTCCAGAGCTTCCTATGATGGGGATCAGTCCACACTTACCCCAGCAAATCATACCTTCCTCCCCTCCCCTCCCCCCCCCCAAAAAAAAGACATACATGTTACATGAGGGGGGTTATTCCCTACTAACCCCAACAAATCATCATCCCTCCCTCACCTTTTCATAAAACATGTGCACATTACATGCAGGGAGGGGGGGGGGGGGGGCTCACTCCCTACCAACTCCAACAAATCATCACTCCCTCTCCATCACCCAAAATATGTGCACCCTACAAGTGCCAATGGAAAGGGGGATGCAGGCACCCTAGGACCTCCCCCTTCCAGGATAGGCTCCTCTCTAAGTAAGCTTCTTATTTTCCTCATAATATTTTCATTACAATCCAAACATACCCAGTACTTGTCTGGTTCTTTTTCTTTATAGCATCTTGGTGTTCATTGTGTGTTTGTCGTCCTTTGTCTTGTAGAGATAACATCTGAAATACAATTTAAAAAGACTTTACTAGCATTGTTTTCCAATTAGAGACCATGTGTCATTCTTAAGAGTATCATTTCTTTCTTTAACAGTTCGCATGAGAATTAAGACACATGACTTGGGCTATGGCATATAGAGTGCAAACAATATATCTGTGAAATACAAATTACTAAATAGCACGAAATTTATAGTGCTAATTAAACAATAGAATTTGTGCAATTTTGTGCAATTTTGATTTGCCAAATGTTTCACAAGCATACCATTTGCACTCTACCCACAGCCATACAAACCGTAAAATTATCAATTTTCAACTTATGTTTTCTCGACTGATATAACACCTGACATAATGAATCTTTGTAGGGTTACTAAAGTGAAGGTGCTCTTTCTAGTCCTGGTATTGGTTTTTAAATCATTTTAATTTCAACTAATTTGAAATTCTGGCCACCATTTTGGAGAAGGGTCTATTATCTTTACCTTGGCCAAGTTTTCTTTCATTAAGTCTTGAATTCCTAGAATCTTTTTCGAATGTTCTATCTGTTGTTCTTTCACTTGCTTTTCTTGTAACCTGAATTAAAATTTATAGGAAATGAAAGCTTGATTTTGATTCTAAATTAAGTTATGTTTTCAATTTCTTAAGTACTTACTTTATCACTAGCTCTAGTGCATGACCCAAAGACACAGGCTTCCCATTCATATAATTGAAATCTAAATGATGTGACAGAAATGAAGTTGCTTCCAATAACCGATTAAATTCCCTTTCCACCATTTCGTCCTTATCCTTAGGAACCTGTGGAAAATAAAATGCGCTATTAGGAAATGGAACAACATGTTTAGAACTTAGTTCAGCCCTGGTGGTATGTAATCAAGTATGACAAAACAGCTTATGATGTGCTACAAACTCATTATTATAACCACCAAATAGTAACATTAATTCACCCTAATAGCTTGAGATCCAGTTGTTTTGAATGCCCAATTATGATCTCTTACAGCCTGCAAATATAATGAAAACAACGGCTCAATTCTATTGAGTAGTGGTTGGTAGATCAATCCTATGATTGTCTGTTTAGTAAAGCTGCCTGAAGCCTTCCTTGATCTAGTTGAATTTTCTATCCTGCATCTAGCTTTCCCTTCACAGTTCCCTGTGCCATCTTGAAAGGTAGCTGGGCCTTTGTATTGAAGGGAGACATGAGATGACCTTGTAATGATAGAGACCCTTTTTAACACCTTGTAGGATTATTCATGTGTCTCTATCCTTGCCAGGTCACCTCATGTCTTGCTCTGATGAAAAGGCATGGCTAGCTTTCAAGATTGCACAGGAAACTGTGAAGGGGGCTATTCTATTCTAGCCTAAATTCTATTCTAGCCTAAATTGACTCAAAAAATACTCAAATAAAATTCTAATGTATCCTGAATTCTTAAGAAATTCTAGAAAATTTTGTCAAATTTTGGAGAAATATATTTCAAATTTCAAAATTATTCTTTATTTATAAAATTTTCCAAAATGTTTGTAAAAACTCTAAAAAAATTCTCTCTACTTTTATCTACCTATGATAAACTGATTCTTTTAAATTTTGTTGTTGTTGTAAAAGTTCACTACTCTTTTTATCTGCCTGTCTGTCTTCATTATATTTTCCTGCCTTGCTACATGTACATGTCAAGATAAATAAATAAAATCCTGTTCCTGGGAATTATGAACCAGTTTTCTTGTTTTGATAGCTCCTTTAAGCTTGGTCGTAATGTTGTCTCATTTCCGATCAGGTGTCATTCTCCTGAGAATAAGATTCCTTGTTTGAGTTGTATCCATATTCATAAATCTTCTCAATGATGCACAACCGTTAAACAAAGAAATGATACTCTAGGGAATGACACATGATCTAAAATGGGAAAACATTATACCTAGTAAGCTAAAGGGGTCTATTCATCATTAGAGAGTACATTAAATTTGATGCATTGTTTACTTCTCAACAATAATTTCAATCCATTCTGTGGGGTAGCTGTATGTACCCTGACTTAGATCAGTCCAAAGGTTGTTTCAGGGTTATAATAAAACTTGAAAATTGAAAGGGGGACAGACAGACAAGAATACTGGCTCATTTATCTCTCAAAATTCAAAGTCATATAAACCTGTTGTACCGGTTTTCCAATGGTTTCATAAAGTGGACATTTCTGTTTTATTTTAGTTAACTCCATGTTTATTTGGTTTGCAAGGACAGTGAGTGGATTTCCACCTAAAACACATAAGTAGACAGATTAATATGACTTTTACTTAATTGGGTTCAAGAGAGGGGGTCAAAATTGCTTGGCATGCTGTCACAATATCA
Organism: Anthopleura sola; assembly: GCA_023349425.1. NCBI lineage: Eukaryota > Metazoa > Cnidaria > Anthozoa > Actiniaria > Actiniidae > Anthopleura > Anthopleura sola. The sequence continues at coordinate 3,082,968 of JALHLI010000011.1, forward strand.
TATCATCCTCTTTCTCATTCAATGGCGGGGGAATGGTGGGGGGAATGGTGTTTTGAATTAACAGAAATAAAATTTAACCACTTAAAGTAAAGTGAGTGAAAGTTTATCCAGGTGTTTTCAAAAATAGAAACATTTTTCAATTGGTGCAAAAGGGAGGAAGGATTACTAGCCATCCCTATCAACCCGCCTGGATCCATGCCTGATTCTGGATATTGTTTGTCTAAACCTACCAAGTCCAGTTAGAACCATGGCACCTAAATCAGCAATGAACTGGCCTTCACGGAATGTTGCTACACGACCACCAACACGTTCCTGAGAAATGAAACACAGGGATTATTGCATACAATACAATAAACTTTATTTAAAGAGGGTGACGCATTAACCTATTTAGTTATCTAACTCACGGCCCTCATGTAATAATAATGCCAAAAGAATCTTCACTTCATGGCAATAGACCTTTTAGCTTCGTTGTTTGTTGTGCCCATTTCAGACCACGTGATACCACTCTTGGGAGTTGATTCTTTCATGTGTAAATATTTTAACAAAAGAACATTTCTCAAGGGAATGTCATGTGGTCTGAATTGGACAATTTGCATACAAAGCTAAAATGGTCTATTCAAAATAGTTTTTTTCCTGAAAGATAACCTCAACTAGATTAACATACAAAACACATAAGCCTGGTAATGTACCTAACTATGACCAGTCAAACTTGGTTGAAGTGTTGGTGATGTTTCTGACAGTAAAGTGTTTGCAAAATGCAGACCGATGATTGGCCAACAGTCAGCTGGTCATATACATGTAATTTACAGGGTTACCCCTAGTAACACCACTACATACCCTTGCTTCAACTATGGTAACATCAATACCAAAGCTCTGTAGCTGACGTGCAGCCATGAGACCTGATATCCCTGCTCCTACAACTATCACTTTTGGAGATTTCTTCACTGGAATAAATTGAAAATAGACTCGCATTAACACTGAGATGAAAATATGATTTTAATAGGAATTAGGAACTTGTCACAAAATAAGCAGGGGGAAGGGGGAATTTTTTAAAATAAGCATTGAAAATGATGTGAACCTCCCTAGATATGGGGATGAAATTTCCTGAATCTCCACTTAAGGCATGGCCTAAATTAACATACCCCTCCCCCTGTACAGATAATCTTCAATACGAAATTGAAATAAGATATTTCCTTGAACATGTATATCCAGAAACCCTAAATATTTAGAAACCTAAGAAATGTTATGAGTGTGTGTAAAAGCATCTTTCTTTGAAAAATAACTCAAGGAAACATGATTTATCATTACTTACAAATCGGTGGTTTTTTGGTCATCTGGTACACACCAAAATTAATGGAGCCATATCTTTCCAAGAAAGCATGAACTCTTTGGACAAGTCTGGGATCATCTGCAAGAATCAAGAGTAGAAGTTTAAGTAGTAGTAAAAGAATTTTTACTATCTTTTTTTTTGGGGGGATTTATGTTTCATATTAATAAATTGCCACTTTTGTCTTGTATATTTGTCGGATTCTAGCTAGGGAGTTTTCGCATAGGGCTAACTTTTTTACTTACTTTGAGAATGCCCATCAATTTATTTTGCTTTTGTTACTGTATGCTTTCTGCTTTTATTATATGTGTTACAACTTTAATTCATGTCCGACAGAGCAGATCATTGTCTATTTTTAAGAACAATATTAAAACTCATCTTTTTAAACGGTTTTATGATTAGTTTCCTGTTTTTAGTTTTTTGGGTTCATTTTATTTTAACATGTATTAATCCTGTAAATTAGTTAACGTTTATTGGTTTTAGATGTTATTGTAAAGGGCTATTGAGCTTCAGGAAATAGCGCTATATAAATATTGTATTATCATTATTATTATTATTTAATTTGTATTTTGAATAAACAACTATTGTATTGTATTGTATAAGCCAGTTCAAAGTTTAAGAATCGTTTTCAGTGCGCATGGATTTTATCCCGAATTTCTCACATTCTATTGTTTAATTAAAAACAAAAGAAGGTTTAAACAAAAGAAGGTGAGAAATTCGGGATAAAATCGCATGCGCACTGAAAACGATTCTTAAACTTTAAACTGGCTTATCGCATCCATTGACAGCTATTTTTGTCACAACTTTACTACTACAGTGGAATTTTGATAATCTATAATTTATCTCGTTTTCTCATCTTATTGTAAATATTGATTTGTATTTTAATCAGTATCAATTAAAGACATATTAGTATAAATACAAAGGTGATTATGCAAAATCGCGCGCTCTGATTGGTTTTCTATCTCGGATTATCAGCCGATAATCACCTTTTCGGACAAAATGGCTGTCAGCGTGACCGTTGCGCTTTTAAAAAATAAAATATTTTCACTTTCAATGTTGTTTCCTTCTTTCTTTTTTGAAATAATCACCTTTGTATTTATACTAAAACAATTATTCGCCGAAGGCGAAGTGATTATCGATGAATATTTACCTCGCAGCTCGAAGACTCGCCGCTCGGTAAATATTCATCGATAATCACTTCGCCTTCGGCGAATAACTGCTAATTATTATTATTATTATTATTATTATTATTATTATTATTATTATTACTATACATACTATTGTGTGGAGGTTCTATTTGTGCTAGTCCACTTTCAAAGTGTAATTGCTGTTTGGGGCTGTCCAACCATAACTGAAGCTGCGAAGCAATAAAAAATATTATCAAGAGCAGCCTTAAAATTATTAATATCTATGCCAAACATCAGGAACAGTGAAATTAAGATCAGCTGGTTACAACTGATGTATGCCTTTACAATTCTCTTTTTTGCTCGTATACCTCATATTTTAGCTTGCAATATTTTTATAATCAGCTTTGAGCCTTGGTCATATACAAAGCTCTCCAAGGTTATGAGGTTAAAAATAAGCTAAGAGCCAATCAATAGGCAACGTCCAGCCACAATATTATTGGTACTTGTCCAGCCAAATGCCTCTTAGGCCAGTCCTCTTTGCCATGCAGTCACATTGTAGCCAGTCATTATGTCCAAGCCTTTGACCAGCCATTATTTTCAGCACTGAACTTACAATGTATATCTTAGTAATCAGTGTTTTTCTAGCTTGGTATTTTAGTTATTAAAGATGTGAATTTTGTTTCATCAAGCTGAATGTTTCTCAGAAAAAAAATCAGGAACTGAAGCTTGGATTTTTTTCAGAGAAGACTTCAGCTTGATGAAACAAAATTCACATCTTTAACCGTGTTTCTTTCCTATACTTACCAATCTGTTTCTAATGTGCAGGAATTGTTTTTGTAAATGTGGTGGACCCTGGGAAATATCAGGGAAACAAGAAGACTCCTGCGATGTCATTTTATCATATGGTAGTCTACTCCTGAATGCAGCACCTTCCAAACCTAGAGATTTAAAAAATATTAATAAAATCACCAATGTAAAGGAGGTTGCAGAACCAAATCACTTTTACAACCCAATAGACCTTATTGGCCATGATGCAATATTTTCCCATTGCAAACCACATGTCATTTTCTCGAGAAGAAGATTATTTTGATGTTATTAGACGCTCACTGATTAGACCTACACCGCCAATTATGCAACACCAGGTTGTGCTATTGTGTATCATGGCAGTATAAATATGACCTATCTGACTTTATCCTTCACTTGACTCTGAAGATGACGTCCGCTCAGGTTGTCGAAACGTCAGTCACATCAAACAGTCCTTCTCAGGACTACATTCACCCAGATGATCATAATACAAATATTGTTTCTTCGACAAATATTGTATCTATCTATATTCGTGTGTCTTCTTATGCACAATCATTAAACAAAGAAATGATACTGTGTGGAATAACACATGGTCTGTAATGGGAAAACATTATATATTAGTGAATTAGGTCAATCAACAAGGTCTCAAAAGACTATAATCCTTAGAATTCCTTTTGTAAACTGTACAGAAACCCTACTTTAATGGAGGTTGGTTTGGGTACTAAACCCATGGCCACTGCAGTGAGACGGCCTGCCCTATATCAGAGTACACCACCACACCACCCATACTTTGTACAGTATGGATAAAAAGTTAAATTTTACACCGTAAAAAATAAGAGAGATCACTTACTGACGTTTGTACAACTTAAAAATATATGAGCTCAACAACTTTCTGATGTCATGGCTTTCAACAAATAACCTACCAACTCAGATATTCAACACAAATCTTCTTGATAAAGAAAGCAAATTTGTATCAGCTCCTACTAAAATTCATTATTTTTGAGTTCACCAATTTTTTTTTTTTTTTAATGCAGATGCATCATACATACCCTGGGGAATGTCGTCATCTTCATCATCCTCCTCTTCTGGAATTTCCTCAATTTTTGGCTCAGGTTCAAATACCTTCATAACAATTTCATCATCACTAAGCTCATCATCAGTTAGCGTAGCTAGTTTTTCATCCACCTCAGTATATTCTACCTGTTATGAAATAAAAATTGTTTATGTTATAGACTTTTTCATGTAACATCAAAGCAAATCAATTTGGAGGGCAAATCAAAGAATTTCAATCTCCTGAAAATTGTAACCTACTATTTTGTCCTCCAAATTGAGCTGCATTACAATTTGCTGCAAGGAGTCTTTTGCTACAGCAATACGGTAATATTTCGAGCAAAACTATGATAGAAAAGTTATTTAGAAGACACTAGCTTGTGCAGGGTCTTGGAAAAAAATCCAAGTCCACCTGACAGGAATCGAACCTGTCACCTTCTGGATACCGGACAGATGCTTTACCACTAAGCTACAGGGAGACTTGTGGTTATGGAAAAACTTTTTTCTCTATTTTCATTTCGTGGTTCTCTGAAAGGGCTAAGCTTAGCCACAGTGATGTTTAAAGTAATCAGACACCATAAAAGTACTAGTGCTACTGACAGTTAGCACCTTCGACAAATTTATTCTACTATGACGAGCATTGATAATTAAAGAAATTAACCAATGATCTCCCTAAGCAACAAGCTGGCTCTCAATGTACCAAAGCCGACCATAACCTGGTGCCTAATGCTACAGGGGGGGTGCAAAAACTAAGATCACAAACCACTAATAAACAAATAAAAAACAATCTTAAAGCAGCAAGTATTTGAAAGATAATGGTTGCTATGTGCCTAACCCGATTGCAACAAAAAATACTAGTTCAATCTCAAGAAAGATAGAAATATCAAAAGAAGTACCAGTTTTTCCCAGTTCCACGTGCTGGGAAACCAACAAGTACTTCGCAGGTGCCATTCTTATTAGCACGTGCATAATGTACAACGAAATCGACAAACCCAGACAAAATCGACAACTAACATAATAAAACTTATATTACAATCTAAAAAAGCTTTGATATTATCAATTCAAGATTAAATTTCAAAAGATACTCTCTTAAGAAGACGTTACAATGCTTTTGAATAAGGCAATAACACGGAATAGAACACAAAACCGTCGCGATCAATTAATAAAAAAAACTCGTCTGGCTATAAAAAGCGGTAATTTTTGTTATGATTATAACAACATATGAAATAACTTAAATAATGTTTTAAAAGTATCAAGGAATAGTATTTTTTATTTAGGTTTTAAGATCGTATACATAACTTCGGTTTAAGGGGATATTTTCACTCGGATAAAAACAAACACCGTAGAAGACTGACAGTTTGGGAGATACCCTCATACAATACACGAAACCGTAAAAACCCGGAAAAAAACTTGGAAAGAAAAGAAATAAATAGGTAATATAAAAGAATAAAATCTACGAAAAAGTTTTAGGAAGCGAGGACAAGAGTAAAAAAACTAAGATGCATGGCGTTTCCTGTACGATTGCATCGAACACCGAGATCATGATCGATCAAAAGGACTCGCGATCCCAAGAGAAAACAAAGATTTTCTGCCAGGTTTTCGGAGAATCTTCGCATTGGTAAAGGAAAAAGCTGGAAAGGAACTTCCTTCTATGAAATCTAAAACTATTCTCTTAAAAATAAACTTAAATTAAAGTACACGTAGAACTCAAGTTTTGGTACAAAAAATGGCTTGTTCGTTCTGACGACCGCACTTTCTCCGTAGCCTCGCGAAGTCTAATTAAAACTTTGCGGTACGAACGACTAATAATAACCGAGTTCCGTGTTCCTCATTTATCATTATTCTGAGCTCTTTTCCGACAATTTCAATATCCGCGAAAGTGTTTTACTGAAGTCCCACATGTTCTTTCGCGCCAAGGAGCTGAACCAACCTTCATAGACTCCATGACTTTGCCTTCCTTTAGCCTTATAAAATCTTCCTTTTTTTGCTGTATTCTGAATATCTGACCCTTATTGCCATCAGCTGAAGATCTGTTTTGTATCCTGGAGAATTTTCAGCTCGATCAAAACGCTTCCTCGTACGGATTTTTCCTTTCAAAGTTAGCGTACTTCCCCCCGTACACAGCTGACCCAAACACCGAACTCCCGCCATGCATTGCTTTCAATCACCGTTGGTGCATAAAATATGTAAACACTAAGCTAAGGATAAAATTTATGAAAATATATCTGGCGGAAAGACAAACCAAAGTCCCTCCAAAATGACATTTTTCGATTGGTTAAGGCTTTTGGTTTGTCAGAGAACAGCTGAAGGCGACCAAAATAAGCGCTGAATCATTTTTTGTCAAGCACGCTCGAGGTTGAAGTTTAACAATGGCAGCATTGTTATGGAAATGACATTTGGAGACCTTCATTTCTCAATTCGATAATCTTTTGAAAAATCACTTAGAATAGTAACGCTATCGACTGGTTAAAGTCACTGTAGGAGTTGCCAAACTTAAAATCAGGGAAAATCCAAGTCTTACTAGAGTTGAAGGAACGGAATAATTACATAGAGTTTGGCCCATGTGACTTGAACCAGCCAGTCAGATCTGTAAATTCCTTGCTTTGACAGTTGTATGTATTGCGTGTTTTGATAGAAGTGGTCGGGGTCAGTGGATATGGTACAACCTATGGCTTCGACCGTTTCACACGGACTAGATCTGGTTCCTGGAAAGTGGTCTTTGATGCGTTTTGAGCCGGTTACGACGGCAGCCACTAAGATAATCTTAACAATTAGTCAAGAATGTTGCATAATGTGAATGATAAATGAAGGTAATGAAATTGAACTGCAACATACTTTAGCTCTCTTGCGTTGGCTTGTTCTCCTTTGGAAAGCTTCGTCACTGAGATACTTCTGGTTCAGCAATCTTGACTCTTGGCCGTTGCCTAATTCTCTCTTAATAATCTGAGGAGCCCCGGTCTCATTATTATCCCCGTTAGAGTGGCCCGAGCCATTTGGCTTAGGAGCCAACACCGGATAGTTAGTCATCGGTTTGGGAAGAATCGTTTGAGGATGCGATCCCGACATTATTAAATCCGCACTAAATCTAGGACTATTTGAATAAGTTTTTAACCACCTAGTCCAAACTTGAAACTTTGGAAATAAAATATGGAAAATGGGTGAAGATTCAGCGTGCTGCTAGGCAAAGGAAATGACAAAGGGCCAGGTGGTAAAACAAATGCCAATCACCACACGTGACCTAACTCACCAATCAACAACCGATCTAGACGCATGCGTCAGGTAAAGAACGGGAGGGATTGACCTTTGACGTCACGTCTCTATGACAACGGCACGACGATGAAATCAGGTACGGTTGTTTACTTCCATGTTTGTCGAAATAAAGTTTATGAAAAAATTCAGACCCCGAACTGAAGTCGCTTGTATCCTCTACTTAATTGAATTTGCTCAAAGCAACCATTGTGTTTTTCCGTGTCGATAGCCTAGGCCCGTATCTTCAACGCAGTTTCAGAATCTGTCGGTCGTGCTGTCTCACTTGCTAACCTCATTAGCATAAAATTGCCCTTATTTAAAGCGACGTGTTGTATTTATGTGTATCTTGTACATTGAGAAAACAATTGATCTTCGTGACGACAGATGCACTCACGAATATTTTATAGCTTGGAGTGAATGCTTCTTCCTATGTAATTATTTATTTTGAATATTTTTGCATATCATTATTTTCAAACACCCTTTAGGCAAAACTTAGGGATTGCCATTGGTCAGAATATCTTTCCTTCTGTTGTTCTGTTTGAGAGCAAATTACGGAAGGATTCCAATGAGGGAATGACGGTTTCCAGGACGAAAAAATTGAAAGTTGGTCGTCACACTGATAATATTTAGGGTAACGCTCGATTGATTTTCATTTACAAATTCGCTAAGACAAAGTTAATTTGTTTTGACTAATCAATTTATTATTTAGGCCTATACTCTGATCTCTTCGCTGATCTAAAGTGATAGAGCTTGAAAATATCCTCAACGTGCCGTGGGTGATTCATTTAAATGAGAATATTTCATGCAGTTTTGAACGCTTTAGTGATATTGACTGATAAGGTTATATCGGATGTCAATGATATTTAAAATGCAAATTGACTTCCGAACATCACGAAGTATTTCGTCAACCAAAAAGGAAAAAAAATACTTCCTTTAGCAGTCAAAACCTTAAATATGACTTGATTTAATACTTGATAATATATGGTATTTTAAAGATTATTTTTAGGGCGGTTGTGGTTTGTGGTTAGACTGCCTGCTGGTGAGTGTACGTAGCTTTTAGTGCCCTCGGCTCCCCTCTCCTACTTATCTCACCTTTAGCTTTGGAGAGGGGAGGGAGGGACAAGGTGCTCGCACAAATGCAAACAGTCGAGTGCAGAATTTATTCGTTCATTCATTCAATAATTCATTTATTTAGGACCATTTAGCTACTTTGTGACGTATGTATAGACTAACTGTTAGTTCAGTGTCACCCACATTAAAAAGTCACGCTTTATTTGTTATTGCTGATTAATTTATTCGTCATTCATTCGTCTAACTGCATGACGGAGAGTCTGTTACTAACTCACTCATTCATTCCATCATTCACTTATTCATTAATTTATCCATTCATTCAACCATTCATTCATTCATTCATTCATTCATTCATTCATTCATTCATCCATCCATCCATCCATCCATCCATTCATTCATCCATTCATTCATTCATTCATTCATTCATTCGTTCGTTCGTTCGTTCATTCATTCATTCATTCATTCATTCATTCATTCATCCATTCATTCATTCATTCATTCATTCATTCATTCATTCATTAATTCATCCATTCATCCATTCATTAATTCATACATTCATACATTCATTCATTAATTCATCCATTCATACATTCATCCATTCATCCACTAACTGTCCATCCACTCTCATACAATACAGATATATTTATTAGCGTTATGCCCCTTTTGTCGGATGATTCTGAAATTAATTGTTCAGTATTTGTTTTTAAGGAACAAACTAACTAGAGAAGAAAACATTTCCTACAATTATAACCTTCTCTATACTCAGCGTCAAGATGTTAAAACGGCGCAGGTCCCAGAAATGAGCTCTGAGGTACTCCACACTAAGCAATGTACGTTGTAACCCACCAAAATACCACTCAATCACAATCGCGATAATATTTTTTTGTCATTATAGAAATTCTCCTGTGATCAATTGCTTTAGAAAAACGCCGTTAGAAAAAACTTTCATTTAAAAAAATGTTTATGACATGCATTTAATAACATGGTCTAAAAAGTGTCATAGAACGATGATATCATCTAATCTATCGGTCCTATCAAAGGAAATAAACCAACTAAATCTTAAACACAGTGGTCTTAATTTATTAGTAGTGTTTATGAAGTTACACGATCGAAAAAAAACTCAGTTCAATCAAAATTAACTCTGTTGGGCCAGCTGTTCGCAAAGAGCACTGCGCTGAAACAAGGTTGAAGTGGGGAAGTTTCTTTGGGGATCCTCGAGTGATCATATTGTTTTCTGTATCTCCTATTTTCTTTTTTAAAGAGTATAGTTTAGACATTTTATGGTCGTCTAGATGTATCATGGTTATGTTGTATAGATATGTTTATGTTTTCAGCAATTTATATCAAAAACATGAGCTATTTTATCCCGGCGCGCGCTTTGCGATTTTGTTGGCAGTCCTGTATTTTCATAGAATTATTCAAATGCATCAGGAAACTTAATATCATAACTGTATAGTTTTTTAGGTGAAAAAACTTAGAAACTATTTGCTAAAATTTGATAAAGTTGTTTTAAACTGGCTGCATGCATGAAATAATGAAAGATTTAACAGCAAAACTAAGGCGACCGAAGTGCGAAAAGATTACTTGGTCGCATTTGCCGGGTCATCAAAACCACAGACACTGTGCACAGCAATTTTTTGACTCTTCAAAAAATTACCAAAAATTATTTAAATTTTCTCCAATTTCTTATCAGAGAACACTGATAAAAGGAGTAAGGATTTAGCAAAATTGTACATGTTGTTTAACCAGGAAATTCAGTAGAATTGGTTTTAAAAGAAATTTTAAACACCGGCAAACCTCGGTGAGTACTGGTCGCAAACTTCATGTAGTTCGAGTCGCATAAGTATGTACTCGCTGCGAAAAATGTTTTTAAAAGAGGTAATTCGATGCTACAGATTTATCCCCAAAAATACCGACCCCTTTTATTTCATTTTGACAAGAAATAATGTTAATATATTTACAAAGTCGTGGATCAACTCGGATCAGTGCGACTATCACAATAAAAACAAACCAGTTCTCCTATAATTATTCATCAGAGTAGTGGTTCAATAATTCTAACCCTCAAACGAAAATATCTGCATCGGAAAAACTACGAAGACTAGAGACTCTAGGATGCTAGAATTAAAAGTTCACTTTCTCTTCTTCTATTTTAGGGGGTTCAGCGTTTGTCAGAATAAATATCGGCGTTGTAGTTTTGAGTTGATCTTTGGTTGTCAAACTCTTCAGTTTCCAAGCATGGTGGCTTTCTTTCACTTTCAGAAAGTCAAGAGAGCTATTCTTTGTCATTATTACTGACCTTATCGCTTTCCTTCGGTTTATCCTGTTTTTCCCACTTCTTTGCCGCGGCTGCTTTTGCTCTTTCTTGCTTCTTTTTCCTCTGTGATTTAACTCTAGGCATTATGAATTTATTTTCTAACCAGTGGCACAGACTTGCAATCTTTCCAGTGAAATCCAGCGGAAATGACAGGCTGTAGTTAATTGAATGCACAGAAACAGACGGTCAAATTTGCATTCGAGTCATATATATGTATTCATCGCTTTACGACCTGCCGATTTGCGGGTAATCGGCTTCTTAAGTAACAGGATACTTTAAAAAACTCCCTCTCTTCATTGAAGTACCTCGCTGTTTTAGTATATTCACACTTACTGAGATAAAAAGTAATCTGACGAACGAAAAAATATTTTGCTTTTGAAAAAAATTTACATTAATTTATACCAAAATTATAACTAGCTCATTTTTTTCGCCGTTTTCTTGTAGCCAGCCTCAGTCAACATGCATCTGAGCAATTTTGGTTTATTGAGTTTGGACATGGCCGCATGCCGGATGTACGTACTGAGTCCTAAAATGGAATTACATTTAATATTTATATACAATTTAATATATAAATCTTACAATAGTAACTATTCAAAACTAAATTACGATGTAATCTTCAGTTATTTTCATGATTTTGCATTGGAATTTAAAGTGACCTCAATGTGGCGTACCTCATTCTCATTGCTGGGACCTTTGACAGATTAGCGACTTAGACGTGTACTATACTGATACGTACATCAAGAAACGATCAGGATACTGACCAAAAATCTAACCATTTGACAAGTTTGCATGAACACATTTTCAACATGATGCGCCATGCAATGTAGGACTTTTATTAGCTATAACTGCTCTATTATCACATGATGTCTTTCGTGAGTCCTGAAGAAAACGCTACTGGGAGATTTGAGCCAAAATTTCTGTACGTTTCCCTTCGAATCAGTGACCTTACTATAACTCACAATATACTTCGCCTAGCTCACATTGATGGCCTCACTGTTAGATCACACTACACTCCGCTACCATACTTTACCTCGCTATACCTCATGTTCACAATACTTCACTATATACAACTCACTATATAACTCACTGCTTACTTTACCTCACTATGACTTACTATACCTCGATCACAATACTTCACTACACCTCACTATATAACTCACTGCTCACTTTACCTCACTATGACTTACTATACCTCGACACCTCACATGCTGAGATGGCCAGCTAGTGGCGTAGGGCGAGGACCCAGGATTTGAGGGGCACCTAGAATAAAAACTAGGGGAACGCCACCTCCCCCCTGCTAAGCCACTGCTGATGGCCTCACTATAACTGAGTACTCATGATACCAACCTTTGCACAATGTGCGTCGAAGTGTCGCTTCAGATGATAGCGATGCATGTAGGCTCGTCCACAAACCTTGCATTGGTATCGCACAGGGTTTGGCAAATGAGATCGTAGATGCCTGTTCAAAGTGTATTTCCTCTGGAAGCCCTTGCGACAAAACTCGCATTTGAAAAATTGCGCTTTTGTATTCGGCAAATGTTGTAATCCCATTCGACTGTCCTGGTTGGAATCCTCTTTCAATAGGGCCTCATTTCTCATTGTTTTTAGGAGGAATTGTTCAAAGTTTTGCTCTCTCAATTTGACGAAATCAAAATCATCTGTATTTCCCAACAATCCCAGTCCAGTATCATGATAAAAATCCTGTTTCTTTAAGGTGTCATTCTCCAGTCCTTTTGAGACATTTTCTACCGTATTTGAGCTGATAATAAACGAGCTTTTATCACAAGGTGCACTTTCTTGAGGACGAAAGCTGCTGCAAGAGGCGGCGTTCATTCTTTCTATAAGCCACTACAGGCTCTACTCAGCTTGGATTTGTACTGAAGTCAGTCTAGAAGTGTTATCACTAGCAGTTGACATAACATGACAGTGCACATAAACTGAACATCGTTTGCTAAATCCTTTAAAATGTATTTTTTCGATTTGTTTAAAAATGCCTTTAATGCCATTGTTCTTCCCCCTCTTACATGGGATTAGCAAGGTTTGTTTTGGGTAAATGGTAGTTTTTCGGCTTTTCAAAGGGTTAATTGAATTTGTAATGGTTTGTCTTGGGTGTGCACTGTCGTGACGTGGGTAGTTTGGCTTTAGTGGCATTTGTTTGACTTGAATGAACGCCTATCATTCCTTGACTTGAAAGCCGTCCTTCAAACATCATACCATTATCACTTGGAATCTTAGTTTACACGAAAGCCTTCAAGATTGTAAAATCTCCAAGACATAGTGGATCGCCCTCCCTCCCCTCTTCTCCCCTCCTCAGAGGAGATAGAAATTATTTAGTCGCTAGAAACCGTCTAAGCTTCTATACTTTTAGAAAACTATTAAGAAAAGAGAAAAAGAAAAGAAACAACGAAAAGAATGAAAATTGAAAAAAAAAAGTTTCGATTTGCATTCTGGGTAAATTATTAGTCCCCAGTCTCCCTCTTCCGCCTGGCGTGTGACGAGTCGTTTTTGCAAATGTTTTTCCAAAACACACAAAGTGAACAAATATGGACTTGAATTTAACGTGAATTAAACCATAAATTCTCACCATTATGGTAGTAAAAGACATGGAGTCGTAAGTACAAGTGTCTATTTAGCTCTCTGTTCAGATATTTACAAAAAATCGAGGTATTTACCGTGTTTTTTGGTCTTCCTTCACAGCACCGTTCAAATGCGACTCTACACTTTGACAAAAAGGCAGTTCGTCTTGGTTTTTGTTGCTTTTATTGTCGCTTTTTTCTGCAGTATAATCATTGGAATTGCAGGTTAGTATCTATGACTAGCATTCATTATTACCGTTTCTGCGTTTAAACTCTGTTTATTATCCTAAAAAACAGCGAGATGAACAAGCTGCAAAATTAATCGAACCACAAGAGCGAAAGTTAAAGACCAATTTAACCGTTTTGCCCATAAAATATAATCAACTCCTATTGTTTCTTATGTATGTACAATAAGCTTGAATTATATATTTTCCCAAATGCTTAGGTTACAGTTTTCCCGCTTTTTCCCTGACTGCTAAATGCTCTACCGAAGCGTTCGAATATCAATAACCAGCTCGTAGTATTAAAAAAATCAAATATAAAACTCCAACAATAATTTTCCTTGATTTTTCGCATTTAAAATAATTAATTGTGTCGTAGGTTTTTATTGTTTTGTAAACTGTGTGTTTAGAGAGAATATATTTCCTTTTTTTTTACCGAATAAGCTTCGATATTCTAAAGTATATATTGGATTTTTGTCGTTTATTTATATTTTTGGCGGTAACATTTGCATATGAAGAAATTATCATAGTTCATAAAGAGGTTGATTTAGTGGGGGTCCAGTGTTGTAATGCTGTTTTGACTACTATAACAATGATATGAAACTATGTTTTTGATCTATGGACCCCTTTCAAAATCATCCGACCAAATGCAGCCTAACAGGAAAATTTATAAGCAATACCACAAATTCCTTGCATTTTAAATGACTCACTGTCTCAAAAATTTCAGGAAATCTAACGATTTGCATAAAATCTGTTTGAAGATTAAATAGGAGTCTGGTCATTTTTTCCCTGGGAGGGGGATCGTAAGAATAATCTGGGGGTCAGTTTTTAAATATGTTCATTTTTGAGGCAGTCGTTATGAAAAATAATAAGCCCTCCCTCACAAGTAATAAACAACAACCACCTAGAATATCGAGGCACCATTAAATTTGTAAATGAGTATCTGGCTCCTGATATTATGCATGTCTCCTAATCTACGAACAAGGTCTTCAATTTTATTTTCCTAAATTTGTTTTTTTTATTAGGTCCTCCCATCATCTCTAGTAGGAACTACAGCGCTGTTCATGAACTGAACGTACCACAAAAGAAATTACTGGTAAGTGTGGACTCTTTTACTTTCACTAAAAATATCCAGATAAAAGTATCCTTTCAAATTGTATCATTCCCTTGAGTATTATTTTTTCATCCACCATAAAAACTGGTGCAGATACTCATTGTTCATTGATATTTTTTCCAGACTGGCCCATACAAGATTGATACTGGTTTGCTGTCATCCTTCAGTCAGCAGATGTGGATTGTGTGTAACTTTAAAATTAATGGAACAAAGAGTGGTAAAATCTTAGATCATAATAGTTGATTTCATTTTGGGTTATTGTGAACATACAGCATATTGATAAAGGAAGTTTTTATTTTCAAAATTTTAATGGCTCTGTCGGTCCCAGCAGCAAGATTCAGTTGAAATACTTGATTGCGGAAGGTAGTGCTAATACAGACCTTGCACATGAGGACAGCAAGACCTTGATTTTTTGTGCACACGCTGCTGTCCTCAGTATTGCCATTCTCATTCAAACATGGAAAAAAGCACCAACTGATGTTCTAGCGAGGACAGCAATGCTGGGGATGACAGAGCACACAAAAAGCTTTTCTTAAAATATGCTCCTGTCATATTTTCAGCATTGCCAGCCTTGATTCTTGTGGATGGATGAGTTTAATATTATTGCATGCTAGACACCATTTTCATCAGACACATGAATCCCAGGACCCAAACTGACAAATCACTTTAGAAGTATTCCATGCTTACTGCAATCCTCAATATTCTGCGAACTCAGAAATTTCAACGGCTTGTTGTAAAATTTGTTTTTCGCTGCCGTCAATCAAAACTAATCAGTCGGTACCTTTGATATTTTTGACTGACGGCAGTGAAAAACCAAATTCCAAGAGGCACCTCACGACTACCAAATTTGCAGGATATATTGAGAATCGCAGTAGATTGTGGAAGGTTGGATGATTTTCAACCTCTTGTTTGGAACATTTCTCCATCATGTGTTGGTTGATGACCAATCTTTGATTCTTTACCTTCAGGTAATTCCTTCAATGTGAATTTCAAATTGGGTGTCGAAATCCGTGGTCGAGTAAAAGACACAAGTTATCGTCTGATTGCAACATCCTATAATAGGACAAGATATGTCAAATGTAATGAGAAGGTAGGTACCGCAAGTAGGCACAGCTAATCAAAGTGTACATTTACCTAAACACATTTGTATAGGTCAGTATAATGAAATGTGTTAATATTTATTGGTTGATCGTAATTAAAATGCCAACCAGAAATCTATTTGACAATCCAATAAAGCAAAGTGACAAAACCTATTGTCAGGGCTCAAAATAACGGCCACTCAAACGCCAGTCAAGATGTCCAGCGCTTGATTTTTTTTTTCCAAATATGACCGGTCAACATGTCCATTCAAAAACGGATTTGACTGGTAAAGTACCAAATTTGGCCAGACATTGACAATTGACCGGACATTATTTTGAGCCCTGCATTGTTAAAATGGTTTGCACTTTAACATTACAAGGAAAATGTCTATAAACATTACACACATCTATTGACCAGAGAATGTATTTGATTTTGTTTTGTTTTGGCTTTCATTAGGAGTGCAGTCAGATGGTCATTCTACACCTCGGGTTTATAGATTACCCATCATATGCAGTACAAGTCACGCTTGATAAATTGAACTTCCCATCTGGTGTATACCTGGATGATGTAATATTTTCTGTAAGTATTAGAATAATAGTAGTATCAGAAATATATTTAGTTATTGGTGGGTGGAAATTTTAAGGTGGATTGTTCTATGCCTCCCAGTTGGCTCAGTTTGTTGGACACCAGTCTGTTGTGTGTGAGGTCATAGTTCAAGCCTCTGCGGCAGCACCAACACTCAGGGTCTGAGTAGAATATTTGAATAGAAGGTGCTACCTTTGCTCTAAAAATATCTGCAAATGGTTAGACATTCACTGTGGATCAGATGACACGTAAAATGGCAGTCCCTTCT
The DNA here is from genome assembly GCA_023349425.1 of Anthopleura sola. Lineage (NCBI taxonomy): Eukaryota > Metazoa > Cnidaria > Anthozoa > Actiniaria > Actiniidae > Anthopleura > Anthopleura sola. The sequence continues at coordinate 3,099,754 of JALHLI010000011.1, forward strand.
CACTTAGAGACGTTAAACAAAAGAGTGGGTCACAAGTTTATCAGTGCTGAGTTGGCAATTGTCATGCGATACCCTCTATAAATAAAGTCAATAATTATAATAATAATAATAATAATAATAATAATTATTATTATTATTATTATTATTATTATTATTATTATATGAAGTAAAGTTGTCATTTGCAAATATGTTTATAAATATCTCTTTTCAATATTTATTTTAGTTGAAGCACTATAGTCCCGACTTCACTCAAGTTGAGATTTGGTTCCGATTTGTGTTCCTTGTCATGGCCTTCATGTGTACGGTGAGTCAAAGAATGTTAATCATGGCATTGTGTGATGAGAGTGACTGAATGAGAATATGATTGATGTGATGATTATGACTTTATTTGATCACAGTATTGATAATGATGAAAGTTATAGGCTGCTTAGAACCAGTTGTTTTTGATAGCTATTAATTGCCCACTTTCAATATTCTGGTTGAGTGATCACACACAAAGCAATTCAAGGTGAGGCTCCAGGGAAACAATGAATATGTTAGGATTACTTCATTGTTTCCCAGAAGCCTTGTCTTGAATTGCTTTGTGCATGATCACACAACCAGAATACCAAAAGCAGGCTTTTCATTCATTCATTGTAGTTATGTATTAAAAATACTAAAACTGAGTTTCCTAATTTCATCCACAGTGTTTGTTTGCTTATTCTCTAAGGAGATTCTCTCTCAAGCACTGGTCTATTGAACAAAAGTAAGTTGTTCTGAGAAAGTAAGTCTTAAGGAATCAATGAAGTAAGGCAGAAAAAAATCATGATAAGGCAGAAACATGTACAGCTATTTTGAAAAAAGTTGGTGATGGTTTTGTTGCTTGTTGCATGTTGCATAACAAGCCCAAAATGCCCTATGGGTGATGTGAATTCAAGCAACGAAGGTCGCAACAATATGGGATTTTCCCAACCTTTGTCTGCAGGTTTTTCCAGCATAATATCTTCTGTGCTGGCATAATACATTTCAAGCTTGGTAAGCAACATGCAACATGCAACAAAACCTTAACCAACCTTTTATGAAATAGCTGTATAAGGAACGAGTTTTCATTAGGTTCGAGGGAGTCCCAAGTCAGATCCAAGGTAGTCTTTGAAGAGCTTTAAAAGAGGATTTTAAGACTAAGAAGAAGAAGAACAGAAGACCAACAAGCTAAGAACAAGAACAAGAAAACAAGCAAGAATTCAAGCTTTCCAGGCAGCTAAGCAAGACTATAGTTTAGGTAGAACTAGTTTAGGGTTAAGATAGACTTGTATCTACATAGTTTTCAAAGGATCATTAAGTTTTAAGGCAGTTCACTGTCTTCTCCTGTTACTTGTCTGTTATACTTTTACTCATGTTTGACCTGCTTTGTTTTGTAGATGGATGTCTATGCTGCTTCCCCTTCTTCTTCTGTACAATGGTAAGTTCATCAAGCAATCATATCAATGATGCACCATTAACACTAATCCATCACGGTATCTGCTGTTTACAAATTCATCATTTCCGTGTCCTTTTTTCTTTCCAGATCCATTGTTTCCCCTTCACTTCCTGGTCAACAGTTGGGTTCCTGGCATGTTTGATTCTCTATTCCAGGCATCATTCCTTGGTGCACTATTGTTATTCTGGCTGTGTGCATTCCATGGCATAAGACAGGTAAAATGCCTTTCATTGCCTAAAAAATCATTGAATCAAGGAATGGTCCCAAAAACCTCTTCTGGCATGTGATGCTCAATGGTGGTATAGTTCACTTCCCTCTCACCTCTTGGGTCTCAGGTTCAGTTCCTGGTCTAGACATCATATATGAGAGGAGTTTGTTACCAAGGTCTTTCCCTTAATTCTTGGTTTTTCCCCCTGGCTCTCGAGTTTTCCTCCTTTACCAAAAACCTAATTAACACAGTAAATTTTCATTCAATCTGTGATTTAGTTGTGCCATGACTTAATTCAAATCAGCCCAAAGTTTATTTCAGGCTTTGGTAAATTATTTTAAGGTACATGGAATTTATGTTAGATCATAAATGTTTTTCAGAGTGACAGACGTTTCTTCCAGTTCTACTTCCCAAAGCTTTTGATTGTCGGCATGCTGTGGGTGTCGGCTTTTGTCCTGTCAACCTGGCAGCAGTAAGTACTGCTTTGATATACAGCTATTTCAAAAAAGTTTGGTAAAGGTTTTGTTGCTTGTTGCATGTTGCATACCAAGCCTGAAATGCATTATGGATATGAATTCAAGCAGCACAAGGTCCTGGCAATATACCATTTTCCTAAACTTTGTGTGCAGTTTTTTTCAGCATATTTTCATCTGTGTTGACAGTATTTATAAATGAATATAATATATTTCAAGCTTGGTAAGCAACATGCAACATGCCACATGCCACATGCCACATGCCACATGCCACATGCCAAAAAACCTTCACCAACCTTTTTTGAAATACACACATGTAGCTACAGTATATATCAATACGAAACAAAACGGAAGAGAGAAATAGCCCATTTTTGCTATTCTGGCATATTTTGATATTGTGGTCAATGGATTATCATCCTATATACAGTTGCACTTATGAACTTACAGTTACACAATGGTCACCATTGGGACAAGATTTGTGGCCATGCATTGTAGAAAGGTGGCTGTTGTGGAGAGGTTTCAGTTACAGTATATTATACTGTACATATACAGTGATATATACATATTATGTACAGTATGCACTCATTGGTAACTGGGACAAAATGTTCTGGCTTCTTGGTAGAGGTGGACATTATAGGGAGGTGGCCGTTAGTGGAAAGTTCAATTGTATATTAACTTGTAATTCATTTTTGCTTTCTTTACTTTATCAGATACAATGAACTCCGAGACCCAACATACCAGTACAAGATAGATATTGGACATTTTATGGTACTAAGGACTATGACTCTGTTATTTATAATTATTGAATATAATTCTGACATGATAACAATTTTGATGAAGATCAGAAATACTTTAATTTTTGACATGTTTCGACGTAGTCAAACGCCATCATATTGCATCACAATTCTGACATGATCTTAATAAATTCGTTTTATTTATTTCCAACTTGACAGGGTCTAAAAGTGTTCTTTTTCACCATTGGTGGTATATATGTAGTCTACTTGATCTATCTACTAATCAGAGCATACAGTGAACTAAGGGCAATGCCTTACTTTGGTAAGAACACAGAAGTGAATAAATAGAAAACACTAAATCTTGCTATTTATATATTGTTGTGTTGCAAGTTGCAGAGTGGATGTATCACCACCCCATGCAACAACAAAATGTTGTTGCACCACTTTTTTGCAGAAGTAGAAGCCTCTTTCTACTCTCTGCAACAAAGAAAATTTGTTGTGTGTGGGTTGGTAATAAGAGCATAAGTCGCTCTACAATTTGCAACTTACCAATGTTTTGTTACAAGTAGCTTGATTTTGTTGTTCGTATTACCTCATGTTTAGCAGAATATTGCGCATAAAATATTTGTGGATAAATGTTTTTACGTTTGTTTTTCAGATCTGAGAATCAAGTTCTTAACAGGATTGATGCTGATCGTGGTAACAATCAGTTTAGTCATCACTGGCTTGAAGTTTGGCACTGCAGTATTACAGGAGAACTTTGTGGCAGACCTGGAAACACACTACAAGAACTATATCCTTTCATGTCTGTCATTGCCATAAAATGTACTAGTTTGTTACTGCATAAGAATAGCTGTTGCAAATTTCAAGATTTGTCATTCAATTACAAGGGCATCTAGGTTTTCCCATTCGGAGACACTCCCTACATATTAACCCCAACAAATCATCCCTACCTCCCCTCCCACATAAACACAAGTATGTTTCAAATATACTGCTAATCAGAAAGGGGGGTCATAGGCTTCTAACGTAGGACCCCCTGGATGGTAGGGGATAGACCCAATCAATGGATCGTTCTTCTCAAGCAGGGTGATGATAACTATCATCAGCTTATTTGATTTTATGATATTATTAGATTAAGCTAATTTGATTCTTTAACAATGTTTACCTGCGGAATTCCTGACATTTTATGGACTTCTGAACTTTTACCTTTACACAATGGCGTTTGTGTACTCTCCATCCAAGAATGCCCTCTATGGTGAGTTAAGTATATGTTCTTTCCTTCAAACATGCCCCCTAATGCTCTCCAAACACAGATAAGGGTATTTAGACAAGGGTCTGAAAAAATGGTTTTTTTTTCCAATTTTTATAGATTCCTATTTCCGTGAACCATCAACTTTCTCTATGATCAATGAATCAGATGAAGAGGACCAGATGATTTACAGGTACATGATAGATGATGACAATGATAATGATGACTATGATAATGATGGTGATGATGACGATGATAATGATGGTGATGATGACGATGATAATGATGATGATGACGATGGTGATGATGACGATGATAATGATGGTGATGGTGGTGATGATGACGATGATAATGATGGTGATGGTGGTGATGATGACGATGATAATGATGGTGATGATGATGGTGATGATGATGATGATGATGGTGACAATGATGATGATGTCAGATATGGTGATTGTTGTTGATGGTGAGGGTAAGATCCATGATTATGGTGATGATGGTAATGATGATGGTGATGATGATGTGGTACATGATAATGATGATGTGATGATGGTGATGTTGATGAAGGTGATGATGATGACAGTAATGATGGTGATTAAAATGATGTTGGTGGTGATGGTGATGGTGAGGATTGTCAGTGTGGTGGTGGTGGATGATGATGTTGGTGTTGGTAATAGTGATGATGATAACAACGACAAAAAAGTGGTCAAAATATATGCCAAAACATGTGCTGCGATGCCCCTATCCCATTTCCTAAAGTCTTATGTTATTTCTTACAGTTCAAAAAAGAACCTTGACCAATCTCCCTACTGCAGCTCCTCTGAAGACTAAAATATGGACAGACAGACAGAAAAGTCAACCAAGAGGCTAGTAACAAACTAATCTGGATAGTATCGTAGTTAGGAGTGTTTCCTTGGTCATGTGATCACCTTGAGTGCATTCCCTTTCCCAAGACTTTCTCAGTAAAGACCTTGATCAAACCTGGATAGTATCCAGGAATGGGGAGGGGGGAGTTTCCTTGTTGAAGGGGAGGGGAGGGTGAGATTATTGTTCGATATGAATGAGAGGAATATCCGGATACATGTTAGCCTCAGTTTTAGAGGTTTTGCTCACCACATGATGGCAGCCATGTTAGATGGCAGGAATATTACAATCATTTTACATGAGAAAAAAATCAATTGAATCCCGAGAGAAAAGGGATTTTATTGTTCTATCATCTAACCACAGGCAGCCCAAGCTGTATTATGGGCACCAGCACATGATGGTGTAAAACATCTGTTGAACAGAGGGCTACTGATGAAAGTCTGGGTATGGCTAACAAAGAGTTTGAATTAGGATTTAGCATACAAGGGGCTCATGTCTGGAAATTCTTATCATTACACCCCAACCCCTCTCACATGGAGTCCTCCCCTGACTTGGCCTGAGTTACTGGTCAGTTACTTGGCTCACAAGCCTCAAATTTAAATACCTTTAGCAACGTATCTCAAGACGTGATCAAGTGAACACAAAACACAATAAATATTTAGTGTAGGGATATATTTTGTTAAACTAATCACTAATAGTTTTGTATTAATTAATGATAAATATCTGGGATATTAAACAGTACGTCCCAGATATAGACTCTTTGCACATGACGTCAAAGCAGCTCAATTTGGACGACAAAACAAAAGAATTTCAATCACCTGAGAATTGGAACCTACCGTATTGTTTTGTCCTCCAAATTGAGCTGCATTCCGACGTGCTGCTAGGAGTTTATTTATGTCCTAAGAAAACGGGCATAACAGAGAAAAAAATATAAATAATTTATAACTATTCTATTAAATGTTGACAACCTGCGGCACAAGGGGGTTATCAGCATAGGGGTATATGTAGGATATTATAGATAATGAACATTAGGATGGATTATCAAACCTTGCCGACAATCCACAGAAACCTTAATTCAATCTAAGTTATAATCATTTTACCCTTGATTATATTTCCTAGTCTTGTAGGTCATATTGACAAGTGAAAAATTATAATTGTTAGATAATTATTAATATTATTTTGATAATAATATTTAGTCTCATTGCCGAGGTGGTTATAGAAAATTGTGCACGCTGATTGGTCAAAAACTCCTGAATATTTCTCTAAAATCACCTCCAGGTGAATATAAGATTGCACGTGCTTCAATTCCTGATACGCCCCTCTTTAAAAATATGAAAAATATCTCCATTTCATAAATATATTGATGTTTGTGAATAATCACCTGACAGTGTGTAATGATACCAAAACAACTTGCAGCTCAGTAAATATCCACCGATCATCACCGTGACTTCGGTGAATAATAATTAATATTAAAACAATAATTACAGATTATTGATAATAATGTGTAATAATGATAAGGACTGTGTTGACAGTTTCATGGTCACAGATGGCACCATCTAGTAATCTCTAATAATTAGTAATAATAATTAATGATATATATTTATGAAAAGGTAGGTAGGAACATTCCTAATGTCTGTAAATCATCTAGTATAGTCAAATATTTTAAGATTTCATCTGTCAGTGAGTCAGGTGGAATAGGAAAAGATTTCAGCAGAAAAAAATAGTCTGAAATGTATATGTGATCGTACCATACTGAATGGAATTTTTTCTGAGTCCATTCAGTATGGTATGATCACATATACATTTCATATTCCATCATCATACACAAACCAACATTATCAAAATAATAGTCTGTTGTCATAGTAACCTTATGATCACATGGCATTGGGATTTCCACTGGGGAAATGAATCACTAAAATGATATCAATCAGTTATGAAAACAAGTCCAGACTGTGAACATGGTGCATGATGGTCTAGCATGGGTACAAATATTTCTTTTGTTTCTTGATACCTTATTTGGTGTTGTTTGTACCCAAGCTAGTCCAGAATGCATCCTGAAATGAGAAAAGGCTTATTGTCTAGATTATCTCCATCAGATGGGTGGGGAGGGTATATTCTTGTAGTTCCCTTGTGGAATCCATTGGGTAAAAGGGCCTAGAAGTGATAATCAAGGTGCATTGTGGTCTAGTTTGGGTACAAATATTTTATCATGCCTTATATGGTGATGTTTGTACCCAAGCTAGACCACAATGCACCTTGATTATGTTTTTTTCTTATTAATATAGAACTTGACAAATTTGTTGCCCTTTTGAATCGCCCAAACTATATGAAAAAGCCATTACTATCATACTTAATAGATGTATAAAATACTACTGTAATGCTATGAAAATACTGTAACACAACCAAGAAAAAAGAATAAATGTCAACATTGGTAATAATGAGGAAATGTTCTAAAACAATGTGAAAAACCTCGTGATGAAAATTTAAAACTCTCTAACATTGCTCAAAACCAGGCTCTTTATTTACCATCAAAAATAAACCATTTTGAAATAGTTCTAAATATTTCATGAATCTAAAACTGGTATGAAAATGTGCTAAAATATTATAATAGTTCACATATCAATATAGTAAGTAACCCATTCAAAGAACCTTTTTTAATCATGAAAAATAAAGAGAAAAATTGGGAATATTCATCGTTACTCCTGGCAAGGTGTGAGAATTTTATAATTAATTCTTCGTCGAAAAAAAAATGAAAAAATGTTGAAGTACGTTTTGGATAATAATTAAAGCGAATATTTGCCATAATCTCTCCATTTACGATCCCATCAGTCTTCTTGAACTCTGTGCAATATATAACTCGACAGTGTTACTTAGCAACACAGCTACATCAACAAAGAACAGCTATATTCACATGGTTCTAGTCATCCAATCACTTCTAATTTACTACTTGCCACGCCAGGTGTATTTACCTGACAAGCCAAGCTTTACTCAGCAGGCAGTTCTAGTTTATATTGTCGTGGATACATTTGTGTTTATATACCTTATTCGTATTTATGGAAACAGAGAAGGACTAGTACCGAATAACACCATAACGAGGCTAATTATAGTTTCCAGGAATATAATGCATCGAAATCGCGGTTCAAATTCTAGTTTCGATAAAGCTATTTTTGTGTGTACTATGAGAAAAGGATAATAACAGAAGAAAATATCTTCATTTTCCCCACTAACTTGTATGTCTCACTTTTCCTCTTCGACTGTCAATTGGCCTCGGTTTCACGTTAACCAATACCAGTCTCTCTCGGCTTCTCCTGAGATATGAATATGTTTCATGGCGTCTGTGTGATCTTTTGTTTGTACTTAACAAGTGACTCAGAGGAATCGTCCATGACATCATATAGTATCAGAAGGATCCAAAGAAAAACGGTGTTCAACTGAAGTCAAGTGTCCTCAGCTCCCGGAAAGAAACTACACCAAAACCTAAATCCCTTACTAGAAGATTCTTCTTTTTTAATCTCGTCTGGAGCTACAGAGCTGTTAAGTTTGACAGAAGTTGAAAAAATAACTGGTGAAGTCCAAGACTCAAAATGAATCCATCTCAAATCAACCAGAATAACGTTATTCTGATCGCCGAATCCACCTTCCGATCTTTTCCACCCAATTGCCTGACCCGAGGAGAGAACGATGTATTATCGATTGCCCCGAGTTCGGTTGTAACGGTCATCAGCAGTGATGTGGAGTTCAGTAATTTTCCAAAGTGTTCAATGGTGCAGAGTATTGGAGATGTTGAAGATATTCGAAGACAGGTCTGCAGTAAACCGCTGATTCTTACGGTCTCGTGCTGTAAACATGTCCCTCAGGGACAAAGGTGAGAAATAAGGCAAACCTTTTACATTGTTAATCTGAAACAACCTCTGGGCTGATCTAAGTCAGGGCATGGCTAACTCACAGATAGAACCCTGAAACAACCTCTGGGCTGATCTAAGTCAGGGCATGGCTAACTCACAGATAGAACCCTGAAACAACCTCTGGGCTGATCTAAGTCAGGGCATGGTTAACTCACAGATTAAACCCTGAAACAACCTCTGGGCTGATCTAGGTCAGGGCATGGCTAACTCACAGATCAAACACTGAAACAACCTCTGGGCTGATCTAAGTCAGGGCATGGTTAACTCACAGATTAAACCCTGAAACAACCTCTGGGCTGATCTAGGTCAGGGCACGGCTAACCCTACTCACTTGTGAGGCAGAGTCTGGTTATCGAACCGGAGACCCCAGAGGTGCAAGGCGACTGCACCTACCACATCAAGAAGATTCTGAAAAAGGGGACCAAGGCAATCTTTAAAAAAAAACATGAACCTCGTAGACGACACAACCACTTATATCAGGGCAGGTTAAAGGCAATTTTCCTTAAAGGAGATTCGGGGGAGGGGTGTGGCAGGGGTTGTCTCTGCCTCGATTATTGATGAAGATATTTGATCTCGCATTTGTTAGATTAAACAGTAGAGGCGAGTACCTGAGTTTTAGAGACAAAGAATGGTGGCTGATGTCAGATAATAGTCCCTGGATGGATCCTTACACCAACCCAGTCTGGGGGACAGGAACTACGTCACTGTACGGGGACACATGGATATCGCCGCGATTTGTGGTGGTTATCGACACGAGTAACCCGATCATTCGACAGAAGTTGAACGAGGGCTTTGATCGGGTGTCCTCTCTGATGGCACAACAGAAAAACTTTGCACTCGAGGTATCAGGTCATTTACCTTTTTTTTTTTTTTGCTTGATTAGATTAAAGAACTCGGATGTTACCAATGTAGAATAGAAGCTCTATTTAACCACCATTTGGCAATAGACCTCCTCACCTTGGGCGCAATGTTTTTTCAATGTTGGACTGTTTTATTTTCTTACATTTTCTTTCAGTTTGACTTCAATCCCATGATCCTCGAGTGGTGGAAGAACCAAGGCCCCTCGCGGTACGATCAAATCGAGTGCCTCACACTAACCGCAGTTACTGGGGCTAGTTTTACTGTCACCAACGCCACTCCATTACGTCACTTTTTTGATTGCCACACCGCCTGGTGCGTTTGTTGGCCGGCATATTGCTTGATTGCAATCCCTTATAAAATATGGCGTAATGTTGTGAACGGCGTCCATGACGTCATCGTCAAAATGACGGGAACCGTGATCGTCGCTCATCCGAATTCCCATGGTTACGAGCTGGAGAATTTCTTCCCAAAACCAATAAAGAAAACCCAACCGGGAGTCCTGGAAGCTAGTGATAGGACTGCAATGGATGGTGGGATTGAAAGTTTGCAGGCGAAGAGCATGATGGGAAATCCACGAATGCGAATGTCGTGATAACTTGAGTTGAAGTACGAAACTCCTAATAGACCTCCTTTCACGTGTCGTCAGAGCAGCTCAATTTGGAGGACAAAACAAAATAATTTCAATCTCCTGAGAAATGAAAACCTTTTGTTTTGTCCCCCAAATTGAGCTGCATTCCGACGTGCTGCAAGGGGTCTATGGAAAAACCACAAGCCAACAAAAAAACAAACTAAAAATCTTTTCTCGAAACAGCGAGAAAGAAAAAAGAAACCTTCAAAATGTGAAGAAAAAATGAATGCAAAGACACAAATGCTGCAATTTAAAATGAAAAAATTCTTATACTATTTTATTGACAGGATTTTTCCTTTATAGAATATTTACAGAGGATCAAATAAAAAGAACAGTGTATCAACGACGAGTATTTCGTTAACAGATTCTTCAAAAAAGATGAATAGTTTTTAACAGCTGTTATTATGGATGCATGCCAATAAGATGCAAATGAGATATTCTTTTGTTTTAAGAATCATACAAGTGAGGCTATCGGGTCGATACAATGCTTGTTGTCTCATTTTAATCTCCTTTGCATGCATCCATAATAACAGTTATTATTGCTATAACAATATATTCTCGTGAACCAAAAATCACAAATTCTTTAGTGTTTTCGTGGTTTGCGCACGCTCGCGTTTGAAAGTTTTCGGCGCGAAATTACAAAACTTCTCATTGGTTGATATTTTCAACCAATCACTGGTGAGAGCAACATTTCAAAAATTAAATATAGTGAGAATTTTTCTCGGTTTTTGTCTGTTGGTGACTTAATTGTGAAGAAAAAAATACGTTTTATCCGTGATATTGAAAATTTGAATAAACGTCTTTAGTTTGAGCGAAATATTTTTTCTATAATTCAGACCACCTGTAAACAAATGTACTCAAAAAATCTTTCTGAATTTTTTCTAAGAAAAAAATAATCGTTTTGAATTGTGAAAACATCGTGCCCAAGCCAGAATTATTGAAGAAAAATGTTTTGAAAAAAATAATAATCATAGATCTAAAATTTTGATTTGAAAATAATTTTGATATTCCAAACAAAAGTTTTAGGCATTGTGTTGAAATTTGAAGTCAATAGAAAGTTATTTTTACAACCTCGTTTTCAATTCCCCGTGGGAGTCTGGGTACGAAGTTGATTTTTGCCGACTCAACTGAAATTCTTGACAAAATTCATTGACAAAATAAAGTCAAAGTTTCTAGTTGACAGGCTGTTAGAAATTGCATTTTTGTTTTTGTGAATTCTATACAACTGCTGGAAAAATTTTGTGGACATTTTTAATACAAATATCCGTTATTTCGGCATACTTGATGGTCATGTGATATTATATACTAAAAGACTACGTCACATGTAAGGTTTCAGTGAATGAATTTTTCTGTTATGTGTATAATATTCCTTATCATTTATTGTTATATTTACAGAGAGCTTGCTTGTTTGGAGGAGTTTTGGTATTGTAAGACTGACAAATGGCTTCCACGTGCCATTCAATCACGCAGAAGCCATTCAGGTTACCCTGGCACACAAATGGCTTCTACTCTGAACCAATCAGAAGCCGTAAAGATACATGCCATTCAATCACGCAGAAGCCATTCAGGTTACCTTGGCACACAAATGGGTTCTACTCTGAACCAATCAGAAGCCGTAAAGATACATGCCATGCAATCACACGGAAGCCATTCAGGCTACCCTGGCACACAAATGGGTTCTACTCTGAACCAATCAGAAGCCGTAAAGGTAGATGCCATGCAATCACACGGAAGCCATTCAGGCTACTTTGACATTCAACTGGGTTCCACTCTGAACCAATCAGAAAGAGAAAACAGCAACTAAAAAAACTCTCACTCACACACGCTATCCAATTAAAATACAAAGAATCTAATATCCATGCTTTGCCAGGGTAGCACCCCGTAGGTAGTATCCCGTGTCGAATGGAATTGAAAGTGTTTTGCAGAGGCATAACAGAGAATCCAGGGGGAAATGTTTGAAGCACAGAAAACTGAGAACCAAAAAGCACCTCGACTCACACATGATGGCGGGTCTGAGGATTGAACCCATTAGAAGCGCACATTATCGTGCTTCGAATTACAATGAAGGTATTTGAGAATGAACTACTTCGATAATACAGCGGCCATCTTAAATCACAAGGCATTATGGGGCGTCTAGGGGGCCTTTCTTCCATGTCCATTTTCTTAATTCATTTCTATTTTCTTAATTTATTTCTTGTCAAATTGTATCGTGCTTAACTATTAAAAAATCGACGCCATTACTGTGACAAAATTTTGTATATTTGCACCCATTCCAAGATGGCCGCCTTATCGTCGAAGCAATAACAGTACAGGAGATTTCCCATAAACTTATTAGAAATCCACTTAATATTTGTCTTACACATAGCAGTAGCCTTCGAGCATGTTGTTCAGCCAAGCAGCCTCGTGGTCAGTTAGACGAGATATATAAAGGTGTTGATGTCTTCTTCGTCTCTCTTTAAGTACTTGTGTTCTATCAGCCATTCTATTTGTTCCTTTATCATTTTCTTTTGTGGTATAAACATGTTTTTCAGGATCTCAACCAGTTCGGTTTGGAGAGCGGCATTCGTGATTCGCTTTCTCATTTTCATAATTTTGACAATCGCTTCCTGTGAACGATAGCAAAAATAAAATTGTATGCTTTGTTTAGTACTGTATTTGTTGCTGAGCATGCTGGGGGTACCTCTCGTCTACGCATGTCACTTTGCTTTGCATGCCGGGAGTATCTCGTCTGCGCATGTCACGTCGCCTTGCATTCTAGGAGAATTTCGTCTGCGCATTCTCATATTGCTTTGAATGCCGGGGAGTATCTTGTCTGCGCATGTCACGTTGCTTTGAATGCCGGGGAGTATCTAGTCTGCGCATGTCACGTTGCTTTGAATGCCGGGGAGTATCTAGTCTGCGCATGTCACGTTGCTTTGAATGCCGGGGAGTATCTAGTCTGTGCATGTCACAACGCCTTGTTCGCGCCGTAATCTTTAAAGCAGGACAACAGCTAGAAAATATTTCACCTGTATTCTTAGAATTCTTAGCGCCACAATTCCTTCATTTTCTTCTTGCTTTGTTTTCTCAGTCGATAGCTGCAGTCTTCCAATCAGATTCACTTTACCTCGTTTTTGCACTTTACCATTTTTACTGAAAATGAGAACAAACCATTAACACAAATGGCGACAGCTTTGTCTTTTTACCCTCACATATGCCACTTCAAAGCTTAATAATCGTTTTTAATGCGCATGCGATTTTATCTCGAATTTCTCACCTTCTTTTGTTTAAACCTTCTTTTGTTTTTAATTAAACAAAAGAAGGTGAGAAATTCGGGATAAAATCGCTGCGCACTGAAAACGATTCTTAGACTGTGAACTGGCTTATAAGATTTGATTATCCCTCTTTTGACTTACATCAGAGCGAAATCTTGGTTGACCCAGAACATGGAGCCGTCAGTGAAATCCTTAGGTGAACGAACAGGAGAGTCGCTGAGAAGTACTTGACGCTTGAGTTTCGACAAAGCTACCATTGACTAGAATGTATAACGATTAATAAGGAGTAAGAAAACCATGCGCAAGAAAAATAATCAGTCAAATGCGAGAATAGCACACTGTAACTTACCCACAATGTTTTTCGTAATTCTGAATCAGGTAATTCAGTCGCTAACCTAAAAAAAATGACAAAAGCTTAAAAAAATAATTGTATGAGGGTTGCACCTAATAGTCTGAGGCTCTCGTTCTGCGATCAAATTGGAATTTAGACGTGTACCGTATAAACTCGTTGAAGCGCCGACAAATAAGCGCCGCAACCGAAACACTGAACATTTAAAGAGCGCCGCGGCGCTTAAACAAGTAAATACGAAAGTTATTGCGGAGGAAGCAAAACTGCAGGAAACGTTAGAAACATAGGAGAGAAAGAAAACAATTCATGTATGATGGGGAGTCCGGGGATCAACAGCGGTGAGAGGTGGCACAATAGCAGCGCATATCACTCGTATGAATGAAATGTGGAAAACAAGTTATCCATTTTTAGTAAGCAAGTTAAAACTGAAATGGAACTACAGTGATTAGACTAAGATGCGGTCCAAATACAGCTGCACATACCTCAGGTTTTCAAATGATATTTTTTCTTGCGGTCGTTCGTTCCACGCGAAAAGAACAGACATTTGAAATGTTGTTACTTCTAGATCAAACTTGCCAATCTTGTTACCAAACGTTATCTGTGTATTAGAATGATATACATTAAAATAACATCAAGTGACCACTCTCGGGTATTTTGATAGTCCAGAGCTGGACCCACTTTTATCGATGCGCGCGCGACAAGAACGAACGGAGTAGTGGAAGGAGACTGGTAAGAATCGTAAAGATAAAAACTTTTCTCAGTATTCTGTATTTCGTGCGCGCGCTGTTTTTTATTTCATTTTTGCGATATGAATTAATCAGTTATTGAGGAAAGTGGGTCCAGTTCTGGATTAGTATTAGTGTACTAGTGCTAAATACAGGTTCTACTGTATAGGCACCATAGCGCGCACTCCGATTAGTAAACTAAACGCGCATCCATATTCCATCCTTCAAGCTACAACCATGTTTCTTTTGTTTTTGTTACGCATGCTTATCTGGTAATTTATTTACTCAATCATTTCCCCTGAGCCTGCGCTTCTGTGGGTGATTCCCTGACGCTGACCAACAGAAACACAGGCTCGACGTATCAGATTGTCCACTTACAACTCCATTAGACATCAAGTGATGCCACTGTAGTTTCCGCCCACTGTGATTTTTACGGTAAAATTCTTCTACTTCTGGTATACAGTCCTCTAACTGAGAGACAGAAATAATGGAAGGGTTAACATGGAAATCAAGATACATAATTCAGTGTTCTTTTTCATAAAATCGTCTTGTCACAACCAACATCATCGTCGTCATCATCATCATCGATCACATCGCTATCGTTACTAACATATTGACCATCACCATCAACACCACCACCATCAACAGCATTGGACCATCACTGTCACTACCATCACTGCCATCATCACCATCATCTCTTGACCATCATCATCATCGCCATAAATCTTTGTCCTCATCATCGTCATCATAATCCTAAGTCATCGCTATCACATGAATGACTATCAAGACTATCGCTATCATCATCATCGTCATTATCATTATGTCACCACCACCACTACTATCATCATCACTATCATTATCACCATCATCATCAGTCATCACTATCATCATCATATTATCATCACTAACATAATTATCACTGTCATTATCATCACCATCATCATCACCATCATCATCACCATCATCATTGTCATCATTCCTTCGTATACTCACATCTGTAGGCAAAGATACAGGAATCCTTTCAGATGCTCGTGACCAGGCTCCCGCGTTCAATATCTTGATATTAATAGAATCTGTCAATCAAATATCAATCATTTAACATCCATTTCTCTAGACACAATAAACGACGAGACAGATCTAAGCAAACGTTGAGAAATGATTCTAATTTTTCATCTCTTTTCCTTTCATTTCTTCCCAAAAGGAAATTTAACAGATATGTAAAAATATTGCCATAGCAACCCGTGTAAATCACTATGACAACCTGCTCCTTTTCTCTCACCGCGATAACAGCTGGTTAAATATATATTATTCATGTGCACTAGTGTTCTTTTGTTGCAGATCAAGATATTACATTTAGGTTAAAAATTTTCACGAAATTTATGTGAAGAACGAGTGGGTTTTTTTTCACAGAAATATCTTCAAGTAACAATAAAAACCGTTAAAAAAAGTTTTGAAAAAAAAATTATAAAAAGAAGTGCGTCGGCCGGGAATCGAACCCGGATCAACTGCTTGGAAGGCAGCTATGCTGACCATTATACCACCGACGCTTCCATGTATATAACACGTTCTAAAATATACTTTATCCCAAACGAGATAGGTACAAAAAGTAACAAAATCTTTTATTTTTGAAAAATAAAAATTTGTATAGAACTGACTTCATATTCTTATTTACATTACAAAAATAGATACCAATTATTTTTTCTTGTAAGAAATCCTATTCCTCACACTGGAATATCCCCAACACAGACAAAGAAAGTTGTGTGCTAAGAGCTAGACAAGGTGTCATGTTTCACCAGACAAGCTAGACCACAGGCAACCCAAACTCCGTTTTTTATTATATTTTTATTTTATTTTTATTATGATTTATTTAGAGTACAAACACTAAAAGTGTGCAACATAAATACCACTAAATACTGGTAAATTATGCTAATTCTATTGTTCTCTATTGTTTAATCAACACTATTTAGTGGTAAATAGTGCAAAGTATTGCACACTTTTAGTGTTTGTACTCTACTAATCAATATTACCTGCTATGTCGCCTTTTGTCTTGTAGTTCTTTTTAAACTCTTGATTCAAGTCTTCACTGACTTTAATATCTTGGAACATGCGAGCTAATTTATTGATGTAGTCTGCAGGCATCCCAACATCCTGTAGTACAAAGAATTCAAATTTTATCAAACCCTGAAACAATCTCAGGGCTGAGTCAATGGAATAAGGCCCGTTATAAATGCAGAATTTTGCATGTCTTGAGCTGATTCTAATGCAAATGACCAAAACCTATAGTTTTAAATTGATTTGTATAAGATAATTTCAGCACAAGTGAAATGACATCTAAACTGGGCTAAGATAGAATAGGATGACAATAGAAGGGTATGGAATGGAATATAATAGAATAGAATACAATTGTATTGTAAGGATGAATTAATAGATAGATATGAATAGATGGGAGGTGAAGGAACGGGATGAAATGGGATGGGATAGAATAAAATGTGATGGGATTGTTGGGATGAGATAAGGTGCACTAGTGTGAAATAGCTAGAATAGGATATGGATAGATGGGAGGTGAAGGCATGGGATAAAATAGAATGAAACAGAATAGAATTGGATGGGATTGTTAGGATGAAATATGGTGCACTCGTATGAAATAGTTAGAATAGGATATGGATAGATGGGAGGTGAAGGCATGGGATAAAATGAAACACAATGATGGGATGGGATACAAGTGGAATGGAAGGGTGGGTTTCAATTGGATAAAATGAAATAAAGTGGTGTCAGAATAAAATGGAATGGGAGACTCACCCTTAGCCATTCTACCATATTCTCTTCCATTTCACTATCAGCTGATGTGTCAAGGATAAGTCGTCTTGTTAAATGAGCCTTATGGTACCTACAGATAAAACATGTTATACAGAAACAAACAAACTAATAATACTCTGGTAAAGGTAACGGTCAACCTCATTTAACGTCTGCAACTCATGACAGTTAACTTATAGGTGTTACTGATAAACTTGAGGCCAACGGTGTGCTCATTTTACCGCCCCCCCCCCTCCCCCTCCATCAGTGCTCCATTATACCGGTGTTTAAAGCTAGTTAAAGATACACAGAAAGGAAAGAAGAAGTTGAAACAAGGATGCAAGATCACTGGGAATTGAATTCAGGACCACTCGCACCGAAGGTCGCACACTAACCAACTGTGCCATACTTGTTCCTATAAAATTTGAGACCCAGTTTTAACCACATTTCATGTTTAGTCTTGATTGTTAAATTCAAGCCATAACAAAAATGTTAAACTCACCTCATGAAGACATCTTTATTGACCACATATTTCAGAACTAACAACTGAAACAAAGAACGGCATCATAAGCAAAGAAGCAAAGAAAAATAATTATTATCATTAAAAATTTGTAGAAAAAGTGAATTTTATTAAGCATTCAAATTCAAGAAAATTCACAATTCGTGGAGAAAGGAATACAGACTAAAACGTTGATGTTTGTTGGCGGAGTCGCACAAATACGCAGACAATTTTTTTTAGCATGTACAACACTTCAGTGAAATCCGTAGTACCTATACCCCTTACTGCCCATCACAAGCCCATCCAAACCCTTATGATTGAGTATAGATAGACCCAGCAGTAGGACCTCAAACTTTATATACAAATTCCAAACAGAAGAAAGAACTATTTTAAGAAGAAAGCTAGCAGTCTTAGCATACCACATCCTTTAGTTTGGCTTCAATTTCATCTGACGTCAGCTTCTTGCTGTACGGTGTTTTCCTAAGCAACATGTCACAGTAATTGGCGAGAAGTTCTGGACATCGCGACTCTGGTTGTGGTTTGATTGACAGGCCACCACCACTGAAATGAAGAAGAGAAAGTGGATGGGAATAATGAATGGGAAATATATACTTACCGTATAAGTGCTGCATTTGGGACAAAGAAGTTAATAATAAGCCCTATAATAAGCACTGCGGTCCCTTAAAATTATTGCACAGATAGAAAATATACCAATAAATTAAAAGAAAATATTTCTTTGTTGCATCCAATTTTTAAATAAGTGCCGCCCTCGAATAAGTGCCTCCCTCAAATAAGCGCCTCCCTCGAATAAGCACCACATTTGAGGTATGAAAAATTTGAGTAAATATGGTAATCCTACTTTGATGGTTTCATAGGTGAGATGATAATGAAATTTGTTTTGGTTGATTGTTATTTAAATTGCCAACCAGAAATATATTATAGAGGATATTACATGGGTGCATGGAGATACAAATTTTATCTTCGAGTGTTGAAAAGATCTCTCACGAGTGAGCACAGATGTCATTTCCAATGGGCAAGCTTCAAAATAGTGATATAATGACTTACGGTTTTGATTTACTGGGTAATTCTAACTTGAATATTGAGGTATCATTGACTACTGACTTGAACGCCTGCAGAAGATAAATAGTCATAGCATTACATATACATATAATTATGTATATATACATATATATCAATAGGGATCTGATCAAAGTCAGAGCACAGCCCAACTCACAGTCCAAATAGTCCAATTTCACCTTTTAGTGAAGCGAGATAAATGGTGAGCTTGCAATGATAGAGACCTTTATTTAACACTTAGAACAATTATGTGCATGTCTTTATCATTGCAAGCTCACCGTTCGTCTCTCTTGGATGCAAAGGCCCAGCTACCTTTTAGGATGGTGCAGGTAATTGTGAAGGGGATTATTGGAAATTTGCTTGTTAGGTTTTGCTTAGGTTTTGCTTTGTTAGAAAGGCACAAGCAACCAAGCAGAGAGGGAGCCATAGTTCTCGTTGTTCTGTTTGTTTGTGTAGGTACATGTCTTTTTGCCTAGCGGCAGCTACCCCACTGTCAGTAGCATTGGTTATAATGGACAATACATGTAAGTTCCCTACTGAGTGAGTATAATATTAAGATGATATTCTACCTTATCTCTTGAAGTCAAGAAGCGTGGGTCATCATTAAATGCTTCTTTTACCAGTTTACTAAACCTGTTAAACAGGTTTAACAACTGCTCTACATATTTTTCTGAATCCTAAAACAAAGATGAACAAATTACACAAAAAATATGAATCTAACATCCACTGATGTTATACATAATACAACACACACATAATACTCTTTAAGACAGTCTTCTTACCGTGGTGATGGTCTCAGCGGCGGCCATCATATCATCCAGGCCTGTCGTTACAATATATGACTCTAGACTTTGAATCATGGGGTCTACACCCCCTTGAACACGATCCATTAGCTTGAACATCAGAAGTAATTCTACATTAAAAAAAGAATATACTGATTGTATGAGCACCCTATTTCTCTAAAATATGTACCATTACCGAGCTTCCTGTGGTAACTGAAACGTTTCATTTTCTCATTATTGGGCTTCCTGTGGTAACTTGAAACATTTCTTCTTATCATTTCTGGGCTTGCTGTGGTAACTCCAAGTATGTTTCTCTTATATTTCTGGGCTACCTGTGGTAGCAAGGGTGCTTTTCTCATGTGGCAGTAATGTGGGCTGCAAAAATAGATTTTTCCCTGTACAGCCTTACATCACTATTGGGATAAAGTTTTCATCAAAATATATAACAATTTTATTATTGTGGGAATCAACAAGACTGCTGCCTTGTGAAGGTATTTATACCATTATTACTTTGATTTTCTCAGACATTTAGTGTTATCAGAGTAGAACTCAAATGTGGGTAAGATTGGTCATCACAGAAAATCAGAAGTTGAGATGAAGTATTGTCTTACTATCTTACTGTCATCATAATATTCTTAAATAATACAGGGGCGGATCCAGGGGTGGTGAAGAGGAGTGCCTAGCCACCCCCCCCCCCTTCTGAAATGAGAAAATATACTAGAGTGATAAAATACAGCTTTTTTTTACAAAAAAGAATGCACAATTTTATTTCAGAGGTGTATCAAGGGTGGTGAGGGAGGTCACTTGTAACCCCATCCCTTTTGCACGAATTAAATAAAAATGTGTTCATGACTGAATTAAACATTTATCCAGATAAACTTAATTCACTTGGTTTACTTGATGCTCTCAAAATAATTTCTGTCAATTCAAGACCCCATTTTTTCAACATTTCCCCCCTTTTTAGGGGTTTCCTGTGGTATTGGGATGATTTATGCTGTAACAGCCACCCCTTCTAAGAAAATCCTGGATCCACTCCTGTACTAATTACAAATTAACTACTTACTTTCAGTTTCATTATCAGCGATCATCCCTGGACACTCGGCAAGGATAGTTTCCTTGAAATCCCCGACCAAAACATTAACACAGCACTCTGTCAACTGAAGACAAATGAAAAAAGTGTTGAATTAAGCATCTGTTGACAGTAAGTTAGAGACTACAGTACACACTCAGCATACCCTCCTTAGACCTCCCCCAACCCAACCTTTTGGAAATTTCAATCTACCTCTGTGGGGGGAGGTATGAATAATTTCTGGAACATCACAAAGGCAATATACCTTCCTCAGACCCTCACCACCCTTGGGAAGAAAGTATAATAATTATATACTTACTGCAGCAACAGAGTTGCAGCCTTTTCTGGTCTCCAAATATCTGCTGGCTCTCTCTTCTTCTTCTTTTAGCTTTGTTTCAGCCTGTTGAGAAACAAAAATTGCACTAAATATTCTGCTGATATTTCCTTCGCTCCCATGTCAAAAGACTTACTAAGTTTTGTTTCAAGTTGTTCTAAACCTTGATAAAACTCTTTTAATGCACTAAGTCAAACTTTTTAAACTTTTTTAAGGAACTAGTTTCGTCTCTTGTTAGACCTTTTCAAACCTTAAGTTTGTAATTTACAGTAGTTGCGTGTGAGAATTTAAAAAATCTAACACTTGCTTGCGCATTAAATAGTCCAAACTCAAAAAGACAGAGAGGTGAGTGCATTACCACTACACCACCCTTGATTCCCTCACATGTGATGCCAAGTCCATGAATCAAACCCAAGACCCCAGGAGTGAGAGGTGAGTACACTACTGCCGACCTTACTTACATATTTCATGTAGTTTTGGACTCCATTTTTTTGTAGGTAAGCAGAAGCTTGAGTCTTGTAGAACTCTCTGGTTGCATCAATGTAAGCCTTCTCAAAATTTTCCGTGTAAATCTTTAATTTGTCTGTTATATCTGAACTTAAATTCACTAAAAATAAAAATAGAAAAAATCTGTTTAATACTGTAGGTGCGACAAAGTAAATTACCTGAGACTTGAAAACTAAGACCATGTTAATACTACTCTGTTAACCTAGGTTGTGTTAAACTTTACCAATGACCTAATTTGTTAGCATTGTACATGTAGCTGCGATTCTCAATACTCTGCAAACTTGGTAGTTGTGAGTTGCCAATTGGAATTTGGTTTTTCACTGCCGCCAGTCAAAAATATAAAAGGTACTGACTGATTAGTTTTGATTGGTCGCAGTAAAAAACCGATTTCACAACATGCCATTAAAATGTCTGAGTTCACAGAATATTGAGAATCGCAGTAAAGCATGTCTAACTAAAGTTGAAAGTCAACCACTCAAATATAAAAATGGCCTTAGTGGATCCTCGACAAGTGAATGAAATCTGAATGAAAATAGTGTCCATACAAGGTCTATTTCCTTACCGTAAGATTCTCTAACACCTATTACTAGTTGTGAATCAAAAGCTTCTCCATTCCTTTCTGCATGAACCAGCTTCATCGCACTTGATTGTAAACGACCCTTGATGCTTGAGAATATGCCCTCATTCCATGCATCCAACATTAACTGATAAGGAAATTATAAAAACATAACTTCAATTTATAAACTTCCACGAATGATGTTATAATATAGTCTAACCTTAAAAATATTTCAACAAGCACTGAGGTCAGCAATGCCAGGACTATGACACAAGCTCATTTCAAAAACATTTTTTAATATGTGTGCAGTCACCCTTGCTGTCTTTGCTAGAATGTCAGTCGGTGCCTTTGCACATGAAATGAAAAACAAGTTTGAAAACATGTTTGCATCATCATCCTGGCATTACTATCCTCAATACTTCTTAATTCGTAAGTCCCTAATGTGGATGGTATAGCAGATTTGAAAGAGGTTGGATGAGCTTGAGATAGCCGGGCCCTGATTTAGATTAGTGCAGGGGTTGCACTGCATTTAGGGTTCATTCTGTGAGTTAGCCAAAACCATGATTTAGATCAGCCCAGAGGTTGTTTCAGGGTTTGATCTGTTAGTTAGCCATGCCCTGACTTAGATCAGCCCAGAGGTTGTTTCAGGGTTCAATCTGTGAGTTAGCCATGTCCTGACTTTGATCAGCCCAGAGGTTGTTTCAGGGTCCTATCTGTGAGTTAGCCATGCCCTGACTTAGATCAGCCCTGAGGTTGTTTCAGGGTTTGATCCATGAGTTAGCTGTGCCCTGACTTAGATCAGCCCAGAGGTTGTTTCAGGGTTTGTTCTGAGAGTTAGCCATACCCTGACTTAGGTGAACCCAGAGGTAACTTGTTTCAGGGTTCTATCTGTGAGTTAGCCATACACTGACTTAGATCAGCCCAGAGGTTGTTTCAGGATTAGATTAGATTGTTGATTTCCTAGAATATTCTTGTCAGGTCTATATTTGTATACCTTTTGTACTGTGACTCCATCAGACAGAGGTCTCTTGCTTCCACCACTTCCAGTCTTTCCCTGTAGATTTGATTCTAATGTGCTGAATGGCTTCGGCAGATAATCACACTGAGTGAAGAACTTTTTCCACTCTGCATTGTAAGCTTTTAGAAGCGAATGATCATCTTCATGTCTTAAGACTCTCTGTGAGTAAACAAAATATATATCATATCGGCATAAACCTTCAAATGGTTTATCATAAATCCTGCGCTCTGATTGGCTGAGCTACTACCAGGTAGTGGTCTTTTAGTGATAGGCCATTAGACATTTTGTGACTAAATTTATTTTCAAGTCTTTTGTAAAAACATATATATATTATTTATGGGTAACTCTGATTTTATTTAATGTATTTGGGGTTCCTGTGTTTTAAACACAGAAATACCAATATTGATTTTCCATTCAGTCAAAGGTCACAGTTCCAGCTGAGTTGACCACCTTCCCCTAAAGGAACTATGGGTCACTACTTTTGGTTAGCATTGTTCGAGCGTTTTTCGAGTATAAATAGTAAACAATGTAGACTTTTCTTGTTGATTGAAATAATATTCTGCCATGAGTTCGAATAGAGTTTACTATTAATTTGAAGAAGGAAGAACTCGTATTTCATAAATTCTCTTGGCAGAATAATGAGAAATGCTAATTGAAAGATGATGTTGGATCCTTAATTCTGATTGGTTGACCTTGAGTTCGTTCTGATGCTCAACTCAACAATAAGACTCACCTCTTGTACTTGTTTGATGAATACCAATACTTCATCTTTGAGTGCCTTGTAGACTTTCTGTGATCCTTTGTCCACCCAGTTACACACTTTGTGTATATCCCTGTAAAAACAGAACAGGACATTAGGTATACTACAATACACTAAAATAATGGATTGACGAGCTACTTTCTGTAGTTCACTTGTTAGAAATTATCTGTGAACATAAGTTTGTTTTACTAAAAGTTACTGAAAATTCCCAAGATCCATTTTCACATGAGAATTTCTCTATCGCATGTGATCGGAATGTGCTCGGCCCATCATAAATTTGATTGACGGAAACCAAAATGCCAGACATCTGGAGTCAGTAGGTTGCGTGATTATGAAAAGTGCTGTAAAACCCTTATTCTCTTTATTTGTAGCAACATCTTAATTTCTTCTGACAGTTTCTTGGGTATTACCCTCTTAAACCATAAGCCAATACAACTGTCATCATAACAATGTAGATATCAGTCAGTTGGCTTGTAATAGTCCCCTTCACAGTTCCCTGTGCCATCTTGAAAGGTAGCCATGCCTTTGCATTGAAGCATGACATGAGATGACCTTGTAATGATAGAGACCTTTGTAACACCTTGAACAATAATTATTCACATGTCTCTATCATTGCAAGGTCGCCTTGTGTCTCCCTTCGATGCAAAGGCATGGCTACCTTTCAATATGGTGCAGGGAACTGTGAA
This sequence comes from Anthopleura sola, assembly GCA_023349425.1. NCBI lineage: Eukaryota > Metazoa > Cnidaria > Anthozoa > Actiniaria > Actiniidae > Anthopleura > Anthopleura sola. The sequence goes on from JALHLI010000011.1 coordinate 3,124,541, forward strand.
GGGGAAGTTTGTTTAACAGTTTCAAGATATCACAAAATTAACACCAGTTGTAGATGTAGTTTGCATTAGAATATGTTATAAAAAAGGAAAAAATAAAAAAATCTTATAGGCATAAGTCCAAAGAAACCGCTCTTAAGCAGAGAAAACAATAGACCTGTCACTTCACACATACTCAAACATCACTTGAATGTATTGTAGCGTGCTTGACACTTTACAAATATGTCAAAAAGTAACTCGAAATTACCATATTTGTTCACAAAAGAAACAATATGGAATCTTTAGAAAAACTGACCCAAGAAAAACAACTTTTTAACTATCGCAAGATACAAATAAATGTTGTATATTTTTACAATTTTGGTTACGATAAATGGTCAAAACTTTCAAGATGAATTGTATTCATATATTGGATGGTTTGAATGATACATCCCGGCACGCTACGAAATATCGATAGAAATAATCCTTCAAACTTATGTTTTCAGTTATATAAAGCAACAATACACAACTTTAGAGCCTCATTGAGGTTCCCAAAGAAAAATTAAGGGAAAATGATGGTAAATTTATAGAAAGAAAATACAAATTTGACTCCAAGAAACTCCATTTTCTGTCACGAAGTTTTGGAATAAAACTCAAGAACCCAAGAAATTTTGTCAAAATTCGACTTACCAGAATAAACTCTGCCATTCTTCAGAGGTAACAGGCTTCTGTTTGAGTAGTTTGTTGACTGTAGGTCGTAATTCGTGCCATTTTTCTTCAAATTGTATGGTAGAATTATTGGACAGTAACAAGGACATTTTTTCTATTCGGATTTTCGCTTTTTCCTTTGAAGTGAGCATGCGTACAAGATGTATTACACAGGGTGACCGGTATGAGGAAATGGCGACAAAAATGAATGAAAGAAACTTTTTGAAGCATTTTTGATAAATGCAAGATAAATGATTAAAAAATGCCTTTGAAATGGGAAAAAACAATATGTTATACATCTGTAAGAATAGGTTTTTATTGTAAGTATTTTATCAGAGATTCAACTAGAACGAAAATGAAATGGCCAGCGAGGAAAGAGAAGTTGATAATTTGTAAACTAAAGGGCTTGTAGTCATATGAAGGCGGAATAATAAAGTTGCCAGCGAAAAACGGGGAGAAGCCGAGACTAAGCATTAATACAATTCATTGAAACTCGATTTTAAGAGATGGAGGAAAAATGACTGAATTACTGAACACATAACGTTGACGTTTTTACCAATAATTTTATTTCATTTTTAAATGACCCTCAGTCGAGAGACAAACAAATAAGTATCATTTTTTTATTACATTTCCACGATGGATAACAAAGTATTTTTCATTCTATTAATAGTAAAACCCTTGCCATAAATTAAGCCAGCAAGTTATATTAAAAAAGTTAAAATGTCCCAAGTCAAAAAATACCCTGAAGATGTATGATATGAAGGATTTCCATTAAAAACACCAAATTTTATCCCAAAAAAATCATGCAAAAATCATTCACTTGGAGCAAGATAGTTACGGACACACGATGCAACATGCATAGCACGAAATGTGTCAGGCAATCGACGTTGCGAGCCATCTCACATGATGTAATTCACGCAATTCTCACACAATATAATGTTGTGGTAGGTAACATTTACAAGGCTCCTTTTGATAGCAGTGGCATATTATAGCCACTGAATGGGCTACCCTGTTTTTATTTTTATTTGAGTTAAATAAAGGTTTCTATCTATCTATTGCCTGCAATATTGCACTCGATGTTGCACCGTATGCCTGCGCGCGCAAGTTGACTGATTGAAAAGTGTAGCGCTTCTTTTTCAATGCACTCAACTTAATTCAAAATGCGAATTTCCCCCCCCCCCCTCCCCCTAGTTAGATTATTTGATAGCAAAAAAAATTATGATGGTCATCAAGACCGGCGTAAATACTTGTAAATACTAAGAGACCATGAGGGACCTTCATGGTCTCTTGTAAATACTTATATATGTAAAACTGATATCTATAATGTCTCAATGTCTAATTAAGAAGATCTCATGCAGGCTCATGTATCCTAACACTCCAGGACCGCGAGCACCCCTTGAAAGTGGGTGCAGTCCTAGTACTAAAATTGGGCGTTGAGACTCGAAAACTTGGTGGAAAGCCAGTAGCAAAAAATGGGGAGGCATTTGCAAAAAAGATTTGATTTCTCAAACGAAATGATGTCTTGATCAATATGATAACTCACTTTCGATAACTACATTCAAATGTTCATTGATTCTTGTATCACTTCATAATGGGACGGAGAACTCATAGTTGAATCGTTAGGGGAGGCAAGGGGAGGGCTGGAGGGGTAGTACCCCCTCTCATCCTCTACCCCATCCATCACCTCATTACAAGACTAGAGCGGAAAAACAAAGCAAATTTTCAAACTCGCAGAGTTATTTCGCCTCAGCTCTCAGCCGATAGCCATGCAAGCCCCTGTTAAAAATTATATGAAATTCGCCACTAAATATATTTTGCTAAATCTTAAGAGAACCGAAACATACTGTATTTCTTAAATGTTTTCATATTCTTAGAAAAGCAGTATTCCTATGCGCACGAAGTCTTGCGATCTAACATGGTGCCAATGTCGTTATAATCACCTCAAGAATTGCTCGGTATCAATCAGCTGAATGAATCTCATGAATTTCATTTCCAGCCTACAATGACAGGCTAACACTGCCCGTCACATGATATCAACCGGAGTATTCTATTGCTGGGTATCAATCAGCTGAATGAATCTCATGAATTTCATCACCATGGGCAGTCTATAATGACAGGCAAACACTGCCCGTCATGTGCTATCACTCAACTATGTACACTCACTGTATATCTAAAGTTTGCCGTTCAGCTGGAAAAACTCCCCACAAGACCGGAAATGACGTATAATGATAGTAAACAAACTACATCGAAAGTGAGTTATCATAACGACATTAGTGTTTCAAGACATCACTGTTATGTTCAATCTTATAGATTGACCAGTATACTGCATTGAAAATAGCAAAACTCAAAGGAAAGACGACACGAGCAACTTTATCAATGATTAAAGCATCTTCCTTGATGGTGGCTCGCAGCCTCGCTGGCCAGGTTAGAATAGAATACAGAATCTTACAAAAGCTTCTCTTTTTCTTGCCTTTCTTCTCTTTCTGATTCGTTGGAAGGGTCATCTCGTTGCTGTCAAACGTTTCCACAGGGGTCATGAAGGCATCCTTGGGCTTCTGTAGTTCTGTTTTCTTGGTTTCTTCTTCTTCTTCCTCTTCCTCTGGTTCGTATTCTCCTTCATCGATGAAGTTTTCGTTGGTATTTCCTTTCATTTGCTTCTCCTGAAAATAAGGAATACCTGTAAGAATAATAGGTGGACCAAACCAGGGGGCGCGGATCCAGGATTTTACAAAGGGGGGGAGGGGGTGGATAATCTTATTCAAAGCTCATTCAAATTATCTATTCTCCATCAGAGCGCGGAAATTTCTCTAAAATATTTACATTTTTGATTGTTAACGCCTCTAAAGAGGGGGTGGATATTCAACCAATCCCCTCCCCCCCCCCCCCCCGCCCCCCTTTTTTCAAACTACATCTTGATAAGGAGGTTAGATAGACTCACCATCATCTTGTTCATTTGGTACAACTGTTTTTCATAAACAAAGTAATAATGCACAGCGGCATACTCCAACAAGGCCAGGAATGCAAACACATAGCAAATCAGTATGAACGAGTCAGCGGCCATCACGTAAGACACAGTTGGGAAAGACTTCCGCTGACCGGTCAAGAAACCTCCTATAGCAAGAACTGTGATGATACCGAGGGCGCAGCGGGCAGGAGCTGAATTGGGACTGATATAGAAGGACACCCAGGAGAGCATGACAGTCAGGATTGAGGGGATGTAGAAGCCGAGCATGAAGTTTTGGATTCGGCGGCGAAACTTGAAGGTTGCTTTGAGAGAACTGAAGACGCCTGAGGAGAGAGAGAGTGAGAAAAGAATTGAAGGCAAGGCAAGGCAAGGCAAGGCAAGGCAAGGCAAGGCAAGGCAAGGCAAGGCAAGGCAAGGCAAGGCAAGGCAAGGCAAGGCAAGGCAAGGCAAGGCAAGGCAAGGCAAGGCAAGGCAAGGCAAGGCAAGGCAAGGCAAGGCAAGGCAAGGCAAGGCAAGGCAAGGCAAGGCAAGGCAAGGCAAGGCAAGGCAAGGCAAGGCAAGGCAAGGCAAGGCAAGGCAAGGCAAGGCAAGGCAAGGCAAGGCAAGGCAAGGCAAGGCTGATTCTGTTTCTTTAAGTATCCTGCGTATACCCCCCCCCCCCCCCCCATTTATAGGTGAACAACATGCACTCACTTCGGCATCATTTATATTCAGTTCTTACCAGAAGAGAATTTCAGACTGCTTCTCACGCTTTCTAATCCAAGAATATCAAACTGATTCATCTCGACGCCTTCATAGATGTATACTTCACCCCAGTCATAATACAGGTCCTCTTCGGTGAAGAAATCTAGAGCATAAGAAAAACTACTACAGTTAGAAAACTAAAGATCGATTAAGTTTTTCATCATTCAACTACTGCAATTTTATTAAAAAAAAAGTATTTGTTGATTCTCCAAGAGATTTTAGTTGTTTATACCACCACTGGCGACCTTGACGTAAGACAAAGATTAGATCTTAGGGAAGCCATGGGTGGTTTGCGCTGCTAAGACTGCTAACGTGCCGACTATCATCAGGGACGGATCCAGGATTTTACAAAGGGGGTGGCTAACTCTAAAAAAATATTAAAAGGATAGGTCTAGGGTTGTGGACAACTCTTTAGGTCCAAGCAATGCAAAATTCATATCATACATTTATTATTTGTAAAAATAACTCGATATCTCTGACACCTCTAGTATTTTACGGACTTTCCCCCAGCTCTTGAATGTCTGTAAGATAGAGGTTCCACTGGACGTGCACCTATTTTTCCTGTCTTAAGCCCTGCAAAGAGGGGGGTGGCTAGCCACCCAATCCACCCCCCTGGATCCGCCCCTGTATATGAATAAATTCTCTCCTTTGATTCGAGAGTTCTCCTGTTTTTTTTTTTGTTTTTTTTTGTTTTTTTTCTTCTTCTCTGGTTTTCACATCAGAAAAAAATAAACTCCTTATTTTCAACTTGATTTCATAGACCATTTCTGAGTTCAATATACAGCTTGAAGCATTGTGGACTAGCTTCGGTAACACCATATAAAGCATGATGAACAAAAGACATGCTCCATGTTCGCTATCTACATCTCAGAAAAGGTCTATGAGCCTCTGCCTCGAGAGGATGGTCAGCCCAGTACTCCCTGCTCGGGGCTGATCGACATAAAATAATTCAGAACTAGAACAGGGTATTTCGCAATCAGTGTTTCTGCTTGGTGCACAACTTACAGCTTGACAACGTGATTGGGCAGCTTTGTTTGTCCATAGGGAAGTTAGTAAACTCCATCGCACATGACAAAGTTGAGCTTATCCTGGGTTGAGAAAAAAAAATCCTGATAAATTAAGTTGGTCAGTGATAATTAAAATTTCTTATCCCAAGTCTCCTGGGGATTAGTTTCTTTGTTGGCAATACATCGATATTGACTAACTGTTTTAGTGTTAACAGAAAAGAGGCATAAAGAAAGAAATAATGCTCAAGGATACCTTACTAGACCCCTTGCAGCACGTCGGAACGCAGCTCAATTTGGAGGACAAAACAATAGGTTCCAATTCACAGGAGATTGAAATTATTTTGTTTTGTCCTCCAAATTGAGCTGCTTTGACGTCACGTGAATGGGGTCTATACGTCCCATATTTATTCTTTTCCCTTTTTCCCAGAGTATAGGTTGAGCAAAACAGGGCTATAAGTTTGCAGCCTAACAATGATTGGTGATGATTGGTACATCAGATCACTTGCCCACGTCACGTGCACATACCTTGAGCTGACAAGAACTTTACCATCAGGAAACAGTCTAAAGCCCTGGTTGATATAGGGACCAGCCTGAAAACTGAACTTGAGGGACTTCATATTTTCAATGTACGTATCAGGGCGCCACAGATTTCCAATGAGATTTTGGTCGAGGACGGCATATGTACCGTTGTTGCTAAGCGATCCATTATCATACTTGAGAAGAGGATCAACCCAACGCTGGCGCATGTAAAATTCCAGAGAATAATCCTAATAGAAATAACCAGTAAAAAAATTTCGATTAGAAGGCTTTTCATCAGATAAAAATTAATTCAATGATTGGGTTCCCTGTGGTAACTCATTAGTATTCAAAAACGTGTCATTTTTAAATGTCACGCAACCGTGACATTCACGGCTTATGAAACTACTGATTGATAAATATCATAGATTTACACACAAGTAAACCATTTCGTTAGTTCGACTTGATTTTAAAGATTATTGTTATCACATTAATGTTGACATGACCATAAAATAGGTTTGGAATCGAATGTTTTGCCCGAAGTTTTCTGAATTTGACTTGAAATCAGCATACTGATACATACACGATCGTCAATAAGTAGTAATTTAGTTTCTTTTACTGCAATTTTCATAAATATGCGAACTGTGTAATTGCGAGTTGTTCCCTGGAATTTGGTTTTTCACTGCCGCCAATCATAAATATAAAAGGTACCGACTGATTATTTTTGATTGATGGAAGCTATAAACCAAATTTCAGCGTGCAGCTCGCAGCTACCGAGTTCGCATGTTTATGAAAAAGCAGTAAGAATTTTTTTAAGAAAAGCTTATTCCTATACGTACGGATTTTAATATAATCTTACAGTGAGGACACTCGAACCGTTAAGACTTTGAGGTTTTTTTATACTTTTTTTCTCCTTTATCCCTTGTGTGAATCGATTGGAAATATGATTTATTTTGAACAATAAGATTATTTGAGTTCATTGCCTCATTTTCAGAAGGTTTGACGCAGTAGAAAGTTCATAAAATAAAAAATATAAAAATATCAAGTGTTCATGATTCGAGTGTAATAATGGTTCATAAATTATAACCATAAAATTTCCGATATTTAAAGCAATGCCTAGTCTATTATGATCCAAAACAAATCTAATTTGTAAAAAGTTTGGATTCCAAATACTTCGATTAAATATTTTTTGTTTTGGTTTTTAAAAGTATGCCCCGCCAATAAGGCAGGGCGACAAAAAATTAGTCTATAGACTCATTGAGTTGTTCCCCTCCACGGAAATCTTTAGTAAAAGGCGAAAGATTTATGCGATCTGAAGGGAAACCAGAGTACCTAAAAAATAAAATCCAAAAATGGTGGCTATCTCCGTGACTTTCTAACACATGTGGGATGCATTGATGACTGCGTGCGCATGTGGTTTAGATGTATTTTTTAGAGATAGGAAGCTATCCTATGTGATGGTCATTGTTCATAGTTTTAAAATCTTAGAAATCAAAGTATCGTTTGGATTAGAGTAAGTTTTGAGAAGAAAAAATCGTCAAAAAGTTTGCTCAGTGACGTCACTGTCAATCACAACGCATGACCGATGGGTTTTTGTTAAATTTTGAATTTTTTTAAGATAACTTCTTTTTTCTACGTTGTATTTTTTATACATACTTCTCGCTTTTAGTTTCTGTCTTGGGTGGTACTATATTACTTCAAGTTTACTAGCATTATCAGTTCAGCCACAGGAAGCCCAAGCTATATAGTAGTAGTTTAACACTGGAAGTCCAAGTTCAGTTTTTTTTTTTGTTGTGCCACAGTAAATATATTTTTTTTGTCAAAGAAACCTGATTCGTAGAAAATTCAAGAACTTTGCTAGCCTTTGTCTCTATCTTTAGCCTTACCACGCATATTATTACATTTCCATTTACCGACACAAAAGCTGAGCTTGGGCTCCCTGTGGCGGAACCCTATGATAGTCGGTAGGATTTTAAGAAAATACAATTTTTTTCCTCACCATTTCGATATCATTCAAGTTTCCGATTGTTATGACAACGATGTCGACGCTGACTTTCAGTGCTTTTCCGCCTATGAAAAATGAAAGAGTTTTTTTGTGAGAGAAAGATAAGACAGAAGTCCGGTATTAGTACAATCCCTTGTACAATGTGTGAACGTATATATAAGCCTTTGTTTACCGGTTCCATTTGGTCTTTGTACTCGATCATAATCTGTCTTCATACATTCCACCGCCTGATCAATGGACTGCTTTGGGTTCCCTGTGCATTTTGGACCATGAGCGGCACTGGAAACAACAGAATAAACAAAATGATGAGAGAATGGTTTCGTGCCAATCAACCACGATGCTTTGCGAGAGTTAGTAATTTGCTATTTTTAGAATGCCTTTGACGTCATGGCCACCACTTGTGGAAGGTGATGGCTACCACATATAGAGTATTTGTTCATTTCAAAAAAGCTATTTCAGAGTAAAGGCAAAATATTTTTAAAATCGATTTCATAATAGCAGACATCAGAGTATCAAAAGTATCCAGCTGATCTGAAATAGTGACGTAGAAATGACGTCACTGTAAAACTGATGTGTCAAGAAGCCTGCGAAAATCGACATATAAAAGTTTATATCTGAGATAAATCTAGTTTTTCAGGAGAGGTTTTTGATATTTCGTATACATTTACTATGATATTCATTATTGAGTGGGAAAATGAAGCAAAGAAAAACCCGTTTCCCGCGGAGAAGCCGACTACGAAGGATGACATCTCAGTTTTGCAAATAGTGAGTTCTCGATTCCCATTGGCTGATGATATTTTTTCTCAGATCATGCAGCTGGATAGAAACTGACCCAAATAACACGACTTCACGCAAATGTTGGAAGATAATAAAGTGTAACTTAGATGTCTGCTATTATTCTTTTTTGAAAGAATTAGAAAGAAAGAAAGAAAGAAAGAAAGAAAGGAAGGAAGGAAGAAAGAAAGAAAGAAAGAAAGAAAGAAAGAAAGAAAGAAAGAAAGAAAGAAAGGAAGGAAGGAAGGAAGGAAGGAAGGAAGGAAGAAAGAAAGAAAGAAAGAAACTTAATGGAAAAGATTAATTTCGTGAAAAGAAGACAGGGAAATTCACTTCAAAATTGAAAGAAAAGATTAAGAACGAAATGCAAAATCTAAAATAGGTCAGTACTCCTTGCATGCGTTTCTATGGTGTCAGTGGGAAGTCATAAACAAAAAACACTTGTAGTCCAAACGTGTTAATTTTTTAATGTGAAGTGCCAATTTCTAGACCTATATTTTAAAACTTAAAAGATTGTATGGTGAAAATGAAAAATGGGGAAGTCACGATATCATAAAAATATAAAAGAAAAAGAAGAAGAAGAAGAAGAAGAAGAAGAAGAAGAAGAAGAAGAAGAAGAAGAAGAAGAAGAAGAAGAAGAAGAAGAAGAAGAAGAAGAGCAGAAAGAGAAAGGAAAATAAAGTGGAAAAAACTGAGAAGAGAGAATTAGAAATAATTTCAACAATGCATTTCATTTTGTGTTCGCTTTTTCGGCGACCTTGACACTAAAAACCGTAATAAACATTAAGGTGCAACTCTTGATCGGTGCCTAGTGCATGTTTTTGATCTCATAATGAGCCAAGGATAAACAAATGAATAATGTTGACAAAATATATCATTATCCACCTCCCACGAGGGAATTCACCCTCATTCGCCTGATTGTTTACCACCAGGGGAGAAAGAAAACACTTTTTTTCAGGTGGAAAGTTATTTATTAAAGAAGTCGAGAAAATATCTCGAAAAACTAGGCACATATGAAAATGTTTTGAAGTTCTGAGTACATTAACTCAGTTCTATTCGTCACTGAAACAATTTTGGGTTATGTTTTTCGTCAGACTAAAAAATTAATTTTAATTTGAAGAAATTGTATAATTATTTTCATTTAATTTGATATTTCAATTTTTCAGTTCAGAATTCGAGAAAAGTCTTAATTTTGGCAATTAGTCTTAGGTAATTAGAAGAGATTTTTTAACAATGTTGATCAATTTTAACTTTACAGAACTTTCATATTTTGAATTTAATTTATTTTTAGGAAAATCTTTTGTTTCACTGATGCGAAAATATAACAACATTTTTTTTTTTCATGATTCGAGAAAAACTTATTTTTTGTAAAGTAAATTGTTTAGTAAGTGCTAAAGAATTTTAATTATTCTGATTACAATTTTAAGGAAGTTTGATAGTTTTAATTCTATTTTATTTTTCAAAAAGAGCCTTTGTTTACTTGTGCGCAAAGAATTTTTTTCGTAATTGGAGAAAAGCTTGTCTAGGCTCTTCCCGACTGTGCTAGCACTTTTTTTCGGCATAATTTGGCTGAACTAGTATTTTTTTTTTCCAGTTTTGCTCAAAATAGCACCGCTAGCATAATTCTGCATATTTCTTTAATTTTTAGAGCACTTTTTAGCCAGAAGCATAAAAAAAACTTACAAGTATTTTGGTGCCAAACTATTGCATTTGAACCGTCAATCACTCAAGTGCCATCTACTCAATTCCGTACGTTTGTCTGTCGAAATCTTAACATTCCAGAGATGCACGAACAGGTAAAGCTCTAAACAGAACTCTAAATTTTCAGATTATCCCGTGGCAAATTAAGATAATTTGAACCAAAAGTATCCCTCATATATCAGCTCATTAATTCCAAGGAAAATGTACTCGACACGTATCTTTAGAACAAATTCCCAGGGTGTAATAATCTGCATAAGGCTTCAGCAGTCAAGGCCGGAAGATTTTTTGGTGCAGCCAGCCTTCTGCTGAGGCAGAGAAAATCTTCTCTATCTTAAATGCGTCATTTAATAACCAACAAGAAAAAGTTCTTGTAGATCGACTACTTGCAAGAAACTGTAATGTTGAATGATATACATGACTATATGATGACAATTTCCGAAACTTTTCATCAGTAAGTATTTGTCAGAAATGTAACAAAAAAGAAAAAAAGAAAAAAAATATTTTATAATTAAACGAGCATAATTTTGAAAAATTTTAGTATAATTTTAGAAAATTGAAATTTTTAGTAAAATTTTGAAAAATTGAAATTTTTAGTATAATTTTGGTAAAAAAAAACTGCTACTATCATAAGACGCCAGTTTTACTAGAACAATCGGGAAGAGCCTTACTCTGCCTCCAAGCTATTAATTTTTGTGGACCGGAACGATTGCTAAAGAATTCTTATTCTTTTTAATATTAATTTTAATTCTTTTTAGGTTTTTATAAACCAATAAAATGCTCGAAAACTACGACGTTACGACGAACGTAACCAGGATGGATTTTAGAAAGCAAGAAAAGAATGAAAAGGAGGCCGCAAGAAAGAAGAAAGAAAAGAAAAGAAAAGAAAAGAAAAGAAAAGAAAAGAAAAGAAAAGAAAAGAAAAGAAAAGAAAAGAAAAGAAAAGAAAAGAAAAGAAAAGAAAAGAAAAGGAAAAGAACTTAATACGTTATTTATCCAAAACGCTTTTGAGCAGTTTTCAGCGTCATTTTCGAATACCTGATGCCATTATTTAAGCCATTATTTCGCTACGGAAAGTGCTGACGTACATGCAATGAGTAGAAATTTGCCGGTATCCTTAACAAAGTTTCTCGTACATCTAGAAATTTCAACCCCCCAAAAATAAGTGATTAAGAAGCGGCTTACCTCGTATAGTTGATAAAAACAGCCAAGACTATAAGGAGAGCTATTGTAGTAGAGAAGGCGTTCATCTTTGCTCTTGAAGCTGAAATCTATTTTGTTGGGTTAAGAACCCAATTACGATGAAGTTCGGACGAGGAGTGTATCACCAGAGTGTTGAGGGTGGATTTAGGGTCCTACAATGTTAGCCAAATATCCGCCCAACCATTAATAATTTAAGGTGGATCGAGCACAGCTTCATCCAAAATTATTATCTCAGTATGAAGCTGTTTTGACGCCATTGTTACTAAAATACACCATAACCAACTGCAAATATTTATAATTAGAAATTTCTACTCCAGAAAAATCTGTGCCAAAACACTATTGTCAACAACTTTTTTTTAAAATAGGAATATTCTACACTTTTGTAAATGTTGGAACTTGGAGAGTTTTGTTGTTAACTTTATCTTAACTTTTTTTCATCAACACTTCTATTGTCGGAAAACTTTTATAAAATATATTAATCAGTGGAATATTCATTATTTTGTAATTGGGAAACTTGAAGTTCAAATTATTATGTTTTCTTAATGTTTTCTCGTCACGCTAAGACTCATTTAAAATAAAAATTTCAGTGGTAAAATATATGAAAATGTTTTCCCCCCAAAAAAATAAATCGTAGCTTTTTGCTCTAGCTCGTTAACCAAAGAGTTTTGTTTCAAACTCAAAACTTAGACACTTCAAGACACAAAATACTTCGACCACTAGATGACGTGCTTAAAACCATGCGAAACAAGTGATGATAAATCATTTTCGAGAAGGTATTCACAAAAAGACGTAGGGGTTTTCAATTTGTCCTGAAAAACCGGTAATACCGGTTGGAATACAAATGGAACTGTCACTTTTTCGGAACTTCCAACCGAAAAAAGAGGAACAACTTTCGAGTTTTCCATGGTACGAACCAACTGGAATTGCCTGAAACATTTGAGAATTTCTCGGGACCAGTTCTTCATGAAGAAAACTATCAAGATTGTGGACCATCAAGTGTATATGTTAGCCAAGATGTTACCCAACATGGCTTTGTATAGCTGTTCAGTTAATCTAGTTGGCTCGCATCTTTATGTAAGGATAAATATTTTGTAATTTAATTGTATATTCTTAAGGTGCAAATAAAATCATTGTCACTGTCATATATATCGCGGGTTTGAACTGTCCATTAGAAACGCTCTTGTCTCGGTTTTATCAACCGGTTTTTCTGGACAAATAGAAAACACCCGAGGAGTACTAAACAAAGCTTGCTGCACTGCTGGATTCAAATGAAATTAATTGAAAGTTTACGATGTTTCATGCGCCCTTCGAAGTCAGTGTGATGTTTTCATTTTTCTCATAGAAGATTCTCGCCATGGAGTCCATTAAACAACCAGACCGGGAGTTTGTTTGTCTCATTCTTCAGCCAATCAGATCAGATAGCGTTATCTTAGTTACGTAACTTTTTTTACTTTGATTCCTTCAGCTCCACAAGTGGAAAAATACAACTTTTGCTCCAAAAATATCGAAAAATATCTCATCCAAAAATGTTTCATTCCAATATATATTCGAAACTAAAATATTTTAATCTTATTTTTTATTTATTTTATAGGTGTTTGTGGAAGATATTTTATTCTTACGAGAAAGAATTCAAATAATGGAGAAATTCTTATTGTGACCCATGATGCATTGCGTGATTACTTCGAACTTCCCTGGAAAGTTCCTCTGGAAAGTTCGCCAGACTTAGCGTTATATGTTCCCAATTGCGGTCTAACGAGACATTAAATCCCTCCGAAATGAGTGCAAAATTTTACAATAGTTATTCGAAAAGCCTTTGAGATAAGGATATGAAAATAATGAATAACACTTAAAAGGCTTTTCATTAACCAGTCTTCTGTGCCTTTTAATGGCTTTTCCATGGTATTTTTCTCTTGCTGATTCTTATATCGAAAAATCTAGTACATCTTGCCACGCTTTTGTTTGTTTTTACCTCCTGCAATCCGACTAGCGAAGGCTGGAACCGAAAAAGTGACACTGAAGCTTGTTAACCCGGTAACGAGACGTGGAAACCAGAGGTGTAACTAACTCTCCCTTGACTCCGGGCTCTCCTGTGGTGGGCCCCTTGCTAGCAGAGGTACATCTTTGAGACAGACAATAGAGTTTTCTACGTTCTTCTACGTTCGTCAAATCTCTTGGGAGTAAGATTTTTTGAGGCTATAATTACATCCCAGCAGAAGTTGGCAGGCAAACATCATGAGATATTGTCACCTTGGCCGTAATGTTTTCCCATTTCAGATCATATGTTATTCCCTAGAGTGTCCGGCATTTCTTTGTTTAACGGTTGCGCATTAGAAGACACATGAATATGGATACAACACAAACAAAGAATCTTATTCTCAAAGGAATGACATGTGGTCTGAAATGGGAAAACATTGCGCCCAACCCGAAAGGTTTATTTTGTGGAATATTTATATGGCAACCCTTTGGGCTGACTATAACTAGCTTGTTGGGTTGGATTTTGAGGAGGGAGGAAAACAGAAAAACTCGGAGAAAACTCTAGAATCAAGGGAGAGACTCAAAGGAGAATCCAGTACTTTCCCATCATGCATTGCGACTGAGATATAACATTTTTCTATTTAAACAGCTGAAATGAATATTTTCGAAATTGAAAAATCAATGGTACTTGAGTAGAGTGTATGCCATACCTTTTAGCGATATCTATTTTATAAATTCTTTAAAAAATTTAGAAAAAAATCGTCAAAATAGCGGAGTAATTTGGAGTGATTTAGGTTCAGCACAGATTCTACAGCTGGCTACTTTTATTTCCCAAATTAGTCGAACATGTCTTCGTCAAATGCTAAAGCAACACCTTAGTATTAGTATTATTGTTATTATTAGTAGAAGTATCATCACAAAAACGATGCACATAAACCGGGGTTGAAACCAAAGAAAACTATAATAAGCACGCAAAGGCACTTGGGATTGTACTGGATTATTTTCAATACGTTCGCTCATGAGAGCCTCGTGATGAGTTCGACGTTTGAACTGGCACTTACAAACTACTCACTTGTAACACCGAGTCCAGGAATCAAACCCGAGACCCAGAGGTGAGAGGCGAGTAAACTACCGCTCTTTCACTTGAGTTCAAGAGAACATAATTCATTATGGGCTACCTGTGTTATAGTTTACTGATGCTGTCGTAAAAGACTGGGCACACCATGACGTCATAGCCACGTGTTCCAGTCTTGTTGTCATGGTATCAGACGCTCATAAAAATGCAATAAAAACCATGAACAAATAAAAGAGGGATTTTCAAAGTTTGAGAAGCTTTTAAAATCAAACAACAAATCAAACCTGCTTTTCTATCCAAAAAAAACAAAACATTTCCAAATAGTGAGAATGAATTTAAGAAAATATTTTCTGAGTTTCTTGATTAATTTTAGTGTATAAATACTACGATTCTGAGGACTTTTGTTGTGTTTTAGTTGTAATTGCTAATTAACACTAAAGTTATTGATGTTCTAAGACAGGAGAACAAAAGGACGAGTAAACAACGAATACTACGCGAGTTGAACGGTGATACGAACAATGAGTTAGCCGGCAAACTAGTGAATATCTTTAGCAAGCGCAGGTAGCAAAGAATGTCTTCTTTACGCTTTATCAAAGCATCAAAAAGGAACCGCCGAAGAGAGAGTAATTTGCATTTACCGAAAACCTGAAAGGCTCGTCGCTACACGAGAAAGAACTCTGGATAAATCAGTAAATTCTCTTTCAAGTTGCTAGCGGAAGGAACACTTCTAGTACTCTTTCAAATCCTTGTGAAGTGTTATCTCTCAAGAGGTGTTTATTATCTAAGCAATTTTACCTTGGCTTGTCGCTTTAGTGGAAAAATCCTACCTTGCGAGTGAAAATGGACGAGCAACCAAGAAGACGAAAAAGAAGTACCATAGAAAAACCACATTTACATCGCTTTCCTGAAGATCTCATCGTACGAGAGACCGTTCCTGGACAAGATACTTCGCAAGAGCTTGAAGACATTCTCCATTCAAAGATTAAATTCGATGTAAACTATTTGAATGATTATGGCCACACGGCGTTAGGAACTTCTGCGTTCGTTGGCAGCTTTAAATGTTGTCAAATTCTTATTCATCTTGGTGCTGAGGTGACGAAGAGAGATGCTGATGACTGGACTGCTCTTCATTATGCCTTGGCTCGTGGGTATTTGGACATCGCGCGTTATTTGATTCTGAATGGAGGGGACTTGTTCGCAGCGAACAGCGATGGAGAGACGGCACTGGATTTTGTTGATGATGAGGACATTAAAGAATCTCTTGTGAAATACCAAGAAAAATGTTCTCGAACTCAAGCTGAGTTATAGAGAAAATGTTGATACACGGTAAACAGACAAAATGGTCTATTATCTTAAAGATATCGACGTTTATTCTTGAGATAATTTAGGTACTATATGCCAGTACCTCCGCAAATGCTTCCACGACGACGGACAGGTAGAAATAATTAAAGACAGTGTTGACATAGGAAAATCAAGACAAACAAACAAAGAAACACGAAATTAGCGGTTTATATATTTTTGGGATTCACTGGGTTGTCAAAATAATATTTTTTCTCTGGTATTTGTATTGAAAATCAAAAAGAGTTTGTATAATTTATTTATTTATTTATTGTAAATGTATTTGTTTACATATTTATTTATCTATTTTCGATGAAGAGTAAATTTATTACTTACAGTGTAAAGTTGAAGTGATACTTCATCCTTCCTTTCTATTTTCATTCCTTCATCAATCCATCCATTCATCCCACCCATCCATCCATCAATCCATCCATCCATCCATCCATCCATCCATCCATCCATCCATCCATCCATCCATCCATCCACCCACCCATCCATCCATCCATCCATCCATCTGTTTATCCCACCCATCCATCCATTCATCCATCCCACCCACCCATCCATCCATCCATCCATCCATCCATCTCATCCTTTTAACTCAGTATACTATCCTTCCTCTGTTCATGTATCGTATGATATTGTTGTCGTGAATGTACGGCACAAGCAAAAAGGAAAAGTAACCCCGTGTTCACACTAACTGAAGATCGCGAGCGAGCGAGCGAATTAATATTGAGTCGAACTAAAACTAGTACAGTCGTGTTCACATTTAAAGTCACTTTGATCGATCTAAATCGATATCAACCGGTTTTAGTGTTCACACTTAAACATGCACTTTGTGCAAACTTTCTTTGCTTATTTATTAGTCATTTTACACACACAAGAGAAAGAAAGAAGTGGAGAGATCTCATTTTCAGCTGCACATCTCTGAAGTGGATTATGAGAAAAGCCCCTTATAGCAAAGGTACAGCTAATCCTTAGCTGGTGCTTTTCCGTGCTAGAAGAGTCTTAAGTTGTTAATTCATCTTTATACCTCGCAAACTAATCAAAAAGATATAAACGCTAAAAGACATAAAAGCTCAAGAAACATATTTACCAATTCTAAAGAAATCTATTTTAAAATTCAGTGCAAGACAGAAGTTTAAAGCTCGCGGCCGACACGCTTTCAGAAGTCTGTTGCGTGCGATGTTGTCACACGTAACAACCTTTCAGAAACAAAAATAAGACTTAAGGAACGCGACCGGTGATACACAGAAAATGATTTGGTCGCATATTTTTGGTTGAGAACATCACGTCATCGCCATTGCACGCACCGATACAAAAGTAGCTCATTTCTGTATAGATGCTGCTACGATATTGCCAGGATAATTGCATGGAAGCAACAGTTGTAGCAAGGGAGCACGTTCAAATTTTGTTTGTGTTTTGGGCTACCGCGCGTAATATACAATGTAACAGGCGTTCCTTAATGTATTTTGGTGATTACGCGCACGCGCGCGCTGTTAAAGTAATGAGACAGGCGTTCCTCGTTGACTTGGTCAGGCCAAGTCGGGCCAGCGAAAATCGACGGATATTTTGTGAGGAGCGGATCGTCATTCCGTTATTTCCTCGCACTGATCGCGATCGTAGGAGGATCGTAGGCCTTTCGTATTCCTTTCACACCGTGCGCTAACAAATCAAGGAACGCCTGTCTCATTGCAGATTACACGCGCTAGCTCAACCAAACCCAAGAAAAATAATGTACCAACAAAATTTGGACGTGCTCCTGTGGTTGTAGTGGTGGACGTGATCGACGCGCTGTTGCGTGACTGTGCTAGTCCAGTTCTTTTGTGCTAGGACATGTACGTCTTGTGCTAGTCGACAGAACAGTTTTCGTATGACCATGAAAACATTATGGCACGAACCGCAGCTTGCCCGGCGTGATCTTGTCATTGCTGTACCGTATATGAACTGTTAATTTGACATTCGGTGCCGTGTCCGCGCGCCGCGCTGTAACCGTGCCGTGCCGTGCCGTGTGTCGTGACTTTTCACACTCATACGAAATCTGCTCTAATGCCTTAAAAACAAAACAACCTGTTCTATCCTCTTCAATGTGATTGTCCTCAAGTAGGTCATTGTTTGATGATGAAGATTGAGAGGATTAAGTAAAGCACGTAGTGAAAACCGCTTCGCATCGCGGGTTCTTGGTGCACGAGTGTCTTAAAGTGTATGGCTAAAACAGTTCAGTTAAAAAGGCTTTACAGAAAAAACTTCTTTCAACTTTTATCGAAACCTCTGGGCTGATCTAAGTCAGGACATGGCTAACTCACAGATAGAACCCTGAAACAACCTCTGGGCTGATCTAAGTCAGTTGGACATGATTAACTCACAGATAGAACCCTGAAACAAGTAGGTCAAGATCTAAATCAGGGCATGGCTAACTCACAGACTGAACCCTGAAACAACCTCTGGGCTGATCTAAGTCAGGGCATGGCTAAATTTAGCGTGTTAGGTTTGTAGATGGAGGAAAACAAAGTATCCCAGAGAAAAGCGGCCTTCAAATCAAGGGAGAGAACCAACAAAGCTCTGGATTCGATGTTTTTCATTGTCGTTGCTTTTGCTATACATATAGCCGCTCCTTTACTTCAAATTAGCAACAGTTCAAAAACCATGCAGAAATCTCTGAGTAGTTTTAAAATGTTGTGGTCCCAAAAATATGGGAACAAATATATCTTATCAAATATCATTATTAAGAGAATTTGACCACAATAAAACCAAGTCGAGGTGGTAATGATCCTGCGGTTGGCATCCCATGACAACAGTCGCTTAGCAACCAAAATAACCTCAACTTTAAATACTAGGAATTGCAAAAAAAAAAAAAAATTATCCGATAAAAAAGTTTTGAAAGTATTTTCCAATCATGACTATATAACTTGTTTGTATAGACGATAAAAGACGAAGATGAATTGAAATTGTTGAGTTCATTAAAAGTGATTTTATCTGTATATTTTAGTTATAAAATATTTTTTTTAGCTAGGTTTAGTCAAAAAAGGTTTTATAAGTCTTTATAGGGAGTAACTTTTTGTTGGTACAAAGAAAACAAAAATGAAATTGAAACCTAAATTCGATTAAGTTTATTTTTATCAATACTTCTCGTTCCGTAAGTATTTCTTGCGTAGCAATAAAATATATTTTTCTTTAACTCTAGTGCGCTAATTGTAAAAAATAGGCTAATATAGATTGATTGATTTAAAAGTTTACCAAAGTCTTCAATTTTAATTAACGGTTGGTCGTGCACTTAAAGTTTTAGGCCGCAGACTTTGCTGAAAAACTGGAGTTATGGAATGGACTTATTTGGTTAGGTTACCAAATCCAATACATAGCTTATTCCTCATGAATAATGAATAGACTCTCGTAGCTTGTGGTTTGTAGCTCTGTTTAGTGATAATGATTTGAATCCACTCTTCTTTGAGCCTACCGCTATGCTGGTTACCTGTTTATGATTTGTGCGTATTGACGGAAGAGTCCTCCTTCTAGGCAACTGAAAGTGGATATAACCCTAAATGCAAAACAAAGAATTTTAATACAGAACGTACTGCCTGGAACGCAGGGGTTGCATGGACAGGGAACCAGAAGAGTTGTAATACAGACCCTAACTTGTTCGAGGCATTCCAATACATTAGACGTCTTCACACAGGTTCTTTCATCCGAACTGATACATATCATAGGACTAAGGTTATTGCTCTAAATTCTTGAGCTTACATTAAGAGGTGGAATCCATTGCAGATGTTTGTGGTTAGCGGAGAAATCCCGTAATGTAAATAAGATTGGCAGTTACATACATGGACTCATTTTAAGAATGGTCTCTGCAGACTGCGTGGCTACGATGTTCAGAGCAGTTCTTTTTGTGACCCTGCTCGCAGCACTTTCAAGGTAAAGTTTGATTTCTTTTTATTTGATTTATTTATGTTTGTCATTATCGACTGAAAGTGGTAGGAAAAAAATCCCTAAAACTCGGAGTATTCTTGGCATGCAGTATTCAACTGAGATTCAGTTGACAACGAGATAATGCTAGTACACTAAATTTGCTCGATCAAGAAGATTGTTTTAATTGCCGTAAAATACTTTTTATTAACTCTATCGCTGTATGATGATTTAATCTTGAATTTTTTTAGTAGTTACAGACATTTCGGTGAATAATTATTATGATCGAAATAATTTATTTTAGTGCCAAAATTAATTTAGGCTACAGTTATAGTAGCTAATTAAACGCAGAAACGATTCAAAATATAATTCAGTCTTGAATCTGATAAAATAAGCATAATTTAAAGAGATATAAACAAATGAAGTTTTATCCTATATTTTCTACAAGCCGGCGTATTTTTAGCAGTTTTTTAATATTTTTATCTGACTCAGTAACTGATTTTATTTGGAACAAAATTTACGGTCACATTCCACCAGGAATCCAGTTAAGTGCACTGAGAGTGAATTCAACTGTTATTTTACAGTGCGAATTGAAAAACCGTAGGTACCGAAAATATTTAAGAAGTCGTTTATCGTTCGTTGAACAATCAGAAACGACTTTCTAACTTCAAGAAGTTTATCTGACTACAAATCAGTCGAACTATTTGCAGTTAGAGAGTTCTTTCAGATTGCTCAACGAACGATACACGATTTCTGAAATATTTTCGGTGCACGGTTTTTCGATTCGCACTGTAAGTTGTTTGGGTAAACTTTAATGAAAAATACCATGAACTTTCTTCTATCTAAATATCTTTTAAATCTATGTATTTCGGTTGTATTTTATACGGTATTTTCTTATAAAATGTTTCCCATAACTGAGTCTTGGAAGTTTACATGAGACTAAAAATCCCATTAGGAAGCCAGTTGAGTGTCGTTGGTAACAACTTTGTGACGTTCTCCCTTAAGTCAGCCAAAACATATTACAGAATTTGATCGATTGTGTTTACTTAATTTGATTGGGTGGTTTTGTAGTAAGTGTTATGATTTTTGTGATTTAGAGCCGTTTATTCGGAAGATGATTGCCACAAAGAAACAAAGAAACACACATGCTGTCACACACGTCAGTCAAAGGCATCATTGTTCATTGTTTATCGTCTGAGAGAAAGCAACCTGCCAAGCGAAATGACCTGCCTAGCAGGAGATCTAGTCGTAACCATTGTAAAACAACATTAAAACAATCCTTTTTACAGCTATAAACGTCAAAGAGTGGGCTTCAACATAAACAGCAAAAAAAAAAAAAAAAAAGAAAAGAAAAGAGTTAAATTATTGAAATGACTGCGTTAAATGAAGTTTATAATTTCGCATCCTGACCTTGGTCGTAATGGCAAAATACGTGGTTCTCAAGAATTGTAAAACGAAGGGAAAAGCAGCGCTTTTACCGAACATTTTGTGGGTCTAAAGAGGGGAGTTTTTGTTTCTATATTTTCTTTGTGATTCTGTATTGTTTTATATCGTCTTCTGTGCGAAATCCTATTAACTGTTATGAACCAGAAGGGTTTCTTAACATAGTCTAGTTATTATAGACCCAATCGAATATATTGTTAATATTAATAATTAAGTAATTGGTTGGTAAACCTGAGTTGGATTATTTTTATCTTGAATACCTGCAAATTATTCATTCACCAAACCAAAATGAACAAATATGAAAACCCACAAATTTCATTTGTAATTAGTCGTTGAACTACGGGACACCGAGACATTTATTATGTAATACTCTTGGGCTTCCTGTGTTATTCAAAGCTGTACGGTAAAAAAAAAACGCGCGCGTGCTGTGTGCAAATATAGAGTTGTTTGTTGGTTCTCTCCTGTGTTTCGAGGGTTTTTCCGGGTTCTCCGGTTTTTCCTCCCTCCTCAAAAATCAACTTCTAAATTCCAATTGGAATGCAGTGGAGTAAGAGCCACTCTGTGGATTCCACTGTTAATTCTCATTTATTTATGTATTTATTTATTTAATATAAAGCATACGGGGATTAGCAGAACACGAGAGAAGTGTTAGGAGAAGCGTGGCGTGTAGTAGAGTGCTTCTCAACACTTCTGGAGTGTTTTGTTAATCCCCCAAGTGCTTTATAACAGCACACAGCACAGCAAGCAAGTTTTTTCCTTTATAAAAAACAAATTAGAATAGCTATAGTTGTATTTTGAATACGAACGACAAAATATAAAGTGCGCGCGCGTACTATGTGCAAGCCCAAACCAATCGTGCAGAAAGAGATATATTTATAGCAGTTATTTTATAATTCTACAGTGGTAATCCATGCAATCGAACAGGAAGCGAGCTCATCGCATGGTTGAAAAATGGATACGACAATACTGTCAGACCGAACGAAACGGGTAAGAATAAAAAGTATTATTTATATAGGCTCGTCACCAGTACTCTTGCTGGTTCTCAATCACACGCGCGCCGGAGATACCTTGGGCACCTGAAACCGGATTGTTTTCAAAACCCTCAACTTTCGACAACGTTTTCAAAACATCATGGTCTCATTACGTATTCAATCGATGTTGTGTAAACGCAGGGCATAACCGAGTAGCAGGAGTAGAAAAAAACATGGTTTCAAATCAAACAAAACGGTGGCTGAGAGAGCGGAACCCAAGGTAGCCAAACTAAATGTAGTTCAGAAATGGACCCACTTTTATCTAAATTTGAGCTCCCTGTTGCTCGCAGTAGTTTCTGATTGGATGTGATGACACATGCACGCGCACGAAATAAACAGAATACTGAGAGAAGTGGATCCAGAGACATTTGTCTGCGCATGCGTCACCACATACAATCAGAAACTACTGCGAGCAACAGGGAGCTCAAATTTAGATAAAAGTGCTAAACAAAAATAAAATCTGGAAAATATATAATTTATTCTAAAAAAGGGTTAGAGGCCTAGACACGATTCTTACCAGTCTCCTTCCACTACTCGGTTCGTCCTCGCCGCGCGCGCATCGCCGGATAAATTAGTGGGTCCAGCTCTAGACTAAACTAAATGTAGGCCCAAGTAAGGTTCATTACGTAATTTCAGTGAAACTTAAAAGATTTTTCTCTCTTTGTAGGAGCTGCCGTTGTTGTTGGTGTTGAAGCTTATGTCTTCTCGATGGGGTCATTCGACGAGCAGAAAATGGTTATTAATTGATTTATAATAATAATAAATAATTATGTAATAGTGATGTAAAAAACAGAAGATAAAAGGGAATACAAAAATACGGAAAAACAGTCTTGGACTCAACTAATTAAAATGTATTTATTTTAGGGGAGGGGTGAGTGGGTAAGAAATTGGTTAATTTTCAGTCTATTTAAGATACTCACCTCCATGCTAAAAAATTCCCTTGAATCAAATTCTATTATAATTTATGCAGTTTAACATAATATTCCCATGTTATTGATTTTATAGGAATTTTCAATGGACATGTACTTCAGGCAGCGCTGGACCGAACGTCGGCTTTGCTACCAACCTCGCCCTGGGAAGGGACCGAGCCAGAGACTCGTCATCAATCCTGTTTTAGTCAGTAAAGTTTGGAGACCTGACATCTTCTTCAAAAACAGCAAGATGGCACGATTTCATGACGTACCGAATTCAAATGTTATGTATGCGATTTCGCCGACTGGGGAAATTCTTCTTAGTGTAAGGTAATTTTGGGCTCCCTGTGGTGTTTCATCCCAACACGAGAAAATTCTTGATTTCAACAAAATGATTACAATGATTTTGCGTTTAAAATTTTTCTGTAGAAGGATATGTTATAGCCAAAAAAATTACCCGAAAGTAAGAGCCCAAGTACCACTACTGGGCTTCCTGTGGTTTATGAATTACTTATCACATTTCGTTCTTTTTAGGATAACTACGATGCTTGGCTGTCAGATGGATTTTCGTCGCTTCCCTTTTGACGTTCAACACTGTGATTTCCAAATAGGAAGCTGTAAGGGAGTAGTTTTAACTTTCTCTCATTATGTATGCAGGTGATATCTGGCGCATCTCATTCCAATGTCATTTTTATTTATTCATTTTTTCAGATGGAAATACCGAGGATGACGTCATTATCCAGTGGAGGGGAGAGAAGGGGGTGATCATTGCAGACACAGTCGAAGTACTACAATACACCATTTCTAATATCACAACCAGTAATTTAAAAGGAGTCTACAACACAGGTAACCCAGCCCTACATGATTCAATATGATATTAATTCTTGGGGTGCAACCACGTGACTCAAAATCCCTTGAGATATAAATAACAATGAAACAGCCGCCATCTTGGATGATATAACAAGAGAATTTTAATGAGAAATTCTTTGTTTAGTCAACCAGTATAGCTGGGTTTCACTTGACGTCATTTCCTGTCTCGTGAGGAATTTTCATCAGCTGAATCACAAGTTTTCAATAGAATTTTTTCTGGCTGACAGCACATGGTGGTCAGTGTTTGAGCACCATTTGGAGCAGATAATGAGATTCAAAGACTTTTATCAGCTGATTGAAACCCAGCTATTGCGTTGGCTACCTGTAGCGATGTAACATTCACTACAAGAATAGGCATGCATCCATTCATAGGTTAGAATGCAATCTTTTTGTATTATGTCTTTCTTCATTGCCTCGTGAGAATACTAAAATATTGGTGGTAATAGATATTTTACCTTAGGCGTAATGTTTTTCGATTTCAGACCACGTGCATTCTCTTGAGAATATGAGATTCTTTGTTTGAGTTGTATCCATAACCGTTTCCCGAGTCGCTGGGCTACTATAAGGATGACACCTCAGTTTTACAAATTTTCTTGATTCTCATTGGTCAATATTTTTTCTCAGATCAGTTGGAATTATATTCAAATTTGTATTCGTTATACTTTTTCCTTTCCATTTTCAGGAACGTTTTCGGAGCCCAAAACAGTGTTCGTGTTCTCTCGTCGTTTAATGTACTACATGTTTGGTTACTATGTTCCTGCAACTCTGATTTGTGTGCTGAGTTGGATCTCTCTCTGGATTGATCCCCGCTCCGTCCCTGCTCGAGTATCATTGGGTATCATCACTATCCTCGCTATGGGTAGCTTCCTCAACAGTAGCAGTGGACCAAAGGTGTCTTACGCCACGGCTCTGGATATTTATGTCATCACTTGTTACGTCTTCGTGTTTGCTAGTTTGTTGGAATATGCCGTGGTGCATTATGGGTTGACGTATTGTGAGAAAATAGGAATTGAAGAGGTAAGCGCTATCATGACATTGTAGATTTTTGACCTGCTTTTCATACTTTTTCTTTCTTTCTTTTCTTGTTTTCTTGTTTCCTACACCAATGCAATATGTGTCACAGAGAAACCAATCTCCTTTTGAAGATTGACGCTGTAGTTAAACGTCGTAACTTAAACTTTTGAAAGATAAAGCTGTGATTTGTCTATATTATTCCCTCCTTAGAAAAACACTGTGTTCGCCAACACCGAAGTAGACCAGAATGGCAACGTTCGGGAAGAGAACTCCACGAGGTGTAATGGCGACGCACCAGGGGTTACGAGCATCTCCATGGTAACCATAGATTCATCAAATACGAGGTCCTCCTTGAATAAAAGATATCAACAATGTAAGATCAGCTACTTCAAGTTCAACGCTTTCTCCTTAGAAAGATATGCAAGGATTGGGTTGCCTTTGGCTTTTGTACTCTTTAATCTTGGTTATTGGATATATTACTATGCGTAATGACTTCATAGGATTTGTATATATATGCTTTGGATAACACTTCTCGGCACTACAGAACAGAGTGGGGATCCTGTGGAAAGAAATAAGAGGAGGACTGAAACCTAATTGGTATGCCATTCTTCTCTCAAGAAAGATTAGGTTGCCTGTGGTCAGATGTTGCTCACTTTCAAGATCTTGAGTACACAGAATAGACTGGGATTCCTGTGGGAGGAGAAAAGAGGAAGACTGGAATCAAATTCGCTGTCCAGGAGTTTACTCCTAAGAAAACCATACGTGATAATATTATAACAGATCGCTATGAGGTATTTAGTTAAGGATTAAGGATATGACATAGAATGACACAAGAAGATAAAAGAGTGGTTAAAAGACAGGTCAATCGAATCAGTGGACTTTGCGCTCCACAGCCTCGAATAGACAAACAACGCCTGCTTCAAGCACAAAGTCCGTAAATATTAAGACTAATGAAATTGCCAGCGGCCGAAAACCGAGGTGGCTGGCTTCAACAAACTTAAGTATAAGCGAAAAACCAGTACATCAAAGAAGAATTTTTTATTCTTACGATATTTCGGCAAGCCAGTACTTCCCTTCTTCAGGTAATGAAGAAATTATGTTGGTATTCAACACTATTATTATACTTCAACAAACGCAGGCTCAATGAGTTTTCAAACTGATTTCAGTTTGAAAAGTATTCATCAATAACTGAACCGATTCCAACTGATCTGAAAAAGTGACGTAGAACAGGAAGTGACCTCACTGCAATACTGAGGTGTCATGAAGCCTGTGAAAAATCCACACAAGTCAAATTTATACCAACACTACAGAAAATGTTCGGAGCACAAAAATTCAGCATAGACCCCTTACACGTGACGTCAGAGCAGGTGGACAACACAAAATAATTTCAATCTCCTGAGAATTGGAACCTATTGTTCTGCCCTCCGAATTGAGCTGCATTCTGACGTGCTGCATGGGGTCTATACTTCACAAAATATCGAAGAAGTATGCAGTGTTTTCTTATCCAGTTGTAGCGAGTAGTCTGCTAAGGCCGTGTTTACACTCGGACAAATTACTGAGGTATAAGGGTAACTATATTTTGGTTAACATTTATTGTGTGTAAACGTCGGCAAAACCATTAGTAAAATACTATTCAAGATAATAGAAAGTTTACCTCGATTTACTCTTCTATCAGGCATGGTTAAGAACAGTTACCGACGGTGTGATGATTATTTATGCGTATCTTGCACTTCGTTTCGTGGAATGCGAGTGGTTTTATTTGCATTACAATGATGCATGGTAGCGCTCTCTGAACATCAAAATTAAATTCAGCACCGTCTTTTCGTCATGCCGGTATTTTTGAATTCCCCAAAGTTTTCTCTAATTAAACAACTACGGTCATTTTATCATGCGTAAACAATTAACCTTTGAACTATGGTTATGAAAATTAACCTTGACTTTTTAAAACCTTAGTAAACGTCCAAGTGTAAACACGGCCCAAGGATGACACCCTCAGTTTTGCATATTTTCTCGATTTTGATTGGCTAACATTTTTTCTCAGATCACTGAGCTGGTTATCAGGAACGTTTGTGAAGAATATTTTTAGAAAAATCATTATTTTGATATTTCAGTGAGGACACTCGAACCATGAACACTTGATTTTCATATTTTTTATTTCATGAACTTTCTACTGCTTCAAACCTTCTGAAAATGAAGCACTGAACTCAAATAATCTTATTGTTCAAAATAAATCATATTTCCAATCGATTCACACAAGGGATAAAGGAGGAAAAAAAGTACGAAAAAACCTCAAAGTGTTCACAGTTCAAGTGTCTTCACTGTAATCATTAATTATTAATCATTATATTAGTTATTGGATATTAATCATGAAATTATTAATCACGAAATTATTAATCATGAAATTATTAATTATTAAAAATTAAATGAGTTAATATAATATTAATATTGTTTCATCAAGGGATTTTACACACCTCGGCGAACCAATAGACCTTTTTAATTATCTTGGGTGTAATGTTTTCAGTCCTTTTTCACCCAACAAATCATTCTCTTAAGAATTAGATTCTTTGTCTGAGTTGTATCCATATTCATATGCCATAGGTTCCAATACTCCCGTTTCGAGTTCTCTTTTACGCTGTGTTAGCCTCAAAACCGTGTAATATATTCTTTTATTCAGTAACAGCCCGTGGAAATTCAAGAGATCTGTGTGTAAAGAAGACAATAAAAATACTTTGAAATTTCACGAGTTTTATCTAAATTTCTGCATAATTTACGCACAATTGAGGCTAACACAGCGTAAAAGAGAACTCGAAACGGGAGTATTCACAGGAAATTGAAATTCTTTTGTTTTGTCCTCCAAATTGAGCTTTTTTGACGTTACGTGAAAGGGGTCTATACCAAGTGAATAGTGAAAATTAGCATAATAAAAAAGCTACCGAAAGGGATTCTGGAAGTGTAGAAGCTTGAGGCCTACTCAGTTGAGGTTGAAAGCATGGAAGCCTGTGGGTTGCATGACTTTAATCCAAGCAGTACTAATGAAGATGAACTACCTTTTAATAAGGGCTCAATACTGAAGGTGAAGTATATTAATATATTTTGAAAATCATTTCTGTGTTGCCAGTGTCTGCTCATCATATTGATTAGCGTGAAGCAATTGCAAGCAATGCATATATCTTATAATTCATCTTGACATTTTCTCCACCAAAAAAGTTTGGATACTAGAGTATAGCCATGACAAACTCTCATTCCATTGCACAGGCTGTAACTTACTAGTTTGGTGATAAATGTATAAAAAATGGCAATTAACGTTGCCCTGGCATTATTACAATTAGAAGGTCGCTGCATGCTTGCAAATCAATCTACGAGTTGGACATATATTTCTTAATTCTTAGAAAACCTACAGTGAAGTTTGTTGATAAACAAAAGTTAAATGATAGGTCTTAGGCTTTTTCAGCGATAACGTTAATTGAATTAGCTATATATTCATCTTGACATATCTTATACCAAAAAGTTTGGAAACCAGTATACTCGCATCCTATTGCTAAGGAGGCTATATTATTAGAATTACATTTCGTAGCCAAGATAGATGTATGTATATGAGCAGCCGATCTGCATGCTTTAGGCCGATTGTGGCTCGTCCTCGTAAAGCTCACACTCGTCGGATGTGAATATTATGTATCAGCTTGTAGAATTAACGGATGTCGACCTTAATGTTTTGCTGTTATTTTTGATACGAATACTGAAGTTTAGGTTATGCAAATCAGGTTAAAAAATTATCCACGGTCATGATTTGTATTGTGTTATGCTCGTGAATTAGATTTTGTGTTGTGTTGTGTTGTGTTGTTTTTGATCCCTCTCTAAATAAAGTTGATTTTTTTTTTAATTTAATGAAGAAATTATTCACGATTAGCGTAGTGCATCCATCGAGTTATGGACGCACGCGGGAGTTTGCTAAGCACGAAAGAAGCGCAAGGTTGGATAGGAGGAGGTCTATTTTTAACATAGAAAACCCGAAAAAAATAATTGTTAATTTAAGAAAAATTCTCTTTTCATTATAACAATATTTTGAGCTTCAAAATCACGTTAGCGTGCGTCGAAAAAGTAGAACTCTCTTGTATACCTGGACCTTATCATTTACCGTCTAGTTGGTACACCGAGTTTTCTATAGACCCCTTGTAGCACGTCGCAATGCAGCTCAATTTTGAGGGCAAAACAACAGGTTCTAAATCTGCAAGAGGTCTATATGTCACGTGCAAGACGTCTATATGTCACGTGCAAGAGGTCTATATGTCACGTGCAAGAGGTCTATATGTCACGTGCAAGAGGTCTATATGTCACGTGCAAGAGGTCTATATGTCACGTGCAAGAGGTCTATATGTCACGTGCGAGAGGTCTATATGTCACGTGCAAGAGGTCTATATGTCACGTGCAAGAGGTCGATATGTCACGTGCGAGAGGTCTATATGTCACGTGCAAGAGGTCTATATGTCACGTGCAAGAGGTCTATATGTCACGTGCGAGAGGTCCATATTTCACGTGCAAGAGGTCTATATGTCACGTGCAAGAGGTCTATATGTCGTTTTAAATTCACTGATTTAGTCGACGCTGGTGTACTATTCTGTTGTCATGCACAACACAAAGGCTGCTCCAAATTTTCATATTCATTCGTAATAATAGTCCACATTTGATACTTGATTGCGAGGCTTTAGTCGTATAGAGGCTTTTCACCATCACGTGATGCGAGCCTTGACAGGAGGCAGGAACAATTGCATCTGGTCTAATATGATTTACATGATAAAGAATTCAGTTTCCAGGGGGAAAAGATTCTTTTGTTGTGCCTCCTGTCACGGCTGGTTACTTCATGTATCGTACAAACACGTGGAATACCAAATAGTTTATTGGTAGGAATAAAATAATGTACCGTATATGACGTTCCTACCTTTCGGCAATAATAAGAAAATGTCGGTAGAAATGCTAGTCAGTTCACTACTCTACAACGTTATAATCGAATATCTGCAGGATCTACACAGGGAGCACGTGCATTTACGCATGATAGATTTTGTTCTAATCACTGATTCTACCAGTGGCTGTGGGCTCCCTGTGGTATCTACTAGTGCTTTTGAGGCTTACTACGATTTTGAACACACTATTCGGGAGAGCCTCAGTATCGTGCTAGAATTTAGGTATCTTGAAGGTGACCTATTTGGTACATCACCTGGTAAAAATGTTCTTGACTAGGCTGGGTCATGCTTGGCGGCCAATATTGAACTGAACTGAAGTATCTTTTTCTGTTCATGGAATCAGATACTGAACATGACTAATGACAAGAATTGGTATAAAGCTGAACAAAATGGCAAAGAAGGCTTCGTTCCCAAAAACTATTTGCAAATGAAACCACATAGGTAAGCGATGACGATAAGATTGAATTTATTTTATTACCATAATTGTGAAATTTCTCGCGCGCTGATTGGTCGAGAGCCGTGGTAAATAAGAGGACATACCAATAAAATGACGAATCACTCGAGCACGTAGCTAGCCAGCGCGTGCTTGAAACGGTTTCAAAAGTTTCTTTCAAACTTTTTCTTCGTTTTTGGATCTTTTATTTGACTCTTATTACGAGGCTACGCCTCGTGAGTACATAACATTTTGGCCAACTTTTGACGTCATATCGTGGCAAATAAGAGGACATACAACTCTAAACCATCGGAAATTTGTTAAATATACAATGATATTTTAACAGGCTGCTGCTTCTCTATAGTGATTTTCGAGAAGGTCGTCCAGTAAAAACTGTCAGTATGTAACAAAATTCAGTTATTTTGAAACTTTTAAAAAGTGGCTCCATAGGCCTTTGGAGGTCTTGAAACAGTTTCTAATTTTTTAATGGCAAAAATGGTCTTCATTTTTTTTTTGACGTATCGTTTCTATGGTAACATTAGTCGTAATCAGTGTGGCTGACGGAGTTTTCATGTAATATACAGCTATTTCAAAACTGACGTTGGTGGAAGTTTTGTTGCTTGTTGCATACCAAGTACGAAATGCAGTATGGGTGACGCGATTTCAAGCAGCGAAAGGTCATAACAATATGGAATTTTCCCAGACATTGTCTGCAGGTTTTTCCAGCATATTTTCTTCTGTGCTGACATTATTTACATATGAATGTAATACATTTCAAGCTTGGTAAGCAACATGCCACAAAACCTTCACCAACCTTTTTTTGAAATAGCTGTATACACAACTAGAATACGTCCTCCGTCAACTTCCAACTCCCATTAAATACTAATAATATCATTTTTATTAGCTGGTACTATGGAAAGATACGCAGACATGAGGCGGAATCTCTACTCCTGCAGGAACCGCACGATGGGGCGTTTCTTCTTAGAGACAGTGAATCTACTGCAGGTAAAAAAGATATTCCTGTTTGGAGGTCAAACTTGATGTGTTCATAAATGTACTGTATTTTATCAAGTCCAACACCAACTTGGAGCCATTGGTCTCTCAAACGAATTAGAAAGGTCTATAGACCTCTTTACCTTGGGTGTAATGTTTTCCCATTTCAGACCACGTGACATTCCCTGGCACGCGGCACGTGGAATGAAATGAGAAAACAAATCACCTAAGCTAAAAAGGTCTATTGGTGCGGAAATACGTTGTAGTTACCAAATGGATTGCAATATTAATTTGAAGCCGTAAAAAATGCAATCACTCTTTCATTAATTAGATTAAAATATATTATTCTTTGGTTTTGATATTGATTAGGTATATCTTTTTGCTTGTAGGTGATTTTTCTTTATCAGTTAAGTAAGTATTAAGACGTCGAAATTCACATGAGCCGTACCCATTGAGAACAATGAGTGTGAAAAGTTATGGCACACGGCACGATAACGGCGCGGCGTGGACATGGCACGGAATGTCAAATAAATGTTTTTATACACGGCACAGCACTGACACGGTCACGGCAAGGCGTGGTCTGTGTCGTACGTCTTTCATAGTCAGTCCTCTTTGATACATAAATTAAGGACGTTTAGCAGGCGTTCACTCGGGCTACTTGTAATCCACATGTCATACTAAACTAGACCTTTGAAGTAAAAATACTTCAATCTTTCATTCGTTCGTTCGTCCGTTTGTTTTTGTGTATTTTATTTGTTTGTCTGTATAATATGGCAAATGTCCCCCCATTTTAAAGGGGCACTTGGATGAAAATCGATGAAAATTGAAAATGAATCCAAACTTGGTTAAACTTATCTATATGGCCCCAATAGTAGCCAATCAACATATTTTCTTCACAGTCAAAAGTGGGGGACAATAAATATCAATTATTGTAGCATCTAAATTGTGAGTAAATGACATAATTTACTCAACCCTATTGTTCTTTTAGCTCTTAAAACCAATAATTTTTGCCAATCTGGTTTTCATAATCATAATTGAGTCATATTTCCTTAAATATTTGAAATATTTGAATTCGTTGATTTTAATACAAGGTTTAATCAAGCTGTACAACACTTTAAAGTCCTTCGAGATGGAGCTGGAAAATACTTCTTATGGGTGGTAAAGTTTAATTCCCTCAACCAGCTGGTGGAATATCACAGAGCAGCATCTGTATCCAGATCTCAGACCATTTATTTGAAGGACATGGTCAAACAACACAAGGTACTAAGACGAATACCCCTGTAAGGCGGACATCTCTCTAAGACGAACACCCCTGTAAGGCGGACATCTCTCTAAGACGAACACCCCTGTAAGACGGGCATCTCTCTAAGACGAACACCCCTGTAAGGCGGACATCTTTCTAAGACGAACACCCCTGTAAGACGGGCATCTCTCTAAGACGAACACCCCTGTAAGACGAGCACCTTTCTAAGACGAACACCCCTGTAAGGCGGACATCTCTCTAAGACGAACACCCCTGTAAGACGGGCATCTCTCTAAGACGAACATCCCTGTAAGGCGGACATCTTTCTAAGACGAACACCCCTGTAAGACGGGCATCTCTCTAAGACGAACACCCCTGTAAGACGGGCATCTCTCATTTCTCTAAGACGAACACCCCTGTAAGGCGGGCATCTCTCTAAGACGAACATGCACCCCTGTAAGGCGGGCATCTCTCTAAGACGAACACCCCTGTAAGGCGTGCATCTCTCTAAGACGAACATCCTGGTAAGGCGGGCACCTAAGGCCAACCTCCCTGTAAGACGAAGCACCTCTGGCTGGTTCCGACCAAATCTCAATGCACTGAACTGTCATCCTTTTGCAGGTCGGTCGTGCTCTCTTTGACTTTGAACCAAAAGAGGAAAACGAACTCGGATTTAAGAGGGGAGATTTGATCAAAATTACTGACACTAGTGACCAACATTGGTGGCATGGAAAGTGTCACGATAAGGAGGGTATGTTTCCATCAAATTATGTGCAGCTCATTACTACAAAGTGCACGTGACATTTTGTAAGTAAGGTTCCTATCACGAAATCCGACACAATTTGGAACGTGAAAGAACTGGAAATACGAACACGTGCATGAAGAGGGACAAATGCTTTGTTCAACTTGAATTAATGTTTGAGAGCTCCATTCATTCATTTATTCATCCATCCATCCATCCATCCATTCATTTATTTCCAGTTTTTGTTTTTTGACTACTAGAATAAATTCCGAATAGGCAATATGCATCGAAGCTCACAAAGCATTCTGGGGAACTGAGTCCTGTAAAAATGGAACAGGGAAATCAAAGGAAATATCAGAAAATAATTACTTTTATTTCCATAGAAAATGTCAAAGGAATTGTCAGATGAATTTTTAGAGGAGCCTAAACAGCGTAAGGACTCGCTTTCCCATCATGCTTTGTGCTAGAATTTCGAACCCATGCACATTGGCTATCGGCCCCTGTGGTTATAGTCTCCTTAGCAGCCGTTTTTAGTTTTCGTTCCATTCCTCCACGGTCCATTTCTCGTAATGGACCGTGGGGGAATGGAACGAAAACTAAAAACGGCTGCTAAGGAGACTACTGTGGTTATAACGGCCCTGTAATGTAAAGAATGTGCAAATTGAATAATAAAGTTATCGTACTGTTAGCCCATTTGTAGTTCTATCACTGTCTTTCGAAACTCATTTATGCTTCGCAAGAGAGCATAAATCATTTATTTATTTATTTTTTAATAATATTTAAACAGGTTGCCCAATTCAGTAAAACTGGTTTAGATGGGGACCTGTGAAAAATTTAATTTATGCTCTCTTGATTCTTGGAGACTCAAGTAAGCTGTCCCTCCCAGGTAACCCAATCTACCCTGCCCCGTAGGGTCTTGTTTCTTTTGAATCAGTTTTTACATAGGGTTAACCTCATAACTTTCTTTCAATTCGCCTATTATTTAGCTTTATTGTCCGATTTGTATCGCCTTTTGCTCGTATTTGATCTTAATTTTACTAGTTGTTAACAGTTTATTTGCGATTTGAATAAACTATGTATGTATGTATGTATTAAGCTCCATTAGTGGAATAAAAACAGCGGAGATAAACGAAGAGCGAGAGCGAAGTCGGAGTTTATGAATTTCCCGGACTTCGGCAAAAGGAATAATACTGAGAATGCGACCGGCTGAAATCTAGGAGCGCGGCAACATTTTGGCCTGTGTATGTTTTTTTTTTTTTTTTTTGCCGAATATTTTTTCGTGATTTTTGGCTTCGACGGATAACTGCGCATACCCATGTCTCGCTTTTCGAATTTCAAAATCGATCAGTTATTAAAGATTTTGAAATGGGGGGGAAATGATACCTCAAGCAGAAATGAGAACCAATTAGAAGCCATTTGGAGTTCGGCATTTTTGCAGAGGCATGATACTTAAGATATTTTCGTTATTTTTCTTGAGTCATCACGCCCAATATATATTTTTATTTCGCCGGAGCCTTTAGTTTTTCACACCAGTTCATAAAGGGCGTACTGAATCGTCTCTCAGTTAAGGCGTGGAAAGCACCATATTTGGAAATCAAAGGCGTTTTTTGGGGGCGTGGTATATTTTTTCTAACACTGAAGAAACAAGCTTAATGATATAACTTCATATTTGAATCGATTAGAGTCACCAAGGAAACAGAGATTTTGAGTAAAGCTAAGGATTAAACATATATACAGAGGTTCTGAGTCCTGTGGATTTTTTTTCACTAATAAGAAATCTTTATAAATTAGAATCGATACAGGTCAGTGTTTTTTTTTATTTGTTCATTTGTTTATTTGTTGTTCTTACCGTTTCCATGTAAGTCCCACACCAATAGAGATGGGTGCGCCGGACCAAAGGTGCCGGCTGTCTTATTACAAAGCTATACAAGGGACTCGTGGTAGTATATAAAGAGTTATACTGAACAAGCTCATTCACTTCTGAACTGACAACGCTCGATAACAAAACAACAAGGTACTCGTTTTTAGCGAACTCGTCAATTTTTTTATCATTATGTCGAAGTTTATTGTAAACTTCAAGGAGACGAACAACCGTCATCTCGTGCCGTTGGAAAATGCAAAAACTAATCCTGAAAAAACAAATCCCAGTAACGACAAAGGCTTGGCGAAACCCGAGGAATCAGGTAAGTTTGATACCCTCATATTGTTTCAAAGTTATAGTATTAGATTTAAAGTTATTGCCGGAATTTTGAGGCTTTTTGTTATGGAATTTCTTCACCGCCCTCCGCAGGCAATCGTACGTCAGTTTGCGTGGAG
Source organism: Anthopleura sola (assembly GCA_023349425.1). Classification (NCBI taxonomy): domain Eukaryota; kingdom Metazoa; phylum Cnidaria; class Anthozoa; order Actiniaria; family Actiniidae; genus Anthopleura; species Anthopleura sola. The sequence goes on from JALHLI010000011.1 coordinate 3,160,372, forward strand.
TATAGGCATTCCTTCTTTCTTAAGGGTAGTAAAATGGATAAAGAATAGAAAAATACGGCAGAGATCTTGCTCGTAGAGCAGATTGTCTTTAAATGAAAGAAATCAAGCCGAGGTTAAGAATCGAAGTTGGATGGTTCCAGAGAAAAAGCGACGATAATTTTTGACAATTTGGTGATAAATTCAATCCTAACGTCTTCAACAATGCAACGCCATCTTCCGCTTAAACTGTTACTGAAAATGAATTAATTAAAATATATCTTAATTTGAAATCGAGAGCGTACCGTTTCTAGTATAACTTGATGTATTTAAGATTCCTGTTATTTTCGTGTCATTCCTCGAGTCTACTCAGTTTTATCTTGTAATATAAGTAACCGACTAGAACAGCCCAAAATCGGTTGTTATATAAGGGGTTATACATACAACAGGGTTATTTGTGCTGCTCAGTCTAGATAATGAAATTCCTGGACCTCCAGGAGTTTGAGGAAAAAGAGATTTTGCCAGAAGAAATTTTAATAGTTTCAAAAGTTTTCCAGGTATTCCGAGATGAAAGGATTTCTAAAAATATTTATTTTTAGTTTCAGAAAGCGATTCCGAAGTATCCCGTATGAGATCCCGCAGAACTTACTTCACTGCTCAGCAGCGAGAAGCATTGGAGCAGTCGTTCAGCATGTCTCAGTATATTAACCCAAAGCTACGTGATGTGTTGGCCTCATCGATTGGTGTTTCTGACCGAGTAGTTCAGGTTAGTAAATCGTAAATGGAACAAAATCAATAAGTACGAAAATAGAAATGGGGAATGGAATGGTTCAAATGAATGCAATGAACGACTAAGGGCGCTTTCCATTAGGCGGAACTGACCGGCCAGAACTGTCAATTTAAAAGAGAAACTCGCCTTTTTTCGATATTTCCCCTAACATTTTATATACATTCCATCATAGTAGTGGATAAGATTTAGGAATTAATTTAGAAATTTTGATTAATAACAATGGAAATTCTCTTTATTAATGAACCAATCTGGCCGGCCAGTTCCGACACTAATGGAAAGTGCCCTAAGTAAAAATGAATAGTTGATGAATGGACGAAAAAACTAATTGATGTATGTAAAAAAAGGGAGGAAACGAAGGAAGAAAAGACTTTCCTTCCTCCTTTCCTTACATACATCACTTAGTTTTTCCGCTGAGCGGGCTAGGGAAGGAACGAAGGAAGAAACGAAGGAAAAAATATTGAGGGAAGGGAAAGAGGAACGAAAGAAGGGAGGGGCGAAGAAAGAATCAATCGAAGGTACCAAGAAAGAAAGATGTTTTAAACTATAGTGGAATTTTTGAATGGAAAATGGCCGAGTAAACGAACATATTTCGAAAGCAGCTCACTTTGGAGGAAAAATCAAAATATTTTATTTTTATGAGAATTCAAATTTTACTTTATTGCCCGATATTCAGATTAAGGTTGTATGGGAATTATCGCGCGGTGTCGAATTTCCCCTATCATGCCTACAAACGAATTAATTTTCTTTCCAATTTTTTCCTATTACTCTAAAGTGATGTACCAGCAGATTTAGATAAAATTAGGAACTCAAAACAGATAAATTTACTACTTTTCCACGACGTTACTAAGTTGTTTTGTTTTTGCAAAATTTTTATGCTTCAAAACTTCAACATCAAATGTCTCGAAAATGCTCTCACAGATTTTCTTTAAATTTTCTGAACCTTGAGTTAAGTACTCATCCTTCAAGATATTAAGTAAAAACTTAGGTCAAAAAATGAAGAAAATAGGCAATAAAGAAAAAGCACTACTGAACACTACACAGGGGTTTTATGTTAATTCTGATTTCAGTAAAAACATGCTCATTCGCAATTTTTAACCCCATCGACCAACCTTAAGCACCTAAATAACCAGACTGTATACTTTTTTTGTAGACTTGGTTCAAAAACAGACGTGTGAAATGGCGAAAAGAACGAAGAACACAGTTCAAAGTGTTTGTGGAACCGTCTCAACAGATAGAACAACCACTTGTACTAATGCCGCACATTGCATATGCTCCAGTAAACTACTATCCTAGTCATCTGCCCTACTATGAGCAAACACACCCCACCACGATGACCTCGGCGTCTAACATGGCTGCAACCTCAACTTATAATTACCTTCAGAATTTCAGTGGGGAAAATCATCTTCAGAATGAATTTTTTGCGTGGAACACATATGCTTTCAACAAGGAAGAGGAAATGAGAGGAGACGAAGGGAGGGGAGGAAAGGGATCGGATTTCCAATAAGTGAAACAGAACTGGTACTTAGACTCTCGAATGTTGTCCTGGTTAAAAATTAATCTAAATTCGAATATACTTCTGATATGCTAGTATCTGTGATTCAGCACTATCCAAGCGATATTTCTTCACTATTTGAGTGCTGATTGGTTCCGAACTTTATTTAGTGTCTATTAGGTAGTGATTGGTTGGATCGGTTGCTAAGTTTATCCAATGAGTACTTTTGGGCTTCCTGTGGAGTTACTCAAGGACTCAGGCTTACGGCAACCCGATGAGATAGTGGCTTCGCCTTTACGAGGCAGTAGCCACAAAAAGGGGGTTAGGGTGGGACGACGAAGAAGAAATATTAGAATTTTATCGAATTTTCTAATTGGCTTTTCTGAGATTTTGTATCAGATTAGTTATGTATTATATTATTGTAAAGTATATGGGGCGTGTCCAGAATTTCTGGTGAGGTGCATCAATACCGGGCAAACTGACCTCGATAGACCATAGATCGCCACACACACGTGCATGCACAATACAAATAAACTATCAATGGTCACAGGTACCCTTAGCTAGAATCCTCTGTATATGCCCCTGGATTATATTATCTTTTAATACCGTATTTACTTAATATCGTATTTACTCGGCGCTCTTTTAAATTTTTAGTGTAGTGCTTATTCGGGGACAGTGCTTGTTTGAGGGCGGTGCTCTTTGATATTTTGTTCTCTTAAGCGGTGCTGAATCAGGGCAGCACTTAAAGGAGTAAATACGGTATTCTAAAACTATTTACACACGCTTTAGCATTTCTTACGCCATTTATACTGCTCGCTTTACTAAGAAAAAAATCTTAATGAATAAAATAATAAGAAACAAAAAGGTGCTTATTTATTATTAAGATGGGATATGTGATCCATCTCTCGATCTTAGCTGGTCTATTTTTTCCAAAAGGCGTCATCATCGGAGTATATGTAATTGACCGTTTTAAAAACGAGCAAAGGAATCGGTCGACAAGCTTCCCGCCTTTATAACACTTTTTGCTTTTGACACTTTTGCTTGTAATTCTAATTACTTACGATCAATCACGTGACTTTTTTCGAGTTGACTGGGAGCAAACAATGGTTGACTGGCGACTGTTGAGTAAAATCATGTCAAAATAACTCCTCAAAGTATTCTATCTGACTATTTCTACAACGCATGAAACCACAAAACAAGATACATAGACAACCTTCAGGATTCTCCAAGCCGGTCAAAATGCAGATATTACCGGAAATGACGTCTATTGATATTAATAAATTTGAAATATATTATTCAAATCATTTGAATAATATATTTCAAATTGATCAATATCAATAGATATTAAGTTGAAATATATTATTCGCCAGACCTACTAATAGGCCCTTTGCAGGTAACACTCACGGTCCCTTGGGAAAGGCTCCACCGGAAGGCAAACAAACTCTAAAAAGCTTAGTATCTAAAGATCAAAAGCGTGTTATGAGGGTATAACAGCATTTTGAAAAAGGCTTTATCTAAGGCGTTAGAAATCGAATGAAAATCGTTTTGAATCTATGAAATAGGATTTTTTGCTCTCCAGTTACAGTCACGTGATTATTAGCTGCAAAGGGCCTATATATTGAGATGCTTTCTCAAATAACAAAAGGTTTTTGCAAATTAGTTTGAAATTAAAAACTCGCCCCAGTCCGTTGCTCGTTTTTCAAATTGCCAATTTGAAATGATTCCTCGCAAGGGAGACGTACAGATATTGCAGTCTATTTTTGAGTATAAGATTCAAGTACACCATGCATGATCAATACCAGGATCATGGGAGGTTGGCTTGGGTATTCGTAGGTACCGACATTTCTTTAAAACATGGAAGCTGTTTGGGTCAGTGGACTCGGTGTTTGCTTCAGTTTCGTGTACCAAACCCAAATTGTTGTGGAAACGAGGATGAAATAACATTGGGTTATGGAGAGGAATCCCTAGGTGTTTTGGTGGACTATTCTGGAACACCCAATCAGAAGTCCTGTGTGCATTATTTGACTGTTGCTTATGCAAGGCAGATGGACCGATAGAATTGTGCTTAAGTTGAGGCCCTTGGTAAGATGTTGTATGGTTTCCACTGGCAGAGAAGTTGGGTGTCAGCGCCGCATTAGACGTGTCAGACTTCTCGAGACTTTTTGACCCTGGGATAAAGTTTTTGAATTTCGATGAGACAGAAAAACCCGGTGTTTTGTTTGTTTTATATTGAAAGTCATGACTATGCATCTCACGAGTCATCCCAACGAGTTCAGGACCATTAATCCCGCGGCTCATCAACCCACCGGCACTGGCTTCGGGAACACGAGTCCCAAGAATCAATCCATCTGGTCCACCGAGTAATCCACTATGGTGTTCTGCATGAGCCAAACCCCGTGTATGTACAATCGATTTGTGATCACCACCAATGCCACTACCTACATAACCACTCCCCAGGTGAGACAGTCCACCAGCTTGATGACCGCCATGCATATGATGAGACATCCCAGTAGCTTGGTGATCACCCATGTGATAAGACAGTCCACTAGCTGTGTGACCACCCAGTCCAGTAGCTTGGTGACCACCCATGTGATGATGTGATCCTCTAGCTTGGTTCTCACCATGAGAAAATCCAATATGTTCAAAATCAGCATGTTTAATTGACATACTGTGATTCCTAGGATTATAGTCTTCAATTTCTTTTGCCTGGGCCTGTGTACCAGATGCAGAACACGGCCTAGTGTTTGATTCCTTAGTCCCAAACTGTCGCGGGATGTCCCGAAATCTCCTCGAGAAAAATTTCTCTATCTGAGCCGGTTCCGAGTGAGTTTCACGCAAAGGAGGGTGAAAATGTTTGGGCATATCAACAACCGATAATACTTTCCTCGTAGATCCAAATGGTGTAAATCTTGTAAAGGATGAAGTGTACTTACTAGGAAGATTATTGACATTATTGTTATGTATTCTAGGATCTCGTTCTGTTTTTCTTTTAAAGTTCGAATCATAACAAGGCGTATTGTACCCTACATGAATATCCCCATCATCACCATCATCATCATCGCTCCCTGCTTCCGAAACATCCGAAATGTCGCAGTTATCCTCCCATTTTTCTATCTTATGTTTGTTCATTTTGCGATACAATTGTATTTCACTGTCCATCTGTGCCAGAGAAAGCCGCTTCTCTGTATTCAAGTTCTGCAGCTTCTTGTTCAGGTTTCTCTCCTCTCTCGAAAACGCATTAGCCAAGGAATTACTTTGCACCAAGTCGCTGTTTCGGTTCAATTTTTGGAGTCTTCCTCGCCTCGAAGGTGCGTTACCACGATACATCTTGTTGTTTTGATAACCAGCTAATCTAACCCCGTCCAGAATTTTCCAATTTGTAAGTGTTAAAACTCTTGAGCTTTCGAGTGATACGCAGTTATTGATACTCCACTTTCAAATCAGTTGACAAAAATTCCAGGCTTGCATTGTGTTTCAGTGAAGCTTTCCAAGTCTCACTTTTCGTCGCGTGCTTCAAATTAAGTATTGTTTTTGATAAACAATTAGCAAGAATTGTGCTCCTCATAAATATAAAGATCTTGGAATTTTAAGTGATACTCGAGTTTCAAATCCCTTGACAATCAAAAACAATCTCATGTGACTCAGTGACAGCAGTCTCAGTTCTGTCGCACCCTCAAGTCAGTTCTTGCTCTTGGTAAACAACAAGCGTTAGGAAGGGTACGTGTTTGAAGGAATACTAATTCTAATGTGTTCGTGAGAACTCCAGCGGTCTAATATTAAAGGAATGATGAAATCAATAGGACGAGTAACTTCCTTGGCATGAGAAGTACACGAAATCTGCTGACTTCTTGACCATATGGCTTGCACTAATCCCAGTTATGTGCCCCTTATCATGCATTTCGTTACAACATGTGTTCATGAATTGTATCGATAGACTAAGCGACGCATCGGTGAAAAAACGTCAGGTAAAGAAGGGAAGATTGAAAGAAGGACAATATGGAAGCAAAAGACTATGCTGTCGTAACATAGTGACTATTTATTCAGAATATAATAGCTAAAAATCCCCCTCTTGGAGACACTGATGAATTCTTTTGGAGGATTTTAATTAAAAATCGATCCTGAAAGGTCATAGATTATCTTTTCAACAGCATAACTCATCGCAGTCTGAACTCACGTTAGTATCAATCAACCCGTTGCTTAACCTGTTGGAATAAAATAACTACTGGTCAAAAGCAGCTGCATTAAAGAATCTACCATCGACAGTTGCGCGGCTAGTAAATGTGCCGCTCTTGTATACTAGTTATTGGACTAACGGTGTATCGGTATTTTTGATAGAACGCATTCTATTAATTATTGATTTATCAAGGTATATGTTTATCGACATTCCATTAAAGCACGGAAATTTTTCGCTACTACAAAGAAAGCTTCCCGAAGAGCTATAGATTCTATTTTGCAACGTTGTTGAGTTGAGAACTGATTTAGCCTTTCTATGGAAATTAATTATCGCAAGTTTAAAAACGGGTAATAAGAACATCATGTATGTTGCATTGTTGTATATAATTCAGTATATAGTCATACCAGTCATACTAATGTACATTACATGAAGTATCAAGGTACGTGTAAATGAAGAGGGTCGCTATAGACGTTATAGTCAATTTTGAATAATAATAAATAATAAATATTAATTATATAATAATAATAATAATAATAATGATAAATATTAAGAGGAGGCCTCTGCCACCATGTAAGTGTTTTTCAGGAGGAGCCTCCATAACATAAGATTAAAAATAATAAATCAATTTTCATTACACAATTAAGATAATTACTGCCATGCAAAATGTGCAAAATTACAATAAATAAAAAAATACTACTCTTAAAACATTTTTTCTTAATATCTGGTATCATTAATGATAATGATTATCAGATTATTACTTTATGATACGGGAAAATAATTTTCTCATAGTAAAAAAGCTGCTCTTAATTCACTCGAAAATAAGCAACATTAACTTATTAATAGATATTGATGCCTACCTACGTGGAATATTTCTTTAGTATCTGATGTTAAACTTCGTTAAGACTTTGGCCACTTTATCCTGGCCTTCCCACTTCTTTGTCACGTGATCCCAGATATCGTCATCAGTAGCCTGGGTTCTAGAACGCTTCTTTGAATGAGCAGCCGGGCTTTTTGTTTTATTCCCTGTATTTGCAGACGCTATAAACCAAAAAAACATACAAAATCATGAGGCAAAGTGTCCATGTTTACAGGGAGTCCGTGTGTATGTATATCACCGAGATCAGACAAGTGTCCGTAATAGCAGGGTCCCTGTTAAGCGAGGCTTGACTGTACAAAGGAATGAAACCAGTTTTCTGTGTTTAAAGATAAAGAGATACTTGTCTTTTACCTCTAGAAAGTATCTTTAGCGTGCAAGCGGCTTCCTCTTTGACCAATCCTTCCTTGTACTCATAAAGCGCCATAACGAGGCTCATACCTCCGTGCGCTAGAAAGAGTTGCTTAAGAGCCTGGTTGCTAGATAGCAGGCTCCGCAGTACTATCAAACCGAGACTTTGGATTTCTGGTTCATCTTCGGTACCCCGGATGTAATTGATTATTTGAGAAAGGCAACCAAGCCTGACGAGGTTGAGTCGGCTTTCATTCTGAAAAAGTAAGTGAAAGAAAGGAGAAAGAAAAAAAGAAAGAAATTTCGTAAGTACAAAGTTAAGTAAGAAGGGGGCAGGCAGGTGGGTAGATGAGTAGGTAGGTAGGTAAGTAAGTAGTTGGGTGTTAGGTTAGTAGGTAGCTGACTATATAGGTAGATAAGTAACTAATAAAAAGTAGGTTGGTAGGTAGGTAGGTCCCTGGGTAGGAAGGTAGATAGTAGATGTTCTTTACCTCTCCATTTATTATCGCCTCTCGTATTACCATTAACGACAGCTTCCCCAAGATCCCTGTAGCTGGAGGCTCAAGAAGATCCAAGAGATACGCCCCACAGTACTTGATCACGTGACGTACACACAAATGACTAAGTTGAGTGGACATGTTCTTTGGTTTGTTTAGTTGAGCAAGAGAGGAGCGTTGACTTGGTTTCGGAGGTTTTGAGGCTTTCTTGGTCTTGCTGGCCCAGGCTTCCTGAGGTTGCTCGTGTGGAGCTTGGTCACTACCGACTCGTTTTGGTGGAATGTATGTGTGCATCAAGTACCGCAGTACGTTAATAACACCTTTCTGTTAAAAAAGCCAAAGCCAGTTTCAAAGTAAGTTTACACAATAGATACATACCACTTATTAGATATTTTCTTGAGTATTACGGGCTGATATTTTTACGCGTTTGGTAAATTTACGTTACAGTTGTATAATAATTAGGTATATTTGTTTGATCCATACCCCTCCTATCACAACTCATATGTCCTTTTTTTCTCCCAATCAAGCCCTAAACAAAATCAATCATGATTTTTCATGAGCGAGATGGAAAACAAAGCAGATAATTACTTGTATGTCATAGACACCACAGGTAACCCAAACAGCAAGCAGTGACGCCACATTAGCTCCTAAAAGACTTTGCTTCACATAATGAATCATCTCGTTCTTTGAGCTCGTCCCAGGCTCTAACTTGATAGGGGTTGAGGTAGACTTGGTTACTTGGCTTGTAGTCGTTGATCGTCTGTCTATACTTGATGGACTCGTACGACTACTTAGAGATCTGGCAATTAGAAATAACAGTATTGAAAACATGTAAGAAGGCTTCGAGCGAAGGAGATAATTTTCACCTTTTTCCAAGTTTGATAGGCAGGCGAATTCGAACTCGTTTCAAACAAAATTTACGTCCGAAGAATATACCTCAAGATCTGAGATGGCGTAGCTTCGGTACTAACATTTAGCATGCTCTTCATACCTTATATGGTGTTGTTTGTATCGAAGCTAGACCATAATACATCTTGTTCACCGAATTCACGGCGACAGGCCGCTGACCAAAAACCCGGGCACGAGATTGATAAAAGGTCTATTGATGCGAACGAATCCTTACCAATCCTTTCAAAATGAAATAAAAGGTAGAATATCGACCTCAGGGACTTTTATTTCATCTTAAAATAATTACCTCGAGCTATTTTGCCGTTTCAATATTTTCTTGCTGCCAGTATTGTTGACTTCCTTATCCCCACTCCCACGGGGAGAAATTGAGCCATTCATCCTGATGGCAGTCTTGACAACCAAAGCCGTACTTCGGAAAGAAATATGTCTCTTTTTAGAAAGTACAGGGGGTGGCCTGGAAGTTAAGACGTTCAGGTCCTCTTGAGCGGGATCGAAATCTTGAGTCGTTACTTGCGCCAGAAGAACCAAGAATTCAACAGCTTGTCCTATGAATTGGATTTCTGCGGAATGAAACCCGAAATCTGGGTAGCGATTTTTGAGTTTTTTCTTCTGGCCGGAAGCCGTGAATATCAATTCTGATCTCGTATTTTTGATTGAAGATACTATTTCCTTTGGTGGTAAAGTTGTGGGGTCGATTTCATGGAAACTGGGCGGGTTTACACGTTGTAGTTTGGTGGTTAGGAATTGGAGTTGATTGAGGAATTGCAGACCTCCGCATTGAACGAATAATGCAGCGAGACTAAGATTGGCTCTAAAATGAAAAGATAGGAAACTGATTAAATAGCTGAATGAATAAATGAGAAGCTTAATGAGAACAAATTAAATGGGGTTCAAAGGAATAATAAATGAATGGAATGGAAAAGATATGAATGAATACTGAAAAAGGAATAAATACTGAATGGGTGGAACAAACTTACCGATTTCCCAATGAACAGGGAATCTCCTTCTCGTTTTCATCTCTATCTTTCAAACGAAGTAACGTCGCCATAGCAACCAAAATATTGACTAGCACCCTTAAACTACTAAGGTACTGCTCATTAACACCTTTCGTCGATATTCCCTTATAATTTCTTGCATCTTTATCTTGACTACCATTTGTAAACGTTCTACTTGTTCCGCACAAGTGTAATGAGTCAGTTTGGAAACTTAAGCTAAGAACAGAAAATATGTCCACCATGGTTTTCTCCAGTTTCGATAACGACGAATGTTTCTGGATATCACTAATGATTTTTGTTGTTGTTGGTTGAGCTCTGAGTGCGTCGAGTTCTCTTTTTGAATCATATGGTTGATCGATTTGTGTGATGGAGAACTGTTCGAGAGCACTGAACACTTTTGTCTTGTCTGAATGTTGTGTTATGTTCTTGAATGCTTTACTGGTGTTTTCTCGGACGAATCTGAAATGGGTAGCAAGAGAAACAATAAGGATACAAATCTTCACTTGATGATATACTTTGGTAGGTGATATGTTTGATTGTATGTAATAATAATATTAGTAATTATTAAGGTTTATAATGTGCAAGTTCCATGCAAATATGATCAAATACGCAAATGTGAAATCGAACTCATTAAAATAAGCGGTCATGCACCCTCAAATGATCAAGAAAAGGTCTCCATTTTGACCTACCTACAATGAGAGCATGTCATGGCCCACAGGAGGTGCTCTGTTGCATGATGGGATATAACGGGGTCAATTCCAGGTGGAAATAAGGTTAACGTTGACAGAAATCGAGCTGCTTCCTGCTGTTGAGAGCTGAAAGAAGCATATTCTTAGTTTTAATGTTTTATTCCAACTTTCCCTCTTAACCCCGGCCCCTCCCCAAAGAGAACCAGAGATATTTTGCCAAAGACTACTGCTAGTTACATGAATGGGTTGAACAGACATTAACACAGTATATATAATTTATTTACCATGAGCTGTACTGCAAGATGTCCAAAATTCTATCAACAGCTTCACTGTATTTAGAAATAAACTGCTCAACTATTTCACAGCTGTGGGAAAGTAAACTGTTGAGGACTCTGATGGCTACTCTCTGTAGAAAAGGATAACAGATTCAACATTTTGTTAATAACCACTTGAAGATCCAGGGAATTAGGAATCCTCTTTCTTACAGAAAGTGGGAAGGATTGGTGGGACTGTCTTGTCTCCCCCCAAATTTTGATTGTGGTATGAATTATTTTTAAATTGTCAGTAGCTTTACCTGTATTACAGGGGATCCAAATACTTTGCCTTGGTCGGTCTTAGAAAAGAAAAGAATACATGAACGATAAGATAAATCTCGCCTCATACAAATATTCATTTAAAATAATCAACATTATACGACGTACCTTGCAGCGTGTCAAGTCAATGATGTTCGTTAAATCAAAGCGATTTATTAACATGGCAGCCATCTTTTGATTTTTTGCTAGATTCATGACTGCATCTAATGTTGTTTTACGTAATGACTCGGTCACAGTCTCCTCGTCCAATGATAAAACATCGAAAAGAGCCTCGGTTCCAGAGATAACCATTGTTTCCATCCATAAATCAGAGAACTCTTCTCGTTCGGTCAACTGTGGAATACGAATGGAGGGATGAAGGAGAGGTAGGGAAGAGGGGTGAGGGGGTCAGGTATATTATTTAGTCAGAAATTTCTAGTTGTAAACAGATATAGACCTTTCCAGGATTCTCTTGAGTAGCGACGAAGTGGTTCCAAGTCAAGGTTGGACTTGATGTGTTCATACCTTTAATGCATTTTATTAAGTCCAAACTCGATTTGGAGCCATTGTTTCATGGTCACCCTAACGAATTCGGGAAAGGTGCATTTCAGTAATATGCACCCTTCTCAAAATTATCTTGAATCGTCGTCATCCTCATTCTTATTACTAATATTATCTTAAAAGTTTCAAATGGAGACGCCACTCAGAAGGGATAATTAAATCACGGTGAATGTCAGTAAAACCAACCAAAACTCACCGTTGCTATGCAACAGGCAGCTTGTAGTTGAGCGTCCTCGGTAGCTCCCATTAGCACCAGGTATATAAGATCATTCAGAACATCATTTTGTAAGAACAGTTTAGCTGTTGTGGAACTACTTGTTACGTTATTAATCACCATTAATAAACATTCCTGGAATTAGAGGAAACACATATCTTTATTTCAGAAATCTTTTTTCTCAGTTATTTGCAAATATTTCTCATCTTAGATGACGTCACCAATGGACTACTTTGACGATACGGCGGCCATCTTGAATCGCAGGGCATTATGGGGCATCCAAAGAGTTTCGTTTATTTATTTTTCATTTCAAGTCCATCTTCTTAATTCATCTCTTATTAAATCGTCTTGTGGTTAACGTTGTTGTTGTTGTTGTTAATCGACACCATTAACTGATGTAACAAAGCTTTGTATATTTGCCCCTTACCAAGATGGCCGCCGTAACATCGAAGTAGTCCATTGCCTTTATAGGCTGCCTATAATTGTTTTAAAGTATACCCTCAAATCAGTCCGTGACCGTGCCTTGTCCTGCGCCTTTTCACAGTCATGCAAAATCTACTCTATACAGTACCGTAATTGCGACTTTTTTCTATATATTTTCCCCAATATTCGTATTGTAAAACCAGTTTCAATAGCGCAGTATATATAAAGGTGATAAAATCTTATAGGTATTATGTATATAGCTGATTACAAGGAGAGTTACATGTATTTGTAGAATCAACATTTTGTTTTACGAGAGATTCATCACTTGCGGAGGAGGTTGCACTAAGACTAATAAAAAAGCTTCTAATAACTGGTCCCGATTTAGAAAGTGATTAGTTAAAGTGTCAGTCAAACACAAAAGTACTGAATTGTCCAGCACTAATGGACTTACCTGTACAATATGGTTATTAGAGTCTAACATCTTAAGCACCTAAGAACAAAGAAAGAGGATTTTAGGTTTGAGTCAACAATCTTGAGTACTCGGACAACATGACTAATGGACTATTAACAATTACTCAAACAGTTTATCAAAGGTTTGCTCTCTTGGCTTGCGCCTTTATTAATTAACAAACAGGGTAATTCCTAGAGTCATTTTCTATTTATACCTTGAATACCCAAGAGGAGCAATACTTTAAATCTAACGATGCTAACAGCGTCTCTGAGATCAGGTGCGAAAAATACAACTTGAAAAATAATTTCCTTCAAATGCGATTTATTACGGAATTTCAGATGTAGGCCAGAAAGCTATTTAAATAGATTTATTTTACATGGTCATGTGGCGTCTTTGCCTCAAAATACTTTCATCCAAAAATAGTTCCAGCTGTACATGGACATGTGATTGAGGATCAATAGGAACACTACTTTTTTGTGGCCTCACAACAAAGGAAAATTAATCAAATTATTTGTCAAGGGATTTTTATGGTGATTATTTATTTATTAGTTTTGAGATATGATAACTAAATACAATTTCAGTCATCAAAGAAATAATGCATTGAGAATGATTTAACTATATTTTTGGATGGAATGAATGCCAACTATGTTAGGTTTTTGTAATAATGTCATATAAAAAATCTTTTGACCTCTGGTTAAAAAATATTTGTTTTAGGATTATAGAAATTAATTTTATCAACACTTACCCTCTTAACTTCTTCTTCATTCAAAACAGTATTTCCTTGGAATCTTCTGACAAGATTACAAATAACATTTGATGATCCATTTTTGTGTGTTCCCTTGTCATATTTCTGTACAATATCCAGTAACTCCTTCAGTGAAATATCATCTTCATCTTCGTCTTGGCCTTCGTAGTTTCCTCTAAAGTCGTCATTTCGTTTCCTTATTTCTCCTGAACTCTCACATGTACAAGTACAATTTCTAGATAAATTCTCATCTGATGGTGTAGGAACAACAACTTTGATTGAGACTATCTTTTCCTTGTGTGGTTTTGGAACATATTTAGGTTTTCTTGGAGGTTTGTATTTAAAATCGATCCCTAACTTCGACTCAACTCGTGGCTTGACATAACGGGTTCTTGTTTCAATCCTAAGCTTAGGAATTCTCTTACAAATTTCTTCAATATTCTTTGGAGTTTCACAATTTTGTCCAGTGATCTCTAAAAATCTAAAATTCCATTGACTTGGCGATGAGTAGCAGGCGTTTTGGTCGGTAAAGTCTGTGATGTGCTGCCATACTTCCATTACTTTAGCGTCCTTCGCGACCAATTCTGGCTTTAGATGACCTTTGAAATCGTAGTTCTTGACCTCTAATGTCGTGTTATGTGACATGTTCTCTATTTCAACCCATAAACGTGTATAAACACACATCAAACATCTAAAGTTATTGCTAAAAGGCCTAAGTAATCATAACTAATTATAAGTACCGTGTTTGTTCTCAGTCGGCAAGCAAATAGATGATTATGTATGTGTACGAGTTGAGTGGTCTCAAGGGATTTATGGATAAAAAAGACAATCAATTATCTTATAACAGTTAATGAGGACTGTAAGGACTGGACAATAGATATCTTTTTTATGAAAAAGCTTTGTTTTCTTAAGAAAGATGAAAACAAGATTTCAGCTGGACAAGCTACCAGGTAAGGATCAGATTTTGCTTCGAAAGACGGTGAAGTCAAAAACAATACCCTCAGAAAAGAAAGAGAAAAATGTCCTTAAAACTGTAAATGTTAAAGTTCGAAAGAAGAAAGCTTTCCAACATTAAAGAAAAGAAGGAAACTAAAGACGTTAGGTCTTGGTCTACAAACCAACCAAAGTTCCTCTCTTGACGGACATCAACAGAAAAAGGAAGCTCTTGAAAACACTTCAAAAAGTAGTCGGAAAATACCAAAAAACGATGCTTCCTCACCTTCAGAAGAAGTTGATAACATGTCGAATCTCAGAGTGAAAGGTTTTGATGTTTTTACGGAGAAAAACAATCAAAGGGGAGCTCTTTTTAGGACAACAGTGGTCAGCATGCTGCCTTGATAGAAGTTAGAGAGGTTGTGTTTTATCGATACTTTTTGCTGCATTATGACGTATTATTCGCGCGCGCTTTTATTTTATTGGCTGTTTCAGGTTTGATTGACATTTCTATGACGACCGCGCGTGCGCAAAAAGCGCGGGAAAATAAATGGGAAAAGAAAAAGCAAAAATACAAGAAGGAAAACAAAAAAATTCGGTCAAATAAGTTAAAGAAAAGGGAAATCTGAAGAGAAAATTATAAAATGTTCATATAAAAATCAAAAACAAAACAAATAAAAACCAAGGGAAAGAAGGCAAAGAACAAGTAGAGAGAAAATAAAGTTTTTAAATCAAAGTATTTGAAGATGAAAGGGAAAATGCCGCAAACAAAAAAAAGAAAACAAACCAATCTTAACATGTTCTGAATACTACTTTTTTATTGAACTTATTTTTATTTATTACAGTTGTTGTTCAGGAACGAAAGAAATGCATTCATTATCCACAGAAACCCCTTTTCTTGTTCACGTTAGAGTGCACCAACTTCGCCTAAACCATATTCAGCCGCTACTGCCTTCCCCTTCTTTTTTGCTTTGAGTGAAGTTAAATGTTGGACGATTTTTTTACATCCGCTCCTAAAAATACAAAAGAAAAATGTCAGAGACTCATTTAGGGGTTTTGGACTGAGAGAATATTTTTGGTTACGAAAAATGTACGGCAGCTCGATTCTTGAATAACTATCCAAGACACCTTGGCTGTATTAGTAAGTGGGTTACACAGATCTCTGCATATATTTTCCTCTTTTTCTATTTTTACGTACCGGGCTTTTTTCTTCTCAGAGTCCGAGCAGCCAGCGCACGACCTCTGTAAACAGGACGCTAAGTTGACAAGAAACCGCGCAAAGGTCTCTAGGGTGGGCAAGGTAGTATCTATGAGTAAGGTTAACCAGGTTCTGGGGATGGTGTTGGTGATCTGGAAAAAAAATCACTGCCATTAAAATCATTAAGAAATAAGTCACCTATTTAGCGACCATAACTAAAAGGTACTGTTTGGATAATGGATAACGTCATTTTTATAGTTATACGAAATTTGTAACATTTGCGCACTTTTTTACTCAAAGAAACGTTCCTAAGGTATCAGTTGTTCTTTGAAACCACCATCAAAAGCTTACCAGTTTGCATTTTTCAAGACTGTCGTAATATAGCGTTGAATGTTGTAGGCCCAAGATTAGGTATCGATTCAATAATCCATCCAGTGCTAATTGCTGTATCGCTCCAGAAGACAACAGGCCATCCCATAATAAGATGTTACAAAATAGCTAAAATAAAATAATTTTAAAAATTAGCATGGACTGCAGGGATGGAACCGGATTTTGTTCAGGGAGGGGTGCAGCGCTGTAGGGCCACCTGATCAAACCTTGTCGGGCATCTTGCAAGTTGCAAAGTAGGCGAAAAAGTTGGCCCAGGGAGTGGTATAACCATCAGAATCAATGAAAGGAAATACTATTTTGTATTGATTATCTTCAAAATAGGGGAACAATGTAGTTTGGGGAGGAGGGTGGGGTGTGTGGACCCCCTGAGCCCCTCCCCTGGATCTGCCCCTGGACTGTGTTGGTGTAAAGAAAACATGAAATCCTAAACAAATGTTATTCTACTTTCATAGTTATAAATAAATACCTTATAGCAAGACCAGTACTGTCTTTGGAAAAATTCTAGTGCACCAGAACTTTTGTTTTCTAATAATCTTTCAAAAGTAAGAAAATTGATTAAAAGATGAACTTAGAAACAGGAAAAGACTGAAGAAAGGGAAAGGAAGAAAAGTACTTCAAGGAACAAAGGGAGGAAATGGTTTTTCCAGGATCTGGCCCAGCGAGGATTAGTACCTAGTACTAATATCCCCAGGGGTGGGGAGTGGGGAATGAAAGAGCAGTCATCTTCTAGCTTGGTACTTACTGTTTTGGATAGAGAGGTACATAAACATCGTCATTAACTGCTTTTTTCATACGAGTTACAATGGCGCTGAACAGTTGCTACAAAGAGTAAAAATCAATATCAAAATAACACTCTTCAAGGATGAAGGAAAATTGACTGACATAATTTTTAAAAATGTTTATAAATATGCCACATCTGCCATGGTACCAAGAAATAGAACTATCAAGACCTCACCCAATCTTAGGGGAATAAGTCAATATAGGATCTTTAATGGCTAGCCATTCTAACAAAACTTTCAAATATTGAACAAGGGTAGAAACATCATGGATGAAACAGTGTGTTATATACAACAAAAAAGGTATTTGGTAATCATATTTCTGTGCTAGACATGAAGTACCATGGTCTAAAGCTTCAAAATCAAGACAGAATTTAAAATATCAAATATGGTTTATTATCTGTGTTGTGATAGATGTTTTATGTTACCTGGGTGATTTTGTTGTCTGCTTGGACGGTAGGGAAGTCATCAGAAAGATTTTTTAGAAGTTGAATGAGTCTCTCTGTTTGCTTGCTTGACATGGGATCCCAAACATGCTGAACTAAACCTAAAATAAATAAATGAATGGATGGACATTGAATGAATGAATGAATGGATGGATATATACCTAAATGGACGTATAAGTGTTAGATGAATGAATGAATGAATGGATGAGATAGGTGGATGAATGAATGGATGGAGATTGAATGAATAAATGGATAGATAATGAATGATGTATAAGTGGATGAATGAATGAATGGATGGATTTTCAGTGGATGGATGGATGTTATTATGGATTAGTATGGATGCATAAATGAATGGGTAGGTGGATGAATGGATGGATGAATGGAAGGATGTTGAATGAATGAATGAATGTTGAATGATTATGGATGGATAAATGGCTGCATAAATGAATGGGAAGGTGGATGAATGGACAAGTAAGCTCACAGTACCTATTAATCTAGTAAGAACTGCCTTCTCTATAATGCTTGGTATTATCTTGATATCATCGTCTTTTGGGTCGATATCTTCATGTTCATGGAAGCCAAATCCAATAAGAGATTTATACCAAGACATCTGCTCAATATCTAAAGCATCTTCCTGAATGAAAAATGAATGAAAGAATAGTCAATACATTGCCATTGTAATAGTTTAGAAATTAGACTGTTGATCAACAGCTACAGTATGATCAACTTGTATTGCTATAATTATGATAAACCCATATTGCTACGTTTGGTATACATACTTCTACTAGTTTAAGGGCCAGATTGGAAAAAAGACAAAGTCTTTATCTGTACAATAACCCTAATAAAGATTGATTGATTGATTGATTGATTGATTGATTGGTTGCAAGGAAAACAGCATTCAACCAAACTATACAGTATTATGTATAAGACTGGAAATGGGGGAGGGGGCTGAAATTTAGTCTCCAAATATATGGTAACTTACACTCAATGGATTCCATCCGAGAAGCTCAATACGCACAAACATGGTGAAGAGTTTGGGAAGACAGAGTGAAATGTAAGCATTCTTGTAGCTATCTCCACAAACATTTTTCCATTTTTCAAACTTTGATTTGACTTTTTCTATGGAGGTAAAATCCTCAACAACATCTTCAAATAATGTTCTTGATTCTTGAATGATTCTCTCTGAGATGATGAATATGTAAACAAATAAAAGAATAAAATATGTTAATGGCATTCAAAATAGAGTGCTTTTCATATTTCTGGAACTTAAACATCTAGATGATGCAGATCTCATGTTTGGTTGAATCCCGTCCATCAAATGTACAAGGATCACTAAATATAAGCTCATTCAAAGCTGTAATGTTCAATTACTATTTCAAATCATTGCAAGCTATTTATGACCCTGAAAATCCTAAAATCTTTAGGACTGTTTGTCCGAAGTGCAAAGCTCGTGTAGCCTTACACTGCTCTTAACCTGCTGCTACTGGTTTTATAGTTTCAGTATACATTTTATTAGTGATAGTACAGGCCCACAGTAATTGGCCTACCACGGCTGTTGCGGTTACCCTGCCTTACATTGTTCTTGTTTTGTTTTGTTGTTATTTGGTGAAGCTAATAAAATAAAATAAAATAAAAGCCAAAAGCCCAGAGGTCTGAAAGTTGCCCAGTTTGCAGAAACATGATAAGCACTCTAAAATTTGCTTTTATGATCATAAAGTAATACTGCATTAAACGTAAAAAAAAAAATACAGTTTTAAATAGCTTTGAAAAACTGGTAATCTGTAGGGAGGTTTACCTGATTCAGACTTCAACTGCCGTGAATCTGTTTCTGTTTCTTCTTCATCAGTAGACATTCCCTCATGATGTGAAGTATTAGTCCCAGCTATTTCTCTATTTCTTCGTCGTCTCATTTTTCTTCCCTCTCTTTCTGCTGCTCTTCTTTTCTTGCATTCTTCCACATACATGGTCATGTCTCTGCCAAACTCATCTATTATTGGTTTGACATCTTGTTTTTGTTTCCCTGGAAGAAAGATAAGGTAAATGAACTTCTTTGCTATCAAGGTGTCTGGTGTACACACCAACTGACCAATCACAATGTGCTTAAATGCTTTGCAAAAATTTGCCATAATCTCTTCATCTATGATCCCCATCTCCTCAAAGTGCACAGGATATACTGTTTGACTCTTAAAACTGGGTTGAGGACTGCTCAAATTACAACAACAATCCTTTCAGCAATCCTACAGCTGGCTGATTTCTCATTATAGGCAGTGTACAAGTACAACTTTGAGTATGGAGCACAAACTTAGACACATTCAACCTGAACTTGTTTTTACTTAAAACAAGATCTTTACCAGATTGTAAGGAAAGAAATTCATCAGCTTGATCTTTAACATCTTCCTGTCGTCTTTCTACAAAACGCTGTGCTCTTTGCTTCAACAAATCACTCATGGATCTTTCTTCTGCGTCTATCGCTGGAGCCTACAGGGCAGACAAAACAAGGATGTTAAATCATAATAATACCAGATTGACAGACGTGCATATGGATGGACAGACACATTGGTGCACAGATAACAGATAGACAGACACACATGGGTGGATACACACACACATGGACAGACATACAAATAGACAAAGATACACATGGACAGCAACACAGATTGACAGATGTACACATGGGCGGACAGACATATAGATGGACAGACAGACAGACACAGATGGACAGACAGACACATAAATGGACAGACATAACATATACATGGATTGTGCAGAAACAGATGGAAAGATACACATAGAGAAGATGGACAGACACATATATACATAGACAAAAACATGTGGACAGACAGACAGATTGAAACAACATCAGTTGAAGAGCCATTGTGTGAGAAAGCTGCTACCAAATCTCACTCTATATTTTATCAGACATACAGTAGCTTGGTTAAACACTGTAATTGAGGCCTACTTAATTAGTGTTTCAGATGTTATTTTTCCAAGAAAGCACTTTTGAGGTTTTTATGTGTGATAGACACAAAAGTTTTTACAGTTTTCATGCCTAGGAATAATGATCTAAGTACTTAACATTTTGGTTGTGCTGGTGACTCAGTGCCTTCATTAGAATGAAGAAGCTTTGCTTCCCACCTTGATGGAGGCCTTACTAGTATATACAGTACACTTTAGATTGTCTGTAGCTTAGGGGCAAACATGTATGTAATATTCAGTATTTAAACTAGTCGCATCCATCAATCACTGTTTGAATCCATCTTCATAAACCAGTCCATATTCCTGGTTATGAACCATGAATTCAAGTATACTACAGGTAGTAGTCAAGTACTACAAACAGGCAGCAGGAGTACAGGGCGTCGGAATGACGAGCCCTGTTCCATCCACCCTTGCTTATATCACCCACCTTTTCATTAAGGCATTCTATCAAGTCCCTGACATACCCCCTCATCTCTTGGTAAAACCCATACTGCCGCTCCGCCTCAGTACCTCGCTGTAAGAGGTTCTCAATACTCTCTTCTGACACCCTATGGTGTTCTATGATCTTATCTTGCTCCATGCAATGCCCACGATGAACCTCATTTAAGGATTCTAATCGCTTGTTCATGGCATCCCAGACTGTTTCCATGGTAACAACTTGGGGTTTTAATGACCTAGGTTTTTCATGAAGATTTGTTGTACCATTGTATTTCTGTTGGGTTGATTCCTGACCATATCCACCTCCGAATGGGTAATTGCTTTGGTTAAATAATGAATTTTGTTGGTAACTCTCTTGAGAAGTCAAAAAATTCTGTATTCCATAGCTTTGTTCTTTGTCTTGCTGGGTCTGGGATGCAGACACTCCTTTACGAATCTGCTCATTTTCCCATCTCTTTGTTTCCTCATCGTCTTCCTCTTCACCCTCTTCATTCTCGCCATCCTCATCCTTCACATAAAAGTTATCTTGTGTTTTAACAACATTAAAACTGATAGGCCCCTCATCGTCATCACTTCCGTCATTTTCATCCTCCCGCACTAAACGTGAAGCTGAATCAAAGCGACCACTAAACCTTTTAGTGTCGTCCAAGGGAATAAAGTCTTGTCCGGTACCAAACTGTCTTGCCATCTCTCTCTTCTTCTTCAAGGCATGTATGGTTGCAGCATCTGGTATATTAAACTGATGCTGCATATTTGGAGCTCCTGATTTTGAACCTGCTTCTTCATTCTCTTGAGAGTTATCACTTTCTTCACCATCATCGTCTTCTTCTTCGTCTAGCTTTGACATCTGATTGAGTTCAGCCCGCAGAGCTGCAAGCTTTGTGTCTGCAGGGTCATCATTTTCTGGAGACTCACCACCATTATTCTCGGCTTCTCTACTCCTATCCTTCACCGTTTCCTTCTTTGACTTTGCCTTCTTACTCAACTTCCGACTTTCCTTCGATTTACGAACTTGAAAAACTTCCTCCTCATCTTCGTGGTCGTCAAAACTCAACAGAGAACTTGTTGAAGCAATCTTCTCAATCTTTGCTTTACTCTTTATTTTTTCAGGCAATTTCCCGGTACTACTTGTATCAATGTTTTCTGTGGATTGGTTTTCGTTTGCATCATCTTCCTCTTCGTGTAGTTCTAGTTTCTTTTTCCTAAAATTACGTTTCCCAGATTTTCGAAACATGGCGGCCATGTTCTTCTACTTCAGCCTGCGAGGGATCATGGGTACGTACTCCACAGGTAGCCCAAACTATAAGAACAAATCACAAAGATTGCTTAGTCAATGATCATCTAGCTACAAGAGACAATTTCTTAAGAACCAGATAAGATTATATAATTATCATTTATAAATTTAAGTTTCATAATTTCATAATCTCGATATGAGTACAGAACATTGCTTGGGTTGCCTGTGCTTGCTCCTTAGAGCCTGAGACCTGAGAACTAGTATAGTTTTTAGTCCAGCGCGTCCTCCATCAAGCAACGCCTGACTATTTTCATCATTTAACAACAAAATCTAACAAAAAATTTCCTTTGTCTAAAAACTTGCAAAAAAATTGTACTTAAAATGGCGTATTATGGTGGTGGAGGGGGCTACAGGCCGCCTAGGGTGAACTACCTTCCTAATATCGATTCAAATTTGCTGGCTACGGTCCGAGACGAGATGAATCGAAAAGAAGAAGAGAAGAGAGAACAGCAAAGAAAGAGAGAGGCTGATAGCAGAAAAGTTGCCTATCATGTTACACAGCTGCAAGCTATGGTTAGGGAATTGCCTGGGTAAGGAATAAACTATCTAAACTTATAAAATATAACGTCTTTTTATTGTTCTCTAAAGTCTTTATCGATTTTCAAAAACGGGTTTTAGTTTAAACAAACAAACAATTAAACAAACAAATAAACAATTTTGTTAATCAAGCCTTGTATGATATATTTGTCTATACCCAAGCTAGACCAGAATGCATCCTGTTTGTAAAACCCAGAAAAAAACTTATGGAGAAGTAATGATTCAGACTTGAACCAGTAACCAATTAGCATTTTCCACCCAACCACAGTCCATTTCTTAAAACAAGATCCAAAGTATGTACATACTAGGATATTGTACTACAGGATATCAAACATCTCAAAGCCCTTCAATAGTACTCCAATGTTTAGTAACCCAGTGTCCAATGACTGTAGGCTGTTTATTTATGAGGAAATTGTCTTTCAGGACTACCAAGAGTAAATTGACATTTGACATTCTTTCTGCAATTGCAACATCTCTTCTTGATGGAACAGTGTTTGACATTGTCAGAGGTCTAGAAGATATCCAACAACTGACTGAAAGAAACCTACTGAACAAAAGAATGAAGCTGGTCAATTCTCATAAGGGTAAAATATTTATTTTTTAAACATTTGCCAATGGGCAATTATAATTTATTATAGAATATAGGGTCAGCATGATTTTGGGGAAATAACATTGACTTGGGAAGGAGGGTGGGAGGTTAAAACGTTTTGGGGAAATACCACATGGGGTTTTGTCAAGAAGTAGAGGCCAATAGAGACCAAGGTTCCTCCCTCCCAAGCCCCCTCCTTTGGGGATATTTGACACACAACCAATCTCCCTCAGCCAAGCAAACCTAACATGTACAGCAGACAGTGGCCAAGGAAAATAGAGGGACTGTTTGCAGTCTAAGGCCAAAGGGTAGGGGGTTGAAAATGCTTTCCCACTACAGATATAGAGGGGTAAGTGATAATATTTTTGAAAACACACCACCCCAATCCTCTATGGGACTGCATGGACATTTCACTAGTGGTAACAATGTGATAATTCTTTACAGCTCAGAGAATGGAAATGACCAAAAGACACAATAAAAACATTGAAGATTGTAAACAAAGACCTCACAATCTACCAGTGGTTGAAAGAGACAATTCAGAAGAAAAAGAGGTTGGTTAAAAGATATGGGTCCTTCCTTGAAAAGAAATTTTAAGATTTAAGGGAGCATTCATTTTTTAGGAGGGGGGAGGGCCTGAGGAATTAGAGGGGGGGGTGTCATTAAAAAATTACTAGATAAAAAGGGGGGGTCACATTTTTTTTAAATGTTGAACCAGGGGGGGGGGGGGGGGGGGGGAGGGGGTCATGAATAAGATGAAAAAGTCATAAAGGTATATTTTTTAGTTTTTTTCTGGAGGGGGGCTAGAAAATTTTTATATTTGGAAGTGGGGGGGGAGGGGGGTTATCGAAATATTCAATTCCTTACCATGGGGGCTAGCATTTTTTTTTCTATTTGATTCCTCTAATTCCTCCGCCCCCCCCCCCCCCTCCTAAAAAATGAATGCTCCCTAATTGATGTTTTCTCACTAGCAGGAATATTTTACACCATATTTTCATTTTGCTTCAGAAACTAGAGGCAAAGCTTGACAATGAGATGATACAGTTGGATCAAAAATTAGTCCTGGAATTAGACCAGATTGTCTGTGACCAACAAGCAACTTTTGAGGTAGGATTCTTTGATTTCCTTTATGTGCGACATGCCTAACCGTGGCCACCCAATTTTTTTACAAGTTGTTCAATGAGGCATATTAGCCAGCAAAGAGACTAAAATCAGTATCGCCAAGGTAATTAAGGTTTGAATTTTGACATGAAAATATATAATTTCAACTTGGCATGTTTTTGGTCCTTTCTGTTGCAAACATAAATAAATTCTTTGCTGATATGACTTTGACCTCATGTAAGAATGTATGTAAATTCTTGTTTGCTTGATTGGCTAACTTCGTCTTTAGAGAGGAGAAAAAGAATTCCTAAAATCTCCTTAAAATGCAACCAAACCGTCAGGAAACAATAAAATATGAACTTTATTTTATTTTAAAGAATTTTTTTGATCTGCCATACATTCTCTCTATATATATTCAGAACCATAGCTTGGGCTACCTGTGGCCACAGTTAGGCACTATAAATACTGTGAAGTGGCTCGAGAGCAAGCATGTAGAGGAGTGAAACCTTTACAAGAAATAAACATTGCTATATTTCTCTTATACATTGCAGAGAGCAGGGGTACCTTTGTTTTTCGTCACAAATAATCCAGAAGACACAAGGATTCAAATGTACATCTTGGAATTTATACAGAGACTAATGCCCAGCAGCTAGCATGATTTTACTTGGCCTGTGCAACAAAGTTATATAATATATAAATAAAATATATATATTAGTGACTAAAAGTCAAAGTAAAAAAATTTTAAAGAAAAAAAATGAAATTAGTGTCTACTACTGTACCAGGGGTGGATCCACAGAGTGTCATGCAGTGCACCAGCTGGACACCCGCCAAATAGACGTAAGTACAAAATAAGTCAGATCGTCACTATATCGTCACTTTTTTCGTTTCGGACAACCCCTTACAAATTTCTGGATCTGCCCCTGACTACTTAACAATTAGTCCTCAAGTACGAATGGTTTACGAGTCAATGGCCTCATGGGCTCTTGACTCGTAGGCCATGAGGGCGAGAGGTCTAATTGTTTTAGTAAAAACCTACTAATCGGTCCAATAAAAGGATGTAAAAAATTTTGGATTTTGCTTTAGATATATATTTTTTGGTTTTCAAAACCGGCGCTTTTCGCTACTAGAGGTCTATTACTAATAGACCCCTAGTAGCTCAGCCAATCAAAGGGCTCGATTGGTGATAGACCATTAGTAGGTTTTTTCTAATATTAAATATGCTTACCATTTTTTCACAGGCCAGTTAAAATTACTCCTAGAAATATGTATAGAGAGACTAAAAAATTTGAATTCACACGCACAAAATAGATTCTGCCATTTCTTTATTATTTTCAAGTATGACAACAACAAAGTTAATCGATATTATTGCTAAATACAAATAATGGAAGCTGACTGTATAATGGTTGTATTAGAACTGTTTCAAATAATTTTGGTGACAGTATTATTGCAGGTTGCATACCAAGCACGACATGCACCATGGTTGATGTGAATGCGACATGCAACAAAACCTTCACCAAACTTTTTTGACAGTTGTATATTTATTTTATGCTATAAATACTAAAAATACAGATAATCAGAATGCTGAAAAGCTGTTGTATAAGATTTGGGGTATTTCGTCAGGGATTATTGTAGTCTTTTCAGTTTCACTATAAATGCAGGCCTAGGTATTTTTAATGGTAAAGTATACGATAGTCATTCTTGGTATTCTATGGGACATTTCATAGTATGCCACTCTAACTAGTACATATTGTATAAATCTATTATTTTTCAACTTGTAGTGAAAAAGTTAACAAATCAAAGCATGAGAACTTCATGTCAGATAGCATACGATGACAGGTGATAAGCGAATCAAAAGAATGTCCACATCATACGACAGTCTATTTTATCAGTTCCTGACATGAAGTAGTGCTTTGGTTTCCAAAATGAGAAAATTAAAGCAGTTACTAGGTACACAGCAAACTTAAAATTAGGCTTATTTTTTTAAAAATTATCTAAAGAATAAATATTTTGAACAATTTTGGAATCTTTAATAGACTTTTTTTTATCTTGGGCACTGTTTTCCCATTTGATTTCAGACCATGTGTCATTCCCTAGAGTATCATTTCTTTGTTAACAGTTGCACATGAGAAGATATGAATATGGATACAACTCAAACAAAGAATCTTATCCTCACGATAATGACACATGGTCTGAATTGAGAAAAAATGGCAAAACATGAAGCCTAATATTTATCATAAGCTTAAAGGGTATATTACTACAGATTAACAATTCTTTTCGGAGAAACTTTTTGGATTCTCCAAGCTCTAATAATGTAACATATTTACTACTAAGCTACTAAATTGTAGTTTTTTTAACAAGATTAAACTTTGGGCGACTTGAGCGTTTTAAACAATGTACAACATGTAAGCAAAACAGATTAACGATTCTTTTTGGAGAAACATTTTGGATTCTCCAAGCTCTAATAATGTAACATATTTACTACTAAGCTACTAAATTGTAGTTTTTTTAACAAGATTAAACTTTGGGCGACTTGAGCGTTTTAAACAATGTACAACATGTAAGCAAAACAAGGTCATAAACATTGACTTTAAAGTGCACATTAAATCAAATTATTTACAAATTTATACAGTGCATATACTTTGGTTAGATATTTGCATAGGCAAGAGAAAATATTCTAAGGAAGGCTGCACACACATCCAAGGAGCTTGATAAGCCACATTAAGCAAATTTTGAATTTTTATCAAAAATCAAAAAAAAAATTTTTTGTTTTATTTTTACACAACTTTACTTTTGATTTATTATCTTTTATTTAAAAATATTTCTCTTAACAAAATAAGATACAATTTTTTTTCCTTCATTTTTATGGCTCATCAAGTTTGGATATGAATGCACCTAAAAAATCTCTATTTCTGGAGAGTCGAGACAAAAACATTGCAGACATGTTGGTGGTAATAACAAGGGATGCTAATAAGAAATCTTTTGTTAAACATGTTGGTGGTAATAACAAGGGATGCTAATAAGAAATCTTTTGTTAAACATGGCTGTGTTGATGTGACTTGGAAATGGAAAATAGCTTAGCCTAAGCTATGTCAAATATGAACTATCTATTACAAACTACAAGTTGAATTCCGGCAATTTATTGAGTTCTGTTTCAACATCGCTGTCACTCTCATCTTCGCTGATGCTACATTTTGGTGATAGTCTGCAGCCTCTGTTAATGTACTGTTGTAGTTTTCCGATCGATGCTAAAATAAGTCCCAGGTAGGGTGGGGAGGGTTTGAGTGGGCGACTTATGTATTCTGGATGATACTGTACTCCAACAAAGTATGGGTGATCTAAAAAGAGGAAATTTTTTTGAGAAAAATAAGTTTAATCGGAGCATATAATTCTCGGGGTGCATCCACATGACTCAATCCCTTGAGATATAAATTATTAACAATGAAACAGCTGGCATCTTGGTTGATATAACAAGAGAAGCTTAATGAGAAGTGCTTTGTATAGTGAACCAAGATGGCGGCTAGTGATGTAACATGCATGCCAAGAATGCAGTTTGTTAACTTTCAAGAGCCCTAATGGTTAAAATAACTATCATATTTTCATAACTGACTCACCTTGTAACTCCATTATTTCCATTCTCTCACCCTCAATATCTTTGCCAACAAACTTCATTCCCTTTTCTTCAAAATATTCCACCTTAGCTGGATTAACCTGCAAAAATTAAGGGTCAATTGATCTTGTCTTGTCCTGTTTTGGGGGCGGGGTAAGAAAAGCAGGGGTAGTGTGCACTGCTAATAAACTGTCTCTCACTGCTTTGGTCATGGGTTTGATCCCTGGACTTGAAACGTCATAACAGCTCAATTTGGAGGACAAAACAAAAGAATTCCAATGTCCTGAGAATTGGAATCTATTGTTTTTTCCTCCAAATTGAGCTGTATTCTGATGTGCTGCAAGAGGTCTATCATAATTATGTGGGTAGCTCTTGCTTGTTGGTTCTCTCCTGTGCTTTGAGGGCTTTTCTCCAGGTTCTCCAAGTTTCTTCCCTCCACAAAACTTAACTTTTAATACTCCAGTTTCACATTCAGTGAAAACCGCTGTTTTTGAAGAACACAGACTCATTTGCACAGGCTTAGCCTCATTTATAAGTCATCTATTCAAATACACCATTAAATGTCCGTGGGATTGGTATTATTCAACTTGCACATTCTTTACATTACAGTTGGCTGTTGCAAATGATTTGCAAAAGTCAACTGTAATGTAAAGAATGTGTAAGTTGAACAATACCAATGTTTTGAAATCCCACAGACTTTTAATAACATCGTTGAATAGCTGACTTATAAACGAGGCTAAGTCTGTGCAAATGAGTCTGTGGTCTTCAAAAACAGCGGTTTTCATCGAATGTGAAACTGGTGTATTGCTATTAAGTCCTACCCTAATAAAACAATTATTTTTTAAGAGGGATTATTTTTTTCTGTATGACGTCCTCACCTCATATCTATGTCTGTGTCTTTCCTCAACATATTCAACATTTTTATACAGTTTTTCTAATAAAATATAATATAAAAAAAAAATCAACATTGGAAGCACAGAAAATTAGTGATCTCTAATGATTCTTCACAAACTACTGCATTGCTACGCGCCCAACTTTGTTGTGCAAGTTTGCCGATTCTCTTCCGTCAATGAAACTGTTTGGAATTTATTAAGTTGAATGTTTGGATGGAAACTCATAGAAATATGTCTTTATATAGAAAATTGAGGAAAGAATACTGATACTTTATGATTTTTTATAGCAATGAAATTGGTGGTAATGAGACTAAAGCCAAGGTAAGACATGCACCAATACCACTAGCCAAGCAGCCAACATGATGAACTAAGAAACATACTTGCAATACTGTCATCTACATTACAGAACACTGTACGACGGCGACCCAGTCGCATGGTGCCTCCCATCTGTCCTGGATTATGTTCTGGCATGTCAATAACCTGAAAATGTGTTATAAAATGTATAGGAATAAGTGTGGAGACAGGAAATAGTGAACATATTTCTGAGCTCCAGATGGGAAACAATCCCATGACCTTACAGTAGGTTCTTTAGTTAGTTGCTCTAAGTACTGAACTACTTGGAACTCCACTGGTGAGCAAGATCAAAAAAATACATAGATCAGAAAAATGCTGAGTTTGGTTTCTCCCTGGCATGATTTGATGGTATTCTAAGGTTTTCCTCTCTCTCCAAAACCAACTATTCTCTTTTTATTAATTAGATCTTTGAGGTAGTTGTACCCTTGATTAGGTCAGAGGCTAAATTAGAGTCCAAAAAAAGTGAAAATTTGACATCGATAGTAGCAGTGCCCTGTTGTGCTGTAATTATGAACTTTTCCACTTACCACAGGGTGTTTGGTGTCTGGGTCATTCTCTGTTGAATTTGCTTCTACAAATACAAAATGGGCATGACTTTAGCTCTTGAAATGACAGATTTAATTATGGTGTTCCTCAGAGATCAGTTCTTGGTCCTCTGCTCTTTTACATCTACACTGCACCTCTGTAAGATGCTAATTATTTTATATAAAAATATATTTTGATAGCTTTTAAACCTTGCAAGAATGATGTTATAATAATAATAATAATGTATAGTGTGACACTATTTCACAATTTTCTCAATGCGCTTGACATTTATGACCAGTGTAGGACTCTAATAATAATAATGATAATAATAATAATAATAATAGTAATAATAATAGTAATAATATTAATAATAGTTATATAATAATAATCATTTATAGACCCCTATTACAGTAAAAAAACTGAATTACAAGGGTTGTCAGCAAAAAGAAAACACATACGTATATACATAACACAGTAAAGGGGAAAATTAGTATCTTAAGTGTAAAAATATAAATATTTAAATATCAATAATAATGATAATATATTAATAATATTTACTAATTACTTGCTATATTGAGAAATAATTCTGATAGCGCACAGTGAAAAAATCATTAAAGCGCTAGGTGTTGCCAATAATTCTCCTAGCTGCATTATGACCCGAGCGAAAGGTAATAGAGTCGGTGCGATGTTTGCGGGCAGATGAAGGTGTTTAGGGGAGAAGAGGAACCCAACTTCCTAATAACCTTAATGCAAGCTGCCTCATGTCTAGATACGAGGGAAGCAAGGAGTGCACAATCAAGAGCATCAGAATAACCAGGTGCTATTAGAAGCCATGCAGCTTACAATCATGAATTGTTAGTGTATTAGTGTGTGTGTAATGTTATATCCCAGATTGAGAACTGTATTAGAGACATAAAGATCTGGTCTACTAACAACAAGCTGGTCTTCAATAGCTTCAAGACTAAAGTCCTGAGAATTTTCTGAGCAACTAACCCTTTAACAATATAAAGATAGAAGTTTTTTTAATATGAGTACGAGTTTACAATTTTTCCTGAATTAAAACAACAAAATACACTACAATTACCTTTCCATCCCAGAACATTTCTGGCAAACTCAATCACTGCTAGTTGCATCCCATAACAGACACCTGGAAACAATCAAATGTTAAAGATTCTAAATATTTTTTATCTATACCTTCTATAAACAACCTCTGGGCTGGTCTAAGTCAGGGCATAGCTAACACACAGATCGAACCCTGAAACAAGCTCTGGGGTGATCTAAGTCAGGGCATGGCTAACTCACAGATCGAACCCTGAAACGACCTCTGGGCTGATCTAAGTCAGGGCATGGCTATCTCACAGATCAAACCCTGAAACAACCTCTGGGCTGATCTAAGTTAGGGCATCCCTAACTCACAGAACAACTTTGAATTTAGCTTTTTAGGTTTTGTAGAAGGAGGAGAGCTGGACAAACTGAGAAAAACCCTCATATTAAGGGAGCCAAGCTAGACCCCAGAGAAAAAAGGGAGAGTTCACTACCACTACACTACCCTTGATACCCTAACATTTTTGAATATTGTCATGGTTACCTAAGTAAGGTATTTTGTTGGTTCTTGCCCATTCAGCAGCTGCTATCTTTCCTTCAGTTCCTCTTTTTCCAAATCCACCAGGAACAAGGATGCCACTGTCAGACAAAACCAACACATTATTATTTTAGAAACAAATTAAATGCTTAGATACTTTAATGTGCAAGCTCTGATTGGTCAGGAACTGTGCTATGTTATAAGTGAAACTGCGTTTATAGCCAGCTTTGCAAAAAAGTGCAAGAAAACAGTATTGAAAAGATGTTAAAGTTAGTACAGTTACTAACTATGCTCTGAATCTTTTTCATCACCAAAAACAACCTCTATGCTGATTTGAATAAGGCCACAGCTAACTCACAGATTGATTTGGAAATTAGAGTGTTTTGTGGGGGAAGAAAAACTAACTGGAGAATCTACATGTAGAGAATAACCCAAGGAAGAGACCCAACAAACTCTACTTCCGACAAACTCTACTTGATTGCTTGTGTATGCTATTATGTTTATAATAAATGTGTTCAAACCAGGCTTCAGAAAACAAGTGCTTACTCCAATAGCCAAGGGAAGAGACCCAACAAACTCTACTTGATTGCTTGTGTATACTGTTATGCTTATAATACATGTGTTCAAACCAGGCTTCAGAAAACAAGTGCTTACTCCAATAGCTCAAGGGAGAGACTCAAAAAACTCTACTTGATTGCTTATGCATACTGTTATACTTATAAATGTTTTTGAACCAGGCTTCAGAAAACCAGGGCTCAAAACAATGGCCAGTCAATGGTCAATGTCTGGCCAAATTTGGTACTTGACCAGTCAAATACGGTTTTGAATGGACATGTTGACTGGTCATTATTGGAAGAAGAAAAAAAAAGATATCATACGCCGGACATCTTGACCAGCATATGAATGGCCGTTGTTTTGAGCCCTGGAAAACAAGTGCTTACCGGCATCCACAGAGTTTCTGCCATGCTTTATGATACTCCACTGCATTTGTTTTTTGTGTTTCCTTCTCAAGGTTTTCAGCATCAACCCACTGAAAAAATAAGAAGAAAACAATAAAAACATAAGAAAAAGGATCTGTTGTAACATAATTTGGGAAGCGAGGGTGGCATAGCAGTTAGAGTGCTTTCCTCTAACCAAGGTGACCCCGGTTGAGTCCATGATTTTGAGCCACTCTGTGGAATCCACTGTTAATTTGCATTTATTTAATTCACATTTTATGACTTACCACTACTTCTAGTTTTCGGTTGCAGTGTAGAGAAGCATGTTTGAGAGCCTTCAGCACAGACAGATAGGCATCTTCTAATTTAGTATACTTTCCAACAACCCCTATTTTCACTGTGTCAAGAACACGCTCTTCCCTGTGGGATGAAAATACTACCTTTGATCAACTGATTTGATAATAGAGATTAGTACTGCAGTTTTGAGTTGGTTAGCAATGCTTTTAGTGGATGTCCAAGTGTTTGGTTCTTGCCTAAATAGAGGTATTTTAAAAAAAGAATGAAAAAAATCAAATGAAAAATGAAGGGAGGGAGGAGGGAGGGAAGGAGAGAGAAAGGAAAGAAGGAAGAAAGGCTGGGAGGGAGGGAGGGAGGAAAAGGAAGGAAAGGCAATGAGAGAGGAAAGAGAGAAAGGAGGGAGGAATGAAAGAAGGGAAAGACGGAGAAAGGAATGAAGGGAGGAATGGAAGGGAATAAGGAAGAAGGGAAGGGAAGGGAAGGGAAGGAAACCTGGGAAGGAAATAGAGAAACTAACCGTTCAGCCAATTCTCTCCAGTGCTGCATGAAGTGTTTTGGTCTGCCAGGAGTTTTCAGAGCAATGTGTAATCGTTTAGCAAAAAATTGGACCAGGTTTTGTTCATGAAGTAGAAGAGGAACTCTGTATATTGACTTGCAGTCATAGACATCAATAACCTGTTAGAAATAAATGACAACTATTGCCTGTTTTGTCTTTCATTCAAAGATTATGGAGTTTCCTCTGGTCTTCCTCCCTCTACAAAAAATAAAGGCTACTGTAATTTGAACTGTGAGTTAATGGTGTTCTGACTTAGATCAGCCCAGAGGTTGTTTCAGGGTTTGTTCTGTGAGATAGCCATGCCCTGACTTAGATCAGCCCAGAGGTTGTTTCAGGGATTGATCTGTGAGTTAGCTATGCCCTGACTTAGATCAGCCCAGAGGTTGTTTCAGGGTTGAATAAAATTAAAGGTACAAACCTGGTCAGGTGATACATGACAAAAAAGAGAAACCTTCTCCTTCACAGAAGCTGAGATTGATGTTTTACAGCGACACATGATCTAAATGGGAGAAACAAGAAAACTAATGAACAAATTTTACTAGTCTAGGGAGGGGGGCACACTTCATGTTCTTTGACTGTATGATAATTGGAGGACAAGTTGCAAGCATCGATACCATAGTAATATGTAACATCACTTGAATCATACCAGGTCAGGAGACAACCCAAGTCCTCTTAATTCTCTAACACTGTTCTGAGTTGGTTTGGTCTTCTGTTCTCCTGTGGCTGTAGGCTGAAGATCAAAGAAAACAAAAGAAATTTATAACTAAAATTTAATTAACTATCAATCTTATTTACCACGGCTTTCTACCAATCAGTGTGCGAGAAATTTCACAATTATGGTAAAAAGTAAAAAAATGGGAATTAAAAGTGGCATCTCTACAGAGTAGATATTCATCTACTGAAATTTCAACTGGAATTTAGAAGTTGATTTTTGCAGAGGGAGGAAAACCACAGAAAAACTCTCGAAGCACAGGAGAGAACCAATAAACAAGTCTACTCTCATACGACACTGACCTGAACGGGACACAAACCCAGGTCGCATTGGTGAGAGGAGAGCACTCTCACTGCTATGCCACTCATGCTTCCCATATAACTTGCTTATAACTGGGGTTTTACAGTATATTGTAAACTTGGAAAACTTACTGCTGGGATAAGTGTCACATGGACGACACACATGTTTTCAAGACCAACCCTGAATTGAAATTGACGAAAGGCTTCTACAAAGGGCATGCCTTCAATGTCGCCAATAGTACCTCCAAGCTGTAACAGAGGAATAGATCAATCAGGTGAAGGAAACAAACACTTAAGTTGGAGCCTAGCTTTGTCGTGTGACTCACTGTTTGTTTGAATGGATGGATGAATGAATGATGGAATGGATAGATTGATGAATGACAGAATGGATAGATGAATGAATGGATGGATGAAAGATGGGATGGATGGATGGATGAAGGAATGGATGGATGAAAGATGGGATGTATGAATGAATGAAGGAATGGATGAATGAATGAATAAATGAATGATGGAATGGATGGATTGATGAATGACAGAATGGATAGATGAATGAATGAAGGAACGGATGGATGAAAGATGGGATGGATGGATGGATGAAGGAATGGATGAATGAATGAGTGATAGAATGAATGGATGAATGAAGGAATGGATAGATGAATGATGGAATGGATGGATAGATGAATGAATGGATGACGGAATGGATGGATGGATGAATGAATAGACGGATGATTGGGATGAATAAATGGATGGATGAATGAATGGATGGCTGAAGGAATGGATGGATGAATAAATAGATGAATGAATAAATGAATGAATGGATGAATGAAGAAATGAATGAATGAATAAAGGAATGGATGGATGAATGAAGAAATGGATGGATGGATGGATGAATGAATGCAAAACTAAAAATAATGGCCAAAATTGGCACCTGTCAGGCCAAACAGTTCTTATAGGGCCAGTCCTCTTGACCAGTCACAATGAATGCTCATATATCCATGAGTCTGATGTGGCTGGTCATCATGTTCGGCCATTCATTATTTTTCGTCATGTATCTTATCTTGTTTAAGGCTTACAGACAGACCTCAATGATGCAAACATCAGAAGTTTCATGTCCTCCATCATATAAGGGCAAGTTAGCCACTCTGGTGACCCATTCCTGAATAGCGTCAGTTATGTGAGGTACAACTAAACAAGGAAATAATTAATATATTATATTTTAATACTGTGCAGCTACAGGCATTATTCAAAGCCCTCCTCCTTGAGGGTGATATCACAACATGAACTCCATAAAAATAAATAAATAAATGAATGAATGAATAAATAAATAAATAAATAAATAAATAAATAAATAAATGAATAAATAAATAAATAAATGAATAAATAAATGAATAAATAAATGAATAAATAAATGAATAAATAAATGAATAAATGAATAAACGAATAAATAAATAAAAAATGAGAATCAACAGCGGCTCTTCCACCACTGCGTTCCAATTGGAAGTTAGAAGTTGATTTTTGTGGAGGGAGGAAAACCGGAAAACCCAGAGAAAAACCCTTGAAGCACAGGAGAGAACCAAAAACCAACTCTACTCACATACGACACTGAGTCTGGGAATCAAACCTCGGTCACCTTGGTGAGAGATGAGAGCTCTTGCTCAAGAATATACCCTCCTCAGACTTTCCTTTGCCCATGGAAATTCCTATCCCCGAGGGGGACTATGGATATTTTCTGTAATTACCAAATATATTCTCACCACTTCTTAGAAATTCCAGTCCCAAAATGTCAAACTGAACAAGTGCCATCCCTTAGTTATGTCTCACCTTGTACAGTTTTGCCCAAGTAATCACCATTTCGCTCGCGTTGGATGACATTTTGATAGATTTTCCCAGTTGTGATGTTATTATCTTTCTTGAGAGTCACATCCAGAAATCTTTCATAGTTCCCAAGATCGAGATCCACTTCTCCTCCATCATCAAGCACAAATACTTCACCTATACCAAACCAAAAATATACATTTTTAAGTATTTTTAACATCTTTGAGGAGGGGAGACGAAGTTGTTTACCACAGGAAGCCCATCACAAAAATATTTCCTACATCGTTTTTTTTCAGTGTTTCATAAAACTTCTAATTCTTATTCTTTCCCTGTACATTTTTATTATATTCTTTGTATCCAAAGGGTGTATTATAACTATAATCATAAACTATTCTCATTCTAAATATTATAACATGCACAAAATGCAAGCTGTGCTTAATATATGCTTGAGTTGGCTCGTAATTTAAGTCAAAACATCAATTTTCAAGGCATTATTTCCAAATTTTCTTTAAAAGAAAACTATATTTTTTATCAGAAAAACATAGTTTCAAAAATATTCCGATAAATGTGCTACCAAATACAATTTAAATTAGCTCGAAACCTCAACTTTCCAGTCAATTCTCGTCGTCTTCGAAATGTTGAAAGTTCAAATTATGGTCTGACATCAGTCGAGCAAAAGCGAGAAAAAATACTTTGAATTGCTCTCCACAGAGAACCAGCATGCAAAAGTATTCAACTAAAGTTAATATAGATTGAGAAATGGCTTTCTCACCGTGTTCATAAGGAGAGAAGGTCCCTGCATCGATGTTCAAGTAAGGGTCTATCTTTATAGAAGTGACTTGGAGTCCACAGCCTTTGAGTATAGTGCCGATACTGCTAGAAATAACTCCTTTGCCAATACCACTGATAACACCACCGGTTACTAGAATATACTTCATAGTTAAATCTTTCGGTGTGTTAG
Organism: Anthopleura sola; assembly: GCA_023349425.1. NCBI lineage: Eukaryota > Metazoa > Cnidaria > Anthozoa > Actiniaria > Actiniidae > Anthopleura > Anthopleura sola. Next base: position 3,197,299 of record JALHLI010000011.1, read on the forward strand.
GAAAATATTCGGTTGAATTCGATTTCTTGGCGGTGATTTTCAGCTAAAGTTTCTTCTTTCCTCCCCCACGTGTGTCGGTTGAGCTGGTATTCCACGCATGCGTATAGGGTTTCCCGCTCGAATGTGTGCACTTCGCGCGTAAACTATAACTGTTTTTATACGGAATTCGCGCGTGAATTTTCATCAAATATATTTCTAGCTCACAGATCGAACCCTGAAACAATATCTGGGCAGATCAAAGTCAGGGCACGGCTCACTCACAGGTCGAATTGGAATTTAGCGTGTCAGGTTTGGTGGAGGGAGGAAAACTGGAGAAAATTACTTCGAGAGAATCCGGCTATATTTTTCTACTCACATGTAATACTGCGTCTGGGAATCGAACCCGAAACCCCTCAAAGTCGAGAGACGATCGCAAGTGTACTACCGAGCTACATCCCCCTTGTTCCTGGTTTTTCTAGAGTAATGCCAAGTCTTTTGAGAAAATATATGTATGAGATATCGCATATATCGTCAGGTAGCTGTAGACCCCTTGCAGCACGTCAGAATGCAGCTCAATTTGTAAGGAGGCAAAACAACAGGTTCCAATTCTCAGGAGATTGAGATTCTTTTGTTTTGCCCTCCAAATTGAGCTGCTCTGACGTCACGTGAAAGGGGTCTATCGGGAGCTCAGTCTCCTGTGGCCATGTTAGGGATAACCGAATTGTCATTATATTTGGTAGTGGGAAAAAAGTATCGCATCACCTTTTTATAGACTGTATCGACTGTATGTTTATTATCATTTCCTACATTTTTAATACTAAACACAGGGACCGCGGAGCACCCTAAAAAGTGGGGGCTATATAAGAGACTAGTATGGGAAAAAGTGGGGGGGAGGGGGCTAAGATTGGAAAATGTAAGACACTAGTATGAAAAAAAGAAAAAAGTCTTCCCCCGTCTCCGCGGTGCCTGAAACAGACTATATGATTACATACCAAAAATCAATCACATCACACTAGTACTGATTTAGTTTTGGCGTTACGCGAAGGGTAATTTCCCCTGAAGAGTAGCCTGCGTAGCGGTGCTAAGGGGAGGAAAGGGTCGGGAGGAAATAACGAAGAAGAAAGTTGGAGACAGTCCGTTGAACTATCTAAAAACAAAACTTTAAGTCACAAGAAAACTTGTCTTATGACTGGCGTAGCTAATAATCTACTTTATTTAAAGAAGGCCGCGTAATAGATCGAAAGTGACAAACCTGCGGCCCTCTAAAACTGCAATATTAAAATGCAAAAACTAGCCATTTTATCAGTTTATCTAGCTTTACTAGCTTTACACTAGTTTGGTTCCAAGATTGAATAGATTTTCTCCAACAGCTCTCCGATATTTGGATCGACATATGGTCCACAATCACAGCAGTGATAGTAATAGAGAGAATTGGTGAACTTCTTACACAATTCATTTAGGGAAACTTTACATTTCTTACATCTAACGATATCATGCGGAATAAATCTCCATGGAGACGAATAATTTGATGAAAGTGGTTGACTGTGAATGCTGCACTCGTACAAGGGTGACTTCGTCTTGCTTGCGTCTCCTTGGTTTAATTGGCGTGACAAGCATAATAACCACCCCAAAAGCCCCAAAACATTAGGGAGTATACGTATTTGTTGCAAACATTTTTCAAGATGCCTTGTTTTCGGCAACAGAATATTACGAGGCATTTGGCCCAACTAAGTCTTCAAAAAGCTCGTTTTTTTCAAGCTCATTCACGGTCAGTTGCTGCAGGATATCATAACACTGCTGGCGTGCTTCATCGGCATGACAAACTTGTGCTTTTAGTAGTATTTTCATGGCGTTTTCTTTTGTTTACTCGAAAACCGTTTCAAGCGCGCGCTAGCTACGTGCGCGAGCGATTCGTCATCTTATCGGTCTGTCCTCTTATCGAACATGGCTCTCAGCCAATCAGCGCGCGAGAAATTTACAAGTTATGGTAAAAATCTTTATTAGCCTTGGTTTTATTAATTCATTTGTATCCCCGTGAAACATACAAGAGGGTATTTCTACGAAACTAGCGATATATAGTTTTATCCCACACCATATAGAAAATACAGCCAATCGCAAAGCAGGAAAGCCGTTGTATATTCGTCGGTATTTCACTCTTCCTTCCCATCATGCACTGCGCGTTGAATCTATGCATTTGTATTTTCAATGGTGTGGGATAAAATCGCCTAAAGGCTCGTGTGTATACTAGAAACTACAAGTGACTCGTGGGATATTCCACGGTATGCCACTCGAAACCATTGTATAACTAGTATTTATACGTTCAGTGCTTGGGACCTTCACTACCAGAGCTGTGACCATCCCTTCGATCCGCCACAGCATGTTTACACTGAATTACACTTCTTTTGTTACGACCTGAAAATACGAAGTTAAGTTTATAAGAAACTGATCAGTATAATGATGTTTTAAAGTAAATTTGAAACGCTGTGGCTATATGCCCGGCAGCCGGTCACCATCTCAAATAGACTAAATGCCCGGCAGTCCAAACTTTCGCCAATAACTTTGTGAAAAGGTTATCAAAGCGAATCAAACTAGTCTATCTTTGTTTAGAAATGTCAAGCGTTTCTCGTGAGCTACATGGATCGGTCATTTGGCTTTTTGAGTTTTCTCGGCATAGTATACAATCGTGGCATTTTTTCCTAAACACTGCCGGTCCCGATCTCAAAAAGACTAAATGCCCGGCAGTCCATTTCCAAGTGCCACGATTGTATACTATACCGAGAAAACTCAAAAAGCCAAATGACCGAGCTCACGAGAAATGCTTGACATTTCTAAAGAAAGATAGACTAGTTTGATTCGCTTTGATAACGTTTTCACAAAGTTATTGGCGAAAGTTTGGACTGCCGGGCATTTAGTCTACTTGAGATCGTGACCGGCTGCCGGGCATGACCACAGCGAATTTTTTAATTTTATAATTTCATAATTTTACCGAGAGTTAGGAGATAACACAACATACAAAGTGAATCAGCATACCTTGAATTTAGAGGTTCCTTGCCCTGCTGGATTGCTGAGATATATTGGTTTTCCGTGTAGTAAATTAAGCACTAGACATGGATGAAAACGTTCTGCATGAAACTTTATCAGTGAGACATTCAGAGTTGCTTATGGACCTCTTTCACGTGACGTCAAAGCAGTGCAAATTGGAGGACGAAAGAAAAGAATTTCAATCTCCTGAGGATTTTAACCTATTGTTTTCTCCTCTAAATAGACCCCTTGCAGCACGTCGGAATGCAGCTCAATTTGGAGAGTAAAACAATAGGTTCCAATTCTCAGGATATTAAAATTCTTTTGTTTTGCCCTCCAAATTGAGCTGCATTCCGACGTACTGCAAGGGGTCTATTGAGCTGTATTCCGATGCGAGGTGCAGAAAGGGGGCTTTATTTGAATACTTGATGAGTCTAGCTACCTGTGGGAAATTAAACCCGTAACGCATTACTTACTGGACCTCGGTGATTAGTGATAATGAATTTAAACCCCCCAAAAAAGTGAGAGGGAGGAAAACTTCGGGATATATATTAACTAGAACACATGAATAGATCAAAGAAATATCTTCCAGTTAAGTTTCATTTCATGGTATCCCTGTGGAATATTCAAGAGGGGGAAATGGGGTAACCACAGGATTCCCACATTCAATGGCGTGTGGCGAATGATTTTTAGAAAGTCTACGCTATTTTATATGCACGCGTTTGCGAATTGCTGCCATTGTTGAGATACCCATATATATATAGTTCACAAGACTGAAAAACTGCTGATCATTTCACGAAGGTTTGAATTTCCTTTATTTTATTTCTTGTTTACATGTTCAAGAATAATTATTTTAGTGAGGCTGGCAATTATTTTTATCGCAGACAATTCGGAACAGACTCGGAACAGCTTCGTTACCTGTTTACCGACCTTTAGTAGTCGCACATGACATGAATAAATCCATGTTCCTTAGAATCTCGATCGGCGTTGCTCGAAAAACGTAGACCTCTTCCAGCCAAATTTTCATCCGTTGCCCATAGCAACAGACCATGGTTAGGCGTACCTTTTCGCCAGCTACGGACAGCACGAGTGACGTCAAACTCGACAAAGCCTTTTGGACGGTAGGTGTAGATGGTGGTCGGGCAGTCCTGGGGCGTAGCTTCGGCGTCGTTGTTATTCAAATCAAGCCATTGTTGGGACCAATTTATGCCATTCAAACGCCTCGTACTCGTGGCCTGGCTTTCCAACCACCTTTTCTTGACCAGGTGGATTTGAACTGGACGGGAGATGTAGGGAGACCGGAAAACAGAATGCCAACTTGCCTTGTGAGCGTACACGAAGTAGAGGTACATCTTGGCCCAACGTATTTTATTTACGGGACATGCTGCAGGAAGATTTTCAAATTGGATTAGTGATCGCTTCTTGGGGTACTGCGGGTGAAGGCCAACTATCAGCCACTGAAGGTAGTTGAAGTTAGTACTCCCTCGCTCCAAACAGACATCTTGAACGACATTCAGTCGATAGACCTTCCCGTCACCGCTATTTGACGAAGTGACAGCTTGCGTGACAGAGGAGCGTAACGCCACCACCAAGATCATGACAGGAATCAATGATAGCTTCATCATATCCTATATTTTTAAAGGCATTTCATATGGTTACTCTCTTCCACATTCTTTTATTCTGTACCCACAGGGTACCCAATCTTTATCCACAGGGAGCCCAAGTTAGATAAAAGTAAAAGGTGAAAATAAAATCGAAAGAAATTTTGTTTTTTTTTTGCTCGTTCGTATTATAGGGGACATTATCTTGACCTTGAATTAAAAAATTATTAAACTCGATTTTTATTTTCACCTTGTACTTTTATCTATATTGGGCTCCCTGTGCTTTAATCCACCTTTCCGGATTTTACTAGTAAACCCTTCATTGTAACATTCTAATATTTTAGTTTATACCAGATTTTGTTGGCAAGGTTTTTGCATGTCATGAGTGAGAAATCTCGTGACTATGTATTCACGTATGGCGTGCCTTGGACTGTTTCGATTTGCTTTACCGTGCTGTATATATAATTTAGACATCAAGTAAACTTTAACCAAGTGAAAAAATACCTTACATAATATAACCAATCAAAACTGAGAAACATTTATAGCCCTATATTTTTTATGGTATATTATCATAATTGTTATAAATCTCGCATTCTGATTTGCTGGGAGCGCATGTATTATGAGAGCACACAGCACGCCCACGCACTTTCTATTTCGTCATTCATATCCAAAATAACGTTTTCTCTGATTTCTAAATCATAAAATAAACAAAAAACGATGTTCCAGAGTATAATTCTTGGTGCGCACTAATGTGAATAAAGCTATCTTTTAAGGGAGCATTCATTTTTTAGGAGGGGGGGGGGGGGGGGGGGGGGGGGGCGGAGGAATTAGAGGAATCAAATAGAAAAAAAATGCTAGCCCCCATGGTAAGGAATTGAATATTTCGATAACCCCCCCACTTCCAAATATAAAAATTTTCTAGCCCCCCCCCCCCCCCCCCCCCAGAAATCGACTAAAAAAAAATGTATTTTTATTATGACCCCCCCTGGTTCAACGTTAAAAAAAATGTGATTTTACCTAGTATTTTTTTAATGACCCCCCCCTAATTCCTCCGGCCCCCCCCCCCTCTCCTAAAAAATGAATGCTCCCTAAGCCGATCACGCTAAAATTCAAGCACTAGTACTGTACTCGAGTCAAGAGAGACCTTGTACCAGACCTTGGGCACCAAGTTTCCAAGAAGTTTAGAGTAATCACGGTCTTACTTAATAGTCAGTAGCTAAAGATACCTGTCGTGCGTTTCATAGTTAAGTTCGAACGCGAAAGTGCTGCTGGTTCTTAAAGGGAGGAAACCCGAAAATCCAGGGAAAAAAACTAATAGAAAAAAGAAGAACCAGTCAAAAAACTGTATGTACTCTTACGCTAGTCTTTACATGGGACTTTTAATGTCCTGTCGATTATGCCCTCAAATATAGATAGACCCTTCATGTCTCTCCATGTCTGATATTGTACGGATTCTCACTTATTCAAAACCGACGTCTTCTACTAAACTTACCTTACCTTTAATTTTGTTTTTCGTGACAATTTTGCACTTTACGAGACGATATTCGATCCTTGTTTACAACGTTCATCCAGTGCTGCACTTTAGAATCACCCCGAACCCTTCTTTTATAGTTTCTTTATGTTTTGAATGTTACCATGACGATAGATAAATACCCAAAGGGAAGTATCATTTTTATTCTATATTTATCTTATTTTTTTATTTTTATCCGACTTTCATCGCATTCAGCACCTCAGAATCACCTTGAACTTTCTTTTTAAAGTTTATGTTTTGACAGTTACCATGACAACATGGAATTTCCCACCGATGGATAAACAAGATGACATTTTAAGAAACGGCTTTCATAGACACACCTAAATCAAATAATTCTGTACACTCAAGAAATACTAGTTTTTTTAGGTTTTAATTTTGTAATGCCACGTTATAACAGAAAGACTGAGGCAGGAAGGACATACCGAAGTGTGACGTCACGAAAATATTTATTTTGCTTTCAATAATTTTCGATTTTCAATTTCGATAGAGCATTAAGAAAGACGTTAACACGCCAAATTTCATACGAATTGGTTAAAAAGCAACGGAGATATGGCGTTTTGGATATATAATTTCCCCATACAAATCACTGTATTTTCGGCTTGGTGCTTTGTATGACGCCATGTCTTGCTTTTTAACCAACTCCCATGAAATTTGGCGTGTTAACGTCTTTCTTGATGTTCTATCGAAATTGAAGATCGAAATTATAATACAGTCTAAAATAATTTTTATGAAGTCATCACTTCGGTACTCTAATTATAAAACAGGCAACTATTAATTCATTTAAAAACGCACTACGTCGCAAATGATTTGATGAGCAGCAATCGATTTCTCATTTTAATCCTTAGTAGTCTGTTCAATATATTTTTTTATTATATGATTATCAATTAAATACCTATATTTCTATATTTCAAAAATTTGATATTTTCACATATGAAGATAACATGTTATTTTCACATGTGAAAATATCATCACTATGGTTACATACTAGAAAAGAGCTCGAAAGCTCAGTTTTTTTCTTTTTCGCTCACTCGTGAGAGATCTTTTCAACACTCGAAGATATGTAATATTCTCTATATATCTACATTTATTCTTAATTCTTGATCGATTCATCGGTTTTTTTTTTTGTTTTTTTTTGTGGTTTTCGTTTCAAATAGTATACCCTAATTCGTTTCCCTTTCTTAGTAATAGTATTGTTAACTGATTTCAGTCAATATTCATATAGTATTTATTATTATTATTATTATTATTATTATTATTTTTACATATTTTATAATTTTTTGTTTTCTAGATCCTTTAATATCGCCCGTTTTAACATTATAATTAATTATTGCTATTATTGTCTTCTTTATTATTGTTATTATAATTATTGTGAAATAAAGGTCAGTTACCTTATTATTATTATTATTATTATTATCAAATGGGCTTTAATCTCACGGCAGCCATGTTTACTCCCATGAGAGCAAAAACCTTGGTTTTTTAACGTTCTGAAACGCCTTAAAGCGAGTGCAAGGGGACCCAACGGAGTCAAAACCAATATGGCCGCCGCTCGCGCGTGATAAAAGCAATATATAATTTTTCATATATTGACTAAGTAAGTAAGTAAACTTTATTTAGACACGCTAGCCCCGTCAACTAAAGCTGATTTCCACAAGGGGCGTGTGGATAAAAATTATATTATAAAAGCTAACTGTTAACTTTTACCATGAGGACAGGGAAACCCCACCGACGGATAAACACCCAAAGGCAATCATAATCTTTTTTTAGAAACGACTTTCATTTAATGCAACACATGAACTTCAGAATCACCTCGAACTTTTCTTTTAAAATGTTTTTTTTTAATGTTTTGGCTGTTACCATGACGACAGGGAAACCCCGCCGATGGATAAACTCCAAAAAGGTAATGTCCAGCTGAGTTGATCGTCTTCCCCGAAAGGAATTATGGGTCACTATGTTTGGTTAGCATTTTTCGAGCATTTTCCGAGTATACAATGTAGACTTTTCTTGTTGATTGAAATAAAATTCCGCCATGAGTTCGACTCGCGCTTACGATTAATTTAAAGAAGGAAGAATTCGTATTTCATAAATTCTCTTGGCAGAATAATGGGAAATGCTAATCAAAATACGATGTCGAATCCTCAATTCTGATTGGTTGACATTGAGTTTGTTCTCAAGGTCGTCTTAGCTGGAATATAGCATGTAAGCCTCAGAATCACCTAGAACCTTTTTTGTTTCTTTTGGTTTTGTCTGTTTCCATGATGACAGGGAAATCCTGCCGATGATTTTTTAATGTATTTTTGCAAGAAAGCATCAATATTAAAGAGAGGGAAAGATAAAGCAAAATATCAGGATAGGCTATGTTCTGTTCTCTTATAAAACACGACTGAGGCTGTTGAAGACTCAAAAAGACGCTAAATTTATATTTTCCTAGAAAAATCTTTACAAGCTTTCGCTACTTCCAGGTTTGGATGAAGCACACAATTTTTGACGCACAGGAGTAGGGTATGGCGAAAATTGTTTGTCCAGGGATGCTAAAAATAGCCCAACCGGGAATTCACATGGCGCATACATATATATTTATATTCACATATATATTTATTCATTAATCCCCAGGGCTTTGAATAATCAAACTCTCTAGTCGCAGGGACTTTAGGAAAAGAGGGACAGGGACAGAGACAGGGACAGGGACAGGGACAGGGACAGGGACAGGGACAGGGAAAGGGACAGGGACAGGGACAGGGACAGGGACAGGGACAGGGACAGGGACAGGGACAGGGACAGGGACAGGGACAGGGACAGGGACAGGGACAGGGACAGGGACAGGGACAGGGACAGGGACAGGGACAGGGACAGGGACAGGGACAGGGACAGGGACAGGGACAGGGACAGGGACAGGGACAGGGACAGGGACAGGGACAGGGACAGGGACAGGGACAGGGACAGGGACAGGGACAGGGACAGGGACAGGGACAGGGACAGGGACAGGGACAGGGACAGGGACAGGGACAGGGACAGGGACAGGGACAGGGACAGGGACAGGGACAGGGACAGGGACAGGGACAGGGACAGGGACAGGGACAGGGACAGGGACAGGGACAGGGACAGGGACAGGGACAGGGACAGGGACAGGGACAGGGACAGGGACAGGGACAGGGACAGGGACAGGGACAGGGACAGGGACAGGGACAGGGACAGGGACAGGGACAGGGACAGGGACAGGGACAGGGACAGGGACAGGGACAGGGACAGGGACAGGGACAGGGACAGGGACAGGGACAGGGACAGGGACAGGGACAGGGACAGGGACAGGGACAGGGACAGGGACAGGGACAGGGACAGGGACAGGGACAGGGACAGGGACAGGGACAGGGACAGGGACAGGGACAGGGACAGGGACAGGGACAGGGACAGGGACAGGGACAGGGACAGGGACAGGGACAGGGACAGGGACAGGGACAGGGACAGGGACAGGGACAGGGACAGGGACAGGGACAGGGACAGGGACAGGGACAGGGACAGGGACAGGGACAGGGACAGGGACAGGGACAGGGACAGGGACAGGGACAGGGACAGGGACAGGGACAGGGACAGGGACAGGGACAGGGACAGGGACAGGGACAGGGACAGGGACAGGGACAGGGACAGGGACAGGGACAGGGACAGGGACAGGGACAGGGACAGGGACAGGGACAGGGACAGGGACAGGGACAGGGACAGGGACAGGGACAGGGACAGGGACAGGGACAGGGACAGGGACAGGGACAGGGACAGGGACAGGGACAGGGACAGGGACAGGGACAGGGACAGGGACAGGGACAGGGACAGGGACAGGGACAGGGACAGGGACAGGGACAGGGACAGGGACAGGGACAGGGACAGGGACAGGGACAGGGACAGGGACAGGGACAGGGACAGGGACAGGGACAGGGACAGGGACTGGGACAGGGACTGGGACAGGGACAGGGACAGGGACACCTTGTTCGATTCTGGAAGTTCGTAAAAAAATTAAAAACTCCTGATTATTTCAATAAGGTTTGAACGGTTTTATTTTATTTCTTGTTTACATGTTCAAGAATGAATTATTTTAATGAGGCTGGCAATTAATGTGAACATTTTTATCGAAGACGATTCGGAACTACGGTGGCCCACAAGTGTCACGGCAAAATTTAAAAAAATCACGGAAAAAATTACAATTTTCACGATAAAACAAAAAAAAATCACGGCAAAAATTACAAATCTCACGGCAAAAATTACAAATCTCACGGCAAAAATTACAATTCTCACGGCAAAAATTACAATTCTCACGGCAAAAATTACAAATCTCACGGCAAAAATTACAATTCTCACGGCAAAAATTACAAAACTCACGGCAAAAATTACAAAACTCACGGCAAAAATTACAAAACTCACGGCAAAAATTACAAAACTCACGGCAAAAATTACAAAACTCACGGCAAAAATTACAAAACTCACGGCAAAAATTACAAAACTCACGGCAAAAATTACAAATCTCACGGCAAAAATTACAAAACTCACGGCAAAAATTACAAAACTCACGGCAAAAATTACAAAACTCACGGCAAAAATTACAAAACTCACGGCAAAAATTACAAAACTCACGGCAAAAATTACAAAACTCACGGCAAAAATTACAAAACTCACGGCAAAAATTACAATTCTCACGGCAAAAATTACAATTCTCACGGCAAAAATTACAATTCTCACGGCAAAAATTACAAATCTCACGGCAAAAATTACAAAACTCACGGCAAAAATTACAAAACTCACGGCAAAAATTACAAAACTCACGGCAAAAATTACAATTCTCACGGCAAAAATTACAATTCTCACGGCAAAAATTACAATTCTCACGGCAAAAATTACAATTCTCACGGCAAAAATTACAAAACGAAAGTGGTCAGCGGATACAGCGAGTCAGCGGTAACAAAAGATCTTCTCAATGAAAGAATATCTTACCTTTTCCGCAGCTGGCACAAAACTTATCTTCAGGTTTAACATTACATCCGCACTGGGAGCAAAACATCGGTAAATATTCTCAATTATAGCTATAAATCTCAAGAGATGAACCATCGATGAAGCAACACACGTGCGATCCAGTCGTGTCTTTGTTGGAACTACCGCTGACTCGCTGTATCCGCTGACCACTTTCGTTTTGTAATTTTTGCCGTGATTTTTTTTTGTTTTATCGTGAAAATTGTAATTTTTTTCGTGATTTTTTTGTTTTATCGTGAAAATTGTAATTTTTTCCGTGATTTTTTTAAATTTTGCCGTGACACTTGTGGGCCACCGTACGGAACAGCTTCGTAACTGACCTTTAGTAATCGCACATGACATGAATAAATCCATGTTTCGCGCGATCAGGTTGGGTGTTACTCCAGAAACGTAGATCTCTTCCAGCCAGAAACCCAGCTTGGGCTACCTGTGCTTGTACGTACATTAGTCCGCGAGACATCTCGAGGGAAGACAAAGAAAATCTTAAATTTTCTTTTTCCGAAATTTGGAGTTAACACAACATACAAAGTGAATCAGCATACCTTGAATTTAGTGGTTCCTTGCCCTGCTGGATTGCTGAAATATATTGGTTTTCCGTGTAGTAAATTAAGACTCTTTCGCGTGAAGTCAAAGCAGTGCAATTTGGAGGACGAAAGAAAAGAATTTCAATCTCCTGAGGATTGTAACCTATTGTTTTGTCCTATAAATAGACCCCTTGCAGCTCAATTTGGAGGGCAAAACAATAGGTTCCAGTACTCCAGTTTCGAGTTCTCTTTTACGCTGTGTTAGCCTCAAAACCGTGTAACATATTCTTTTATTCAGTAACAGCCCGTGGAAATTCAAGAGATCTGTGTGTAAAGAAGACAATAAAAATACTTTGAAATTTCACGAGTTTTATCTAAATTTCTGCATAATTTACACACAATTGAGGCTAACACAGCGTAAAAGAGAACTCGAAACGGGAGTATTCTCAGGATATTAAAATTCTTTTGTTTTGCCCTCCAAATTGAGCTGCATTCCGACGTGCTGCAAGGGGTCTATTGAACTGTATTCCGATGCGACGTGCAGAAAGGGGGCTTTGTTTGAATGCTTAATGAGTCTAGCTGACCTGTGGGAAATTAAATCTGCTTAAGTGTTAAAGTGATGTGACGCGTGACGCATTACTTACTGAATTTAAACTAAAAAAAATTAGAGGGAGGAAAACTTCGGGATATAAAATAACTAGAACACATGAATAGATCAAAGAAATATCTTCCAGTTAAGTTTCATTTCATGGTATCCCTGTGGAATATTCAAGAGGGGAAATGGGGTACCACAGGATTCCCACACTCGCTATTTTATATGCACGCGTTTGCGAATAGACCATTTTCGAGATGCTTTCAAAAATATCGCAGACGCTGACATGAAAAAGAGGCATTTTCGGGCAAGATCACGCGCGGTATTGACTCTGCCCGAAAATGCCTCGAGATCATGTACGCGCCTGCGATATTTTTGAAAGCGCTCGCGCATCTCGAAAATGGTCTATTGCTGCCATTGTTGAGATACCCATATATAGTTCACAAGACTGAAAAACTGCTGATCATTTCATGAAGGTTTGAATTTCCTTTATTATATTTCTTGTTTTCATATTCAAGAATGATTATTTTAGTGAGGCTAGCAATTAATGCGAACATTTTTATCTCAGACCCTTCGGAACAGGTTCGGAAAAATTCGTAACCTGTTAATCGACCTTTAGTAGTCGCACATGACATGAATAAATCCATGTTTCTTAGAATCTCGATCGGCGTTGCTCGAAAAATGTAGACCTCTTCCCGCCAAATTTTCATCCGTTGCCCATAGCAACAGGCCATGGTTGGGCGTACCTCTACGCCAGCTACGAACAGCACGGGTGACGTCAAACTCAACAAAGCCTTTTGGATGGTTGGTGTAGATGGTGGTCGCGCATTCTTGCTGTACGGATTCAGCATCAGTATCATTCAAATCAAGGTATTGTTGGGACCAATTTATGCCATTCAAACGCCTCGTACTCGTGGCTTGGCTTTCTAGCCACCTTTTCTTGACCAGGTGGACTTGAATGGGACGGGAAATGTAGGGAGACCGGGAAACAGAATGCCAGCTGGGTTTGTGAGCGTACACGAAGTAGAGGTACATCTTGGCCCAACGTATTTTGTTTACGGGACATGCTGCAGGCAGATTTTCAAATTGGATTAGTGAACGTTTCTTGGGGTACTGCGGGTGACGACCAACTATCAGCCACTGACGGTAATTGTAGTTAGTATCCCCTCGCTCTAGAGAGACATCTTGAACGACATTCAGTCGATAGACATTCCCGTCACCGCTATTTGACAAAGTGACAGCTTGCGTGACAGGGGAGCGTAACGCCACCACCAGGATCGTGACAGGAATCAATGATAGTTTCATCATATCCTATGCTGTTTTGAAAAACCATACCAAATTGTGATACTGTTATGAATTATATAATTACTGCGATTCTCAATAATCTGCGAACTCAGACATTTCAACTGCTTGTTGAGAAATTGTTTTTTCGCTGACGTCAATCAAAACTAATCAGTCGGTATCTTTCATATTTTTGACTGACGGCAATTAAAAAACAATTAAATTCCAACGGGAAACTTGCAAATACCGGTTTCGCAGAATATTGAGAATCGTAACTTGCATCTCATTTACCCCGTCCCAAGTTTAAAGGGGCACTTAGATGAAAATCGATGAAAATTGGAAATGCCTTGAAACTTGGTTAAACTTATCTATATGGCCCCAATAGTAGCCAAGCAACATATTTTCTTCACAGTCAAAATTTGTGGATAAAAATTATATATTTTTTTCAGCATCTAAATTGTGAGTAAATGACGTCATTTACTCAACCCTATTGTTCTTTTAGTTTTTAAACCAAAATTTCTCAACTGCGAGTGGCTCCCAGGCTAAAATTTTTGCCAATCTGGTTTTCATAATCATGATTGAGTCATATTATTCTTAAATACTTGAACTATTCGGACTTTCAAAATATGGGGCGTTTTCATCCAAGTGTCCCTTTAAGTTTAAGGTATTGAAGGTATTTAAGGGCTCGAAAATCATCATTATCTCATTATTTCGTTTCAAAAATTTGAAGTCTAAAAAATATACAAAAGTCTGTCCACGCACAACTGCCTAACAGAATGCTCGCCGTCATCCTTGAGCTGTTCATCGTCATCTACCTCAAGTAGTTCCCTTTACAATTTTTCCGTTTCAAAAATTATGCCTAAATATGGAAAACCCTGTTCATGTACACTGTAAACAGGATCGATGTCAACTGTAAGCGTTAGTTTTTTATCTGTTAGTTTGCAACTATAGTTCAAGTTACTAGATGATTACTATCTGAATCTATAGATTGAGTTGTAGTGCGTGTTTCCGACAGTTACTATAAGGCCTTTTTTGTGTGCAAAATTTCAATTAATAACACTGAACATTTACTTAAATCAATGCAATAGAGGTTCTTAAAAAAAATTGTTAACTTCAGTTTGTATTTCGTATTTTTTTCCCTCGTTACCCAACAGTCGCATATGGAAAAAAAAGCCAATTTACACAGCTTGTAAAGTTCATGTAAAATGTATGTAAATATATATATATATAGATCGAAAGTTTAACTTTGGATACTCAGTACGACTTACTTAGATCGATGAAGAATATGTAAATATACACAGTAAATATGCGACTGTTAGCAATTTAGTATTTTAGCTTTTTCATGAATTAGCGGAACACAGCTTCTCTTTTTTAAGATTGAATACATAGAAGTTTCAAAAATCTTTTTTATAGGAATTAGAAATTTATTATCTTTTATAGGAATTAAGATTAAAGTACATATTTGGGGAGGGGGTATATATATAGATATAGTTTGAATTTGTAAAGCGCATTTGATCATCTTTATGGAAAATGCGCTATATAAGTTAATAAATTATAAATTATAATGAATTGTAGTCTATATCTATATGATATACATAGTGTGTAAAATGTTTGTGATGTCTGTAAAAACAACTGTAAATTCCACGAAAATTAGTTTTCAAAGGTATGTAAGTTATGATTTCATATAAAATATAAAATAAACTAGTGAATTTTCGCAGTAAAAGGTCTTTTCTTTTGGTTTTACAGTTTTTCATGTCGAATGTCGTAATCGTAATGGACCCGGGAAAATGAAACACTTTATAAAATTTTATGAGTGTTTTCAAAATTGCCGAAACTTTGAAAATACTTGTAAAAGTATTTCTTGATTTTACTGTGATCATATTTGTTTAAAAGTTACATTAAATAATTCGAATTTCTTCCATCTTTACCTTCAAACTTTCTCCGCTCGTCCTAGCTTGCAGTGTTTTCTGTTGTTAGCAGCAGTTAAAGGTACAGAAACGGAGGCCAGAATATAGTACAAAAGGAAAACACTTGAACATATATATTGTGTACAATTGACTGATTTCAAACCGTGAGAGGCTGGGACCTAGCTATTGTTTATCTGCGGACACAAGTCGGTAGTATATGCTCAAGAACACTATCGTACATACTTGTTTTGAAAGAAAATGAGTGCAGATCACAAGAGAAGATAAAGAAAGAAACATTGATTAAGCATTGAGGGGATAAAGAAGAAGATTCTTGAAAATTTGAAGTCTAAAAAATATATACAAAAGTCTGTCCACGCACAACTGCCTAACAGGATGCTCTCCGTCATCCTTGAGCTGTTCATCATCATCTACCTCAAGTAGCTCCCTTTACAATTTTTCCGTTTCAAAAATTATGCCTAAATATTGAAAATAATAGTAAAATAATAGTAAAATATTTGAGCATATTATAGCCATGATACCAAGAATGTATGCCAAAAGATCAGTCTTTTTATTTTGGGCGTAATGTTTCCCATTTCATGGAGACCATGTGTCATTGGCCAAGAGCACATCATTCCTTTGTTTTAGGTTTTCACGAGAAGGCAAATGAATATGGATACAACTCATACAAAGAATCTTATTCTCAAGAGAATGACACGTAGTCTGAAATGGGAAAACATTACACCCAAGGTAAAGAGGCCCAGGTTTGAACTTTTTTAGGCAAATAGCGTAGTTATCGCACACAAAAATACAATAATTAATTATATTTAATTTGGTTAATTACTGAACCGAATCATAATATTGAACTGAACACTGAATTATGCCATAATATATTGTATTCTAATATGCTTGCTGATCGATCTGAACTACCACCGTATCGTCCAGTCTGGGCTGGTTTCCTCATCGTATTGTCATGGTAATGAGATATTTGAAGTAACCGCAACCTTCATCAACTCCCACTTCATTCCTCTAACGATGATATACAGTGGTCATCGATGTTGTTTTTAAATTATAGCGATACTTAATGTTTACTAGCAAATCCAATATGATGTTGATATGGAAGTTGCTTTGTGTCCCCAGTCAATCTCTATAATCAGGACGTGACGAAGAGTATGAAAGTTAAGTTGGAAAAATCGAGAAACAAAAGAACATACTGAACCATAAAACCTTTCTTGCAAAATATTGGCAGTTTGGTCAGTAAAATATTCGATATTAAAAGTTGGTCAGAATGTACAGAAAAGTGATAAACCTTTTTTAATCTCAAAAAAAATTGTCGGAGCCAAAGGCAATAGGCGATAAGCGACAGAAGATCCAAGAGTAGCTGGAATGACTAGTGTTTCTGCTTCTTATTCTTGTCAAGAAGAAGGAGCTTAGTTTTCCATACAAATCCTTATAAAATATTGAATTTTATATTTCATGCCATTTACTTTGTGTCACATCTTATGAGATGAGATTTCGTCTTCTTCATTTTGACACAGCTGCTCTATATAAGGGGGTAGGATCACGTGACCTGTTGTTGCAAAAGGCCTATTCCTTTCCGTCTTGGGATGACCTATTTAAGGTGGCTTCCTATAGTATTTTTCAGACCATACGTTTTATTTTCATTTGGCTTATTCATAGTCTTAACTCATACCTATATACTTGATTTTTGGACCAGCTATAGAGCTAAGATGAAATTTTAAAATGATGTTAAGTTTAGCTTGATTGACGTTGCCTTGGCAACGATAAACAAATATTATTGAAATTGGTTTTTATCGAATAACTCTAAAACTCGATGAGACCTAGACAAGCGGCAAACGACATCATCAACTTCAAGCTATTGCAAAACGATTCCAACTATTTTAAAGAAAATCAATCTGTTAGATTTCAAGTAATTCGCTGAAATATTCTAAAGCCGTGATTTTCGCGCATTGAAAGTTACGGCGGCCCGAGAGATTTCCTATACAAATACTCCTAAACAAACCCTTCCTAATACACTACCTACTGGCTAAATACTAAAAGTTAATTCTCTTTCAAACCAGAGATTTTTTTTTCCTTCCGTGAATATTTTGATAAATACACTCCTACCATATCGAGCAAAAATATGCATTCATTTGAAAGTTATTCTGGAAGCAATTTGAACATGTTAGCCAGGTAAAATTTAGTATTTTAATAGAGTATTTTAATAGTAATTCGGTTTTTCTGAGTATCTCTCGGGCCGCCGTAACTTTCAATGTGCGAAAATCACGGCTTTAGAATATTTCAGCGAATTAATTGAAATCTAACAGATTGATTTTCTTTAAAATAGTTGGAATCGTTTTGCAATAGCTTAAAGTTGATGATGTCGTTTGCCGCTTGTCTAGGTCTCATCGAGTTTTAGAGTTATTCGATAAAAACCAATTTCAATAATATTTGTTTATCGTTGCCAATGTAACGTCAATCAAGCTAAACTTAACATCATTTTAAAATTTCATCTTAGCTCTATACCTGGTCCAAAAATCAAGTATATAGGTATGAGTTAAGACTATGAATAAGCCAAATGAAAATAAAAGGTATGGTCTGAAAAATACTATAGGAAGCCACCTTAAATCTCCGGCCTTTGATCCGACACCTTTTTTTTCAAATAGGTGTATACAAAGATTTTATGCCTTTTATTTTGCAAAATTTCAATTAATAACACTGAACATTCACTTTAATCAGTCCTAAAAAAAAATTGCGGATAAAAATTATATATTTTTTTCAGCATCTAAATTGTGAGTAAATTATAAAATGAATAAAATTCGATATGTTGGAAAGATCTTAAAGAACAATAGAAGTGACATATATCAACCTAAGTTTAGTCAAAAGGAACGAGTGACGGGTTTACCAGGAATCACCTGTAGCCTAGTGCTGGAAGCTACTGGTACCAGTTTACGGTTTATTGGACTCGAACCTTGCTAAACCAATAATCTACTTTTATATGTTAAGATATTTACGAAATTCATTATAAATTATGTTACCAGTGATTTTAGTGATTGATTATTGATGGTTACATGTTACAACCTGTATATTAGAAATCTCTGACATGTAGTCATAGTTTAGTCTACCAATGATTGTTTTGACGAAAGACATGTTCTATTATAAAACTCATGAATAATTAATGAGGAAAACACAATAGAAATCATTGTTCGTGGAGGAGGTTTTAGTATCAAAATCGTCCTGATTTGCATAAACTCTAACTCCAATTTTTCTCAGCCAAATTCAATTTTATCTTTAAAATTTTAGTAGAACATGAATGTATACACCTAGACGTTTCATAAGTAATATACAATATTCGTGTCCGTGTTGTATCAGATATACAATCACTCGCCTTCGGCTCCTGGTTGTATATCTGATACAACACGATACACGGAAGCTTATTCATCATTTTCCATATCGGTTCACTGATCGAACACAAAGCATTCAACTGAGGCTTTAAGGTAATTTCAAATGATTATTCAAATTTGAACCTTGCAGCCTCGACTGCATGCTTTGTCTTTGACCAGTGAACCGATGTATGGAAAGTGGTGAACAACAAATGATACTTAGTGTCTATTAGAGCGTGAAATAGGTACTCCAAAACACTGAGAACTGAACGTCAGCGAATACGAGTGCTAGTTATGAATTTACTTTATTTTATTTCTTGTTTACATGTTTAAGAATGAATTATTTTAATGAGGCTGGCATTCAATGAAAACATTTATATCGCAGACAATTCGGAACAGGTTCGGAACAGCTTCGTAACCTGTTAAACGCACTTAGTAACCGCACATAACATTGATAAATGCATGCTTCTTGGGATCACGATTGGAGTTGCTCGCAAAAGCTAGATATCTCCCTACCGATCTACCATTCGTTGCCCATAGCAACAGGCCATGGTTAGGCGTATGTTTACGCCAGCTACGAACAGCACGAGTGACGTCAAACTCGACAAAGCCGTCTGGGCGGCGGGTGTAGATAGTGGTTGCGCATCCCTGGGGCGTAGCCTCGGCATCCATGTCATTCAAATCAAGGTATGTTTTAGACCAATCAACGCCATCCAAACGCCTCGCACTTGTGGCTTGGCTTTCCGACCACTTTTTCTTGACCAGGTGGACTTGAATTGGACGGGAGATGTAGGGAATATTGATTTGATCAGGGAATCCGGGTATGTGACCGTGCACGAAATAAACGTACATCTTGGCCCAGCGTATTTTGTGTAAGGGACATGCTGCACGCAGGTCCTCAAATTGGATTAGTGAACGTTGCATGGGGTACGGAGATTCACGACCAACTAACAGATACTGAAGGTAATTGTAGTTAGTACTCTTTTGCCGCAAACAGACATCTTGAACGACATTCAGTCGATGGGTAATCCCGACACCGTCATTGTGCGTAGAGTAGGCGTGCGTGACAGAGAAATGTAACGCAACAACCAAAATCGTGACAGGAGTGAATGTCAGCACTATAATAATAATAATAATAATAATAATAATAATAATAATAATAATAATAATAATAATAATAATAATGACAATGACAAGGACAAGGACAAGGACAAGGACAAGGACAAGGACAAGGACAAGGACAAGGACAAGGACAAGGACAAGGACAAGGACAAGGACAAGGACAAGGACAAGGACAAGGAGGTAGCATCATCATATATATGAAAAATAGAAATTCTCATTCTATTCTCAATTTTAACCCTAGAGTTTCCAATCTTACTCCATCCTTAAGGTGACTGACTACTTTTGAACGTTCAATTTGAGCCCACGATGTGCGCGCGCACAAAATCCGCTCAAAACCGCATAACAACCTTCAATATTTTATTGAGGAACCATACACGTTTTGAACTATAACAGAGCAAAAACCCCGAATTTTGCACGGGACTCTATGTTTTTCTTTGAATTACCTAAAACAACAGGTAAAAATCAATCTTTTGAGAAAGTTGGGAAAAAAAACAAAAAACAAAAAAAAACCGTAATTATTAAAACTTATAAGAAAAATTAAATTTTCTTGGTTTTCAGATATGTTATTTATATCTCATAGTTTATCGTAGTACTTTTGATTTTTCTAGGTGCCATCGTAATCGCTCGGAAATTAGGTTTCTTTGAATTTAATGTTTCTCTTCTAAATCCGCAATTTTTGAAACAAATTAAAAATTATTACATGTTTCATAAATTTCAAGTACAACATTGTCTGTGAATTTGATGAAAATCAATTCAGAGAAAGCTGGTCAAACGGCCGTTCAAAAATGTTCGGTACGGCTGCTCGCGAACAGAGATGAAACACCTTAAAGTAGATGTCCTGAGAAAATTGCTTCCAGAGCTTCTTTAATTTTTGAGTTATGAATTTTTGTGAGCAAAGCTTGATTTCCGCCATTTTTCTTTCGAAAACTTCTCAAGATGGTCATATTCAAAATTCATTATCTCGAAAACGAGCTCGGGACACCCCATTTTTCTTCTCATTTTTTGGAATCAGCGTTAAATTCTGTTTAAAATATCTTTCTAAGAACATTTTGTAATTATTCCTTGCTAAAGTAGTCAGTCACATTAAGTGGTTCTTCAGGTTTTCAAATATGGGAGGTATATAGGGATGGTTATATATAAAGCCATTAATCCTCTTAAGGGTCTCTTTCGAGAGGTTCACTCTCCACACTCACTTCATTCCCTATTTACGACACACAAGACTCTACTAACATGTGGGTTTATACAGAGCAAGGAAAACCGGAGAACTTGGAGAAAAACCCTCGTGGCAAAGGAGAGAACAACCAACACTTGAAACTCAATTCACAGTGCGGTTCGAACCTGCGACCCCAGGCTTGAACTCACACAGCAATGGGAGATTGACAACGCCGTAGCAGCGCAACCACCCTGTGAACGAATATATGTACAAATAGTACAAATACTTTTACTTACTTCTTTGGCGGTTTCCAACTAATATAAAAGACAGGCCTTCCAATTGAAGTGTAACTAAAAGGTAACAATCTTAAAGCCTACGAAGCTAAAAATGTATGAAGACGAAAACGTCTAGCACAGACATTATCTAATGTTATTATCTAACCAAGCAAATCAATATATTACTTAAGATCAGATTCGGGGGGGGGGGGGGGTACTTCGGGTCGTTTCATACGGGGATGCTCCGCCCAGACTCTCGACCCCTTACCCTTTGATATACCAAATTTCAGCAAAAAAGTACCCCTTTTATACACTTTTTTGCCTGAAAAGGTACCCCTTTCATATACTATGAAGAAAAGCTTCCCCTTTTAATGCCAAAATTCACAAATTTCCACCCCTTTTCTATACCTGCGGCCTGAAAAACGTACCCCTTTCGGGCGGAGCATCCCCGTATAGTCAATTATAGGGAGTACCCCCCCGGGTCAGATTCTCGCCATTAGAATTTTATGAGAAAACGGAGATGATAACACTTCAACCAGTAGCTTCAGCTGACAAACTGTCGTTTCATTGTCAGTAGAGTACCGAAGTGTGACGTCAGGAAAAGAATTATTTTGCTCTTGACAATTTTCGATCTTCAATTTCGATAGAGCTTCAAGAAAGATGTTAACACGCCAAATTTCATGGGAATTGGAGTTATGGCGTTTTGAATATATAATTTCCCCATACAAATCACTGTATTTTCGGCTTGGTGAAGTCAGTGGGATTGTAAAACATTGGTATCGTTCAACTTACACATTCTTAACATTACAGTTGACTTTTGCAAATCATTAGCAACAGCCAACTGTAATGTAAAGAATGTGCGATACCAATCCCACGGACTTTTAATGGCGTCGTTGAATAGATGACTTATAAACGAGGCTAAGCCTGTGCAAATGAGTCTGTGGTCTTCAAAAACAGCGGTTTGCATCAATTGCGGAATTGGAGCGTTCCTTTCGTCTTGGGATGAACTATTACCTATCTCCTTTGATCCGACATCCTTTTTTCAAATAGGTGTATACACAGATTTTATGCCTTTTATTTTGCAAAATTTCAATTAATAACACTGAACATTCATTTTAATCAAAATTCCTTGAGCATGTATTTATTGAAGCCACTCAGCTAGTTACAATCCCAGCGATCCTTCGCAGTCGTAAAAACTGTGATCGAGATATTTCCTGATATATATATACATATATACTTATAAACTTTTGAATGAAAAAATAAATCAACTTTACAAGTGAAATTAAAGTTATAGTATGAGACGTAAACGTATAAACTTAATTTCATAAAAAAACTAATAATAAATATAAATATAACAGTTTATGATTATCATCATAGATCAGGAACTGAGTGTATAGGCATTTTTTAATATTTATTCATGCAGTGCTTAGCCTCACGTTCATGCAGCTAGGACCACGTGCACATTTAATGTATTCGCATATTTCTATGCACGGACGTTTCGATGTGAAGCTGGCTTGTTTTAACCAAATAAGGCACAAAAAAGCTTGTTTGTCAAAGAGCCCGTGCATGGAAGTATGTGAATACATTAAATGTCGTCATAGCTGCATGGAAGTGAGGATATAAGAACTTCATGCATAAATGTTGCCCCCCTTATGACAAATGATACTTAGTGTCTATTAGAGCGTGAAATAGGTACTCTAAAACACTGAGAACTGGACCTCAGCGTATACGAGTGCTAATTATGAATTTTCTTTATTATATTTCTTGTTTTCATGTTCAAGAATGATTATTTTAGTGAGGCTGGCAACAGGTTCGGAATATCTTCGTAACCTGTTAACCGACCTTTAGTAATCGCACAAGACATTGATAAATGCATGTTTCTTGGAATCATGATCAGCGTTGCTCGAAAAACATATATCTCTTCCGTTCAAATTTTCATCTGTTGCCCATAGCAACAGACCATTGTTAGGCGTACCTTTACGCCAGCTACGGACAGCACGAGTGACGTCAAACTCGACAAAGCCTTCTGGTCTGGCGATGTGGATGGTGGTCGGGCAGTCCTGGGGCGTAGCTTCGGCGTCGTTGTTATTCAAATCAAGCCATTGTTGGGACCAATTTATGCCATTCAAACGCCTCCCACTCGTGGCTTGGCTTTCCAACCACCTTTTCTTGACCAGGTGGATTTGAACTGGACGGGAGATGTATTTAGTCTTGTAAACAGTATGAAAACTGGGTTTGTGAGCGTACGCGAAGTAGAGGTACATCTTGGCCCAACGGATTTTGTGTAAGGGACATTCTGAACGCAGATTTTCAAATTGGATTAGTGAACGTTTCTTGGGATACGGCCAGTAATTCCCCACCAAAAGGTACTGAAGGTAATTGTAGCTCCACATCGGTTGCTCCATCCAGATGTCTTGAACGACATTCAGTCGATGGGTAATTCCGTCACCGCCATTGAACTTAGAGTAGGCTTGCGTGACAGAGGAACTAGCTAACGCAACAACCAAAATCGTGACAGGAATCAATGTCAGCATCATCAAATCCTACGGTTTAAAGCATTTCAAATTGTCATTGTCATCCCAATTTTTGACTTTGTTCCCCTAGGGATTTCAATACTACCCCAACCATAAGGGGCTCGCTTGAGGTTTTTTTACTGTGCATGGATGGTAAGGGGGCTCTTCCGTGAGGTTCACTCCACGTGCATTATAGCTATATGCCAGGCAATATACAACACAAAACACACATGTTGATGTTCAAAGAGGGAAGAAAGACCAAAGAACTCGGAGATAAAAAACATGTTCAAAAAACTGATAAGTATAGGTAATCGTATCATGTGGGCCGAGTAAAATAAGGGGTTAATTTCACGAGGGTTTTCAAAGTTCTGAAATTTTCTGAGTCGCGAATTGTCTAGCTGTTTATCATTAGTATGCAAGGCAAATTTCAACGAAAACAAATTAAAATAAACCAATATATTGCCCGGGCGATGTCAATCTTCCTGAACTATCAAATCAAATGTAGTCATGGTTCAAAAGAATTTTATTCAGAGTTCAAACGTGTTTCTTCTTTATTACGGTACTCTCTTTTATCAAACTTTGGAGAATAATACTTGAAGGTTTTATTTGGCAAGTTTTGGCAACTGAACTACCAATTTTTTAGTATAGTCCCGAACTTCGGAAAATCATTAGCCAATCAGCATATGAGAAATGAGAATTATCAGTGGCTACGCAAATTGCCTCGATATTCTTCCGCGTGCACTAAACTCCAATTGGAATATAGAAGTCGATTTTTGAGGTCAGGAGGGAGGAAAACCAAAGAGCCTGACCCGGAGAAACACCCTCGAAGCACATGCAGGAGAGAACCAACAAGCAACTCTACTCACAAAGCACACCGAGTCCGGGAATGGAATCCGGGTAACATTGCATGGTGAGAGGTGAGCGCAACGCCATGCCACTCGTGCTTTCCAAACTTACCTCTGATTTTTTCCCTCGTGATAATTTTGCACTTTATTTTCAACTCTCGGAATCCTTGTTTAGAAAAGTCTTCTCACGCTCTTCTTGATAACGACGTTTATTGAATAAAGCGTCTCTGGAGCACCTCAAATTCTCAGTTCCACTTTTATAGTTTTTTTTATGCTACAGAGCTTTCCACCGATGCATGGAAAGAGTCTCCAGACCAAGCATGCTTTTAACCCTTCAATTTATTTTTGGGTTTCTATTTTTCCGCTTTTAAAGTTAGTCTATGCTACAGAGATTCTTACCGACGCATGGATACCTTTTTAAGAATCAAGAACGTGCATGATTGTCATGTTGATGGGAACTGAGCTCAAAATTTTAATTCTAATTTAATTTTGATTTTGATTTTAGGGTGCGAATCGAAAAACCGTGACCCAGAAATAATTAAGAAATCGTTTATTGTTCGTTGACCAGTCGGAAACGACTCTCTAACTACACAAAGTTTATCTGAATACAAATCAGTCGACATTCTTGTAGTTGGAGAGTTGTTTCCGACTGGTCAACGAACGATAAACGATTTCTGAAATATTTCTGGGTGCCCACGGTTTTTTCGATTCGCACTGTAATCTTAATTTTAATTTTAATTTTGAAATGTTTGAAAATTTAGTTGACTAAAGTAAGGTGAAAGAGGAAGTAAGAATCTAAAATTGCGAAGGGACTTAAAAGTAGGGTTATTTTAATTCACCTTATTCACCCCCGATTCTGAGGTCCCTGTCCCTGAGAATCTAATCTTGCTTGTTTCTTTTTTAAAGTTTTAAAAATACATGGTTGTGTCAGAGAGAGCGTAGAGAGTCATGATGACTGACCATGTTCATTTAGTCGTTTCTACGTAAGTTACAGGCCATGGATGACGGGTCGAGTGGTTGTTTTTTCCTGCAGGTCGTACAATCATGACGTCTACGATGGACGTTTATTACCAGCTTAGACTGGAGAGTTGTGCATCTAGTCATTTGTTTGGTCTCTATTAGCCATTCCGAAGTCATATCATTAAAAAACTGAATTAATTCGTTATGAAAGTGATATTTCAGCACGTGACTGTTTGTTGCAAATGGCCCATTGAATTAAAAAAAAAAAAAGATTTATGCAATATCAACCAACTTGGCAGCCGTGCCGGCCTTTTTACAATTCCTTTTCTTGGTTTTGCCAGTGATTCAAACGTATAACCTAAATGCCATGATTTCATGATAGTCTTTTTTTTTTAGCGAAAATAGGTTTTGTTCTTATTTTTATGTTTTTTTTTTTTTTGCACGGCTCGTACTATCAAGACAACACGGACTGGATAGTACGTTGACCGTCCCCCGGAGCCATTCCCCGAGCTTGTACTCGGTCATTAATTGGGTGGGTACCAGTTGCCTAAAATGTGCACGTGATTTTAGTGCCAGTGACATCCCCATGGTTTAGAAAAGAATGAAAAACGTACGACTATGTAGCTTTGAATTTGCTTTATTTTATTTCTTGTTTACATGTTCAAGAATAATTATTTTAGTGAGGCTGGCAATTATTTTTATCGCAGACAATTCGGAATAGACTCGGAACAGCTTCGTAACCTGTTAACCGACCTTTAGTAGTCGCACATGACATAAATGAATCCATGTTTCGTGCGATCAGGATGGCCGTTGCTCACAAAACGTAGACCTCTTCCCGCCAAATTTTCATCCGTTGCCCATAGCAACAGACCATGGTTAGGCGTACCTTTACGCCAGCTACGGACAGCACGAGTGACGTCGAACTCGACAAAGCCTTCTGGACGGTAGGTGTAGATGGTGGTCGCGCAGTCCTGGGGTGTGGCTTCGGCATCGTTGTTATTTAAATCAAGGTATTGTTGGGACCAATTAACGCCATTCAAACGCCTCGTAGTCGTGGCTTGGCTTTCCGACCACTTTTTCTTGACCAGGTGGACTTGAATTGGACGGGAGGTGTATGGAGTCCGGGTAACACTATGCCAACTGGCCTTGTGAGCGTACCAGAAGTAAAGGTACATCTTGGCCCAACGTATTTTGTTGACAGGACATTCTGAACGCAGATTTTCAAATTGGATTAGTGAACGTTTCTTGGGAAACTGCGGGAGAAGGCCAACTATAAAAAATTGGTAGCTATTGTAGTTCCTCCATGGCTGCTCAAGCCAGACATCTTGAACGACATTCAGTCGATGGGTAATTCCGTCACCGCCATTGTACTTAGAGTACGCTTGCGTGACAGAGGAACTAGCTAACGCAACAACCAAAAACGTGACAGGAATCAATGCCAGCATCATCAAATCCTACGGTTTAAAGCATTTCAAATTGTTACTCACAGCGGTGAGAGATCCACGCCATTCATTTTCCCTGTGATATCATCACAGAGAGCCCACTTTAGGCTTGTACTTCGCTACCTTATAGTTATATAGGAATACATGTAGGCGCGCGAGAGAAAATGTTGTGATGCATTTTAAAGAGCAGTGGTCACTTACAGTGATGCTTTGCGGGCGTTCTAGTATTTCGTGGACCAGGAAATTCAAGGATTCTATGGCAGAGTTTGATAATAGGAAGTAATCCTTTTACATCGGATCATCACGGCTGTATTATAAGCCCCAGTTCATTTTTTACATATTTTCAATTTATATTGAAGCTATTACATCTTGTTTTTCATGAGTTTTAATTGCCTTTAGTTGGTTTTACTAGCAACGACTTGAGGCGGCTAATTAGTACTTGTCAAAACACAAGTCTAGCTCAGATATTCACTTTCTTAAATGCGAATAGGGTTTCATTAATCACGGTGGGTGAGTAAAACACAAGAATTTTCTTCCCTATCTTGTAAACGAACGAGTTTGAGTAGTAGAGCTGCGAATAGGAGCCGAGATTCACCGATGTCAAGACACTTGGCTAGCTAGTGGCGGTTGGACTTTACAAAGCGTGAATTTATTGATATCTACTGAGGTTCAAGAAGACGATATTTTTCTAAAATAGAATCTGGTGGAGCTCACAGTTCTTATCGGTTAGGATTTCTACAATTTAGAACTGAATATTCTGACATAACGCCGTTTTGAACACATCACTACTTCCTCAAGTCCACTAAGTTTTGATCAGTCTTGAAGAAAGATGTCTGTAAATAACATTGCAGATATCTATTTTGATAATTTACAACAATATTATTGTACTTTAGCCAAGTTTGAATAAGTAATGAAAGTACCCGGGAAAGTACCAAAAGTGTTTATCTCGACTTGTTTCGTCCCGATAACTCAGTGATCGTGGTTCAAAATATAAACAAACCGCAATGCAACACGGTAAGTGACCATGGCTCTTGAACTCGAATAAAAAAAAAATAAAGTCGATGATATTTTCACCTTTCAGTTTTACCTAAATTGGGCTCCCTGTGTTATCATGCGCTTTCAAAAAGGGAAAACGTTTTCTACCAAACTTACCTCGTGATAATTTAGCACTATTCAACCTTCGTCTTGATAACGTTCATCGAATACTGCACTTAGAATCACCTCAAACCCTTCTTTTTATAGTTTCTTTATGTTTTGATCGGTACCATTAACAAATACCGTAAATCAAATCTTCGAAAATAAAGTTCCACGGCCGAATTTAAGCCCTTCCAAAAATAAGCCTTCTAAATTTGAAACGTAAAAACCCTATTTACAATTAGCCCTCCTATATATGTGCCCATTGGACTATTCTTAGAATAGACCTGTAAACTTTTCAGGAAAAAGCATATTAGTACAAACATTAGAAAAGTTCTACGTGACAATAAAAATAAACCTTAGCATTGGTTAATAGATTAAAATACTTTTTTCCTTAACTGTCAGGAAATGAGCTTAACTTCTACATTAGCTGATTTCGAGAATCCTTCGCCGAAAACGATAGGTAAAAGTTTTCTCGAAATCATATGGGCCATATGTTTTATACTAAAGTAGCCAGCTGATCTGAAATAGTGATGTAGAAATGACGTCACTGCAAAACTGAGGTGTCATGAAGCCTGCGAAAATCGACTTATAAAAATTTACATCTGAGATAAATCTAGATTTTCAGGAGAAGTTTTTGATATTTTGTGTACATTTACTATGATATTCATCATTTAGTGGGAAAATCAATTACTACTCCGAAGTCTTCTGGCTACTAAGGATGACTGAACGAGTGTAATGTTTTTCCAGATCATGAAATGGTCTACGATGGAAGTTTATTACCAGTTTGGACTGAAAAGTCTTGCTCCAAGTCATCCGTGATGAATTCGAAGTTACACGGCTTCACGTTTTTGTAGTCACCATGGATATCAACCAACATGGTGAACATGGTGGTGGCCACGTCGTTTGATTCGATTTAATTACCCTATTTTAATATGACGACGCGGTTTGTTTACATGGACAAAAATAATAGAAATTTAGGCTTCTTTCGTTCGAGATATTTAGTGCAATGTTTAGCTGCTCTTACTTCCCACTATATCATAAACCAAATTTGATTGTGATTGATTTTTTTTTGCTGCTGTTCCTTAGCGTTAAGAAAATAGATTGTTTTGATGCGAAGTCATAGTGAAATAGGACAATTGCATGCAAACCGCCAAAATAACATATGATTGATAGGTCATTTTTAACCGAAAATAAGCTCAGAAATATTTTATTTTTATTTTTATCATCATTTTTTTATTTTTGCACGTACGTACTCGTAATAACGAAATGAAGGACAAGTAAGTATTTACCGAAAATAAGTCCAGAAATATTTTATTTTTTAATTTTATAATCATTGTTTTTGTACGGTACGTACTCAAAATAAATGAAGAACTAGGCACTTACTTAACCGCCAAAACATCCATAACGTGATCTGTCTTCAAGAGATGTTTATAGAAAACATAATCAATATCCTTATATGGACTAAAAGATTTTGAACAGGGACCGCGAGCGTAATTTTGATTGGGGGGGGGGGGGGGCTAACGACCACCAAATACTGGAAGACCTAGGGGGTTTGAGAGCATGCTCCCATTATTGGGGGGGCTACCCCCCTGCTCCGCGGTTCCTGTTGAAACTATATCGTCTACTTTCCCGCCAAAATAAAACCCTCATGCATCGTAACCGACACAGGGATCCCATTCCAAATCATAAGCTTGAGTCTTATTTAAAATCTGTCTTCAAGAGATTTCTATAGGATACAGCGCTTCACTTTCCATACATGAACCAAAAGACTTTGTTAACAGTAAGCCAACTATTAGTATATCGCCCAAACCCTCAAATGTATCGTAACCGACACAGGGATCCCGTTACAGAGTTTATTTCTAAATCTGTCTTCAAGAGATCACCTATAGAGCTGTTAAGTCGTGACGTATTTCCGGGTCCAACTGCTCACAATAACCGATAAATTAAAGCGAAAAATGTTCTCAATGAATTAACCTCCACCTAAAATAATTAGAACTTTGTACAACAAAACCTGTCCTGAAGAAAAAGCGAGAAAAATGTTTACAAAAATGTTTTTCGTTTTGGATCAAGAAGTTGTTTTTCTATACGAGTGATGTCACACTTAACAGCCCCATAGGAAACACTATTCATTTCCTTATATGGACCAAAAGATTTTGATAACAGAAGTTAACTATATCGTCAGTACTTGAACCAAGTGACCTCTCTTTTTTGAATGTCTAAAATTACTCATTCACGCTTATACAGAACCGTCTCTTCTGTCTCGTCTGACATGTCTAGTATGGCTTTATTGCTTTCTAATAACAATATTCTAAGTGCTTTTAATGCGATGGTTTTCTAGATAATCTAAATTTATTCCATCACCTTTGCTTGAGTTGCTGATCATATTTCAATTCTCATAACATACAACGTACGTCTTGACATAAATGGAGAAATTAGCTTTTGATCCTTTCTTTAACAATAGCATTTAACCTTCACATACTTTTGCGTCTTTGATCTTACACATCGTTCTTGGAGTTCTCTAGAATTTTGGCTCATTCTTCTTCGCTTTAACTCATTTTTTCTCACCTTTTAAGCACAAATTTCACATCTACATCTTTCATCTCAACTGCTGCCACTGACATCAACATGGCTTTTCGTCCAACACATCAAAATGCCACGGAAAAACGAAAGGTAAGAAAAACAATTATAGTCTGTAATAGTAAATAATTTCACGATAAAATTCAACATAATGTTTCATAGATATAGCTCAATCATTCGTAAACTAACTAACAGATTTTTATCGGTATTTGGAAAATTATCACGAGAAATTTTAAAAGAGTTGAAACAAAAATTTGGTCTAAATTTTGAGCTGAAATTTCTGTTTATTGTGAGTATTCATCCTTATTACTTTGAGGTAACGTTTGTTTTGTAATATTCACACAATGGTATTTGTATGGCAGCTTATTTACGAATGGGGCAGCTTTCTTAGCTAAAAAAGCTGCAAGCTAGCTCGAAAAATGTACAAAAACTTCTTGTGAAAAAGTCCATAAAAAAAGACGGCTTCGATAAGAGTCCCTCTGCGAGTTAAGTGTAGAACTATTTACTAAATAGAGGCTTTATTAATTTTAAATTATAAACACTGCATACTAATTTGATTTAGATAATCAAACAATTCCAGCTGCAGCAAAAAACAGAACCACTAAAAAATAAGCAACTTTGAAATCCTTAAAGAAGCGATAAAATTGTAGCTTAAAATTACAAGATTTAAAAATGAATTAGTATCATAACACGAGTGGAGTTTAAACATTCAATAAAGTTCTATTTTCCTAATAACGAAATTACAATAATGATCAATGGAGCGAGGAAATAATTAATGACCGAAAGTCAAGGTAATTAAAATGCTCTGGTCAAGCAAGGCGAGCGAGATAGAATACAAATAAAAGATAGTCTGCCAGTGAAGAATGTCTGCAACACATAAAAACGTCTGAAAAAGGTCAACAAAAGGCTCTACTAATCAACTGAGTACATACTTAAGGTAAATATTGAAGACACATGCGACTTGGCGTCTTGGTTGATGTGGTTTTCTTCGATAAAGAAAATATTTTAAGCTCTAAATAATTACTCTTTACAAGAGGATTTGGACGAGACTCACGCGGTCAAGCGAAGAACTGATCGTAATTATCGCTTGTAAACTTCAAATACATCTGTGTTCATGGCAAATCTATACCTATCCCCCTCCCCCAGGGAAAATGATAGGGCATAACAAAGTCACGTGATTAACCTAAGTTGCTGTCATAGAAGACGGTTGTGTACTTGAACATCAAATAATAGCACTAAAACTAACGCAAAAGGGATTCTGTAGTCTGCAGTCGTTTCTCCAATTTTTGTACCGTTTTAAAGTAAGGTGGATCCGGATGGGATACTTTTAGATAGTGAAAAATCCCATAATTCATTGCGCTTCAAGATGAAGGCGTTCATACGTCATCATTTCTATAGCAAAACCGCGGAATCGATCATAAAAGGTTTTGAATGAAGTAATGAAAAAAACATTGAAAAATGGATGACAAGAAGAGAGAAAGGAAAGGAGAGGAAAGGATTGAGGACCAATCAAAACTCCACCATTGAGCTGTCAAGTGAACAGACCAACGTCACAGCAAAGTTCAAATTAATTGGATTGTTTCGTGAAAGTAATTCTACATTCCTAAATATGTTCTTGCTCGTGTGCTAACTACTCCTCTACGCCTGCTCAAAGATCTACAACATCATTACCAGATATCTTTCTATGAACTAAAGTACCTCTACCCAGAAACTAGGTTTTAGGATGGCATCTTTGGAAAACATATTTCTCGCTAAATATATTATCAATTAACGAACAGACCAAAGACACGAGACTGATTACCATATGGTTTTATGACCTGACCAAAACGTAAAATCTCCATACCAATTGCTTAATCCTCAGTGGATAGCGGGAAGGAGAATTTTATTACGATGGGAGCATGTTTCTTAATGTCTTAGACCAAGACATTTTGGTGAATGAGTTAGGAGAATTTAGCTCGACATTTTGTTTTGGCTATGGATGTTAAATCCATGGCATAGATCTAGAATGACGGACGCAAAGAATGACAATACGAGGCTGAGGAAAATTATCAAAACTGATAACCTTTATTTTCTCAAAGCTTTTTTTAATGCAAATCCACAACATTTTGTTCTTCGAAGCAAAACTGTAACTTCTAAGTGTTCGTGAGTTTTGCTCAAGGCCTTTAGTTTATCTTAAAATGGATGACGTCGAAGCTGAGATGCCTAGCATGACCGACACTAAAGTTAAGGTACAACGATTCCTGAGATTGAAAAACTGGTATATATTTTGGGGCCTGTCCTACAGCTCGATTTTCCGAATTGACGATGGTGAGCCGGGTATCGTTCATCCGGAAATGTTTCCCATAACTAGTCACCTCATGAAGCAGGGACAAAAGTGTGGAAGAAAGCGCTTGCCTCTCGCTAGAGCAATCCGGGATTGATCCCTGCGCTTAGTTTGACATGGAAGTGGAGTCTATACTTGAATGTTTAAGCGCTCGCCTCTCACCAAGGCGACCCGAGTTCGAGCCCCGCTGGGCTCGGTGTCGTATGTGAGTAGACTGAGTTGTTTGTTGGTTCTCTCTTGTGCTTCGAGGGTTTCTCCGGGTTCTCCGTTTTTTCCTCCCTCCTCAAAAATCAACTTCTTAATTCCAATTGGAATGCAGTGGAGGAAGAGCCACTCTGTAGATTCCACTGTTAATTCTAATTTATTTATTTATTATTTATCTATTTATTCTCTTCTGTGCTTCGAGAGTTTTCTCCAGGTTTTCCGGTTTTTACACCTTCTCCAAAAATCAAAATCT
Source organism: Anthopleura sola (assembly GCA_023349425.1). Lineage (NCBI taxonomy): Eukaryota > Metazoa > Cnidaria > Anthozoa > Actiniaria > Actiniidae > Anthopleura > Anthopleura sola. The sequence continues at coordinate 3,230,929 of JALHLI010000011.1, forward strand.
GAATTCCAATCCAATATGGCGTCGAATGCTTTAGTCATGATTCCCTTGTTTGCGGAGACTGCGCAGTGGGAAAAAAGGCGCTCTAGGGCCTTTCTCATCTCCTATTTATTATTCTGTCATGTTTTGATGTGTCTTGACTTTTCTCCTGTCCGGGCGCTCTTTGTATTATTTGTACATGGGGTTACTCGTTAAACGAGGTACTAGTTCTGATGGTGAATGATAAGATGTGACAACGATTTCTATATTTGTGTTTGTTCATCTTGTTCTAGATTGGCGCTAAATGGGATGATTCTGTAGTCAGTGATGTTTGCTCATGGATTACCAAACACACTGGGGAATCCTTCAAACATGGTGACCAGGATGAGTTTGCTGCGTCCCTCAAAAATGGTGTGATACTTTGCAAGTACGTGTATAATAATGAATCAGTATTGGTTGAGCTTTTGTATACGCCTGCATCATGGACCGCGCAGCACCCTAAAAAGTGGTGGGGCTACCTGGGAAAGTATGGGGTGGGGCCAAGTTCGTAAAATATAAGAGACTAGTATGGGAAAAAAGAAAAAGTGGTAGGGCTATAGCCCTACCAGCCCCTCCCCTCGCGCAGTCCCTGTCAATATAGTAGCCGTCCATTTCCTTTATCAGTATCAGGAGTATTTGTGTCTACATGATTAGAATTGTACAAATGAACCCTCTCCCCCGTCGCAAAAAGGCTGGAGTGGCTTGAATCACGATCAGAGTTCAAAAAACACTAGCATTCTGGTCTAGCTTGGGTCCAAGCAGCACCATATATAGCATGATGAACAAAATATGTTTTTACCCAAGCTAGACCAGCATGCAACAACTGAATGTATATACATCAGATTTATGTTGCTTCTTCTAGACTCGCAAATGCAATCCAACCTGGAGCGATTCGTAAACCTAACAACCCAGGGAAAATGGCATTTAAGATGGTAAGTAGGTTGTATCGTACATTGAAATTTGTAATAGACCATTGAAGTAGTAGGTTTTTACTAAATAGAATATCGCTGGAATTCGTTACCTTCAACACTACATCGGCGGCCGGGAGAACGCGGGGCTTTCCGCCCAAAACAATTGACGCAATTTTAATTTCCTGTAGGTCGATCTCCTTTAGTTTCGTTTTCTCCTTTTCTCTGCGCCAGGGAAAAAAATCCTGTATCTAGACCCTTTTATTTTCAATTCTGTTTCACTTTCCATTTTTCCTTTTCTTTCATTTTCATTTTAGATGGAAAATATTGGCTGGTTTGTGGATTTTATAACAGCTTATGGCGTGCAGCAGGAATACATCTTCGTCACTGTAGATTTGTACGAGAAACAAAATGTCTGGCAGGTAAGGCTGCAGAATTAGTATGTTTTTCTTCTTTACTTTAACTTCTTCTCTAATCCGGTTACGAAGTATAAAGGCGCACGGTATATGGATTGTTTTCTTTTCACTGTGTGGGCTTCCTGTGTTAATGTTTCCCATGCGGGAAACAAAGTATAGAATCCACAGGAAGCCCGCGCGTTTTTTAGCATATGAATTATCAAACTACTAATAATGCTCCACGTAGGCAACAAGAAATTAAGATATTAAGGAGTTAAGGCTTTAATTATGCTTGAAATTCACAATTTTTGACCTCTCAGTATTTATGTATTTATTGTATCTTTTTCCTAGGTGGTTCTAGCATTACGTGCACTCAAGGATAAGGTACGTGTAAAAGTCAAAGATTAATCAAAATTTATCAACAGCTCTACGTCAGCTGCATTATTACAGGAAAGCTAGCGCATGCGCATTCTAATCTCGTACCCAGAGCTCTTCGGTTTCTTTCTTCCTCGAAGAGGCTGCCTCTTCAAAAAGGAATGAAAACAAGGAATTCTGGCAAGAAGCTTGTCTCTGTACCCAATCAATGATGTCCTAAAAGACGCTTAGTGTCGGGAGATTTTTAAATGCGATTCTGTTTGGAATAATTCTGAAAGCTAATATATCTCTTGCATTTGACGCCAAAGCAGCTCAATTTGGGAAACAAATTAAAAGAAAATGATTTTAATCTCCTGAGATTTGGAAACCTTTTGTTCTTTTTTCCAAATTGAACTGCACTCCGAAGTGCTACAAGGGGTCTATAATTCAAAGTTTAAATTTTGCATTGCGCATGTTTATCAACGAAACACCGCGGCCTTCTCTTACTTGCGTCTGTTTCTTTTCACAGGCTGCAGAGAAAGGCATCAACTAGCAACATGCTATGTATTTAGATTCTACATCAATTCTTAATTTGAAAAATGGGAGACAATAAAGCAAGTACAGTATGACGTCGTTATAACATGACATAACATGGCAGTTTTTTTTCCAACCCGTATAGCAGTTTTGCACGATTACGTTACAGGATTACGTTATTTGGCAGGAACAATACAATCGTTTTACATGAAAAAGAGTTAAATTCCCGAGAAGAAAGGGATTTTATTGTTCTGCCATCTAACCACAGGAAGCCCAAGGTTCATTTTATGGGCGCAGGAACGTGATAGTGCAAAACCTCTATTCCAACATTTTATTAAAATCTATAAGTTGAACTCCCGATTTCGTTCCTAGAATTTTTCGTTCCTAGCTCTTGGTTCAACGAGGAACTATGAAAACCTCGCTCGTCGATAACAAACTGTTCTTCCAGACTGGTCGCTAAGCAACAAACTTTTTCAGACAACATCAGTACTGAAACAGTGTCGTAATTTTTCTTATTGTTTTTCATACTTGTATTTGTAATAAAGCAATTTTAATTTAGAAATAGTTAATTATTTGTTTTTAAATAATTATTTGATGGAATATTATTTAGGTTTCAGCACCAACTAATTTTAGTTCAAAAGCATCCAAGTTGAACCTCCCCTCCCCTAATCAGCGCATAATGCCTATAGAGCTGTTATGTTGTGACGTATTTCCGGGTCCAACTGCTCAAAAATACCACTTAACATACTCAGTGATCTAACCTCCACCTGAAACAATTAGAACTTTGTACAACAAATCCTGTCATGAAGAAAGAGTAAGAAAACATCTTTATAAAACTGCTTTTCGTTTTGGTCCCGGAATTCGTTTTTCTACGAGTGAAGTTACACTTAAAGCTCTATATGTGGTGGTGTTATGATGCTAAGACTATTCTTTTTACCTTATTCTGATTGGCGAAAAAGCTTTTAAGCTTGTTTCTAGGCGGGCATCGCGTCATATCACACATAATTTATTCATGAATATTTGTGACGACTTTTGGTCACGCAAAGAAACTTTACAAGTCGTGTTTCGATTAGCAGCTCAAGACAACACCTTCTTCAGTACTCTTCGAAAAACTCATTTTATCTCTTGAAAAATGGCTTCAAAGGTACGTATTTATTTAATATAGAACTCAGTAAACCTATAAAATGACTGGAATACGATGCAACGTGAAAGAATTACAGTTTTTAGGACTTAATTTGGCAGCTGGATTACAAGCTTTATATAAAGCTTTGTCTGAGGCGATATTGAAAAATCTTGAATACATTGGCGAAAGTCAAGGAATATTCACTTATGGGGAAATTTAAGTTCGTTTAATTTTAACTGTTTTAATTTTGAGTGTATTCACTTCATGTTTTGCAAAAGACGAAAACATTCTTTCGATTATTTGGTAACACTTGGTAAGAAAGTGTCACAAAGCCAGCCGAGTAATGCAAACTTATTGAACAAAATATTCTAGAAATTTACCGAGTAAATATTAAGAAAAATAATGCTTCGTAGTGATACATTTGTTTTACCACTTTTTAAATTATTTTTCAATAAAAATGGAAAACAAATCCTCGAAATTTTTCTCTTTTCATTTTGAAAATGTGCCAAATAGAAGGTATGTTTGCAAGGCTTTCACGCTGGAGTACTGGTTAAATATTTATGCCAGGCTTCAGAAGACCTAGCTATGCCCTCGGGGAGTTTTACAGTGTAATCGAGTTTCGATAGCAGGTACATAGAAGATTGTTTTGGCGGGCACAGCAAAAAAAAGTTTATAAAGAAATTCTTTGTGGACAAATTTGATAGCATTTCTGAGCTTCTTCAAAAATTTTAATTTTTAAAATACTACAATATTTCACCTGCTAGCCTACTCTGTTTGTTACTATGACAATGTCAGTATGTGATCTGCACTCCTCGTGAGTGGGTGATTGATTCTGGGTAAACTCAAATGGCGTATGCGCCTTCTCGGCATTAAATGGCCGAGCACTTAAATGTTGGGCACTGGGGAGGTTAGTGTTGTAGCAATTTCTAATCTGTTTTCTTGTTAATCTGCATCTAGTGGGATAATGATACGGCAAAGGATGTCAAGGACTGGATTGTACGCTTAACCAAATGTGACTGGTCTGGAGGTCACAGCGCAAATGATTTTGCTGAAGTCCTAAACAGTGGCGTTATCCTTTGCAAGTAGGTTTTCAGCGTGGGCCGGGAAAAGGGTAGCCTGCCTGCAGCCCGACCTGGTTAACCAGAGTTTAAGTCGGGCTGCAGGCAGGCTAGGAAAAGGGATAAAATAGAAATTTTGTAATTTCGATTTGGTGTGTTCCTTCATTACTGTCTCCCGTTTACTCGGGCTAAACCCCAACTTCAAAAATAAAAAGTACTTTGAAATTCTACGGATCTTCACTGGAATACATGAATATTCTACACAACGAGGGTAACCCTGAGCAACAGAAACCACAGTACTATTTCCTTTCATTTATCATTTTTATAGCAGAGAAACACAGGGAGCCCACTTTAGAAAATGTTATTTTTCATCAATACCCAAGTTTTTAAGCATTTAAATATTATTCTCTAACAGCTTAGCCAATGCCATCAAGCCTGGTTCAATCAAAAAGATTAACAAGATGAACATGCCGTTCATGAAGGTTTGTATAGACGGTTGGCGTATAGCAGCGGTGAGAGCGCTCGCCTCTCACCAATGCATTGCGACGCGGGTTCAATTTTCGTGCCCCCGTGCCCTCCCTCGCTACGCTACTGAACATATTCCATGCCCGCGTATTAATACAAATATAAATATCTCTATCTATTATCAGATGGAAAACATTGGGTTTTTCTCAGATTTCGTGACAGCCTACGGGGTCCAGAAGGAATACGGCTTCGTCACCGTGGATTTGTTCGAAAAACAGAACCTACCACAGGTTATTACAATGCTATTAGTATTTATCAATGCTATTATAATTTCGTATTTAATTTATTGTTACCAAGCAACTTGTTTCTATGGCTACAAAGCTATTGTCATGGTAACGTTGTCACCATGATAGTGATGACTCTTCTCTGTGTTTAAGAGTTTAGATTGTATAATAAACTATTTGTGTGATTATAAGGATCGATTTAAAGTTTATTTCTATGTATTTTTCAGGTTCTCATTGCTCTGAAGTGGCTGAAAATAGAGGTAATTAAATACACCAGTTTCGCATTCGATGCGGCAAACCGCTGTTTTTGAAGACCACAGACTCATTTGCACAGGCTTAGCCTCGTTTATAAGTTAGCTATTCAACGACACCATTAAAAATCCGTGGGATTTCAAAACATTGGTATTGTTCAACTCACATTCTTTACATTACGGTTGACTATAGCAAATCATTAGCAACAGCCAACTGTAATGTAAAGAATGTGCAAGTTGAATAATACCAATACCAATCCCACGGACTCTTAATGATGTCGTTGAATAGTAAACTCATAAACGAGGCTAAGCCTGAGCAAATGAGCATGTGGTCTTCAAAAACCGCGTTTATATCGAATACGAAACTGCTGTATTGATCCATTGCATTTGGCCATCAATATCACTACCTTCCCCCTCTCTTACGTCCATTCGTCCGTGTTTTCCTCCGTCCGTCCGTTCATCCATCCATCCATCCATCCAATATGTCACTCCTTCTCTCTGTCCATCTTTCCATTTAATCTACTAATTTCAAAAGCTAGTATCACTAACAGCAACATATTCTATTTCCAGGCGGCGAAGAAGGGAGTTAAATAAAGAAAAGTTCCGCTATCGTACCTTCAAGATGTACGCATGTTTGTTTTCTTTTTCATACTCTTATAATAATATTATACTCAGGTTCAAATCGTTTAAAAAAGGAATAAAAAATCTCTGATAAGATATGTCGCCTTGCTTCGTTGCATTTAGGGGGGGGGGGGTACTCCCTATAATTGAATACCCCCAGTACCCCCCCCCCCCCGGGATTTATGTTCGGCAAATGGCGCGCAAATGTCAAAGCTGTTCGATTTCGAGGACAAAACAAAAGAATTATATTATCCTGATAATAGACCTCTTCGGCTTGGGTGTAATGTTTTCCCATTTCAGACCACGTGTCATTGTCTTGAGAATAAGATTCTTTGTTTGAGTTGTATCCATATTCATGTATCTTCTCATGCGCAACCGTTAAACAATGAAATGATACTCTGGGGAATGACACGTGATCTGAAATGGGACAACATTACACCCAAACCAATGAGGTCTATTGGACTATTGTACATGTTTTGCCCTGCAAATTGAGCTGCATTCCGACGTGCTGCAAGGGGTCTATTACGCCAAGACGTCTTCCAGTCTCCATCACTCCGCGATACCTTTTCAGCTAAATTAAGGTGTAATATTTCACCATTTTAGTATCATTACATTCTATTCCAGGAATGTTGCCGAGAGACAACATTACAGCAAAAAAGGGTGTTACCATGGCAACTTTTTACTTTAGCTAGTCAATCCGATGTTTTTCCATGTTGAATGATATCGTAACTGAGTTCATTTGTTTTCGACTTGTGAAAATGCTTGGGTTTCAAAAAATTCCCCTGCTTTCTGATTGGTTAAGATGTAAAAATGTTTATTTGGTCGCCATGGTAGCACATGTCGCAAAGTAAAGCGACTCGACCAAAGAATGGTGCGCAGAATAAAAATAAATAAAAAAAACACGTGTAATATATGATACCAAAATGGACTGCATCTCGAGCTATCAGTCGATTGATCCCCTGACTCAATAGACCTTTTTACTGATGCGGCGGCCATCTTGAATTATGGGATGCTGAGGGGCACAAACGTAGAAATATTTATAAAGCATAGAATGGCGGGGTTACTTTCTCAAATAATTTTACGCATCCGTGTTTCACATATCGCTCCAACTACCAGCAATTTCAATTTGTTTTTATATGTGTTTCTCATTGGTTACCGTTACATTATATAAAAAGACACCCTGACAGCTGTGCATACTATGAATTTTTCAATAAAATATTGCCCCCTCAGCATTCCATAATGTCTTACTTTAAGACAATAGAATTCAAGATGGCCGCCGTATCGGTAAAAAGGTCTATCCAACCCCGACCATGATGACTATAGACTCAGTCCCTTGACGTCGATCAAGCAGCTCAATTTGGAGGACAAAACAAAATAATTTCAATCTCCCGAGAATTTAGACCTATCATTTTGCCCTCCAAAATGAGCTTCATTCCGAAGTGCTGCAAGGAGTCTATACTGGTCTGAAAAAATTCAGTCTTGAATGCTAGCATCTTCATCGTCACTAAGGTTGGTTTATTTATCGTACATATTCCCTTGCTCCCTCCCTAACTTCTTACCTCATTCTCTTCTCTCTTCTTTTCTCAAAATTATTTACACAAGTATGCTAGACTCCAGCAATAATGGAATATTTACAATTGGGGATCAATTTATCCGAAGACAAAAGACAAAACAAAAGAGTAGGATGAATAATAAAAGAAGTAAAGAAATATCATTGCCTGTCTTCCCATTTCTTGTCTGCTTGGTTGTCCCTTACGATGGGAGGAAGCTTGCTTGGTTTTTTCAACATTCGGCACCTAAAGTCGTTCAAAGGTGGTAATTCAAAAGCTCTAGGTGCGTTGGGCTCGTGAGGACTTCGAAATCCGTAGTGGCCATACCCATAAACATTCTCGGCGCTTCTTCGTGGCCCGACATTCCTAGGAGAACTCTCACGGTTATGGAATCCTGATCCAAATTGAGATGCAGGGCGATCATGAAAGTATAATGGCGGGTTGGATGAAGGCGGGAAATAACATTCATCATGTTTCGAGGCGCGCTTCTTCTTCTTTCGTCGTGGTTTCGTTGGCTTGTTGCGTGCGTTGCTCCTGTGGTGAATTTTAACCCGCGGTGTACGGTTGGCTTCGCGATTCACACATCCAATCCCAAAATACTCATCAACGTCGCTTTGGTCTGTGTTCACAGGGCTACAAGACGTGGTTCCAATCTCAGGGCTCAAAGGCTGTGCTTTTCGCCTCCGTGATCGTCTCGGCTCGGATGGTCTTTGTTCTACTAAGGCAGGAAATGTTCCGGTATGTTCGTTTGGCGTTGTTGGTGTTCTCGGGCGATTTCGACGGGATTTTTTGTTTTCCTTTTTGGATTTGTTTGTGTCTTGGTTTTCGTCAGCGAAAGTGTAGTGATACGGAAACATTTTCGGAACTTTCTCAAATATAATTTGTTACTTTTGATCTGATAAATAATTCATTTTTTGAGCTCCACTTCTTAAAAATAACTGCATGTTGAACGAGCGAGGACACAGAATGTATTCATTCTATTGTGACGTTTCTGTGAAGCGCGCGAAATTTTGTCTTCCCTGGTTACATTGCGCGCGTGCTGTCGTCGATGCGAGGCTCTTGACTGAAGAGAAACAAAAGAACTTACTGCGCATGTGTAGAATATCACTGAGCTGAACGCAAGGAGGGAAAAATGGCCGCTTTCAAAAAGTTTCGTCATGAAGTTTTTTTTTTAAAGTATTGAATCAGACGAAGGAAACCATGAAAGGAAAGAAATATGACAAATATAGGTCTTTAATTATAATGGTTACAAAACATTACAAAACGGTTTTTGGCAGTCCTTTAATGCAGTCTATGAACTCAAAACTGTTAGGAGAGAAAAAGAGAGAAACTGAAGAAGGAATAAGAAGAAGAAGAAGAAGAAGAAGAAGAAGAAGAAGAAGAAGAAGAAGAAGAAGAAGAAGAAGAAGAAGAAGAAGAAGAAGAAGAAGAAGAAGAAGAAGAAGAAGAAGAAGAAGAAGAAAAAGAAGAAGAAAAAAAGAAGAAGAAGAAGAAGAAGAAGAAGAAGAAGAAGAAGAAGAAGAAAAAGAAGAAGAAGAAGAAGAAGAAGAAGAAGAAAAAGAAGAAGAAGAAGAAGAAGGAGAAAAAGAAGAGGAAGAAGATGACGATGAAGCGTGAAGACTGAGAAGAAGACGACGATGAAAAAGAAGAAGAAGAAGGTATCTTCAGTTCTTCATCCTATATTTTTTCATATTTCCTCCATTCTCTAATAATCACATGACTCCAAAACCATGCTCACTTGATGCCCCTATTTTTAGCATCACAGGTGATCATCACGTGTACATCTCCCAGCAAAAGTGACGTAATTTTCCTATAAAACGCATGCGCAATACGGTTACAACGCAAATGCAAGATGGCGGACGAAGCCAACAAAGTTGTCATTCTTTTTGTTCTTTTATGTCTTGCCAAATATTCATCTCCCACAAATTTGATTCCAAAATGCTCCTTGACTGTAGGTGGGAAGACATATAAAGTAACTAGCAGGTATGGGTAAATTTTGTCTTAAATTTCCGTATTATTCGGAATGTTTTGTAACCAGGAAACTGAAAGTCCATGTTTACAAACTATTTTGCAAGAAATCATTCATTTTTTTTGCCTTTTATCTTGTTTCAAGGACGTGGAAGTACAAAACAGGAGGCTATACCTATAGCATAAATCTCTGCGAGAGCTTAAATCTCAAAGCACCTTGTATAAAGTCAAGGATTTGCAAAGATTCAGGATCGTCATTTTACGACTTGGGTGGAAAAGACTCGAGTAAAGTCACCACATCTCTTGCTGTAGATGGGTCTGGCTTCTCACTTGAATACGGCGATGGAACATGTGAAAAGACTTCTGGTGGTAAACTGAGAACGTTGATTCAAATGAAGTGTGGAAATACTATGGTAAGAGAAATATTCCATCAAAACTTTATGTAAAATATTTTACATTTTGTACATACAGTTAATAGACTGATAAGAACAATTTAGAGTTGATTTATGGCACAATTACAGATTACCCTGCATTCTCTTACATTGTGGATAATGGCAAATCTCACATTTTCAAAGGGCTGTTGTCATGACCCATATATGTACTATAACTCTTACAGTGCTTCTCAATCATGAAAAATTGCACAGTTTTCTGTCACGACAAAATAAGGTTTTGTTGGATGTCAATCAGTGTTTCCATAACATTGTCGGAAAACACAAAGCTTTCAAGGGCATTTCTCTATGGAGTGCTATAGATATACCATGATTGATGTCTGCCGGCCAACACTGACTTTGTCACGACGGCAAGTTATATGATTTTGCATGTGTGATTAGAAAGTGCTGCAACAGACACATCAAATTTACTTGTGGTTATGTAATAATCCAACAAAAATAACACACACCCCTCCCCCCAGGGGATCTTTTTACTCCCCTCTTTCTCTTGTCCCAACATCCCAGATAAAAAGAGCATATTTTTTTGTTTTATTTTCAGCACTGCATCTGCTAGTGTTGTTATTGTCGTCATTGTAATTAAATTCAAAACTATGTGAATCTTTGATATCTATGTACCAAATTTAATTTAATGCTAAATTAGAAGCCATTTATTTAGTTCTTTGTTATTTTCTTGCCAACTTGATCTGTGAGATAGCAGTGCCACAAGTTTTATTAGCCCAGAGATTGTTTCAGGGTTCAATCTGTGAGTTAGGCATGCCTTGACTTTGATCAGCCTAGAGGTTGTTTCAGGGTTCAGTCTGTGAGTTAGCCATGCCCTGACTTAGATCAGCCCAGAGGTTGTTTCAGGGTTCAGTCTGTGAGTTAGGCATGCCTTGACTTTGATCAGCCTAGAGGTTGTTTCAGGGTTCAGTCTGTGAGTTAGCCATGCCCTGACTTAGATCAGCCCAGAGGTTGTTTCAGGGTTCAGTCTGTGAGTTAGCCATGCCCTGACTTAGATCAGCCCAGACGTTGTTTCAGGGTTCAATCTGTGAGTTAGCCATGCCCTGACTTCGATCAGCCCAGAGGTTGTTTCAGGGTTCAATCTGTGAGTTAGCCGTGCCCTGACTTAGATCAGCCCATAGGTTGTTTCAGGGTTTGATCTGTGAGTTAGCCATGCCCTGACTTAGATCAGCCCAGAGGTTGTTTCAGGGTTCAACCTGTGAGTTAGCAGTGCCATGACTTTGATCAGCCCAGATGTTGTTTCAGGATAACGATAAAATTTGAATTTGAAGGATTTGAATTTATCTTTTTAGGGCTCACCAAAGCTTATAGACGAGTTCACCAATCAAAAGGAATGTGTTCTAGTGTTTGAGTTTATAACAAATGAAGCTTGTAAAAAGCCCCCGTCTGCCGCTGAAGTGCCGTGTTCATTCTACAATGGTACAAGTAATAAGAAAATTGACCTGTCACCACTCATCAAGGTCACTGGTAAGTAGTGTGGTACTATGCAGGGCTGGACACTTGGGTACTAGTCCTTGGGCTAGCCACTGTGGATAATCACTAGTCCCAAGGTCTTTTTCCCACTAGTCCACAGCAAGTTCTCACTAGTCTGAGACTAGTAGATGTATGTTACTGTTGAGCCTTACTATGGTAGATTTTAAGATTTAGATTATCCTTTGCATAGCAAGTTAATATCCAATATCCAATAATATTCCCTCCCTGTATTACAGACTCATCTACAGTACTGTACATGTACACTGTACTCACCTCATTTCAATGTGAAATATTTACAAATACCAATGATAAAGTGAAGAATGCACAACTTAAACTATACAGTGTACGATCAACTCTTGTTACAGCGCTAGCAGACACCCTTGGAACTGTCACATAAAATTGGTGTCTATAATAGTGAACATTCACAATAGCAAGAGATGATTACAGTCCTTTTTTTGCAAGTAAATTTTGCTGAGGATTTAGCTTCTGTTTGCAATAGAAACCATAAGATCCACAATGGGAGTGATGGCAGATATTGATGCAAGAATGTTTTCAAAACAGTTTTTGGTGCACATGCTGTTGTCTTTGGTGTTGCTGTCTCATCAAAGTTGCACTGAGGCGCACATGAAAAACTGTTTTGAAAACATGCTTGGGTCATTGTTGACCATTGTTGTATTCACTCCTGTCATGGATCTTAAGGTCTCTAACATCAAACTCTCCATAATGTAAAGTTGACTGTATAAACCTTTGAATTTGATTTTCTAAAGGTGGTTATGAAGTCGTGAGTACCAATTTCTCAGATGATTTCTTTATTAACGTCTGTCGTGACATCACACCAGAGAAAAAAAGTGGCAGTACATTTGGCTGCCCTAAAGGAAGCTCATCTTGCAGAAAACCAACCTCAGGTAGTCAGGCTGCCGTCACAATTGGTAATGTTACATCTGAGTCAGTTCCAAGGATGGTACTGTCGACTGGTCATGTAGAAATCATATATAACACTACAAGTACTGTTCCTAGGTGTAAAGAGAATCCATCAACAAAAATAATATTTGTCTGTCCAAAGGATCTTCATCAAGCAGTAAGTTCAAAATATTTTTTGCTGTCTCATGAAATGTAAATATTCATTGATCAATCGAGTAAATTGACTGATGGAGGGACTGATAATGAAATGAATAGAAGGGCAGATGGGATGATTGACTTACTAACTGATTTGGTGAATGGATGGATGGATGGATGGATGGATGGATGGATGGATGGATGGATGGATGGATGGATGGATGGATGGATGGATGGATGGATGGATGGATGGATGGATGGATGGATGGATGGATGGATGGATGGATGGATGGATGGATGGATGGATGGATGGATGGATGGATGGATGGATGGATGGATGGATGAAATGAAATGAAATGAAATGAAGAAAAGTCATGTAGAAAATATTCTTTAGAAATATTCCTCATAAATGTAGAATATGAATGAGATATAACATGAATATATTTGACCCTCTTTTCCTTTCCAGAGCGGCAAAGGTCCTGTTATGACATCAGTAGATAATTGCATGTACGAGGTATTCTGGGAGACAGAATATGCATGCCCACAAGAACTGCTGTTGTCCAATAACAGCTGTATGTTGTCAAACAAGTTTTTCCAGTTTGATCTGACTCCTTTACAAAGAGCCCCTGGTCATAATTACAAGGTCAACGGTACTGACATCAAGTCATCTAAGAAGTATTTTTATTATATCAATGTCTGCCGCTCAACGAACATTCCAGATTGTTCTCCCTCAGGTAAGATTAGTGTAGTACGATGACTTCGTACATGTACAGTAATAGACCTCATCGGCTTGGGTGTAATGTTGTCCCATTTCAGAGTATCATTTCATTGTTTAACGGTTGCACATGAGAAGGTACATGAATACGGATACAACTCAAACAAAGAATCTTATTCTCAAGAAAATGACACATGGTCTGAAATGGGACAACATTACCCCAAGCCGATGAGGTCTATTGTCCTTGACTTCATATTGATGCTCTCTTGCAGTCCCCAGAGCATAGCCCATCCATAGAGCTAGCACAATTCTTCAATTTCAAACACATGGTTTTTGCTCGATTTTGCTGGTGCCAGAATATTTTTTGGTGCCAATCAAAAAGTAATACTTATATCTGAGTAGAGCTATCAATAATACAATTCCAAGCAAAAAATTAGAACAATGGAATATTTCTGAAATGAGCTATGGGCAAACAAAGTTTCCATATCTTTAGTGTATATCAAATGTATGGCTAAAACTTGCTTGATGTCCACCAAGCCGACGGCCAAAATTTAAAAAAATTATTTCATAACAAGAATTAGTCCAACACTTTAGACATTTATATACTAATAATTGTTTGATTTGGCATTAAAAAATATTTCTATAACTTTTCAGACATGTAATCAGCATAACTCAAGTATGTTAAGGCCTGGCAAATTTTGAGATAAGGCAGTCACATGACCTTGATCCTCACTTCCATGAGCCCAAAAACTTCAAATTAAAATGGGATGGCGGTTATCATCTGTACATCAAACGCTTTGGTATATTTTCACTTCTCCCTCTAAGGCGTACATGAATCTGCCTTAAGACCTGAACTACTGTTGCTCATTAAGGGGATATTGTGCAAAACAGGTCAGGTTTCCATGTGGGATCCTTACCAGAGCATAGTCAATCAATTCCTTATGGTCTTCCACCTAGTTTGAGACACTATAATAGCCTATTCATGTAGTCCATGTGGGACCCTTACTAGCTTACATTGCCATAGTCTTCCACCTAGTTTGAGACACTATGATAGCCCATTCTTATAGTCCATGTGGGATCCTTACTAGCTTACATAGCTCATAATTTCCTTAACGTCTTCCACCTTGTTTGAGATAATATGAAAGACCATTAATTTAATGTAATCCATGTGGGATCTTTTTCAGGTTATAATGCATCAGTCTGCCAAGAAATCCCAGACGCCAACTCTGTAACATCCCTAGGCCTGTACTATGAACAGACTCTGACCTACACCGATGGCCAATTAACCCTCAAATACAAAGGTGGCAAAGTTTGCAGTGATGGGTTCCCTAGAGAAACTATCATCAACTTCAAATGCAATCCCTTGGTCGACCAGGGGAATCCAGTGTTCAATGGAGAGCTGTCCCACTGTGTTTATTTCTTTGATTGGGAGACAAGGTATGCCTGTCCCCCCACACGACGCACTGGCTCATCCTGCCGAGTGACTAGTGATAAGGGAATCAGGTTTGACCTGTCTGAACTGGTTCGCTTAGACCAGTCTAACTGGTTAGCCATTGATGGTGAAACTAGTAGCTCAGACCGGAAGATATACCTTAATGTATGTGGTAAGCTAGCACAACAGACTGAGACATCAAAGTGTGATGTCGAAGCCGCTGTATGCTTGGTCAATAAAGATGGATCTGTCAAGAGCTTGGGAAGGTACTTAAAACCTCCGATGTTAAACCCAGACAAGTCAGTCAAGTTGGTCTACACGAATGGAGATGAATGTATCAAGGGAGTTCGTAGAAAGACCACTATCACATTTGTGTGTCATCCAGGGGATTTGACCAGCCCCCCAGTACTCGTTAGCCACTCACCAGACGACTGTGAATACACACTGATGTGGGAGACTGGTAAGTAGTATCATATATATATATATATATACAGTATTAACAGTGATGTCATCAGACGTAATTATTGTGCTGATTTAATGATGTCATGTGATGTCATATTCCACCAATATCACAGTGCCAATCTGATTGGTTGTGTGATGATCTGTGAGTGACAGTCAAACAGGATGTGTTTCTAACCTTAATTCTGATTGGTTCTGTGATGATCTGTGAGTGACAGTCAAACAGGATGTGTTTCTAACCTTAAATCTGATTGGTTCTGTGATGATCTGTGAGTGACAGTCAAACAGGATGTGTTTCTAACCTTAAATCTGATTGGTTCTGTGATGATCTGTGAGTGACAGTCAAACAGGATGTGTTTCTAACCTTAAATCTGATTGGTTCTGTGATGATCTGTGAGTGACAGTCAAACAGGATGTGTTTCTAACCTTAAATCTGATTGGTTCTGTGCTGATCTGTGAGTGACAGTCAAACAGGATGTGTTTCTAACCTTAAATCTGATTGGTTATCTGACGTTCTGTGTGTCATGCATGATGTATTTCTAACCTTCCATCTGATTGGTTCATCTAACCTTACACATTTAACCTAAAATCTGACTGGTTAATATCTGATGATCTGTGAATGACAGTTAAACAGGATGTATTTCTAACCTTCCATCTGATTGGTTCATCTAACCTTACATCATCTAACCTAAAATCTGACTGGTTAATATCTGATCATCTGTGAATGACAGTTAAACAGGATGTATTTCTAACCTTCCATCTGATTGGTTCATCTAACCTTACATCATCTAACCTAAAATCTGACTGGTTAATATCTGATCATCTGTGAATGACAGTTAAACAGGATGTATTTCTAACCTTCCATCTGATTGGTTCATCTAACCTTACATCATCTAACCTAAAATCTGACTGGTTAATATCTGATCATCTGTGAATGACAGTTAAACAGGATGTATTTCTAACCTTCCATCTGATTGGTTCATTTCCAGGGGCTGCCTGTTCACTTGGTGTTAATGTTGGTGACAACTGCAAAGTCGAGGACAAGGATGCTGGGTACGTGTTTGACTTGGGCCGCATACCAACTAGCCCATACTTCGACGGCAAGTTTGCAAGCGTCAAACATGGCAAATACAACTTCTATTTACAAGTGAGTAAAACAGCTATCTGTTTCATGTACTGGACACAGTCTACCTTATTCAATAGAAACTAATGAAGCTAACAAAGACTACAATAAGCTTGCAGTATCCAGTGGAGAAGCCATGAAACACTGTTTTATATGCCAGTCATAAGATAGAAGTAATCTAATGGGGCTGGGCTGTGATTGGCTGGAGATAAGATTTGACCTTATAGGAAAGTGGAAGTGCTAAGGAATATATATAGGTCTGGTTTCTTATTTTTCAAGAGCAATGCAAGGAAATATCAAACAGACAGACAGACAGACAGACAAAGAGATAGGCAGGCAGACAGACAGACAGTCACACAGACAGACAGACAGACAGTCAGACAGAAAGAAAGAAAGAGTGACGGAAGACAGACAGACAGAAAGAAAGAAAGAAAGAGTGACGGAAGACAGACAGACAGACAGAAAAAAAGAAAGAAAGAAAGAAAGAGTGATGGAAGACAGACAGACAGACAGATAGAAAGAAGGAAAGAAAGAAAGATGGAAGACAGACAAACAGACAGACAGACAAAAAGATAGAAAGAGGGAAAGAAAGAAAGAGAGAAAAAAAAAAAAAAAAAACAAAGACAGAAATTTACAATAAACCAGAAATGACATCATTCTATTGACAGCAACCAATGATAAATTACTGCAAAGCTAACATTCAAGTGCTTTGATTGGCTGAGAACATGAATTCTGATTGGTCTGTTTCTGCAGGTATGTAAAGCAGCCAATGACACATCCAAAAAACCCTGTTTCTCAAGTACCACAACTGGTGGTTGTCAAGTGGATTCGTCATTGAAACCTCCAAAAATAGTCTCCATAGGAGTGCCGAATTTAAAGCTCTACTATTATGATGGAATAATTAAACTGACGTACAGTGATGGAGACAAGTGTCACAACAACAAACCCAGAGAGACCCACATATGGTTCATCTGTGATCCCAAAGCTTCCCATAACGGTGATGGGTTACCTGAATATGATAGGGAGGAACACTGTGTTTATCATTTTAGGTGGCCGACGAAATATGCTTGTCCTAGCAAGGTAAGTTGAGTGAGAAACCAGAAATCACATGGAAGATTTCTGATCTTTTCCCCAGTCAATCCTACAATACAATGCAAGATTGAGAGTCTAGCTAAGTCTTTTTTAGGTGGCCTTCTGCAGGCCCGTAACCAGGGGGGAGCACAGGGTGCACGTGCACCCCCCATCAGACCAAAAGGTCCGCTTTTTATCAACATTTATTTGTTAAAGTTAATAAAGTTCATTATTATTATTATTGCTTGAAAATAAAAAAAAATACAGATTTAATGTAAATCAAAAAATTAAACCACTATCATTTCCCAGTTTTCTCCATTTGTTTCTTTTTTCCAATAATGTGTTGGGTTACCTGTGGTACACTACACTTAGGTCCATTTTTACTTGATGTGCACCCCCGGTAAATGTTCTGGTTACGGCCCTGCTTCTGTCAGTCCTGTTTAATGACATAATAGCTACTAAACAAAAATAGTCCCCTTCACAGTTCCCTGTGCCACCTTGAAAGGTAGCTGTGCATCTCAGTGAGATGAACAGTAACCTTGCAATGATAAAAATGTGAATAATGTCCAAGGTTTCAAAAAAAGGTCTCTATCGTTGCAAAGTTACCTCATGTCTCACTTTGATGCAAAGGCAGGGCTACCTTTCATGATAGCACAGGGAACTCATAGTGAAGGGGACTATTGAGCATAATATGCAGACTTCCTTAGGGTCAGTCACCCAGATATCAAAAAATATAATTAAAGTCTGAGAGATTATTGATTATCCAATCAAATCAGGGTCGTAGCCAGGATTTTGCCTTAGGGTGGGGAGGCAAAACCCGTTTTCAGAACATCAACCAAAAAATGACCAACCAAAAAAAAATGGCCAACTGAAAATACAGCCAACTGAAAATACAGCCAATCAAAAATATGGCTAATTAAAAATATGGCCAACCAAAAAAAATGGCAAACACAATGGAGGAGGGGGTGCCCCTGGCTACACCCCTGCAAGTGCTTGGACACATTACCATCGCTACCATGGTGTATCATATCCTTCACATTCATACAAAAAATTCTTACAGTAGATCGATCAGTGACCTTGAATCTGCTGTGTACAAGCCTTCTGATTGGATAAGCAGGGATTCTGCTTGCTGTGATTGGTTCAAAGGATGTCGTATCACTCTGTGGTGACCATACTGTTTGCCCTGACCTTTCACTGGAATGGAAAATCTATACACCTTTTTTGGTTTGTTTTCCCATATCAGACCTTTTTTTCCTTGAGAATAAGATTCTTTGTTTGAGTTGTATCCATACTCATGTGTCTTCTCATGCCTCACAACCGATTAACAAAGAAAGGATCTTCTTGGGAATGACACATGGTCTGAAATGGGAAAACAAACCACCCAAGCTAAAAAGGTTTATTACATACAAAATTGACAGTAAGTTATCAGTAAGCAGAAATGACATCACATTATCTTGATTATCTTCTTGCAGGTAGTTGAGTGCGCAGTGAGGTCTGGTAGTGGCCAGTATGATCTTTCTACTCTCTCCAAGACGGACGATAACTGGCAGACTCGTGTCAGCTCAATTGGGAAATTCTACATCAATGTTTGTCGATCCCTGAACCTAAAACCAGCAGTGTCTAAGTGTCGGGGGACATCAGCTGTCTGTCTGGTCGACAATTCAGGAACTTTCATAGACCTTGGTCAGTATAAGCATGTTCTTTAAGCATTTATGGTGCTTCCCAATCACATGTTTGGTTGCACACTGAATTTGTTGCAGGTTGTAAGAAAAGAATCTACTTCTGCACAACAAAAAGTGCACAACAATTTTGTTGTTGTACAGGGTGTTGTACATTTTTTGTTGATTGTATTTCCCGCCTTTATTGCAACCTTGATTTCAATGTTATGATTGAATATTGTTTTTAGGTGGTGTGGATAAATCCCTGAATGTCACATCACCAGGGACCATCACAATTACTTATACTAAAGGATTAAGTTGTGCTAGTGACCACAAACTTAACTATGAGACCCAAATCATGTTTGTTTGCAAGAAGGGTGCTACGGTAAGCAATGCTGCTTTGTTTGAGGTTCTTGTATAGGCTTTATGTTTCCGCCCCTTTGTATATGGATCTGGGAAGTTCCCTATGTATAATGCAGTGATTATTCCCTTGTATGTGGCTCAGAATAGTCCCTGGGTATATACAGTACATGTACAGTGATTATATGCCCCCCTGGGTACACTGTATGTGCATGTATAGTGGTGATAGGCTCCTCTTGTATGTGGCTCCAGAATGGTCCCTGGGTATATGTCCCCTTTGTATATGGCTCCAAGATGTTCCCTGGGTATATACATGTATAGTGGTGATAGGCTCCTCTTGTATGTGGCTCCAGAATGGTCCCTGGGTATATGTCCCATTTGTATATGGATCCAGGATGTTCCATAAGTATATATGGTTACATGTCCCCTTTGAGTAAAAAAAGCCCACTTTTGATATTCTAGATGAGTGATCAGGAACAAAGCAATTATTAGATGAGGCTCTGGGGAAACAAAAGAATATTACTCCATTGCTCCATTGTTTCCCCAGAGCCTCATCTTGAATTGCTTCGTACGTGATCACTCAACCAGAATATCAAAAGTTGGCTATAGCTGGGTTTCACTTCGTCATTTCCTGTATCGTGCAGAATGTTCATCAGCTGAATCACAAGTTTTCAATAGAATTCTTTCTGGTTGACAGCACATGGTGGTCAGTGTTTGACCACCATTTGGAGCAGATAATGAAATTCAAAGACTTTTATCAGCTGATTGAAACCCAGCTATTGCTGTGAACAAACTGATTATTAATTATTTTGTAGTATTTATGAAAAATATCAATTTTCACCAAAGTTGAGGTTCATTTTTGTTGTTCTTTAATGCTATTTTCTTAAATGTACATAGGACACATCACCTGTCTTTCAAACCAAAGATAAATGCACGTATAAATTCCGCTGGGAAACCGCTTCTGCTTGTGCCATCACCAATGTCGTGGGCTCAAACTGTTCTGTACAGGACCCCAAGTCTGACACTGTCTTCAACCTCTTCCCTCTTAACCGAAATGCTGATAATCCATACATAATAAAAACCTTAGCTGGAAGGACATTTCAGTTGAATATATGTGGTAATATTCTGAATGTGTGTGGGCGGGGTAAGGATTCTCAGGTTGCTGTTTGCATGAACGAAACCAACAGTAACATGTTCAGCCTTGGAGTGACGAGCCAACAGCTGTCTTTCATGGGAGAGACGTTAGTCCTCACTTACAGGTGAATACACTAGCGTAGGGAGTGTATATAGTGTTGCTTGTACCGAAGCTACCTAGACCACAGTGCATCATGTTTATCAAGCTCAGATAATGCCTATGCGCATGTGCATAAATTTGGCAGGAAATTGTCCACACCTACCTTTCACTTTTGATCCCAGGTTACAATTATTTGTCAAATATACACCATCTCAGCCTTAATATGTTCAGGTTCCAGCCAAGAAAAAAAATGACATTGTAATGCCCAAAATGTTAACAGTTTTACAAAATACTAAACTTTAACAGCGTAGCTGAAGTTGGTATGGTATGGTATGGTAAACTTTATTTAAACACGGTAAAAACATCAGGTTAACATTATACAAATAAAATATAAAAACTGTTTTTCATGTTTGCTGTGTGAGTACGAGTCTATTAGACTAACGTAGTGCACTTATCAATACACATTTTGAATGTATTGAGGGAACTAGTGCATCTTGCTTCAGTGGGTAGATTATTCCACAATTTGGCGCCACTGAATTGGAAACTTTGTTTCATAATCTCTGTGCGTGGCTTAGGAAGAGTTAATTTATTCACTCTGTCTCTAAGATTATAATTAGAGTGAGAATAACAAAAAAGCTCTTCTAGGTACTTTTGGGTACTTTGGGCACTTTTGGGTACTTTAGGTACTTTTGGCAGACTAAACATCGGCTTTCCTCAACTGAAATTTCTGTGTTTGTTTTAGAAACGGCGACCGTGATACTAGCAATGGCTTCCCTAGAATCACAAAGATTAGATTCTATTGCAACCCAGAAGAACCTCTTGGACAGCCAAAATACATCGAACAAGCAAGTGAGAAGGACGGCGAAGTGTTCTACTTTGATTTCCAGACATCACTGGCATGTTCTGCCAAGCAAATACAGTGTGCTGTTGGGGGACCACAAAATAAGAAATATGATTTGACACCATTGGGTTTAGTTAATGGTAAGTTAGTGATCATCCACTTGCTGACCACCTCTCCTGACTGACCACCTATCTTGACTGACCACCTGTCTTGACTGACCACCTGTCTAGACTGACCACTCTTCCTGACTGACCACCTGTCTTGACTGACCACTTCTTCTGACTGACCACCTCTCTTGACTGACCACCTGTCTTGACTGACCACCTGTCTAGACTGACCACCTGTCATGACTGACCAACCCTCTTGACTGACCATCTTTTCCTTCTAGGCAACTGGGAAGCAGTAGACACCCGTGCAGCATACAGCCATCTTCATTATTACATCAACATCTGTAAGACAATCAATCCTTCAGCTTCCAGCGACATCAAGTGTCCAGGAGGCGCCATAGGTGCTTGCCAAGTGGACCACAAGACATCAAAAGGGCATAATCTTGGTTATATACAGAGTAATCCTACAGTTACATCTGATGGTGAGGTGACAATACGGTATTATGGTGGAGATGCCTGTCATGGTAAATACAACAGAAGTACAAGAATCAATCTGTCCTGCTCAAAGACCATGGTAAGTGGTTGTGTTGCATGGATTATGAACAAGAAATATACTTATTACAATGTACATCGTCACCATCATCTTTGTCATCATGATCATGATCATAATCATCATCAGCTATCATCATCAGGATCTATTATTGCCATTATCATCTGCATCCATCATTACCATAGTCGTCGTCGTCGTCGTCATCATCATCATCATCATCATCATAGCTAATACCATCAGCATCAATGCCATCATTATCGCTCACCATTAAAACCATTATTGACATCACCTGTCATTGTCCTATTTGTCACTCTTATCATCGTCAGTACTATTGTCTCCATCCACATCATCATTGCTAACAGTGACACCACCAGTACCATCACATGAGTTCAGACTTGTAGGTACAGTATTCCATCAACCAGCGACAGTTGTTTCAAACCACTCTAAGTCTTCCCACATTACCAGTTTACCCTAACTTCCATTTTCACTTTTGAAAGCATTTTCAAATGTACCACTATGCATTTTCAATGACAACGCTCAGCATTTAAGATCATTTTAGTGTGGACACAAGGCCAAAACTCATCCAAAAGTATGTTTTTTCAAGAGAAAAGTCATTGGACTGGTGTGAATGGAGCCTTAGTCTTCCCACTACAGTAGGGAACCTTTGTACCCGACTCTTACTAATGTTCTTTCCTTATTTATCTCCACACAGGGATCCCCTGTGTTCCGTGGAGAGACCCCAGAGTGCGAATACATCTTCCATTGGGAGACACCCAGCGCATGTCCGCTGACAAGTGAATATGGCACAAACTGTAAAGTGATTGACAGACAGTACAATTATGAGTTTGACTTTTCACCCCTGAGCGGAAAAGATTATAGTGTTTCTGGCCTCCCTGGTGGTGGGACAGTGATGTTTGATGTATGCGAGCAGATCTCGGGAACGTCTTGCAAGGGCAGCAATGTTGCAGCCTGTCTAAGTACACCTGTTGCACCTGGTAAGCCAAGAGGTAACTGTATATTCATGTACATGAATAAATTGCATGACTATAGACACGCATGAAAAACGTCTGCGCATGCTCCAAGTCTTTATGCAAAGCAGTCAAAAGCGTCTTCTTGCTATTGTAAGAGTATGCAAATTTGACTTTCACACTTGCCTGAAGAATAGTCTTTACAAAATGCCAAAACTTAGAGTCAGTCAGTCAACTTAAGGCTTATTCTTTCATAATATTGTCTTTATTAACACATTATCTTGGTCCCACAAAAGTATACCCACAATTTTTTTTGTATACTCGGAGAAAACAAAAATATATTTTCTCTCTATAACTCTTGTAAATTCTTGGAAAGCGTGCGGAAAGGCATGCATGCGCAAACGTTTTTCTCTAGTATCATGACTATATATGTCTTGTCTTAATCCCAACAGAGGGCAAAATCTTGGGCACAATATCCAATAACATTACCTACCTGGAAGGGGAAGTCTTCATCCTATACCGCACATCTTCCTGTTCCATCAAGATAACCTTCGAATGTGACCAGAAGGGTAGCAATAAACAACCCGTCTACGAGAGTTTCAAGGCCCCCTGTCAATACAGCATCCGCTTCCCAACTATACTTGCATGCCGTCCCTTTTCACATGTGCAGTGTAGTCTTCGGCGGGAAAGCAGTGATAAGTCGGATCTGCAGTATGACTTCACACCTCTGGCAAAGAGAAATGGAAATTGGAAGGTAGATATGAACTGTTTTCTTGTAGACCCCTTTCAAGTGACAAGCAGCTAAATTTGGAGGATAAAGCAAAACAATAACTCTCCTGAAAATTGGAAACCTACTGGTGTTGTTTTTGTTTTCCAAATTGAGGTGCATTCTGACATGTTTCAAGGAATCTAATGTCCTCAAAGTGTTTCGGTTCTATTTTTAGCATACAATCCCTGCTAAAATGTGTTGGCACGCTACAAATATTTCACAACAATCATCCCCCTCTCTAAAATCCCTACATTACTACCCCCCCCCCCCCCTCCTCCCCCTAATTCAATGTTGAGGTGTTAACTGGGTTGCCTTATAAGTAAAATGAAAAT
Source organism: Anthopleura sola (assembly GCA_023349425.1). Classification (NCBI taxonomy): domain Eukaryota; kingdom Metazoa; phylum Cnidaria; class Anthozoa; order Actiniaria; family Actiniidae; genus Anthopleura; species Anthopleura sola. The sequence goes on from JALHLI010000011.1 coordinate 3,255,052, forward strand.
TAACAGTGGAATCCACTGAGTGGCTCTTCCTCCACTGCATTCCAATTGGAATTTAGAAGTTGATTTTTGAGGATGGAGGAAATGGAGAACGTGGAAAAACCCTCGAAGCACAGGAGAGAACCAACAAACAACTCTATTCACATACAACACCAAGCCCAGTGGGGCTCGAACTCAGGTCGCCTTGGTGAGAGGCAAGAGCTCTCACTGCTACACCACCCGTGCTTCTTGCCTTGTCCCCTGCCACTCTAAAACTTTTCAAAAGAGATAGATCTTTATCCTCCAACATTGAACTGGGGGGGGGGGGGGGGGTGGGGGGTTGTGTTCTCATGATTAGGTGCAGTATCTTTGTATAAAAAGATGTTATCGTGACAAGACTTTTGTCAACGATTGTAGGTAACATTAATATTATTTTTTTATTGCAGGCAGTTACAACTTCTTCATCTGCTGCTAGCCCCTCTTACTGGATCAATGTGTGTCAGCCAATTCACCAGACTGGAGATGCCCTACATTGTCCTCCGACTGCGGGGGTGTGTAAATATGATCCTGCAAAGAAGAGGTAATGTTATTAAATTTTTATTGTCATCATCATCATCGTCACAGTAGCAGCCACAACAGTGGAAAGTTTTTTATTTAATCTTTAATATCATGTATACAGATCTATGCTTCTTCAACCAATTTTGTTTTATTTATCAGAGTTTTTGGGCTTAGCGTACATCTCCAGGGATGTATAAGATGTTTTTTTAATCAACAAACAACGGCCAAAACCTTCTAAATAAAGTGTGCGCACAGATTGAAAGTGTGTGCACAAGGGAACAATAAAACACATGACAATATAGAAATAGACTATAATAGTTCTTATAGTACGCTCGACAAAATTACTCGATTCTGATTGGTCGAGGGGAGTACAATTAGAGCGTTAATTGTACTCTGTAGAGTCCCAATTATAAATTTTTTTTTTTTTTTTTTATAAAAAGTCTTTTTATAAAATTTTGTCGAGTGAACTATAAATAAGAAATCACACGACCTCGAGTACAATTTGGAATTAATAGGCACTCGTAATGTTTTGAAAGTTCCTTAATCGCACTCGCCTAAAGGCTCGTGCAATTACAAGAACTTTCAAAACATTACTCGTACCTATTAATTTCCAAATTGTACTCGAGGTCGTGCGATTTCCTATACAAATAGAACTATCACAGTTTCTCAATTAGAGGATGGTAATGCTTCAGTAGAATTCTACCACAATGACTCTACCTGTTTGTCAAAGAAGCACTGCTCTAGATTTTTATTGTTTTGGTTGTGGCACTTATTTTAGGGCGGCGCTCTTTTATATTTTGCTCTCATATGCTGCATTTAATGGAGGTCGGCGCTTAATTGGGGGTTGCCACTTATATGAGTAAATATGTATGGCATATCTGCATAGTCTCCAACCTACAAGGCAACACTAGATTTAACTTTACGATAATTTTTTTTTCAGTTTTGTTAGTCTTGGAACTCTTAGAAGTGGTCCCGTTGTAGAAAATGATAACATCTATCTTTGGTACAAAGGTGGAGACCCTTGTGACAAACTCAACAAGATCCAGTCTTCTGCTAAGATATTGATGCAGTGTGGTTCGTCAACTGAGGTACTGAAGTTCACAGGACTAAGGGGGAGAGGCTTTTGTTCCTTTGTCCCTTCCTTCCCTCTTTTGTTCCATCTTTCATTCCTTCATTCTTTACCTTCTTCTTGGCCCCTTTCTTCCTTTGTTCTTTCCTCTCTTCTCTTTCCCTCCCTCCATCTTCTCCTTCCCTCCCTCCTCTATTATCTGCCCTCCATCCTTCCCTCTCCCTCCCTCTTCCCTTCATCTTCACTCCTTTCCTTCATCCTCCCATTTCCCTCACTCCGTCCCTCCTCCCTCCATCCTCCCTCTCTCCCTGCCCTCCCCTCACCTCTGTTTCTTCCCACACTAATTAAATGCTTCCTTTTCAGTCATCTCCACAACTCATCAATGAATACACCAAAACCTGTTTATACGAGTTTGTCTGGGTTACAAAGTATGCCTGCCCCATCAACACAGCAAGTGTCAACATAACAAACGATTGCACAGCTGTCCACCCTCAGACCAAATACAAGTTTGACCTGAATTCCTTATCGAGTAATGATAAAACTGTGAAGGATGAAAGGGGATATTATTATCTCTTGAATGTTTGCAAGGCTTTAAACGACAATAAAGGTATGGAGTGACTTAGGCTTCTTAGATATTTTTATAAGCAAGTTCACAGTCTAAGAATCGTTTTCAGTGCGCATGCGATTTTATCCCCAGTTTCTCACCTTTTGTTTAATTAAAAACAAAAGAAGGTTTAAACAAAAGAAGGTGAGAAATTCAGGATAAAATTGCATGCACACTGAAAATGGTTCTTCAACTGTGAACTTGCTTACAGTGAGTACAAACATTAAAAGTGCACAACATGAATAGTACTAATTATGATTAGTAAAATTCTACTACTATACTATTGCAAATCCTGCATTCTGATTGGCTAACGTACTCACTATCTATCAGCCGATAGATAGTGGGTAGAGAAAGCCGGCTTTGTTTTGAAAAAAATGGCGGCTTTCCCTTCGCGATTTTGTGAAGTTTCCTCTTGTTTGCAATTGTATAGTTTCGTTGAGAATTTTACTAAAACAATTAGAAGACTCACTCTCGATTTCTATCGGCTTTGATAGTTGACTCGGGGCCGGAGCCCCTCGTCAACTATCAGCCGATAGAAATCTCGAGTTCGTCTTCTAATTGTTAAATAGTGATATTTTGTGCTAATGCTATTGTTTTCTATTGTTTAGTTCGTGCTATTTAGTTTTAAATAAACTAATTCCAGTGTCCCAGTATAATCTTTATTCTTTTCATGCTCTCTTCAGCCACACCCTGCGGATCCAGCTCAGGGTCATGCCAGCTGTCTTTGAAAAGTAAAAACTTACACCACAACGCTGGAAACTACAACAAGCGGCTGTCGTACAATGATGGCGTGTTGTCCCTGAATTACAGTGGAGGAGATGTTTGTTTCCACTCCAAGACAAAGCGTCAGACGTTGATTTCGTTCGTTTGTGATCCCAAGGTCACTAATGATAGCCTCAGCAAGCCTGTATTTGTTGCTGAGACAGACGACTGTAGTTACTATTTCACCTGGCATACCAGGTTGGCTTGTGAGAGAAAGGTAAGGGTTGGTTGCTTGGCTGTGATTGGTTGAGATAGGTATCACGTGATCCCAAGGTCACACATGAGCACAAGTATGACATGATCTTTTTCATGCTGGCATTCTTGTAAGCCGAATACACTGCCACAGATGAATTTCTTCATATTTTGTGAAATTCAGTTGGCCTTGATAAACTGTTAGGATTGGCTTTTGTCAGTTGTTTTTTATCTGTTCGTCCATTTGTTGTTTCTTATCTCTTACAGTGTGACTACTACAACCGGGGTCACTTAGACAGTGAGAACCCATGAACAATCAAAATGTAGAATGAAAACAATGCATTACGACTTTGGGTAGTCAATCTAATTAGAAACATGAACAGCACGAGTTGTTAAGAGTTGTTTTTTCTGTATTGACTCGACTAGCTAAGATCGGAATGCATTGTTTTTCATTTTGCATTTTGATTGGTTCTTGCTATCTAAGTGGCCCTAGTTATAGTGCTTGTACTGTAAGGTTCTAAAAAAAGTTTTAAGTTACTTTTGTCCTATATTTGTCTTTGAAAGGTTGAGTGTTCGCCTGTGGAATATAAAGATAAGACAAACATTAAATACAGTCTGCATGACCTGGCCAACGACCAACAGAACTGGGTGGTAAGGACAATCTCTTCCTTGTTCTCTTCTTTGCTTCCTCCCTTGCTTCCAGCCCCTTCTCTCCTTCCCTCATCCATTCCTTCATTACTTTCTTCCGCTCCCCCTCCTTCCTCCCATCTTTTCTCTTTCCCATCGTCAGCCCTCCTTTCCTTCCTTTCTTCCCGCCTTTTCCAACCTCCCTCCCTCACACCCTTTCCTTCTCCCATCCTCCACTTCTGCATTTTATTTTTTTTCAATTATTCTCCCTCTCATTCTCTTTCTCAAATAATGCAACAATCAAACACTTCTAACCCCCCCCCCCCCCTATCGTATGGTGTTTTTTTTCCACTGTGGTTATTTGTGTTCCAGGTGATGCCCCTGGATGGCCAGTATAAAGGCACTACCTTTTACATCAACATCTGCCGATCTCTTGTGCCAGTCATTGGTGTTAACTGCCCAGCAGGAGCTTCAGTTTGTATGAGAAGTAAAGATGGCAAGACAGTCCAGGTAAATCATATCATGCCAGTCTTCCCTCCCTCCCTCCCTTCTTTCTTTCCTTCTCTCCTCACCTACTTGTTCCTTTTCCTACGTTTCTTTGGTCCTTTCCTTCCTTCCTTTTTTTCTTTCCTTTTTTTTTTTCTTTCCTTCCTTCTTCCCTCCCTCCTTCCTCCCTTTCCTTCTTTCTTTAGTCTTCCAACTATTTTTTACTTGTACCTTTTCTTCCTATATTTCTTCGTCCCTTCCTTTGTTCCTTGGTTAGTTCTTTCTTTCTTCCTTCTTTCCTTCCTTCCTTCCTTCCTTCCTTACTTCTGCTTTAAATGCAACCGGAAATACGTCATAACTCAAACGTTTTCTGTTTTCCCTTGTTGTAGAGCCTGGGACGAGCAGTCAGTCGACCTAAAGTAAAGGATAGAAAGATTGTAATCAACTATCAAAATGGCACCAATCAGGCCCAGACAACCATAGAACTGACTTGTAATCCAGGATCTCTTGTAAGTCTTGTGCCTAATGCATCTGCTTTCTTTAGCTTTAGTTTTATCGAACCCTTAAGACAACCTCTGGGCTGATCTAAGACAGGGCATGGCTAACTCACAGATTAAACCCTGAAACAACCTCTGGGCTGATCTAAGTCAGGGCATGGCTAACTCACAGATTGAACCCTGAAACAACCTCTGGGTTGATCTAAGTCAGGGCATGGCTAACTCACAGATTGAACCCTGAAACAACCTCTGGGCTGATCTAAGTCAGGGCATGGCTAACTCACAGATTGAACCCTGAAACAACCTCTGGGCTGATCTAAGTCAGGGCATGGCTAACTCACAGATTGAACCCTGAAACAACCTCTGGGCTGATCTAAGTCAGGGTATGGCTAACTCACAGATTGAACCCTGAAACAACCTCTGGGCTGATCTAAGTCAGGGCATGGCTAACTCACAGATTGAACCCTGAAACAAGCTCTGGGCTGATCTAAGTCAGGGCACAGCTAACTCACAGATAGAGCCCTGAAACAACCTCTGGGCTGATCTAAGTCAGGGCATGGCTAACTCACAGATTAAACCCTGAAACAACCTCTGGGCTGATCTAAGTCAGGGCACGGCTAACTCACAGATTGAACCCTGAAACAACCTCTGGGATGATCTAAGTCAGGGCATGGCTAACTCACAGATTTAACCCTGAAACGACCTCTGGGCTGATCTAAGTCAGGACATGGCTAACTCACAGATAGAACCCTGAAACGACCTCTGGGCTGATCTAAGTCAGGACATGGCTAACTCACAGATAGAACCCTGAAACGACCTCTGGGCTGATCTAAGTCAAGGCATGGCTAACTCACAGATTGAACCCTGAAACAACCTCTAGGCTGATCTAAGTCAGGGCATGGCTAACTCACAGATTAAACCCTGAAACAACCTCTGGGCTGATCTAAGTCAGGGTATGGCTAACTCACAGATTAAACCCTGAAACAACCTCTGGGCTGATCTAAGTCAGGGCATGGCTAACTCACAGATTGAACCCTGAAACAACCTCTAGGCTGATCTAAGTCAGGGTATGGCTAACTCACAGATTAAACCCTGAAACAACCTCTGGGCTGTCCTTAGTCAGGGCATGGCTAACTCACAGATTGAACCCTGAAACAACCTCTGGGCTGATCTAAGTCAGGGCATGGCTAACTCACAGATCGAACCCTGAAACAACCTCTGGGCTGATCTAAGTCAGGGCATGGCTAACTCACAGATCGAACCCTGAAACAACCTCTGGGCTGATCTAAGTCAGGGCATGGCTAACTCACAGATTGAACCCTGAAACAACCTCTGGGCTGATCTAAGTCAGGGCATGGCTAACTCACAGATTGAACCCTGAAACAACCTCTGGGCTGATCTAAGTCAGGGCATGGCTAATTCACAGATCGAACCCTGAAACAACCTCTGGGCTCATAGATCAAATTGGAATTAAGAGTGTTAGGTTTTGCGGAGGGAGGAAAAAATAGTGAGCACACTTGCATTGTCTACACTGTGGTTGAACTTGGGCTCCCTGTGGTCTACACTGGGGTTGAACTTGGGCTCCCTGTGGTCTGCACTGTGGTTTAACTTGGGCTCCCTGTGTTCTACGCTGTGGTTTAACTTGGGCTCCCTCTGGTCTACACTGTTGTTTAACTTTCGTCTTGACTTTTCCAGGGTAATCCTGTATTTGTTTCGAAGGACGACAACAATTATGTTTTCAGCTGGGCCACGTTGGCTGCTTGTGCTCAGACCGAAACTCCTCAGACTGATAAATGTCGTGTTTACGATAACAACACGGAATACTTCTATGATGTCAGCCCTTTAAAAAAAGCCAAGAACAATTTTATATCCGTAAGTACTGTGCTGGATACTTGAACTGAATGATGATATATTGAAGGATTGAGATTGCTAGGGTCAATCATGATGGGCTGCTGGTGATGGCGATAACGATGACGATGATGATGACGATGATGATGACAATGACAATGAGGATGATGTGACGATGTCAATGATGATGATGGTGACGACGATGATGATGATGATGACAATGAGGATGATGTGAAGATGACAATGACGATGATAATGACGATGATGATGACGATGATGATGACAATGAGGATGATGTGACGGTGACGATGCTGATGATGATGATGATGACGATGATGACCATTGACGATGATGATGACGATGATGGCGATGATGATAACGATGACGATAATATTGTTAGTGATGTTGGTGCTGTTTATTACAATGATGAGAATAAGATGGTGATAATGTGATGTTGATAGTTACAGAGATAGCAGTGCTGTTGTTGTGTTGTTTGTGTTAGTATTGGTGTTGGTGATGATAATTAAGATGAAAATTTCAGATAACGTGTCATTCCCTAGAGTATGATTTCTTAGTTTAATGGTTGCACATGAGAAGACACATGAATATGGATACAACTCAAACAAAGAATCTTATTCTCAAGGGAATAACACGTGATCTAAAATGGGAAAACATTACGCCCAAGCTACAAAGCTCTATAAAAGAACAACTTGTTTGATAATGGCACCAGGCCCACCCTTTAATAAAATGTATTTACGATTCAGCTTACAGCACCAGACGGCTCAACAGTCTATGCTTCTGTGTGTGGCGCCGTGCCGATAACAGGATGTGATGGAGACGGAGTCTGCAAAACACATAACAACAAGGCAACATCTCTCGGCAAGTTCAAGTTCATAAGCATGGCATACTTAAACGATGAGCAAATGCTGCTTCTCAAGTACTGTAGTAGTCAAACTTGTACCCAGCAAGGTGAGTCGTGAAATTTGGGTCCTAGAAAAGAGCCTTGAGGGATACCATGTTTTTGATACCATGACGTGTTGTCTTTCATGGAGTTGAAAACGGATAATAGAGTCGTCCGCACAAGAACATTAGAGATGCAAATGTACAACTTTAGACCTTAGACATGTAAATTAATGCCGATAGTGTAAAATACGCGTGCAGCTTTAAATTCTTAACGCCTTCATTGCAAACGCATTCCCAACGCAATAAGTCTAAACAAGAAAAGTTGTGCAATGAAGGTGCTAAGAAAGCTGCACGCGTATATTTTACACTTTGGGCATTAATTTACATGTCTAAGGTCTCAAGTTGTACATTTGCATCTCTAACGTTCTTGTGCGGAACAACTCTATTGTATTCAAATCTATACTCAGCAAAGTAAGTTATGAGACAAGATCAGTCTTTGGCGTTTAGGCCCTAGAACACAACCATGAGGGATACCACGTTTTTGATAGCATGACGCCTTGTCTTTCATGGAGTTGAAAACGGACATTGTATTCAAATCTATACTCAGCAAAGTAAATTATGAGACAAGATCAGTCTTTGACGTTTAGGCCCTAGAACAGAACCTTGAGGGATACCACGTAAGGTCATAGATCGTTTTGTAGGATCATGTTTTTTGACGTGTTGTCTTACATGAAGTTGAAAACGAATGTTTTAAAGACCAGAAAAGATCCTTGTGGAATGGTGACTGAGACAAGCAAACACAAAGTTGCAGGAGTTTTAAAATATTTGGTTCTTGAGGGCCCCAATCAAGACCTGTGGAATGCCAAAGATAAACGATATTCTCCAAAAACGAAACTCCTACTAAGCTTGAATACGACATTAGGCCCAAAGCTAGATCATTGGGGCATTCCTAATTCCTCCTGTGTTGGTATTAAAAGCGATTGTAAGAGTCTGTGGTATTTTTTTAGGCGGCGCAGTCGTCTCGACGATAATGTTTGTTTGCGATGAGAATGCCGTCAGCCATGAACAATATTCATTGGACAGTGTTAGGGTAAGTCAACGTTCCCATTGTGGAACGCATGATACCGTAGTCACTTCAAAAAATATTTTTGATTATTTTATGGGCTTTTATAAGTTTGATAAACAGGATGCATTCTGGTCTAGCTTGGGTATTAACAGCACTATATACAGTATAGTGTACAAAGAAGTGTGTACCTCGATCAGATTGCACCATATTCGCTGCCAGAAAAGGTTTATGGGTTACATGGACACGAGTTAAAAACCCGCTGCGCATGCTCGGAAGTTCGTCGTGTTTACAAAGAAACCATTGGAGATTTACCGGCGTTTAGTAAACCTCTAAAGTTAAGGCCGTTGGTGGAAAGTTAGTGCTTATTTTTCCTGACACATTACTTTAGTTGTTTTCTTTCCCTGGTCAAATAATATGAGAGAAATTCGCTTAATACAAGACATGTAAATCTCCAATGGTTTTCTTCGTAAACACGACTCGTCTGTAAAATATTCTGCCGAACTTCGGAGCATGCGCAGTTCGTTTTTCACCCGTGTCGATTACATGTTGTCTCAGAATCGGAAAACATTACGCCCAAACTCAATCAGTTCATTTTCTATTCTATTTTTATTACAGCGCTTCCCAATCACACACACGAATGGCCGTCGTTTTGGTGGACGTCAATCAAAGTGTTTCCATGACATTGTCTGAGAACACAAAGTTATCAAGGGCACGTGCCACGTGTAATGTTGTGTAAACGCCTTGATTGACGTCCACCAAAACTAACTTCGTCGTGACAACAAATTGTACGATCTCGCGTTTGTGATTGTGAAGCTTTCCAACGATTCCACGTCAATTTTTCCACACATTCAAATTTTTTGTTGCAACTATTTTAGGACGGTGGCGCTAATATCATCTGGAAAACCAACCTTGTCTGCCCTCCAGCACGACAACAATGTGTTCTTAGTGACAGCGGGCTTCTTTTTGATCTGGAACTTCTCTCAAGCAAAACTAGGAGCTGGCATTATACTTCAAGTAAAGGATACAAGTAAGCCATGTGGGATTACGTTATGACTTTCCTTAGCCCATTGATCATGCGCAAAAGGGTTCAATATGTTCTTTAGCCGTTGCTATGAGAACATGTAGTTTTACGTTTGTCAAGGAATGTCGTCAGGCAAAGGGTGATTTCCAAGCCTTTGTCAAACTTGAATTGCCATTCATGGTTACCCCTAAGAGAATAGCGAACCAATCACTGTTGCAGCAGTTTTCCCAGTGGAATAAAAGTCTTGTCACACAGACAACTACATAGTGTGTGTTGTAAGGAATACTACGAGGATTACGAGGCAATTTTTCATTATTTTACCAGGAGAATAAACCGAATATTCCCCTTCCACAGTTAGGTAGCCGTGCCCTTGCATTGAGGTAAGACGAACGGTGAGCTTGCGATGATTGAGACCTTTTATTTAACACCTTGGACAATTATTCACCTGTCTCTATCATTGCAAGCTCACCGTTCGTCTTACTTCAACGCAAGGGCACGGCTACCTTTCAAGATGGCGCAGGGAACTGTGAAGGGGACTATTTGAGCAATAGACCTTTTTACATTTCCGTTCAGTGACCACGAATAATAGTCCCAAGTCGAGGTTGGAGTTGCCGCGCATGATCAATTAAAGTTCTGCTATACGCGGCAACTCCAACCTCGACTTGGAAGTATTATTCGTGGTTACTGGAACGAAACTGTAAAAAGGTCTATTGATAATGAAATTTCCGCCAACAGAGTTATAAATGTTGAAATATTTTAGCAAATTAGTTGAGGTTGTTGGGCATAGCAACGGTAACTAATGGGAGGGGAAACATAAATAATCGCACCATAACAAGAAAAACCTGTTTTCATTTTCATTGCGCATGCCTGTAATATGGGTGCTTACCAGACACAGCGACGGCTCATGTTCAAATAAGAAGTCTAAGTTCATCCAGAATACTGTATGTTATTGCTTTATTTTGCTTGTAGATTTTGGTTGAATATTTGTCGAGGTGTTGAAGATCAGACCGGTTGTCCTCCCTACGCTACAGTTTGTGCTCAATTTGGCGGGAATGACCCTCAGATCGTTGCCCTGGGCTACGGCAGAACACAGAAAATTACAAGAAGCCGTGAGTAGCCACACGCTAACCGTATTACCATTAAAATAATAGCTCCCTTTTGCGTTGGCATGATATTTCCCCATTTTAAATCTAGACCGCCACATGTCATTCCTTAAAGTATCGTTTCTTTGTTTAACGGTTGCACATGAGAAGACCATGAATATGGATACAACTCAAACAAAGAATCTTATTCTCAAGAACACGTGTCATTCCCTAGAGTATCATTTCTTTGTTTAACAGTTGCGCATGAGAAGACACATGAATATGGATACAACTCAAACAAAGAATTTTATTCTCAAGAGAATGACACGTGGTTTGAAATGGGAAAACGTTACGCCCAAGCTTATGATAATCTTTAAAGTTGAGTGAAGCATTTGCATGATGGCGTCATTTTACTTTCACTACCAACAAAATGCTTGTTTCTTATTCAAACTATCATTTCAAAATAGAGGCTTTGCACCATCACGTAATGGCAGCCATAACAGGAGGCACGACAAGAAAGTCCTTTCCCCGGAGAAACTGAATTCTTTCTCATGTAAATCAGATTAGACCAGATTCAATTGTTCCTGTCTCCTGTCATGGCTGCCATCATGTGATGGTGCAAACTCTCTATTGGGGATGTTCATCAGCTGAATCACAAGTTTTCAATATAATTCTTTCTGGCTGACAGCACATGGTGGTCAGTGTTTGACCACCATTTCGAGCATGAGATTCAAAGATTTATATCAGCTGATTGAAACCCAGGAAATTTGATAAAGAACTCGATTTTTTATTTTCAGGTGAAGGCAAACAGCTGTTGGTAAGGTACACTGGACAATCCAAAGTCCCAGCCTGCACAAGGAAAGGAATATCTGCTGAAGTGACCTTTCAGTTTACTTGTGGAAGCCAAGTTGGAAAACCAAAACTTATCTAGTAAGCAAAGTATCCTTAGATGTAGGGGATGTCCAAGGGGATGGCAATGGCACTTAGTATATAGAGAGATACATATACAGGTTTCGAGGCTTTCCACCATCACGTGATGGCAGCCATGACAGGAGGCAGGAACAATAAGCCAATTAAAAGTTTAAGAATCGTTTTCAGTGGGCATGTGATTTTATCCTGAATTTCTCACCTTCTTTTGTTTAAACCTTCTTTTGTTTTTAATTAAACAAAAGAAGGTGAGAAATTCGGGATAAAATCGCATGCGCACTGATAATGATTCTTCAACTGTGAACTGGCTTATTGAATCCGGTCTAATCTGATTTAGAAAAAACCTACTAATGGTCTATCACCAATCGAGCCCTGTGATTGGCTAAGCTACTAGGGGTCTATTAGTGATAGACCTCTAGTAGCGAAAAGCGCCGGTTTTGAAAACCAAAAAATATATATTTAAAGCAAAATCCAAAACTTTTTGCATCCTTTTATTGGACCGATTAGTAGATTTTTACTAAAACAATTAGACCTCTCGCCCTCATGGCCTACGAGTCAATAGCCCATTCGGCCTTCGGCCTCATGGGCTATTGACTCGTAGACCATTCGGACTCGAGGACTAATTGTTAATTACATGAGAAAGAATTCAGTTTCTCAGGGAAAAAGACTATTGTTGTGCCTCCTGTCATGGCTGCCATCACGTGATGATGCAAAGCTTCTATATAGCATAGGATGGCATAGGGTCGCATGGGTTGGCTACGCTCCTAATGCGATTATAATCCCTGTCACCTGTCTGGCCAACAATATTTCCGCTCTAATAACCTTGTTCATCTTGTCATTTGCAGTTCCAGTTTTACAGCTTGCTCGTTCACGTTCTCCTGGGCGACCAAAGCCGCATGTCAAACCAAGTATGATTTACATTTTGTTTGTATATATGCTCTTTGTATTCCTGATTACCCTTCCATTCCAGGGGAATACCAGCCTTGGGGGGAGGGGAGGGGGAGGACCCGTTTTCAGAACATTGGTAAGTCGTGTGAACTTATTACATGACTATTGTACTTAACAATTGCGACACTTTTATATTCGCTCGCGATAAGCTAATCTCTTTGCTATAAAGCGCGCTAAACAACTACTAACAGCAGAGGGGCTGGGATCGCCCCTGGGCTGTCTCCCTGGCTACGCCCCTGCACTGATTTGCGGTATCTCTTATGCTAAACTTCCATATCTGGCTTCTTGAGGACAAATCTCAAGACAGCCAACAGTTGGATTTAGAGTTGTTTGTTGATTCTCTCCTGTTATTCGAGGGTTTTTTCTCTGGGTTCTCCGGTTTTCCTCACTCCGCAATCAACTTCAAAATTGAAATGCAGTGGAAGAAGTGCCACTGTGGAATCCACTGTTAATTCCCATTCGTTTTTTATTCTATTATATGGTAAGGTAATTTTGCGCGCTATGATTGGTCAATCTGCGGTCCATAACTTACGGTACGGACCGAAAATCAAAATTGTCTCTCCTAACCTTGCCATATGATAAATATCTTATTAACCACGTTTGCTCGGTCCGTACCGTAAGTTATGGGACCTCGTTTTTTCCGCTTTTTTATGACCCGCGCACTGCGCGCTTGGGACATAAGGCAGTGGGAAAGACCTCGGTTAATAAGAGCTATTTTATTCATTTTATTTGTGGAGGGAGGAGAGGGGGAATGAGGGCAGTTGATGTAGAGACCTCGTGTACCAGATAACACCCAATATATTATAAATAACTTACTCAGCTTTACTTCAGCAGGCTATGCGTAGTTTAACTCCTGATATATTCTGTTCTTCTTCAGACTAGACGTGCTGAAGGTGTCTGACTGCCAGATAAGGCACCCAGCGACAGGCCGTCTCATAGACTTTAAGAAGATCGATAAAAGGTTGGTTAACATAAGATTATAGATAGTGCTTGAATTGACTTTCACCAAACCTATCCGGTTTCGAGTACCGCAGGGCTCGGTGTCGTATGTGAGTAGAGTTGTTTGTTGGTTCTCTCCTATGCTTCGAGGGTTTTTGCGGGTTTTCCGGTTTTTCCTCCTTCCTCAACATAATCAACTTCTAAATTCCAATACGAATGCAGCGGAAGAAGAGCCACTCACTAGAATCCATCCACTGTTAATTCTCATTTATTTATTTTATCTTTATCTGACCAACTGTTTCAGTCCCATCATGGTCCAAGGAGACAAACAGCGATATTTCTTTAGTCTCTGTGGTAAGCTCGGCACTGGTGCCCCATCAGCGTGCTCTGGTAAATCAATATGTAGAGGAGACCAAGGATATGAAATCAAGTCCAAAGATCTTCACTACGAAGGTTAGTGCGAAAGAATAAACTATTTTTGAATTTTGTGAATTCTCGTTACTTCAAAGCAGCTCAATTTGGAGGACAAAAGAAAAGAATTTCAGTCTCCTGAGAATTTTTTATTTTTTATTTTTTTATTTTTATTTTTATTTTTTTTTATTATTAATTAATTTATTTTTCTGTATATATTGTAAGAGCATTGAGATTTTGTGTAATGCGCTTAAGAATAAAATTATTATTATTAATTATTATTAGAACCTATTGTTTTGTTCTTTAAATTGAGCTGCATTCCGACGTGCTGCAAGGGTCTATTGTTGACAAATGTCCCAGCTAATGACGTGTCTTTTTTTTAGACTTCACCTTCGAGTGGTGGTTCGTAACGAAAACTGAATGTCCAGGGAATAAGAAAACATACGAAACATTCATTATTAATTTCCAGTGCTCCGATAAAGATGTGAGTATGTTTCTTACTTTTTAAATATTAATATTATCAAAACAAAGCAAGGCAAACAAATTTTATAAAACCCTGAAACAACCTCTGGGCTGATCTAAGTCAGGGCATGGCTAACTCACAGATTAAACTCTGAAACAACCTCTGAGCTGATCTAAGTCAGGGCATGGCTAACTCACAGATCCAACCCTGAAACTAACTCTGGGCTGATCTAAGTCAGGGCATGGCTAACTCACAGATTGAACCCTGAAACAACCTCTGGGCTGATCTAAGTCAGGGCATGGCTAACTCACAGATTGAACCCTGAAACAACCTCTGGGCTGATCTAAGTCAGGGCATGGCTAACTCACAGATTGAACCCTGAAACAACCTCTGGGCTGATCTAAGTCAGGGCATGGCTAACTCACAGATTGAACCCTGAAACAACCTCTGGGCTGATCTAAGTCAGGGCACGGCTAACTCACAGATAGAACCCTGAAACAACCTCTGGGCTGATCTAAGTCAGGGCATGGCTAACTCACAGATCCAACCCTGAAACAAACTCTGAGCTGATCTAAGTCAGGGCATGGCTAACTCACAGATTAAACCCTGAAACAAACTCTGAGCTGATCTAAGTCAGGGCATGGCTAACTCACAGATAGAACCCTGAAACAACCTCTGGGCTGATCTAAGTCAGGGCATGGCTATTTTACAGATTGAACCCTGAAACAACCTCTGGGTTTATCTAAGTCAGGGCATGGCTAACTCACAGATCAAACCCTGAAACAACCTCTGGGCTGATCTAAGTCAGGGCATGGCTAACTCACAGATTGGACCCTGAAACTACCTCTGGGTTGATCTAAGTCAGGGCATGGCTAACTCACAGATCGAACCCTGAAACAACCTCTGGGCTGATCTAAGTCAGGGCATGGCTAACTCACAAATTGGACCCTGAAACAACCTCTGGGTTGATCTAAGTCAGGGCATGGCTAACTCACAGATAGAACCCTGAAACTAACTCTGGGCTGATCTAAGTCAGGGCATGTCTAACTCACAGATCCAACCCTTCAGAAACAATCTCTTGGCAGATCTAAGTTAGGGCACGACTCACAATCGATCTAGGGTTTTGTGGAGGAAGGAAAACTTGAGTTCATATGTTTGGACGATTACTTGAAGACTTGTGCGACAAACATGAAGTCGAGGCCAGTTATGTCATTTGTGTCAGTCAAATAAAGAATAAAAAATATGTATGTGAACATTTTGTTCAGATATGCAAAGACTTCAGTCCCTGAGTAATATTTATCCTTATTGTGACTCTACAGGAAAGCCCTGTTTTCGAGTACGCTTCAAGTAAATGTCATTACGTGTTTTCATGGTCTACGCCCATAGTCTGTACAACAGACAAGTAAGTATGTTACCATGAGTTGACGTTGCTATGGTGACGTCGAGTTCGAGTATTTGATTAGCTGGGACTTTCCAGATCCGTACCGTGACCGTTTCATCTCACATCCATATAGATTGTTCACTCTGTCAGTTGATGAATAGACCTTATTCGTCTTGGTGTTACCTTTTTTCCCATTTCAGACCACGTGTCATTCTCTAGAGTATCATTTCTTTGTTTCGCAGTTGTGTATGAGAATGACACGTGGTCTGAAATGGGAAAACATTACGCCGAAATGAACCAGATCTATTAACGTACGGCCCTGTTATGTTTGTTTTAGGAGCGGTGACATAGATGACACGGCCACAGGAGCCCAGACTGGTTCGTCTGCTGGTAAAAAAGCAGGCATTGCTGTTGCGATTATTTTTACACTTCTTGGTGTTGCAGCGATTATATTTATCTTACACAATCACAAAAGAAGGTGAGTAATGGGTAACTACCCTATGAGAGGGTATAGAAACGCTCTTCGTCATCTTCGTATTCTTTCTCTGTCTCTCCCCCCCCCCCCCCCCCCCCATTTCTCTTTCTTCTGTCCATCGCGTTCCCCGAAAGGAATTATGGGTCAACTATTTTTGGTTAGCATTTTTTCGAGCAGGGACAAATGGGAAAAGTTAATCAAAATACAATGTCGAATCCTCAATTGTGATTGGTCGACCTTGAGTTCCTTCCCTTTCATTTGTCTTATCCAGTTTGCCCTTCACGTCTTTTTTAAAGATTTTCTTGTCTTTGCTTTCTACCCATCTCTGTTGCCCTTTCAGAATTGTCTCTCTTTCTCCCTCTGTTCTTTTCCCTTCTCATTTCCCTTCCCATTTCCCTTCAATTCCCCTACTCTTCTCTCTTATCATTCTATTTGCTCTCCCCAGTCTCTTCTCGTATCACCGCTGACCAAGCATAACATCTAACTAATTTAAGTACATTTATTATCTTATTTACTCACTTTTTTCCCTTCCTAGGACTGCTTTGGTCGTGTTTGTTCGTTCTAATGTCAGGAGAATTCGACGTAAAGGAGATACCTCGTCAAATGCTGTGTATAAATATCAAAAGGTAGTTAACTGAAATGAGATGAAAATTGCGTGTTGGGTTACCTGTGGTGGATTTTTGCTGAAGGCATCTGCAGATCCTCATGATAAAATCAAATGACACAGAATAGCCCACTTCCGAAATATGCTTCGGTTGCCATGCACAAATGTTTCAATGTGAGGCTTCGTGCTCAGTGATTCGTGACAGGAGAAAAGAAAAAAAAAGTTTAGCATGGAGCCTCGAGAGAGCCTCTTTTCAGGAGATTGAAATTCTTTTGTTCTGTATTCCAAATTGAGCTGTTTTGACGTCACGTGAAAGGGGTCTATTCAGAATTTGTATTAATGGGCTTCCTGTGTTTTTTTTTTAACAGATAACAGTAGAAAACGGAGAGGATAACGATCTTCTCCTGGGATTCAGTGACGATGAAGACGAACATGAAGACGAACATGAACATGACCACGAAGAAGACGACGACATGCTAACATTGTGATAATGTTAAACAAGCAGTACAGGCCGAAATGGACTGGTCCTTATACCGCTAGGGACTGGTACTCAGGGTGAGAAGGACTGGTATCTAGGCTGTTGAGGACTTTGTACATAAACAGAGAAGACACTGGTAACTAGCAGGTGAAGAATTTAACAAGACTGATTGGTCTTTAAGCAAAAGTTTTATACCTCTTCACAGGATTCTGTTAAGTTAAGTCCGAGCAATAGTTTTACCCGTCAGGGGATGTTTCAGACATGCTCCTTTCCGTTGCTTCCCACAATCCCTTACGATTCTGAGCGTGAGGTCGAGGTCATGGTAAAATTTGCATAACGGTCAACATTTTCCCAATCCATCCATTTAAATTTGTTAACATTTGTATGTAAATTTTAATCGGACCTTCACTTCACGCTCAGAATCGTAAGGGATTGTGGGAAACTACGGAAAGGAGCATTCCACTAAGTATTACGCATGAAGTATTATTTGTTAGGGGGGAGGGGTTGGTAAGTAGTTTTCTAAATTAGAATTTATTTTATAGAGAAATGTTTAGAAACAAATATATAATGGAATTTAACGTTTTTGTTAATAATCCAAAGGAAAGGGATAAAAAAAAGAGTAAATAGACCAACAATTTTACCCACCCCTCCCCTGATAGAAATTAATAACACGTGGTAAATTCAGCCAATCACGACGTCAATGACGTCATATTTATTTAGTTGAATTGATACAACATGACGCGAACGTAAATTCAAAGAAATTATCTCTGTAAAAACAAGAATAAAATTATATGATAACATTATATGGTAAGAGCTAACCTGTGAAAGGGACACTTGGATGAAGATGCCCCATATTTTGAAAATTCGAATAGTTCAAGTATTTAAGAAAAATATAACTCAATCATGATTATGAAAACCAGATTGGCAAAACTTTTAGCCTGGGAGCCTCTCGCAGTTGAGAAATTTTGGTTTAAAAACTAAAAGAACAATAGGGTTGAGTAAATGATGTCATTTACTCACAATTTAGATGCTGGAAAAAAAATTTTATTCGCAAATTTTGACTGCGAAGAAAATATGTTGCTTGGCTACTATTGGGGCCATATAGATTAGTTTAACCAAGTTTCCAATTTTTATCGATTTTCATCCAAGTGCCCCTTTAAATTGTACAGGCTTTCGAAGCTGTAAATGTAGGGGTTGTTTCCAGGGTGGGGGAGGAAGGATGACATAAACCACTCACTCCCCTCCCCCCAGATAGTTGTATCGAACAAGAGAATACCGGTATGTGTTCTTTATGTAGTTTTTGAATATTTTTCATTTTTCTATTCGTTTTCTTTTTTATTCAATTTTGTAACCAGCTTTAATTTCATTGGTACATCATCATTAGGTAATGTTACCATGACAACCAATTCAATTGTACTTAAGACTAATGAACATCGTGTTAATATTAATATTATTATTATTGTGAATGCATAGAATTTTTATGCGTCTCTTCAAAACAATTCAAAATTTTACCATGAAAAAATGAAAAGTTAATTTTATGCATTATGTGGGGAAAATTTCCCATAACCGTGAAAAGTCACGCCACATGGCACGGTCACGGTTCAACCAATCACAGCACTAGAAAATGTAGCGCAAGTATCACGTGACTTTTGTTGGCAGCCATGTGAAATTTATTTCAATTGTAAAGAGGTTTCATTGATGTTTTGGTACAATTTGATGTAAGCATAATTTTGATGTTCGAGGCAGATAGAGTTTTTATAAATAAAATGTGCAAATAATTCGCATAAAAAGAAAATCGAATCAAATAAAGATAAATAAAATTATAATTGTATAAGATCCTTCAGTTCTTACTAGGTCGTTATACCCCTTTAGTTTGGACTTGAAGTTATTTCATATCGGACAACGTGATCATGATTCACTTGATCATGATCATGATGGTGATAATGATGATGGTGGTGATGGTGATGATGATGATGGTGATGATGATGGTGATGGTGGTAATAATAATGGTGATGATGATGGTGATGATGATGACGGTGATGATGATGGTGATGATGATGGTGATGGTGGTAAGAATGATGATGGTGATGATGATGATGGTGATGATGGTGATGGTATTAATAATGGTGGTGATGATGATGATGGTGGTGATGATGATTATGGTGATGATGGTGATGGTGGTAATGGTGGTGATGATGATGATGGTGATGATGATGGTGATGATGATGGTGATAACGATGGTGATAGTGATGGTGGTGATGATTATGGTGATAATGATGGTGATGATGATAGTGTGGACTGATGATGATGATGGTGATTTGATGGCTATGATTATGATGGTGATGATGATGAAAATATTTATATATGATGGTGGTTGATGATCCTTCTGAAAAAAGTCAAAGGAGAGAAAATGGCTTTCTCCTAAAATAGTTATATCATAAGCTATTACTGTATCCAAGGGTTGCATTTGGATTCGAATAAAAATTCGAAAACACATAACTTGGTATTTTCGTTTAGCAACATTTTAATTTCAATTTACAAACATTATTAAACCCGTGTAAAACATGCACAAGTCATTATTTTCCATAATATGGGCTTTTAGTATAAATACAAAGGTGATTATACAAAATCGCGCGCTCTGATTGGTTTATCGGATTATCAGCCGATAATCACCTTTTCGGACAAAATGGCTGTCAGCGTGACCGTCGCGCTTTTAAAAAATAAAATATTTTCACTTTCAATGTTGTTTCCTTCTTTCTTTTTTGAAATAATCACCTTTTTATTTATACTGCGAAGACTCGCCGCTCGGTAAATATTCATCGATAATCGCTTCGCCTTCGGCGAATAATTGCTAATTATTCCCACTTGAGCAAAAACCTTTGTTTGGAACGTTCTGAAATGTCTCAAGGTGAGGGTAATGGCAAGGGTTATTATTTCAACATATGCATTATGGCCGTCGCGTGATTGAAGCGAATAATCAGGACATCCACTCACTGATTTAGTCACATCACGTAACCTACATAATCTGTTCCACAACCTTTATATTTGAGTTATCAAGTGATTTTTACAGACAACTCGTTGTCTAATACTTTTAGATTTCTACGATATTACATGCGTTTCCATTTGATTATCAATGAGATTTTTAGGATCTTATTTTGCAGAGCTCTAGTTTGCAGATCAGTTTCGTCAATCAAAAGTATCACGTGACATGGTTAATCACGTGACTGACTTAATATTTAGAAGTTTTTCATACGATTTCATGCTTTTTTACACGCTTTAATTTTAATTCTCAAAAGATGTTTTACGATCTTTTAAAATCGAGTTCTGTCAAATTAATTCAATATTTTATTTATTTATTATTTATTTATTTATCAATTTATCAATATTACTTGCTTACAGGGCTGTTAAGTGTGACGTCACTCGTATAGAAAAACAACTTCCGGGTCCAAAACGAAATGCAGTTTTATAAAGATTTTTCTTACTTTTTCTTCATAACAAGATTTGTTGTCCAAAGTTCTAACTGTTTCAGGCGGAGGTTAATTCATTGAGGACATTTTTCGCTTTATTTTATCGGTTTGTGTGAGTAGTTGGACCCGGAAATACGTCACAACTTAACAGCTCTATTGGTTTTCGCGAAGATAATTAAGTTTTTGCCTCGTTATCAAGTAAAGGCTTGGTTGCTATTTCAATATGGCGGACATGAAGGGAAGAGTGATTCTTCCTTGGATTTAATATTTACAAAGACGATATGTGTTTTGACTTGATTCAGGTATTTACAAAGTTCAAGAGATTTTTTAACTTAATGTTAAATAACTTAAGTTAGCTATAATTCTAGAAATCATAATCGTTTATTTGCGAAAAAGACCTGGAGTCCGGCCATGTTTGTTCGCTGTATTCTAGTAGTCTTTTCGAACCGGGGCTTTTCGCACACACTTGAACTGAATCCTATTATTTGTATACCAAAACATTTTTCTTTAGGATCTACAGCATTTCATATATTATATTTTTCCTATTGTGTTCGCCCCAAGCAAGTTCCGTTGGCTGAAGTTTAATGAAATTATTTTTAACTTTTCTAACATTTTTGGTTTCGTGTATAGCTGGGTTTCAATCAGCTGATAAAAGTCTTTGAATCTCATTATCTGCTCCAAATGGTGGTCAAACACTAACCATCATGTGCTGTCAACCAGAAAGAATTGTATTGAAAACTTGTGATTCAGCTGATGAACATTCCACACGAGACAGGAAATGACGTCAAGTGAAACCCAGCTATTACAAGCTAACAGCAAATTTCAAAGGCTCTTAGTTGCAGAGCGTTTATTGATTAAGATATTTTACGTTTGAGTCTTGGATCTCTAGGGACACCGCAGAAAAACCGAGAATAGCGGGCCGAACAACATGGCCTATAAAAGAGCAAAAATTCTTTGAAACTTCAGCATGCACAGAGAACATTATGTTGGAATGGATGACAAACATATTTTCTAAACCCAAACTATTCTATATGTACTGGTTCTTGAACAGCCTTTATACGAGCTTAATATTCTACTATAAGACTATAACATTTATCGATAATATTTTCTGCATATAAAATCTATAGACCTCTTCAGCTTGTTCAAAAAATTCCTATTTCAAACTATGTGTCGTTCCCTTGAGTATCATTTCTTTGTTTAACGGTTGCGCATGAGAAGACCATGAATATCGATACAACTCAAACAAAGAATCTTATTCTCAAGAGAATGACGTCTGAAATAAGAAAATATTATGTGGCGCCCAAGCAGAAAATGTTTGGTTATTCTAAATGGTATTTATTTGGGTCAACTCTTAACCTCGCATTGATGTTCCGAAAATACATCAAAGTGAGGCTGATTTAGTTTTGCATGTAGACCTTAAGTCTCTTTAGACCTCTTGCCCTCCCGATGAAAATTATGAAGATGTATGAAAGCGAGGCTAAAGGGGCTTAAGCACTGATAAGATATTTACCCTTTTCAACTCAAGTAATGCAGCTTACATGTGCATCAAAGTGAGGTCAATAGGGCTGTGATTATCTTCATCATATGTTTGGACTTGTCCTTTGTCACCCCGCACATCAAAGCGAGGCCAATAAGTCTAAGCTATTGTGATTTACAATTCAAAACCATCTTCAAATCGCTTTGTATTTGTCCATATTAATCAAAGCTACTATTATACCTGACCTGTCTATGCTCTTCTATCGTCTTGCTACATATTTACTAATATGTTCAATCTATCGCGAGTTTATGTCACCCTGAAGATAAATGCATCAAATGCTACGAACACCAACAGAGAAACCGCAAACTTACAGATAGTGTGAAGACCGCTGGACAAGGCAGGCGTGGCACTGCTTCTTCGAGAAAACACATCTCGTTCGTACACCTCAATGACGGGCTTCCTGGTTCTTGGATACACTTTGATGGCTTTCTGGGTTGCTTCTATTGGCTCGATTGAGCTGTCATTGCTGGTGCTGTTCCTTGTGATGTTGGTTGATGATAAGTTGGTGTTGGGCTGTGTTGATTGGATAACGGTTGGCGGAGATGTTATAGTTATAGGAGCGGTCGTTGGCATGGGTGTGGTCGTTGGCATGGGTGTGGTCGTGGGCGGTTCCAAAGTGGTTGGCTTGACAACTGTTGATAAATAATACAAATAATGACATCACAACTCAATGATGATCACGTGACCTGCCATATATAGTATACTTACCACACATGAAAACCACAATGAGATACTTGTAAACATTGACGCAAAATGCACCCAGATTACGATTGTCCACGTTGAAACTACACTCTGTTTTCCCCACACAAAATTTTTCTACATTCGGCTTAACGTTGTTTTCTCCGCAGTCTTTTATTATTTGACGTTCTGAGGTCGATGGACAGATATTCTTTTGGGACAAAACGCGACCGTATTTCGCTGATAGAATTTCAACACTCAGGGATCTGTGTGGACAAGAGATATGCATGATATGGTCCTCACACGCTGGCAGGGCTTTCACGGAGTTGGCTCCCACCACTGTTCGGCTCCGAGCATCTGAAGAAAGAAAACAGTTTTAACGTTGATAAAATATATTCAATAATCTCCGATTGAAGTTAGCTTGGGGTCCACGCTTCGTAAATGGACGACTTTCTCTGTTATGTGGAGCTTTGAAGTGCCTTTAAATTGACGTATCTGGAGGCATTTGAGTTTATTTGTCATCATTTGAAGACTGATTGAAACACTGATTTCTATGAGAAAACAAATTTGCAATAATCTTTCTATAAACCCTGAGTAAGATAATGATGTTTTATAAATGCTTTATTGCCTCAGAAAAGTTTTGTATATCTAAAAACTCCTCCAGGTACGTCACAGCATTAACATATTGGAAGATAAACCTTGATATCTCCAAGATGCGTCACTCAAATCATTTAAAAATATTTTACCATTCAACTATTCACTTCATGTAGAATCAATACTGAAAATATTGAGTTAGGGTTTATAGGCACTTTAAATACATGTAATAAGGAGCACTGAGGTAAAGGGCGCACATTCGAACCTTTTATACATGAGTTCCTCGCTTGGGAAAATTTGGCAACCCCTCCCTGTGGTTTTGAAGTACAATAAATTGCCTTGGCTTCGCCATATTTTTTTAAAGTTTAAATAGAAGTTTTACAGGATCAAAAATTGCATTTGTATTTTAAAGGTTTTTGGTAAGCATATTTTAAAGAGATCTTGTCAGAAATATAATTTATTAACTCAACAACAAATTGGAGGCCAAAATAGCAGACCACAATCCTTCGCGCCAGGCAAATTTCAATCAATTGCGCATGCGTCGAAAAGCGCGCAAAAAGACAAGCCGCTCGTTCCTCGGTGCTGCCATAAAGAACCCAGGCTCTAGGTATAAGAGCGTATAAAGCGCGCTAAGATAGAAGTTACAAACATGTGAGGTCTAGATGTCATTTTTTTGTCACTAGTGTTTAATCTCGAAGGAAATCATTCCGAATGCATCCTTTTACATGTAGTCACTCTGGTGCATCTAATATTGATGAATATCGCCAGCCAAAACTCGGTACATCAAATGACTTAAACCAACCAATCAAAATCAGTTATGTCAATAGGTTATCAACATATCTGCGGGAAGCCATTTAAGTGTTGGGTACTGAAGAAGAATGGGGTGAGACGCTTTGGCGCCAAAATCCACGGTGTCCAAGTGATAGGGCTAAAATATTATCAATTTCCTGGCGTGAGTTGATTAGTTATTTGATATCAGACTCGTAGAAGATGTCTAAAAATAGCTGTGCATCAAATGAGTAAATTAATCGTTTGCCAAACACAAGTGCTTAACTCTTCACCATAACAAGAAAAAAACATGCATTAAAGTTTGTGGAATATCATTAATTTAAATGGTAGTGATAGAAGATGAATTGGAATATTTCATTTCATTGATGATGTGAGTTTTTTTAAAGAAAAGAAAAACAGAGATAAAGCTTACAGTAATCTTTAAATTAATATCAGTCAAATTTGATTTCGTGACGATAATAACAAAAAATATTTTTTTGAATTCCATGACATTTCCTGACTGAATTCTCCAAGTTTATGCAATGAAGTCTGTAGAAAATCATTAGAAAATAGTAGTGATAAAAATATGAATTTCAATATTTCATTTTCTTGATCAGCAAGTTTTTTTTTATAGAAAAAAAAAAAAAAAAATCTAGTGAAATAAAGCTTACAGTAATGTTTGAATTAATATTAATTTTGATTTTGTGACGATGATAACAAAATTTTGAATTCTATGAAATTTCCCTAAATCCTCCGAGTTCATGCAACCATTCTCGTACAAAGCTTCCAAATCCTAAAAAAAAAAACGTTTGCCAATATATTTCGTAACGAAATAATTTTTTTATTCAGTGTAGATTATCTCGACTGAGAATCTAACATCAAATTTCAAATCAAAATCAAAAATATTGCTTCGATGTAAATCAATGTTTATGTCCTTCAAGATGTTGAAAATCTCATATTTAAACTCAAGGGTTTTCGGGGAGTGGCCTTTCAAAGTGCTCCTTTTTTTAGACCAATACTGACAAGAAGTACCTATAACTACAATACACCGAGAGAGCACGAATAAGTATTTATGAATATACTTAAAACACGTCATTTTTTGTGGTCAACACTTATGTATTTTAGGATAAAATTAATTTCAAAATTTCTCGAAATTTCTGTGGTATTGAAGGAGTTATTTTTTTCTTACGTCAGTCTAGAAGTTACCTAATTTAATTCATTCATTATCGCCAATATCTAATGGTTATAGAATATGCTAGAAAGCTCTTTTAAGCTCGCTACTACAACATTGAATATTTTTCTTCAAACTTATCTTAAGTTTCACTTTATTGTACGTAATGGTGTGTTTTTAAGTCTCTCGAATCGTCTTACTTAAAGAATATAAAAATTTCAATATAATACTTAGGATGGAAGAAAGTGCTTGGAATTTTGTAAAGATTTGAATTTGAAGTCAGTTTTCGAAATCTTTTTTTAAATTTTTTTAGTTTCCTTCGATTTTCTTT
Organism: Anthopleura sola; assembly: GCA_023349425.1. NCBI lineage: Eukaryota > Metazoa > Cnidaria > Anthozoa > Actiniaria > Actiniidae > Anthopleura > Anthopleura sola. Next base: position 3,280,915 of record JALHLI010000011.1, read on the forward strand.
AAAAAGAAAGACTGGGAATTTTTGACTTATATAATTTTTTTATTTTTGAAATTAAAGATGTGACGTGATGATGTGGTTTGTACCATGAATAATTCTACGATGTCTCTTAAGATATCTCGACGACAAACTAATGCTTAAAACTCTCAAAGCGATATTTTTATTGCTAGAACAAAAGCCAAGCAAAAACAACATGATTTCCATCGTCACTGAAATCTTAATTTTTGAATGCAAATTTTGGTAATCAATTGTATTTTTACTAAAACAAATATTTCATATTTTTCCAAGAAAATATTTTTAAAAATCATGTTTTGTGTGTGTGTGTGTGATTAGGAAATGAGTGAAAAAATTAAAACAGAGTCAAGAATACACGAATAGGAATCGTAATAGGATTTGCCACACAGTCAGGGGCGCTCAGAATATTGATGAGTCCATCTCGTGCATGAAATTGCCTTTAAAAACCTAATTCAATGTAGTCATCTACTTTTGCTTGTGAAAACTGGCTTAATTTTAGCCAAGGAGTCACATTTGATACATGATTTACAGAGTCACATGGAAGAGCTAACCAGACATGGCTCAAGATCAGTGAGATAGTTTGTCAACGCCCCAAGATAACCACGCTATCATCTTGATTCTCGAGTGTCATGATTAAAATATACATGCAAACGTTTGACTTTTAGTCTAATGGAACTACAAGCTGCATTTCTGACCGTCAAGAACTTGATAAGGAAACTCTTCAGCCACATTTTAATAGAATAATATCTATCTATAAAAGTAAAAATTACGGGATTCAAAAGAGGGGAAAATACGATGAGTTGCTCGCGAAAGTTTCGTCTAAAAAGCAGTCTCAAACCTAAAAGGGCTTTATTACAGATTCAGATGTCAGAATTTTGCGAAAATGATATTGAATCCTTAAGTGCTGGCTTATACGAAACACTTATAGTTTTCTGACGGTTTCCAAGGAGCATGCAGAATACACGCGCTGAGGTACTAAGTGAAGGAATAATATTTTGTCAGGCGGTTCAATGAAGTTTATAGTCTTGTATTTGTCTGCAAGTCAATGTGGACACCACTCGATGTCATGGCGGGATACTGTAGTTACAGATGAGGCGAGTAATCATGGCACAGCTGTTCAGTAATCCCGCCATTTTGACTGACATCCGTCTGATGATGGTGTAAACTATTGCTCAAGGCAAATTCAAAAGCTCGCCTTTTTTTACCTCAAATTAATCATTGAATTTCGAAATATTCAAATAATTTTAATTTTGTTATTTTTTTCTTTCTTCTTCGTTTCACCTGCTTTTCTCGCCCATTCTGACTCAGTATTCAGCGAATGAAACTCTTCCGGTATTTTGACTTGTTTTCTAATTCCAAATAAACCAAAATGTTCCAAAAATTCAACAATTACTTGTAAAATTAATTCACTTGTTCAGTTTTCAGTTATATTATTGTTTCGTTACTCAAACGGAAGAAATCCTCGGTGTTTTCTACTAAATAGTATAATTCCACCTAAAATGTAATCATGCAACTTATCTAGCTTATGAATGGCTTTTCCCTCTTGGCTTTGGCAGATTTGCTTTGCCTGAAATTTCGACTCTCATCGCCCATTTTGTCTGTTTTCAAGTTCAATTACACGTTCTACACGACTTAAGTTGAACTTCTTTCTTTAGGGAAGTCGTATTCCATAACATAAACTTAGCTTGGACATATATTTACGGTTCAACATGTCGCTTGTTTCAGTTTTCAATGGGATTCCGGTTTCCCTGCTGTTACGAGTCGCCAAAGATGAAACACGGTGTTATAAATTATATCTTATGTTTTCAAAACACTTTGTACAATCTTTTTTTCAAGCTTAGCTAATTCAGCAAAGACTTAAGAAAACATTTGAATGAAAACTTGAAATATTTTCCTCAATTTTTTTAGGAAATTTCGAGCACTTCACACGACGAATAGCCGTACATTTTTACGTCGACGATAGTAGCGTACAAATTTTGAATATCAATTCTTTTTTTCGGCATTTTTATGGTCACTTTTATGATAATTATCTAAATTGGCGATGGTTAAAATCGGCTTATTCCCACGATTTAATTCTGCTGTTTTGTAGAGGTGAACGAAAAACCCCGCGAATTTAGGATTTAGGACAAGTGTTTTATTGATGGGCGATAAAGCAACGCGTGTTTCTGGTGCATTGAGAGTCGGAATGCTTTTCTTTCGAAACTGCCCTCTCGAGGATAACATAAAATGATATCAGCTTCGGTGTCATTCGTTATCAACAATTATGGTCACAAGGAATTCAGAAATCCTTGTATTTTGAGTAAAATAAAACTTTAAGTTCTCAGCCGAATCTTTAGCTTGAATTTCCCAATTTTTTGGCCGCAAAAAGTTGACATGAAAATATTCAAAATCTTCACTCTAAGTTTAAATTCTAAAATTGAGAAAATTCGAATACTACTTCTTCTTAAACATGAAGCAGTGGTATTACAAGGGAAATTATTAACTTGAGGCTTACTAGACAACGCTGAACACGACTAGCAACGGCAAAAATAGTTTGTTGAAGTTGAGCAAAACACCGAAGGGAGAAAAGAAAAAAAATCACGTTTACTTGGACCTGTGTCACTGACTCGGTAATCAAAATAACTCAACGGAATTTTAAAAACAAATAGCTTATACTTACCACATTGGCTCACAGAATAGAACAAAGCTCCAAGAAAAATTACGAAAAGCGAGAAAAAACCCTGTCTTGGATATCCTTTCATTTTGGAACTTATAGACACAGAATCTTCGCACGAGAGGGTTGTTTATAAATCCAGTGACACACTAGCTTGTCTTGGTGTTGGTCTGGGTATTGAGTTCGTCATAAGGACTTGTGTACAGTGGCTCAAGTGATAGGATAGACAACTTGTGCTATTCAACTTGACTCCTCCCTCTTATTAGCGCCAGCTACTTATTAGCACAGCTCTAGAGACAGATTCTCTATTAATAATTCAACACCATAATCTCTCTTGTTTCGCTATTCACCTCGAAAATGTGAGCATTGTTTTTGGACAAAAGTGACAACAAAGACGAAAATTTTCTAGGATTCTGTTTCATACTAGATTTTTGTGTTGTAAATTGAACCCAGCTGGCCTCGACACTTTAATGTGTTTTGGAATTTTATCAGTGGTATTCTCAGTCTTGACGGCTTTGGTTGACTCGAGTACTCTGAAAATAGTTTGGGGTTAAGGGGCGTGCTTAATTGTGTAGTTTTAAACTGCTCAATCACAAGCGGTGATCTGAATTTGTTGATACTTATCAACCACTAAGATATCTTTGGCTGGAAGAGTTGGGATCCCGCAAAGAAGTTTTTGAGTACCATCTGCCATTCTGGTTCAGTACTGAACCTTTACTCTGGCCTGCATGTTTAATTATTTTGCCTAACAATAACAGCGTTTATCCTTTCTCTTATACACAATGTACTCGAATCAAACCACATAACAGTCTTATAGAAGCACCAGTCAACATGAAAGATTTTAGTATTTCACCAACAAAAGAAATATTTCTCACCTCACACCAGCTACTTTCGAGATTCCAGTTACCATGACAACAATACCCTCAACCGACACCTTAACAACCCATGCAGGGGCAGTCCGATCCAGTATACATATTATATATCTTAAAATATACAACATAGAGGCCGGTGTTTAATTTGCATTATTGCTTGCCTCCTTTGAGTTCTAGTTCAAAAATAGCCAATAATTGATAGCAGTGTACACAAAGTACTGTTCCAGACGTCTGGGGTGTTATTAGGTTTGAAAGGCGACAAAAGGACTATAATGTGACACTAGGCTTCCTACTAATGAAGAATATGTAGAAAGTAGCGCGTCTGAAATTCTCCACAAACTAGGAAATTGTAGAGAACTTGTCTCAGCAACGAATCTCCCTTCATTTCACTAAAAGAAAAAGTAGTTCTAGACAACAAGAACGTTCCTGATAAATGTATTTTCTACAGTTACACCATTCTTGCAAGCGCGGTGTAATTTAATTTATCGATAATAATTAGTTCATTTCCATGTGTTTTTCTAAAGTTAAAACTGCCTATAGTCACATAAATCATTGTTCTCTTAGTTCATTTTGTACAAATTTGAACAAAAATTCTTTTTATCAGGTAAAATTGTATTTATTTTTTGTATTCAGTTGCTAGCGCTTAAAGCGCCCCTTTAGGGAAGTTCATATTTCCCACTCATTTTGATTCTCTAAAAGTTCTGAAATTTGCAATTTTACTTCAAAATTTATTTTCAATTTTCAGTTTCATTTTCATTTCATTTTATTTTAAAGAATAAATAAATAATATATATAAATCTTTTTGTCTGAAAAAGTTCTCAAATTTTTGCAATTTTTTTCCAGCAAAATTCTTTTCAGTTTTCATTAACATTAAATGCAACTGACTCGCGTCTAAGCTTAAAATCCAAACGAGCAAATTCTTAATTAGTATATTGTAGAATAGCAAATAACAATCTGTACACTACAAGAATCCCCGTTCAACCTACTCCAACCACAACTACAAACATAAGAATTAAATTATTTACTTTTCTTGAATTGGATTTTCCTCACACGTGTTTTGTTTTTATTGCTTTTTACCGGTCTTATTACACCTCTTAAGCGACGGGTATAGAGCTTGACAGATTAGCATGGTGTAATAACCAGGAAAGAGTGGCTTGGAATGATAATTACGGGGGATTATAAAGAATTACAACGAAAACTAAACGTCGAGTCTCAAAATATAGTTGTTTCCAAAATTAGGAAATACGATGTAATTTTTTAGTTTCTGGCCAAAACTCTAAAATACAATCAAGTTGCTATTTTTTTTCCTTTCATGTCAAGATTCAAAGTTTTGCCCTGCATTCGCTACGCAAGTCTTTATAGTTCAAGCCCGCAGATATTTCTCTACGTAAAATAAAATATTTTTCGAAGTAACAATATTTCTCGAAGAGACAATATTTGTATAATGATCATCCGGGTGGATGATGATGGATGAAAATAAAATATGTTAAAAAAGAAATAGCTTTTTTGCCCTAAATTTGACGCTACGGAAACTCAAAATGGAAATTTTCTCATTATCTATCAGATGAAAACTATAGCGAGCACTGAAAGTACTTCATTTTCAAGAGCCTTTTTCTGATCCGTCGATATGAGTCTATCGCGGCTGAAAATGGAGATTTGCCTTACGGAGATAAGGCAAACCATTTTGTCTCATATTTTCTCACGCTAAAACGACGTATTTAGTTCGTAAACCCTTACTAAAGGCTTTTTATCTTAAATATCAAAAAGTAAAAAATTATACAGTTTCTTAATCAATCATTCGATAAAACTTCGCAAGTTTATGAAATAAGATGAAATCTAAGCAATGTGGTTTGACGATAAAACCTTTAGTTGTAAAAAGCTCCTTAATTGAACCGATGCATTTTCTCTTATCCAAATCTTTTATTAAATCCCCAATCTTATATATTTTAGCTTAGGAATTAAAATGTTTTAAAAGTTAGGATTTTAATTATGATTTATTGAGGAACATTTTAAAATTAGCACAAAACATGACCGCAAATTTATGATACGCACGCTGTCTTTTTCCCGCGCTTTTATATCTCATCCTTTTGCACGCGCGCTCAGAATTTTCCCGCTCTTTTTGCTTCACAAAGTACGAGCCCAAAATTGGTTTTAGTGTACTATTTTAGCACAAAAGTGATAGGGCAGAACGTTTCATACATAACAAACAATTCTCACACATAATTCTTCAAATACATATTAATTCCAACTGGACTTTATTAATAAAACGCTTGTTAATAAGATATTTCTTGTTTATACAAATTCATTTATTATAATTCATAACGATTCATTACTATACAATCTATACAAAGCAAAGATGGTGCTATATATATATATATATATTAATTCTTTACAACTTCTTCGTGTTTTGGAACGACAGGATTTAAGGAACATTTTTCATGCCAAGAAACCTGTTATCCCGACCATTTTAATTCGCTTTGATCACTCTAAGAGAAGTGGTATAATACAATAAGCCAAATCTTTGTTATCCGAGCACCTCTAGTTCAGATAAATCTGGTCGCTAAATATAGGTGCTTTATTATTATTATGATTTATCTGAACCTGCGGTAACCGACGAAGTCAGGAATGGTCGATTTTTCATGTCTGAGCAATCTAAACTCTTATTTCAAAACCGTCACTTTTTTGATCAATGTGGGGTATCGTTGAGAAATGATAATACAAAACTGCCTCCTACACGTAAGAAAAACACTTTGATATGAACTTCCAAAATTGTAAGACTTCATTTCCCATCCACTCTAAATAACAAAGATATATTTACTCTATTCTTCAGGGAAATTACATAAATAAATATTGTCTCGTCCTTTAGAAGGACTAATTTAAAGAGTTTGTTGTCCTTTGAGGAAGACCATAAATCCGACAGTTTTCCTTGTCAAATATCAGCCATGTCAAGCCGAGTCAATATAATTTCATTTGTCATTGTCCATACCGGTAGTCGTTAGCTGTGTTTTAATTAAGGTATTGTGCATTCTTGTTTAATCTTAATATATAGAATGTCACAAGGGCATGATAATTGAGCTGCTATGAACAAGTCGAGGGAGTGTAATAAATATTTGTATGAAAGTACTAAGGGTGCTATACGGTGCCGTGCTGTGATCCCCTCCTCAGAGTGTGACAGAAATGATTTGTCGAGGTTAGTAAGGAGTGCCCTCTTCATGACATATCCTGGATACGCGTACGGCCATAAACAGCTTGAGGTTTTGTAATAAATATTGGTATGAAAGACTAGGGGAATATTGAGAGGCGTATCCGGGGACCCTGGGGTGCCTGCTACCTCGTTCAAATTTATTGTGGCATGAATGTGTTTGGTAGAGAGATAAGATAAATTAATGTAGGAGAAACTAGTGGACTAGCAGTACTGCGCTTTGTTGGCTGTCTAGCCATAGGTCTTAGACTGGATCTCAGCTTTCCTCTTCAGCAAAGCCACAGGCATCCCAGACTAACGTTTTTCGTCTCCAGGTATCTGCTTCACATGATGTCATTCTCAACAAAGAGCATGTGACGTGTACATTATTCAACGAATGGTTCATATGACTACTGCGTGATACAATTATTCCCGACATCCTCTGCGTACTGATCAGAGACAAACGTTCTTAATGCATCAATCTCATGTTGTATTTCTTGAATTTTACGAATCTTGCTTTTCAAACCTGACAGGTCATCACGCAGTTCTTCAAATTCATCACCCGCTAATGATGGTCCTGAAGTAACAAAAATATAAGGATAAGAATAAGTATGTATAAGTATAAGTACGATTAAAACAAAAAAACAGCCATCTTGTTTCGTCATCACCAAAATGCCGCGACGTCATCACCACCTTGTGAGGCGAAACGTCATCATGTCGTGGCGTTAACACGACCATGAATAGCTGTTATTACAGTTGAGCCCGCAATGAGATATTCTTTTGTTTAAACATCAAACAATGCTGGTTTTCTCACTTGCATGCAACCGACATGCAACCATAATAACTGCAATTGATCACCGCCACCGATTGTGACGTAATCTCATTTTATGACGTAGTATGCTGTGACGTAATCCTTTCCCTTCCCAGAGAAAAGTTTCTTCAACTTTTTACATATCTATTGAAGTATATTAGTAATGACAAAAAGCTTACCTCTTAACCCCAATAATAAAGACATATTTGGATCTTCGCCGTTCTTTCTGGCCATACATAACTGTACTATAGCCTTCAGGTCCGATACACATTTTGATAGCTGATCAACATAAATGAACATAGATATGAATACTGTTTGGTCAGAACAACCTTGTCACTGGATCATACTCCACCCTCCCCTCCCTAAGTAATTTCAAGTCCAATACAGACTTAATCTGATTATTACAAATGGACAAAGATATGAATACTGTTTGGTCAGAACAACCTTGTCACTGAATCATACTCCACCCTCCCCTCCCTAAGTAATTTTAAGTCCAATACAGACTTTAGCTGATTATCACAAATGGACAAAGATATGAATATTGTTGGGTCAGAATAACCCTGTCAAACATACTTCACCCTCCCCTCCCTAAGTAAATTCAAATCCAATACAGTCTTTATGAATATTGTTGGGTCAGAATAACTCCACCCTCCCCACCCTAAGTAGTTTATCACTAAAGTATTACTTACTTCCTTCCAAAGCTTTCTGCTCACTTCTGTCTTCTCTGATTCCTCCATCTTCGCTTTCTGAAACTAAAGGGGAAAGTTTTTTCACTAAATAATAAATTTGTATTTCTATCACTAAGATCAATATGTAAAATAACTGTACCTGTTCACAGGATGTCTTTAGGTTAAGGTTTTGTTCCATCATGTCTTGATTCTGAGACGATAACTACATGAAGTACAATCCACTGTTAGTGAATATATTTGAAATTTTATTGTTGTGAAATGCAAAATTCCCAAACAGAGAGAGAAAGAGAGGGTGAGGAAGAGGGAGGGAGGGAGGGAGGAAGGAGAAAAAGAGAGGAAATGAGGTGTGAAAGTCGGAGAATGCAGGAGAGAGAGGTACAGAGCACTTACTTCTTTTAGTGATTTTCTCAGTTGCTGTACTGCTTGGTCTTTTGAAGTTATTTCATCTCGAAGAGCAACCACTGTGTCCTGTGTTAACAGAGAAACAAAACAAGCTTCATGGATGCTTGACAGCAAACTCTCAATGTGCATTATCTCTTCAAGCACATTTTTTCAAATGCTATGACTTGCAGCTACTTCTATCACACAAGATGCTTGGGAATGTTAAAATTAGGATGACAGATTGTGAAGTTGTGAAGAAAAAAGACTGATAGGTGGGGTTGCTAAGAATCAACTGACCTCTTCCTGTGCCAGTCGTTCTTCTAGTCCCTTCTGTGTTTTTTGTGTCTGTGCGTGTAACGCCTTCATCTTCTTGTGTTTGGCCTCTAGAATCTAGAAAACAAATGAATGAATGAAACAAGATGAATGGGAAAATACTAAATATCAAGTCTTTTTGCACCACAACCTGAAACAACCAGGAGAGGAGAGGAGAGGATATCCTGCTTGTACTGTAAAAACACTTAGAGCTGTATCAAGAACTTCTGGGTTGCTCTAAGTCAGGGCATCGCCTACTGACAGATCAAATCCTGAAACAAACACTTGGCTGATCCAAGTCAGGGCACAGATAACTCACAGAACAAGCAGGAACTTAGTGTGCTGAGTTTTGCTGAGAAAGCAAACTGAGGTAAGCTGTGGAAAAACCCTTGAATCAAGAAAGAGACCCAACAAATTCTAACAACTTGAGATGCAGAGTCTAGGAATCAAACCCCAGAGGTGAAAAGTGAGAGGTCACCCTTGATTCCCTAGTAATACATAGATAAACTACTACAGCCTTCATTAGTTCAACAAACCTTTTTCATTCTATTCAGCTCAGCTTCTAATCTTTCATTTTCCATTTTAAGGTCATCAAATTCAATCTCTGATACTGGACCATTCTTCTTGTACTTATCCAAGTTTGCCGTGAGACTTAAAACATAAAAAAAACAACACAGAATTATTCAATGAATAATGAATAACACAAAAATTATTCCAAAGTATTTTGTCCCTTTGCCATGAAAAAGTAAATTTTGCCAAAAAATTGTCTTGTTTGGCATCCCTTGAAAACTCTGTCACCAGCAATGTTATGTGCAATAAAAGCCTTTACTGTATGTACCTTGAAACTTTTTCTTTAAGAGCTTTGTTTTCTTTATGAAATTTCTTGGCATCCTCAGACTGTGTGAAAAGGAATCAAGGCAAGAAATTAACATCCTGGGGGAAGGACGGGGGGGTTTGAGGAAATGGACAAGCCAAAATGGGATACATTTTATAATATTATTCATTTGATAAGATCACATACCTTAGTTCCATAAGCCTTGTTAATTTGAGCAAGTTTTCTATCTTTACTTGTGATGATGTCCTTCAATTGTGAACACTCTTCACGAACTTCTTTCAGTTACAAAATGGTTAAGGATATGATACAAACCTTTGTGACAAATGAAACATCTGCACCAAACAATAATATAGATGACAGGGATTGTACTAGGATTTTTTAATCTGAGTCCTAGTACCCATTAACTGCTTAAATTTGGGTCCCAAGCATTGTGTTGTGGGTGCCAATCAACATTTAGGAAGCCCTTGTCAACACAAGTGAAGTGAGTCCTGAGATGCACTTGGGTCCCAAGCATTGTGTTGTGAGTGCCATTCAATATTTAGGGAGCCCTTGTCAACACAAGTGAAGTGTGTTCTGAGATGCACTTGGGTCCTTCAGCATTGTGTTGTGGGAGCCAATCAATATTGAAGAAGCCCTTGTCAACACAAGTGAAGTGAGTCCTGAGATGCACTTGGGTCCCAAGCATTGTGTTGTGGGTGCCAATCAATATTGAAGAAGCCCTTGTCAACACAAGTGAATAGACAGATGATCCATGTATACAATGATCAGTTAACGAAAGAATTCAAAGGATATTGTTTTGATAATGTTTTGGTGTTCTTCAGTGGTGGGCACATCCGACAAGTACCGTTCAAGGCTCTCCATACGACGCCTAGAATAATAATAACCAGAAAATACTATAAGTAGAAGTAACAGAAGAAGGAGCAGAATGATGGTTCACTTACTTGACATTCAGGTGCTCTTGTCTAGATGTTTCTATCTTGTTCTGTAGTTCAGATATCAGCTTATCTTTATCTGACAACTGTTCAAACAAGAAAATATATAAGTAATGGTGAAGTTATAATATACAGAGCTATTTTGTAAAGAAAGGAATAAATGAAAGAAAGAATGGATGGTTAGGTTGAAAATGGATGGATGGATGAATTAATCAGTGTGAGTAAGTGAGGGTGGTGTGTGCGAGTGAATGAATGTAGAAATGAATGAATGATCAGGAAGAATAAGTGAATGAGGAAAAAAGGAACATAAGTTTAAATGAACAAGAAGTTGACTTTACCTGAGTGTATAAAGATTCTACATCTTTGTTTTTCAAGGCTGCAGTATCCTTCACACAAGCATCCATCTTATCAAGGAGATATTCTGTCTCCCTGGAAAACAAATCAAGCAAGAAATCAAACGACTGCAGTGTAGTGATAGTGATCTCACACCTCTGGGGTCTCAGGTTTGATTCCTGGACTCAGCATCATATGTGAGTGAATTAAGGTTGGTATGGTGGAACTCATCTCTTGCCCAAATGACTCCCCAAAAAGAAAGGTAAAACTTACAGTTAAGATAATATATAGACCAATTTCACGTGACGTCAAAGCAGCTCAATTTGGAGGACAAACAAAATAATTTCAATCTCCTGAGAATTGGAACCTATTATTTTGTCCTCCAAACTGAACTGCATTCTGATATGTGCTGCAAGGGGTCTATTAGGATTATAATTACCCTAATTTTCTTTGTAGTTTATCTATCTCTGCATCTTTTTCCGCAGCCATCTGTGATAACTGTGCCCTCAGTTGTGCCATCTCATAGTGGTACTCCTGAAGCTTGAGTGTCACTACACTGTCTTGGTCACATGACTTGACAAGGAGGGCATGTTGTAGTTTAGCATCCATACTGAGTTGGTTGTGTTGAAGTTGGGCAATAGTTTTCTTTTGTCTGTAGGGAATAAATGCATTTATTTATAAATATATAAATTAATATTATGCATAATATATCTGGGTTCCCACTCATTTAAAACAATAAAATCCACTGAAATTTCTCTTACCAAAACCTGTTTTTCAATGCCCACACTGTGCACTTATTTTCGAAAAATCGTAGTTCACCACAGGAAGCCCAACTAAGAATTTCGAATTTAAAAATATTTTTTGAAAGCTGACAGAAATTCCCTGTCTTTTGGGTAAATTGCAAAAATTCACTGACCAAAATCACAATTCCCTGACAATTCCCTGACCTTGAGAAAAATTCAGAATTCACTGACTTTTCTCTGACCATAGGAACCCTGACACACTGTATACTGTATAACCAAAAAATTGGCATTTCTTCCAAACTGGTCAATGAAAGAGGTATAAATCAACATGTGAGTCGAGCATATTATATAATGAATATTCAATGTAGTATGTGTGTGAGAGTGGACGGTAGGGGGGGGGGGGGGAACACTGCTGAATATGACCTGTTCCCCTTACAAGACAGTGTCCTCCTGGGCTTTGCCTGAGAAAGGATTAAATCAAATTTAAATCATAAAACATTGAATATTACCTTTCAATAATTTGATCCTTTTGACTGATCAAGTCATCTTTAGCCCTCAGCAGAGAGTCCCATTTATCTCCATCATCTGTACTGTGAGTACTAGATGGTGTTCTTGATCTAGATGAGCTCTTGGGTGTGGAATACCCATCTAGGGTACCGGAGTCTTGCCGCAGAGGTGCAACATATGCTACAGAAGTACTTGGTCCATACCCTAAAGAAGTAAGAAAAAATAGAATGAGAGATGCATGGAAGAGAAACAGAGAGATAAAAGGGAGGAGAAGGGAACAAGTTGAAGCAGCTGTACACAGGGTACCCAATAAAGTAGAGTAACTGTGAAATCAATACACACATCAAGCATTCCGCACTACTGCTCTAAGCGCATGCTCAGGGGATTAAAAAGTGGGATAATATTTTGTAAAATATGCAATTTTTTAGTACATTTGACTCAAAATTCACTTAATGGTAAAATTGTGTTTGACAAGAAAAATACAACTAAGATATAACATGTTTTACAAAATATTATCCCACTTTTTAATCCCCTGAGCATGCGCTTAGAGCAGTAGTGCAGAATGCTTGATGCGTGTATGTACATGTACCTTGCTCATAAAGGACATTTCCTTGTGTTAATAGTTGAGGTGCATTACCACCATACTGATAGTTAGCAGGAATTGCTGGTACTGTCCCATACATCTGAATATATAAAATGAATATAAATATGAAAAGAAGAATAACAAAAGGTTTGTTGTCAATGACTGAGAGGATCTCAGTTTCAAGACACCACAGGAACCCCAATACTTGACAAAGCTACCAGTTTGTCTTTCCCTTGATTGAGGCTTTTCTTTGGGTTCTATGGTTTTCCTCACTCCAAAAAGCCCAACATGCTAAAATCCAATTTGACCTTTGAGTTAGCCATGCCCTGACTTAGATCAGCCCAGAGGTTGTTCCAGGGTTCATTCTGTGAGTTAGCCATGCCCTGACTTAGATCAGCCCAGAGGTTGTTTCAGGGTTCAATCTGTGAGTTAGCCATGCCCTGACTTAGATCAGCCCAGAGGTTGTTCCAGGGCTCATTCTGTGAGTTAGCCATGCCCTGACTTAGATCTGCCCAGAGGTTGTTTCAGGGTTCTATCTGTGAGATAGCCATGCCCTGACTTAGATCAGCCCAGAGGTTGTTTCAGGGTTCTATCTGTGAGATAGCCATGCCCTGACTTAGATCAGCCCAGAGGTTGTTTCAGGGTTCAATCTGTGAGATAGCCATGCCCTGACTTAGATCAGCCCAGAGGTTGTTTCAGGGTATCAATAAAAAAGTGGATCAAAGTTAATCAAATACATACCCTATCTATGTGTTCCACAGACCCATGGTAGCTCTTAGGTCCCACTTCATCAAACCTCTTGCCTCCATCATCAGCTCTTTTTCTTTCTATACCATCATTCGTAAGTCCAGAATAAGATGACCATTTCCTCATTGGACTAGCCCCTGGTAGTTGGATATTTTTATTAGAAAATGGAAGATCTTGGTGCCTTGTGAAAGGGTCTGCGCTACTGGTAGACTTTGGGGACGATTTCTTTGTAGTAATGTCTTCAACACTACTACTACTGCTGCTGACTTGATGAGTGAGTTTGGAGTGTGGATAGACATGGACTTCAGCTTGTGATCTTGAGACACCTAAGAAAATTATTATTATTATTATTATTATTATTATTATTATTATTATTATTATTATTATTATTATACAATAATTATGTTTTATCTAGTGTCCTTTCTAGATGGATATATCAAAGGCACTTTACAGCCAGTTGATTCACTGCCAGGGTTTCTTTACATCCCCAGTGGCTCCTTTATGTCCCTCTAATATTGGTTGGTAATAATAAAGTCATGTCGTAGAGAGCATAACAGGTGGGGGAGTGAATAGCGTGACAGCCTTACACCCACTGTCAAAATGAGTGATGATGATGATGATGATGATGATGATGATGATGATGATGATGATGATGATGATGATGATGATGATGATGATGATGATGATGATGATGATGATGATGATGATGATGATGATGATGATGATGATGATGATGATGATGATGATATATGATAAAGTGCATGATAACTAGTGGTAAGCTAGTGTGGGTTGCATCAGTGTTTCTAATGAAACAGTTGTGATAAAAAGTTAAATTTTACACCGTAAAAAATAAGAAAGATCACTTACTGACGTTTCAGATGCTAGTCCTTCGTCGGAGTAAAAGAGAAAATGAAAATTTAACTTTTTATCACAACTGTACGATAAAGTGCAATGAGCTGGAACTGCTATTGAAGTGCTCACCTGAGCCATGTGAAGGTCTAAGCATTGGTAGATTTAATCACAAAGGCAGCACTTTCTCCTCAGTTATTTCAATACCCTGACTGCTGCACTGCCAAGGGACTGAACCCATCGACACGATATAAAGTACTTACTATTATGTTTAAGATGTGGTGAAGATGGCTCACTAAAGGACTTCTCAAACATTAGATTTCTGGCTGGTATAGCACCATGTCCTCCATCAGACACTGTTCTTGTCTTGTGGTTACCAGCCAGTCTTGGTGTTGCCCATTCTATTGGCTGACCATAGGGAATGCCATACCTGTCATACGTACCTATACAAAAAAGAACAGCAAAATTGGACATCTTAGTCAAGCAATACTTTTATATACAGTTAGGGTTTATAAATTGTTAAAGAAATGCTATGGACAACCAGCTGATCTGAAATTGTGACATAGAAATGATGTCACTGCAAAATTGAAGTGTCATGAAGCCTGCGAAAATTGACTTATAAAAGTTTATATCTGAGATAAATTTAGATTTTCAAGAGAGGTTTTTGATATTTTCTACACATTAGCCTGAGTATCAGGCCTTTGGAGCTGAGACCTGGGGAGAGCGGAAAGGGAGGAGGGAGGGGGAGGGGAAAGAGGGAAAGGAAGGCCTGACACAAATGCATTCATCGGCTCGTGTCAAACATCCAGATTCTGGATGTTTCTCTGATTGGATAATTAAACAAAAGAACATTATACCGGAAATGAAAATCTACAACTTTTGATTTTCTCGAACAGCAGTAATTTTTTTATAAACTTCAATCTCTAAGCATTATTTTTCTACGAATATATGGAATATATGAAGGACAAAGAATTCAAAGAAGCATTGGAAGGGGCTCTGAAGTTATGTCCTGGAATAGAACTATGTTGAAAGTCTGGTAATCCACAGGAAAGACATACTCGGAGTACTTCTCACTAGTTTTAGGTATCGAATATTTAGGAATATTTGGTAGTAATACGGACTTATTTTAAAGTTGAATTATAGAATGGATATTCAAAATCTTAGTCGTTATAAACTGAACGATGACAAACAAGAAATTATGACCCGAGAGGTCAAACTTTGCGCGCGTGATTAGTTAAATAGTCGTCAAATTACAACCTTGGACTCGATGAACACATTCAACAGATTCAACCTCTACATGAAAACGTTAACTTTTTAAGAAATATGACAAGAATAATACAAGAAAGACTTGTATGGTAGTTTGATCAGTAGTAAGATATCCCGTATAAATCGAATATAAGTTTATACCCAGTTCTGAAAACACAATGACATGACAACATAATAACCGGAAGTGATTTATATTGGCTTATATTTCAAAATGCGCTAGGACTGGTTCGAAGGGGCGGAAGGGCTTGCGATAAGCATTTGTGTCAGGCTCTCCTCTCTCTCTCCCCTTCTTACCCTCCCTCCCCCCCCCTCTCCCCTCTGAGAGCCTGATACTCAGGCTATCTACACATTTACTATGATATTCATTATTGAGTGGGAAAATGAAATAAAGAAATAACTGTTTCCCGAGTAACTTGGCTACAAAGGATCACACCTCAGTTTTGCAAATTTTCTTGATTCTAATTGGCTAATATTTTTTCTCAGATCAGCTGGAAAGACTGGGGGGGACTGGGGGGTCAGGGTGGGATGACAGTGTCCTACTTTTAGCCGAAAATTTCATCAAAGATGTTGATTCATCTGCACTAAGTTTGTTTTAATTCAACCAAGCTTTCAACCTAAGTGGCTATCTTAATCAAAGATATTTTTTGACACTGCAAAAATGTTAATCACATAGATTCAATTGACTAAACAGTTTTTAAAATACCGACAGTATTAAATTAAAACTCCTGTCTGACGTGCTTGGGTAATGACGACAGGGTTGAAAAGTTTACCAAAGCTATCAGTATTTCCTTAGCAACGAAGTATCAACAAACAGAATAAAATTTGAAAGATAAATCTGCGAAACATGATGAATGAATGAATGAATGAATGAATGATAGGAAAAAATAAAACTTAATTGTTATAGAAATATCTTATTTAAATTTTTAAGTTATATGTTATATTATCGATAATATCTAGAATTAATCACCAATGAAGTTAATGAAGCTTAATTAAAGTGAATATTTCAAAAATTTAAGCTCAAGTTCAACTTTGAAAATCATAAACTTTACGATCAAAATAATTCTGAGAAAACATAAAATTTGAATCGTGATAAATCTAGATTAAATATATAATACTCCAAGGAACACGAGACGATTCGTAAGGATTATAAGATTTAATTTGAATTTTTTTGGAAGTTTATCTAAAAATTTGTATCAAGATTTGACTTTGGGACCTTTACACAGCACATCGACGAAGTTTTAGATTTGAACTTTTAACTCTAAATAAAGATGCTATATCGATGATTTCCCGCTAAAAACCGTTGACGATAACTCCACGTGGAGTATGAATATCTAGAGCAGATGTTATTAGCTGTGATTAGGACTTATAAAATGTTTTTTTCGGACCTCAATGATTTGTACTTCTGTTGGCGAAGTTCGTGAAGAAGTTAAAATTACGCACCGTCGTCGTCTTCTTCTGTGAGAGAACTAAGGTCCGGAAGACTTGAACTCTGCATGAATTAGCTTGAATAGAAATCTTAGACGTTGTAAAATAAATAAAGGAAGATAACTGCTAAATTTTTAATCCAGAACAACGATCTTGGCGAAGAAGGAGGAAGATTATCCACAACAAGTCATGGCGGACTTCGTGCAGAGAAATTGTTCATTAGTTTACGTTGTACTTCTTGTTCAAACACTGAACAGGAAGATATTGGCAGAGGAGTTTGGGTCTGTCAACTTTGCATAAATAAACGTCTCACTTTCAAAATCCCCGCTTTGGAACAATAGAAAGACGTCGAGCAAATAAAACACAAAAAGAGCTACTGTCAAGAACGACGTATCAACAACTCTGAAGTCCGGAAAACTAACGTTAAATTTTATAAACTTACTGGACCATTACGAACCTTTTTGCATGGAAGAGGAAGGCGAGATTTTTCGGTACATATCCCCTTGAAGAAGGAGCTAATTATAAGGAATTATAGTTGATTTTGAGCACATGAATTATGAAGTGTTGAGGTGTCTTCATCGTGACTTTAATACTGTGGTTACTGGGATGTGACGTCATGTCAGGAAGATGTCGCATGTGTGCGCACTTTAACTTAGAGTGCGTTGAGTTCGTTTTTGTCTTCTTTGCGACCTTCTTTGGCATTTATTAGAAATATTTTATACACTTTGAGACTCTCATCACACAAAGGAACTTATATTTTTAACGAAGCCCTAGTCTAGGATTGACTTTGGGATTTTATGTCCAAGAAAAAACATATTTTTTGAAGTCAAACTTTCACCCTCCCTGAACGGATGGAGAGTGAGCCACGTCTCAAATTGTGTCTCTACCGTTTTTATTCGAAATAATTTGTAGACTAAAAAGAAAATTAATGTTAAAGCTATATCTTAGGTCATTTATATTTTAACATTTCTTTTCGATTGTCGACCAGTCACTTGGACTTGTGGCTTTGCATGACCTTTTGATGAGGACCTGGTTCAGTGACCAATCAGTGGTGGGTTATCATGGGAGGTCTGTGAATTCCATTCGCTTTTCGTTTCTTCGCAAAAAAGGCTCCAAAAAGCTCAAAATCTTTCTTAGGAAGCAAAGAAAAAAGAAGGAAAGAGAGATATCAAAGTTAGCACCGTTTTCGTTCCTTATTTGTGCGCGCAGAAGATCAATTATTCAACTCACTGAAGCGATCGAATCAGCTCGGATCAGACAACCTTACTGTCTAAAAGCCTCTACTCCAAATATACAGTGAACCAAAAAGAAGACCCAGAAGAACGGATATTCCATCTTTTTCTATGCAATAAAAGTATCGAATGGAAAGCTTTTCTTTAGACATCAGTTTCGTAAAAATTATTAGAATCGACCTAGAAAAATATGCATGAAAAGATTACGAATTCACGAAAGAAGTTTGCCTCAAAGCTGGTAAGAACTTTCCAATGGATGCCCGCGCCTGCACTCTGATTTTTCTGTTGTTTTATTTCCACCAGTATGAACCATTTTTGTAGTCAACAGAACAAAAGTAAATAATTTTTTTTTGATTAAAGATTAGTCAACTATAAACTTTCAAAGCCCGTTTTTATTCACGTGAAAACGATACCAAAATATTTGGCTTGGAAATTTTTCTACTTGGGCTAGTATCAGCACAGTCAACGTACTTGTCGCGATTTATTAGTATGAGTTCTCTTATCAAAAATTCTCTTCAAACAGAAAAACTCTTACCTATAAGACCAACTGGATACTCTTCCAAATACTTCCAAAGAACATCGTTTAAATTGTTCGAGTCCGAGCAACTCTTAGTTCGTCTTTCGCTTGGACGAAGACGAAAACTTTTACTGAACATGTCGTAGCTCTTTGGTAAAAAAATTACTTCACCAAATTGGCTGCAATCACATTACGTGTGAATATAATGTTAGACACGAGTCAATGTGTCTTAAGTAAGTGATTGTAAATATTTTTGATGTCTTTTTAATTAGAAGAGACGAAGTATTTATGGGATTACTGCAGAGAAAGACGAGCATTGTGTGGTGGAGTGAATGCTAAGCTCTTGTGGGACAATCCATGTCATGAGAACTTATGATTAACTAATTAAACTCTGTCTTTGGGTAAACAAATAGTTGATACCAGGAGGTCCCGTCATGTACGGATTTAAACCAGGTGTACGAGAAGTTCATCAATGCAAGGCTTTAACTGAAAAACAGGTTTTCTTACAGTTACTTGCATACCGCGCTAATGCGCAACGCACTTTAAAAAAATCTGCAATTTTTATCAAACCCTGAACAACCTCTGGTCCGACCTAAGTCAGATTTGCGCACCGAGGTATGTAAGGCTTAAAACAAAAGAAGGCACTGGAAAAGAATGAAGGTTCAGTGGCGCGTCTAAGATCGCGGATCGAGGCAACTACTGACGATTCCGATAGGGGAAGGGGTGGGGATTTGGTAGGTGAGTTTTCTGGTAGTAGCCGCACATCAATAGACTCACATGACTCATAAAGTCACGACTTTGCAAAACACGTACAACCTTCCATCGTGAATCAGATTTAGGGCGTGTACATTTATGAGGGTTTAGCTCGTACTTCCGTATTTACAATGCAGGAGTACTTCAGTTGATGAGAATGCGCAATCTATAGAGTTATTGATGGATATAATTCATTAGTCAAAACTCTAAGCCACCTCAGTCCACCATAAATATGTACATGTTTATTTTAAGGTTAATAAAGTGTATTTTTTAATATTTGTTTATGATTTACAATGTTATTTGAGATTTGCCAGAGTCAACAGACATAACTTTTACCATAATGGAAATATAGTATACGAATATGCGTGAATACGATGATGATTACATGTAATCGCGTGGAGGAATTACTGGATATTTCGTGTACATGAAAAGATTGCTTTGGGAAGCAACAGGGCTTGTATGTATAAGAACATTAATTAAGTCTTCCTAAGTTCCCCAAGTCTTCAAGCCTTTAGTTTTCAATCTAAAGACCCCTTCTCTTACTGCGATTTTCAATATTCTGCGAACTCGGGAGTTGCGAATTTCCCGTTGGAATTTGGTTTTTCGCTGCCGCCAGTCAAAAATATAAAAGGTACCGACTGATTAGTTTTGATTGACGGCAGCGAAAAACCAATTTCACAAAAAGCCATTGAAATGTCCGAGTTCGCAGAATATTGAGAATCGCAGTAATTTTCGGGAGACAAATGTAAAACTGTTGAAATGGCTATCTTTTGTTGTAGTTTTTCTCCCTGACTATAGGGATTTTATGCAAGAATTCAGTGCAATTACAGAGGTTTTTCACGGCAGCCTTATTGTAGGACTGGGACAATAAAATCATTTTTTTGCATGACAAGAAATTTTATTTCCCAAGCATAACATTTTTATTGTTTTGCCTACAACATGGCTGCTCTGACATCCTCCATGAGTAGAAGAGAACATTTTATAGTTATTTAGAAACTCTGGTCGTTGAGGTTTTCTTTCTTTTACGAGAAGGTGAAATAACAACACAGGATACCCAACACTCGAAGAGAAAGAAAACTTCATCTTTTCCTTTACCCGTAGCCTCCTGACGTTCTTAGGGTCGTCACGTCGTCACGCAACGTTTCTCTCTTCGAGGGGAGAGATGCGTTGCGTGACGACCCTAACAGCGCCTGCATGGGAGGCTACTTTACCCGCCAAAATAAAAGAAATTTCCTTATAAGCAAAATTTGACTTATCTGATAAATGTGAAGAAACTAGGATAAATAATATCAGTTGTACACCTATTTCAAGAAACGTTGTCGGTGGGAGATCTGTAATGGGTGATCTAAAACTAAACAGAACTTTTGTGCTTTTATGTTTTCTGGCTAAGATACGAAAAAATTACATTCCTAACTCAAAGGTCATGCTTCATAGTCCATTCTGAAAGCCAGCTACGTTGTTTGGCTGTGAATATATTACATTTTGCAGCGCGTTACTCAGTCTCAGATTTCAGATTCCAGATCTTCAACAGACAACATTTTTGAAATAGGTGTATACATTTTCCCCTGTCTTTTTTATCATGTGAAACGTTAGTAATCTTATCTAACCTCTAAGTCTACCTTTTTTTTATAATATACTACATTCAAACCTCTATCAAGCGACCACCCTTGGTGAATTTTCAAGTGGTCGCTAAATAGGTTGGACGAACCATAACTGGTCGCTATATAGAGGTTCTACCATAATATTATCAATCCCAATGTAAATCATCTTTAGTTAATGAACTCTGTAAATTTTGCATCCCTTTCAAAACTTTTAAATTTTTTTCAGCGCTAATGCCAGGTTTTAGTACCCTGTTCTCAACTTCAGCGAAAACTCCTTTGCTTCCCTTGGTTTTGACCGTAGTAATGACTTCGACTTCTCCCCCACTTGCTGGCAGTCTAGCACTGGCGCTCCTTGGCCGTACGTGGACGTGTGGCTGTGGTCGATATCTAGGCCTGGTTCGCTGTTCGCTTCGCTTGTTGAGCTGATGTTTGACCATTGCTATTTGTTCGCCTTTGGCTTCCATGCGTTTGACGAGGTGCTCCAGTTCTCGTTCTAAGTCTTCGCGAATAACTAGGTCTTCGGTTTCATTGATTTGACGACCAAGCTCCTGGTGCTCACTAGAGAGAAAATAAAAAAAAATAAGCTTCTTGGTCACGGGGAGATTACCTGTGAACGATAGCGTTGCGTGACAAATTTTACAAAAAGTGTTACGCGACGCAACGTTTTGTAAAACTTTGTGTCGCGAGAGTTTTAGTTGCTCGAGAATCTAGTTTTCCTTTTCTTGATTTTCTCGCTAAGAAATGTTCAGAAATTTGATGAGGAAGGTGGATTTTGTCGTTAAACTGGTCTCGAAACAAATGTCATCCAATCACAAGTGGCGACCGTGCTGCTCATCCAATCACAGTGCTCGGACGCAGCACTTGACGGTCACGGCAACGTATCGTGAGTATTTGTGTAGACCCCTTACAGCACGTTGGAATGCAGCTCAATTTGGAGGACAAAACAAGTTCCAATTCTCAAGAGATAGAAATTCTTTTGTTTTGTTCTCCAAATTGAGCTGCTTTGACGTCACGTGAAAGGGGTCTATAGTCGGGATAGTTCTACGAAATCTATTCTGTCATTACTTACAAACTCATGTGCCCAAACTCGTCCTGCAACCCCAGCAGAAGATCTTCAAGTCCCTCCGAGTCACTTGAAGTTGAGCTGCTGTACCTTCTTGCTTGGCGCTGTGCTAAAGCATTACACAAAGATGGATTGTGGCCCTTGAGAAGGGATAGTGCTTGCTGGATGTTAGCACCAACTGAATGGGACTTGCTAACAGACTACGGAAGAAAAATACCTGGGTAAGTCTCCAGTAACGGTAATATAAATAGAGCTGTTATAGAATGAGTACAAAAACAGTTTTTACCTTTCCTGCGACGAATGGAATATTCCCTAGATTCAAGTGAAAGTGTCCAGGAGGATTTCCTGGTACTGGTTGTGGATTTGGCTTGGCTCTTACCTGGAAAAGAAGCAAGAAAAAGAATCAAAATTAGTTCTAAAATTAACAGAATTTATCATTTTATGTGCGTTGAAGTTACTACATTGTACGCTTCTCAGTTGAGCTTGGAACGACCGAAGTTTTGTCACGAAGTTTTGTTGTTGAAAATTGCATGTTGTCAGGGGCAACGTCAGACGACATGCAGTTTTCAAGGACAAAACTTTGTGACAAAACTTCGGTTATTCCAAGCTCAACTGAGAAGCATAGTATGACCACAAAATTTGATACAATAGGTTTCTCACGGCAGCCATATTAGAGAGTAAAACAATAGAAATTCCCTCCTTTGGAAAATAATTTCTCTTGTCATGCAAAAAAAAAAATGCATTGTTCCAGATTGGACCAGATTGGAAAAAAGACAATGTTCTTTATCTATTTAATAACCCTAATAAAGATTAATTGATTGATTGATTGAAACATGACTGCTGTGAAAAACCTTGATAAAATCTTTTGGCAAGGACACCTATCTGTTATGGACACTTCTTTTGGTCTGTACTTAGTCACTCATATCATAAACAGATCTCTATAATATGGACACTTGTGTCCGACCCTTTGGTGTCCATATTAGAGAGATTTGACTGTATTTTTTGTACCTTTTTCTTCTTTTTCTTTTTGATTTTTGGTGGTGGTGATGCTGCTTGTAAGAGAATTCGATTTCTTTCTGACTCTGTCTGAAGCTAAAAAAATGCAAAATGGATCTTGTCAAATAATTGCAAAAAAGATGGGGGGGGGGGGGGGGAGATGAAAAAAGAAACAAAGAAAAGAAAACAACAAAATGGCAAACAATAATGCTTGTTCTCAAAGATATAATGTTGCACCCCAAATATTATGATTTTATGTCTGTACCAGGAGTGATAGCCCTAAAGTAAGTTTTAAGTCACACAAATACCATACAAGATTAAGAAAGTGGTATGACTGTAGCCCCACCTAACTCTCCTAGCTCTCCATAGACCTTTTCTGAGATAGCAAATATGGTGCATTGTGGTCTAGCTTGGGTACAAATATATTTTCTTTACCATGCCTTGGTGTTGTTTGTACCCAAGCTAGAAAGTAATCTATCATGATTATTAAACTCAGAAAAGGCCCAAGTATTCCAGCCATTGATATCATGCAAATTTTTTCTCTTGTTTTGCAGGAAGGGAAGAAAAATAATGTAATGTTGATAATAAATTTACCAGTACAGTCTTATCCTCCAAGAGCTTCCTGTGATGTGCTTCATTTCTCAGTCTTTCTTCTAACTGCCTTATCTTGTTCTGCAACAACAAGAACAAAATTCATTCTCAAAAGACCTGAACACAGTCATCAAAGATGCAAGACAGCACAAGCTGATGCCCTTTTAAGGATATTTTTCAAGAGACTTGGATTCACAGCCCAGAGGTTTGGAAGAGGTCCCCAAAAGTGTTTGGTAAGCTTAGCATGGAGGGAAGGGGTTATCAAAACCTAAGAAGGCATCAACAAAGCACTGAAATGCAAAGATGAGTGTCATGTTATGCAATATTATGCACAATGTTGTAGGCAATCAATGTTGAAAGCCATGTCACACAACACAGTTTGTTGCATGCAATGTTGATGAAGTAGAAAACGATCCTACTTCAGCAACATTGCCTTCAATACTGCATGCAATGTTGCACCCTGTTTCCAAAACTTAAATGATTTTGCCGGCATTGAGACACATCCCCCTACACACACACAAAAAAAACAAGCTCACCTCAGCCAGTGACTGTGAAGCTGTTAATTTCATATGCTCTCGCTCCAGCCCAGTTAACTTGCCGATCTGCCCCTTGATGTCAGCAGTGGCTTGCTGGCTTATTTGTTGAGTGAGCATGGCTGACCTCTGGACAGCGTTGTCCCTGTCCATTTCTGCTGTTTGTACCATTTTTCGCATGTAGTCCAACTGCTTTTCAAGTAGATGGCACCTTGCTTCTGCTCCTTGGAGGCCATTTTGCAGATCTAAATGAAATGATATTTAGAAATAAAACAAAGGCATAGAATTCTAACTTTGAAATTTATCAAGTCACTGGTTGAATGGTAAAAGTTATAAACAGTACATTTCAAATCTCTGATCAAAGGCCCTGATATTCCAAAACAATTAGTTAAAAATTAGGTTTTGGACCTGCTAAACAATTGCAAAATATTTTCAAAAAGAATTCACTTCCCAACCACATCGCTAAGTGTCAGCTGAAAAACTTTATTTTTGAGTTTAAATTAATTTGAGTTGCTAGAGTTTTGATCATAGTCAGGTGCCAAGATTTGGAATTTCAAACAAAGCTGCCGAAACTCCAATCAAAGCATTCAAGTTACTGGTCATGCAGGACATAAATTAGCTGTGAACAGAAACATCATTCTGGAGGAAAAACCTGCAACCTGATAAGCTCAAATCCAATTCAATCTTTGAGGCAATAAGCTGTACCCTAACTTCGATCAGCCCAGAGGTTGTTTCAGGGTTTGATCTGATAAGATTGATATTAGTTTGAATTTCAATCAAAGTTACCCTCATTTTGCTGGCTAATGATTCCCTGGCTGTTACTCTTAGCATGATGCTCTTTCTGTAAAATATCCTTGTAATGCTTTGATTCTGTAGCCAGTCTTTTGAGATTATCTTCCGCTTCTGTTCTTTCCAGTTCCAGCTTTCTTATCTTCTCCTGTAGTCCCTTGAGTGCAGATATGACAGCTACAAAAAATATTGAGTTATAACATAACTGTTTAAATCTTTCTTTCTGACTGTTTACAGTGTAGTGCCATCCTTTAATATGAGGACACAGCACTTTTTCTATTTCATCATTCATATCTGTATTTTATAAGGAAAGAAATAGCTAGCTGGCTATGCTGTGCTGTGTGTATACATATAAATCACTTGGGGATTGACAGGACATCATGCTTCTGCTACAGGTAACACATCTCTCATGGTTTTGCCAATCCAAACATACTTTAGAACATTACTGCACACATCACAGCAAGCAAGTTTTCTATTTCTTCAATAAGGAAATATTTTTAGTACTAAAATTTAGCTGAAAATATATTTATAAAATGAATCTGATTTTAGTTTACATCATCCTTCTTCTACTTTTTCACAGCTTGTAAGTTTGTTGACATTTAAAGACCCCTTGCAGCAAGTCAGAATGCAGCTCAATTTGGAGTACAAAACAATATAGGTTCCAATTCTCAGGAAATTGAAATTCATTTGATTTGTCTTCCAAATTGAGCTCCTTTGACATCATGTGAAAGGGGTCTCTAGTGATGTTTAATTTAAATACCTCTGCTGTTAGCCTGAGGTGCAATTCCTCTGGGCGACGCTAATCCTTCAGCTTGGTACTTTTTGGCATGAGGGAAGTCTCTGTAAGATGATATTGAACTATTGGCCTCTGATCTCATGCTTCCTCTGAATGGTGAATCTGGCACCCTCCTCATACTCCTGAGGTATGGAGGAGTGGACTATGTAAAAACAAAAAATGTGACATTTTAGGAACTTGAAGAAAATATTGTTCTGAAAATATCCATACTCCCCCATAGAGACAAGTGCTACAGCTACAAAGTATACCCTCCTCAGACCCTCCCCAAACCCTTGAAAATTCCAATCCCCCTCTGTGGGGAAGGTATGGATATTTTCTGGAACTACATGACATACTCTCTTCTAATAACTCGTCTCAATATCTGATGGATAACATTTTTTGTTGTTGCAAATAGTAAGAACCTGAAACCCAATACAGCGTAATAGTTCCACAAAAAAGTGCTTTTGAAATTGCTAAAGTAGTACTTTTCTAAGACCAATAAATAATATTTAAATAATATTTTTATGTGAGGACACTCAAACCGTGAACACTTTGAGGTTTTTTCATACTTTTTTCTCCTTTATCCCTTGTGTGAATCGATTGGAAATATGATTTATTTTGAACAATAAGATTATTTGAGTTCAGTGCTTCATTTTCAGAAGGTTTGAAGCAGTAGAAAGTTCATAAAATAAAAAATATAAAAATATCAAGTGTTCATGGTTCGAGTGTCCTCACTTTAATTGATAAAATGTTTTTATGACGAAATAGGAAACAGATGATTATAAATTTAATGTAAGTGTAGCATGCAAATAATAGTTCGTAAGGAATTTCATCGATGCCTTTTTGCAAAATTTTACATGCTTTCCTTCAAATTCATGCACAGAAATTTACGAATATGAGAAACATTTTAATGAGTGATATCTAATAGAGAATCCAGCGTTGGATTTTCGGATAAATCAATAAAAAATAACACAAGAAAAGTGTCATAAATATTGCTGTTTTGTGTTGACATGACATTCGAATAAACAGACGCCATCTTACAACTCGATAACAAAATGACTAACTCACCCGTCCCCCCTGATCCTCCATTCCTCCAAGCGATCCACACGAGAATAAACTTTCCAATCAACAGTTTTTGTGTAGTTAAAGCCTTAGAATAGAATTCTGGTCGTGAAAATATCGTCAAACATCAAAAAGTCAACCTTCAAATTCTGTTGTTTTTTTCAAATGGCCGTTTCTCTCATGGGAGTTACCGCTGGTCATAGACAGCGGGCTCAGCTGGTCGAATCAAAATATAATTTTAGAAATAAGCATTAAAAATTGCTAAAAATAAGAAAAAATAAAGTTAAGAATATGAAAATTTATAAAATTTTAAATTCATTTTCGCAAAACCTTTGAAAAATACTTATTTGAAGAAAAAACAATGTTACCCATAACACATTACGCGCATCAATACTCAAGGAAATCATACCGCGCACAGTATGCTGGGAAACAAAATGGCGGACGAAGAGACGTGTTTTTTAATTTTTTTCTCTACTCCTTTTTTCTAACTTTTTGAGTGGTAATTTTAGTTTAAATTCCTAAAATGTGGCGCTCTAATCTACTACTTCTCTCGCGTAGCTTTGCACCAAGAAAATTTCTGCCATATTTAAGGTAGGAATATGATTTTTACGAGGATGACTCAACAAAAAATATATGACACTGTTGCACGTGCGATATTAAAATCGTAGCTGTTGATAAATATTTTTACTCTCGTTCTGTTTTTTTAAATGTATTTTTGCCATAGAATTTTATTCAAACTATGTCTATATTTGCAGGAACAATCAAAGATATTTATGCACAGAGCTTCAAAAAGAATGTGAGAATAGAACAACAGTGCTGGATGCTGCAAGTAAGAATGCGATAAGGCACAACTATAGAATACCTCGCAGACTGAAATTATTGATAGTAAGCTGCCTAAGCCTATGGAGTGAGGTACCTTGGGGTCAGGTTTAGGGTTAATATTTGGGAAGACTTTGTAGGAATAACTGCATAGGCTCGTAGGCTGTGTAGGCTTGTAGCCAGCTGTGTACAGTAGATTTCGTAGTCTCTGTAGGTGCGTAGGCACGTAGGCTCGTAGGCTTGTAGGCTCGTAGGCTTTGTAATTGTACACTTCGATTATTGCTGTAGCCTACTATAATACTTTTACTCTGTGGGGTAGGTATTCTATAGTTAATCCTCAGATAATATTGTATGTTGTTGAATTTATTACTCTTGTTTAACATTCTAGTGTTTTTTCATGTTTATTAGAACAGTTAAAAGAAGGTGACAGCCTCCATGGGTACACAGTAAACAAGGTAATCCATTAGATCCTCTTTACTTAGGCTCAATGTTTTCCCATTTCAGACCATGTGTCATTCCCTAGAGTATCATTTCTTTGTTTAGCAGTTGCACACGAGAAGACACATGAATATGGATACAACTGAAACAAAGAATCTTATCCCCAAGGGAATGACACATGGTCTGAAGTAGAAAAACATAATGCCCAAGGGTCTATATATATATATATTTCTGCACCTATCTTTACACCAATTTTCATAATTATGCAACTAATACAGCCCAAGATGTCTGGGTTTTTGGCTGCTAGCAATCAGAAATTTACTAGCTCAGGCCATTGAAAATTTAATTGATGGAAGTCAAAAACCCAGAAGACTTGGACTATAGCTAGTTTTCTGGGTCGCGTAATTATGAAAATGGAGATATTTTTATATTTTGTTCGTAATGATATAATATTGTGTGGTTTTTGTGTGATTTTCCTAGGTTGTACCAGTACCAGAACTGTCTTTAGTATCCGTCCACCTTACCCATGATTCCACAGGAGCCGAGCACTTACATATTGCAAGAGATGATTCAAATAATGTCTTTGGGTAATAACATTCATGCATGATACTTTACCAATACACTTTCCTTGGAAATAGGATGGGTTTCCTGTGGTATAGTAACCACAGGAACCCCAACTACAGTTCACTGATTCCAAGTTGGGATTGTGTGGTGTGTTGAATATGACAAGTAAATTGATGGATTACAACCATTCCCAAGAGAGTCAAATGACAAAGACATGGCGGCCATGTTGGTGGAATTAATAATGGATGCTAATGAGAAAGATTTTGTTAAAAACCACCAACATGGCCATGATAACATAATGTGTAATTGCAGAATCAAAAAAACTTGTGATTTTCTTGTAACAGTTTTATAGTGTACCAATGTTGTTTGTTATGTTACATCAGGGTTGGATTCCGGACCACACCCATGGACAGTACTGGAGTGTCGCACATACTAGAGCACACAACTCTGTGTGGATCACAGAAGTTTCCTTGTCGAGATCCTTTCTTCAAAATGCTTAACAGATCCTTAGCCACATTTATGAATGCATTCACAGGTATGATAATATTGATATTGTCATTGGCATCATCTATCAGCATCATCTATCAGCATCATCTATCAGCATCATCTATCAGCATCATCTATCAGCATCATCTATCAGCATCATCTATCAGCATCATCTATCAGCATCATCTATCAGCATCATCTATCAGCATCATCTATCAGCATCATCTATCAGCATCATCTATCAGCATCATCTATCAGCATCATCTATCAGCATCATCTATCAGCATCATCTATCAGCATCATCTATCAGCATCATCTATCAGCATCATCTATCAGCATCATCTATCAGCGAGCTTTCATAATTTATGGGTTGGGGAGCTACGGGGATTTGGAAGAGGGGCAGCCATTTTCTTTGGTAACAATAGTCCCCTTTGCAGTTCCCTGCGCCATCTTGAAAGGTAGCCATGCCTTTACATTGAAGTATATATTAATGATTAATTATTTTCAAATGTCTTTTTCAGCAAGTGATGTCACAATGTATCCTTTCTCCACACAAAACCCAAAAGACTTCAGGAACTTGTTATCTGTGTATTTAGATGCTGTTTTCTTTCCTCGCTTACAAGAACTAGATTTCTGGTAGGTAATATCATCATCACTATCACATCATCATCATCATTCATCATCATCATCATCATCATCATCACCACCATCATCATCACCATCATCACCATCACCATCATCACCATCATCATCACCATCATCATCACCATCATCACCATCATCACCATCATCATCACCATCATCACCATCACCATCATCACCATCATCATCACCATCATCATCACCATCGTCACCATCATCATCATCACCATCACCATCATCACCATCATCATCACCATCATTATCATCATCATGCATCATCCTCATCATCACCATCATTATCATCATCATCATTATCACCATCATATCATCATCACCATCATCATCATGCATCATCATCATCATCATGCATCATCATCATCATCATCATTTCTTAAATCCTATTATACAATAGTAATCCTAATTCTTCTCATATTTTCATCCAGGCAAGAAGGTTGGAGGCTTGAAAATGAAGACCTCACCAAACCAGACTCTCCTTTGGTTTTTAAAGGAGTCGTTTTCAATGAAATGAAAGGAGCCATGTCTACAGCTGAATCGATATTTGTTAGAGATGGCCAGAGCAAACTGTTACCAAGTCATACTTACAGTAATAATAGTGGTGGAGAACCACTGTGTATACCAGATTTGACCGTGAGTACCTACCCCTCCCCCAAAGAAAAAAAATAATATCCTGAAACAACCTCTGGGCTGGTCTAAGTCAGGGCATGGCTAACTTACAGATAGAACCCTGAAACAACCTCTGGGCTGATCTAAGCCAGGGCATGGCTAACTCACAGATAGAACCCTGACACAACCTCTGGGTTGATCTAAGTCAGGGCATGGCTAACTCACAGATAGAACCCTGAAACAACCTCTGGGCTGATCTAAGTCAGGGCATGGCTAACTCACAGATAGAACCCTGACACAACCTCTGGGTTGATCTAAGTCAGGACATGGCTAACTCATAGATCTAACCATGAAACAACCACTGGGTTGATCTAAGTCAGGGCATGGCTAACTCACAGATCCAACCATGAAACAACCACTGGGTTGATCTAAGTCAGGGCATGGCTAACTCACAGATCCAACCATGAAACAACCACTGGGTTGATCTAAGTCAGGGCATGGCTAACTTACAAACTCACATGCAATACTGAGTCCAGGAATCAAACATGAGACCCCAGAGGCAAGGCATGTGCAATGTAGGCATTCCACCTATGATTCACTTGAGTATAATTTTCTAGGAGGCTGCTCAACATACCACAAAAAGCACCTTGTTCATCTTAATTTTGATTAATTGATTAATTTGATTAATTTTGATTCTTTTATTTTAGTGGGAACAACTCAAGCAGTTTCATTCTACTCATTATCACCCAAGTAATTCAAGGTAGGATGTACCATATTCTGTCATCAACTACAGGTGAAAAAAAACTAGGAATTTGTTGGAATTTTTTATGGGTTGGGATGGGGTAGATGCCAGTGAAATGCAAAAAAAACTGTCATTTTTGTGAGATGGGATGGGCATCAGCATTTGCAGTGCAACATATGAAAAAAATTGTACAAATCACCACTGCAAGTACAGCAATGGCACAGCTTAACGAGCTTGAAAAATGATATTTTCTCTTTAGGTATTGAATTTAAATTGGACTTTCTTGTTTCATCATATTTGAAGGTTTTACACATATGGGGATATTCCAGTTGAAGAACATCTGCAACAAATCAATGAGATTGCCTTGAAACAATTCAAAAGACTTCAAACAGAGACAGACATTCCTCATGAAATACGATGGACTTCAAGTGTAAGGAAAAAAATTAATAAATGTACAGTTAAACCTCTACACAATGGCCACTGTCGGAACAAATTTTTGTGGCTATTGCAGGGGAGGTGCCTGTTAGTGGAGGTTTGCAATGACCTTCGCAACTGCAACAGTGGCACAGCTCAATGGGGTTAAACTGAAACCAATGTGAAGGCACCACTGCCGGTCGCTATAAAGTCTATGTATGACCCCTCCTCATAATGATCATTTGTTCCTTCAGAGAGAAGCCAGCCTCACAGGGCCTGTTGATCCAATGGAAGCTGACCCTGATAGACAGACCATCGTAAGCATGAGTTATCTACTAACCAGGTATGCTATATCATGATCAAATGATCAATGAAGAGGGAATATTGTGTAGTTCCAGAAAATATCCATACCTCCCCCACAGAGGGGGATTGGAATTTCCGAGGGGTAGGGAGGGTCTGAGGGTAGTATGTATTAAAATCTGTTATGATTTGTCTTATTTATTGCATTGATGAACTTAGATATTTCTTTCTTGTTGTTTCAGCACCACAGACCCATTTGAAGGGTTTGTCATGGGTGTCCTGTCCTCTCTTTTGATTGGAGGACCAACATCACCATTCTACCAAGCACTAATTGAACCCAACATTGGGTCAGACTATGCTCCTGGTACAGGGTGAGTATTGGTACCTGCTTTAATTTGATGATAATGAAGAAGAAAATGGAGATGGGGATGATGGTGATGATGGTAATGATAGTGATGGTGATAATGATGATGATAATGATGGTGATGATGATCATAATGATGGTGATGATGATGGTGATGATCATAATGATGGTGATGATGATGATAGTGATGGTGATGATGGTAATGATAGTGATGGTGATGGTGATGATGGTAATGATAGTGATGGTGATGATGATAACGATGGTGATGGTGATAATGATGATAATGATGGTGATGATGATGGTGATGATTGTAATGATGGTGATGATGATGATAACGATGGACAGGTGATGATGATGATGATCATGGTGATGATCATGGTGATGGTGATAATGATGGTGATGATGATGGTGATGATGATGGTGATGACAATGGTGATGACGATGGTGATGATGATAATGATGGTGATGATGATGGTGATGATGATGGTGATGACGATGGTGATGATGATAATGATGGTGATGATGATAATGATGATGATGATGATAATGATGATGATAATGCAGCTTATGATGATGTCGATGATGAAAAGATTATAATGCTGATAATTTTTAAAAATGTCATAAATATGGTCAATCTGATATTAATTGTGTATTGGTGTAGATATGACAATGGAACCAAGGATTCCTCATTCTCTATTGGTCTCAAAGGCATCAAAGCAGAAGACGTACCAAGAGTCAAGGAAATTATTAATGAGACATTTGACAAAGTCATTCAGTAAGTTCATCATTTTACGGCAGCATTTTTGTCAACTGTTATCTCCAACCCCAGATATATCAAACTTCCTGTTATCTCTAAAACTTGAGGCTGCATCCCGTGGACTCGCATCACTACAATTTTACCTTCAATTGGATATCTTGAACCCTCTTTATTTCAAGCCTTTTCCCTGGTCCCCAGGATGGTGCGAGACAATGGGACACCACTGTAATGAGGCAATTAACTTATAGCTGAGTGTACCAGTAGCACAATCAATTTAGTTTGTTTTGCTCTTATCATCAGAGAGGGTATTCCACAAGAAAGAATCGAGGCTGTTCTACATCAGTTAGAACTGTCTATCAAGCATCAGAGCTCTAACTTTGGGCTTGGTCTAATGATGGTAGGAGTATACTAGTCCTCTTTCTTATTCTTTACACACTGCACTTTTTGAAGACCACAGACTCAATTGCTCAGGTTTAGCCTCATTTATAAGTCAGCTATTCATAGACACCATTAAAAATCCATGGAATTTCAAAACATTGGTATTGTTGAAGTTGAGCATTCTTTACATTACAGTTGTCTTTTTGAATGATTTGCTTTTATACCAGGCTAAAACTTTATAAATGATTCTGTAGTCAAGAAACACAGCAAAATTTATTGAATGAAAAAAAGAGCTTTTTGTTTGACAAGGGAAGATGCTGGGCAGTGCTGCAGGATTTGGGTGTGGCAAGGGTGGGAAATACTCCCCTCTTAGATATAATTCAGCTTTAAATGTGTTATGTACATGTATACCTGGACATTTTTACTTCATTTTATTTTATTTTCATTTAGAGTTTAATGCAGCCCTGGAACCATGGTGGTGATCCTACAGAATACCTTCAAGTCAATAAATACATGGAGAAGTTCAAAGTATGTAAAGAACTTTTCCTATTTCAGTCTATTACTGCAAACAAATAATACGTTTTTCTAAAGTCTCCCAGCACAAACTCCCCCAACAGAAAAAAACCTGAAATCAAGGGAGACAGCTACATGTAACAAACTTGACTCACATGTAATGCCAAGCCTAGGAATTAAACCAGACCATATGCTAAACCACCTTTCATTCCCCTTGATACTGTCACCATCAAAGTGTCCAGAAAGGCTGGCATTCATAACCCAACTCATTTCTTCCATGACCTAAAGTTTTTCCAGTGATTGCAGGAAGAGTTCTAAACTGACTGTGTTATCTTTCTGTTGCTTGGTTTTTCCTAGGAATGCCTCAAAGATGAAAAGTTTCTGCAGAATAAAATCAAAGAACACTTCAAAGACAACCCACATTGTCTGACACTTGTCTTGAACCCAGATGTAAGTTGAGTCTGACAGTTGGATTTTACATAATTAAATATTTTTTGAGTTCTATAAACAGGATGCATTGTGGTCTAGCTTGGGTAAAAACATATTTTCTTTATCATGCCTTATATAGTGTTGTTTGTACCCAAGCTAGACCATAATGCATCCTGTTTATTGAACTCAGAAAAGCATCATGTTTATCAAAGGCCTATGATGAAGCAATTCGCTGAAACTTGTTTTCGCAGTGAAAATGTTATACTATCATCATGTTGATTGCCTTCCACTGAGTAGCTCGTATTTTTCTCATGTCTAATTAGCCTGAGTATGAAAACAAACTAGCAGAAGAAGAAAAGAAGAAACTGGAAGACAAAACGTCAACATTGACAGCAGAAGACAAGGATATCATCTACAAAAAGTGTGAGTACTTTTTACGAGAAAAGTAGCATTGCAGCTTGCTGGATTTCAATCAGCAGATAAAAGTTTTTGAATCTCATTATCTGCTCCAAATGGTGGTTTAACACTGACCACCATGTGCTGTCAACCAGAAAGAATGCTTTACGATTCAGCTGATGAACATTTCACATGAGGCAGGAAATGATGTGAAGTTAAATTCTTCTTATAGGTTTGGAATTAGCAGAGCAGCAAAATGCAGTTCAAGATGTGTCATGTCTGCCAGTCATGCAAATATCAGGTTAGAGTTAGAGGTCTTTTTCCATCAAGAATTTAGTTTAAATGAGATATTTTGAATTTCAAGCCCATCTTAACTGAAACTCTGGATCACTTCTTTTGACTCTGTTTTAGCATAATTTATTTTATTGTGTTTTTACCCAAGCTAGACCATAATGCAACTTGTTTGGTCACACCCATATATGAACATTATGTTGACTGGTTTTGTTTTCAGACATTAACCCAAAACACAAGCCTGTCATCTTGGATGAGTGTGTTATTGGTATGTATGAGGATTTGATGGTTTGTAGCTTTCACCAATACAGTTAAATGATGAAGACATGGTAGCCATGTTGGTGGTGTGAATAATCTTTTGTTAAATACCACCAACATGGCTATGATAGCATAATATACAAATTTATGAATTAATCTAACTCATATCAAATTTTTAAAGCCTATAAATTTTATTAAAACCTGTGAAATGCATACAGTATGTGATCATATTATACTGAATGGACTCAGAAAAAATTGTGAGCCCCAGATGGGAATCGAACCCACGACCCTCTGTATACTAGTCAGATGCTCTACCACTGAGCGACACTCATTAAAAATTCATTTCAAGTGCTATCAGTAAAAAAAGTAATAACACTCAAAGTGATCACTAAGGTGTTCTGTCTGTCTGTCCATTTTCTTATTTC
This sequence comes from Anthopleura sola, assembly GCA_023349425.1. Lineage (NCBI taxonomy): Eukaryota > Metazoa > Cnidaria > Anthozoa > Actiniaria > Actiniidae > Anthopleura > Anthopleura sola. The sequence continues at coordinate 3,316,798 of JALHLI010000011.1, forward strand.
TTTAGCTGGTGTTCCAATACAGTTTTCTGAACAGCCCACTAATGGCGTGACATACTTCAGAGCCATCTCCAGTATCTCAGATATCCCTGATGACCTCAAACCTTATCTCCCATTATTCTGTTTTGTTGCTACAAAGTAAGTGTCATGACTGAAGTGCTCTCCTACTGGCCTGTTGCTTTTTATCAGGCCCCTTCCTAGTCTCCTACACAGCTGCTATTACATGAAGTGCCATCCCATAACGCTCTCTCCTCGAAGTTTGCATGACAACCCTAATAGTAGCTGCATAGGAGACTAGCCCCTTCGTTGTTCCAGTTCTTACAGATGATATTCATGCTGTGTGTTGTCCCAGACTCATTCTTGCATCTTTTCAATCATAACTAAAAAAAATAACCAAAGAAATGATACTCAAGGGAATGGCACACAGTATGGAATGGGAAAAGTAAATATTATGCCCCGACTAAATCGATGCATAACCATGGTTCTGTGTGTCTTTTTTTAGAATGGGAGCAGGTAACCTGAATTACAAGGAGTTAGCACAGATTATCGAACGAAGAACAGGGGGATTGTCAGTGGGTACTCACGTATGTACTCACCATACAGAAACCAATAAATACGAACAGGTAGGTGGTAATTGACGATGAAAGGGAACAAAAGTTGATATTACTGGAAGTGGAAAGCAACAGAAGTTAAGAAAAAGAGCAAAAAAAGACAACAAAAAAAATGAAAGTATGGAAATGTAGGCATTTGTACAAAATAAGAAAAATATCTCAACTAAAAGATGTGGGTGGGTGGTGCACAAAAATGGAAAGAATTGAAGTGGATGTTACCATGAGTAACAGAGATGGGATTGAAGTAAAGCAAAATTTTAAAAAGGTTGGGAAAGAATGCATCCATTTAAGAAAATTTTTAAAAAAGATTCTTGCCAAAAGTAAGGGGAAAGTTAGTTTTAAAAGAATGTTTAAAAGGAAGAGAAAATTTGTAAGTGAGGGTTATCAGCCTTAATTGTAGGGTTATGTGATGTATTTGCCGAGGAAGGGTACAGGCTTGGTCGGAGTGATATATATTTTTTCTCTATTTATTTTTTTAGGGTGTAATGTTTTCTTCTCACTGTCTGGATAGTAATCTACCACACATGTTTTATCTCTGGGGAGAGATATTTGCAAGGTACAAAAATATAATAGTGGTGATTGTGAATCAAAGCGTAGCACAGGATTTTTCTGCCTTTTGCTCCTGATACTCATAATTTTCGTAGTTAGCTTTTAAAAAAAAGCCTGCAGCAAGAACACCAGCACATGTAAAAATTGATAAGCTAACTGCAAAAAAATATGCAATATAGACCCCTTGCAGTTGACATTCATCCTTTGTTGCTGCCCTACATGCCAGCTAGGCATTATGTGCAGTAAGTAAGTAAGCAGGTGACATCATAGCTGCTCAATTTGGAGAACAAAAGAATAGAATTTCAGACTCCTGAGAATTGGAACCTATTGTTTTGTCCTCCAAATTGAGCTGCATTCTGACGTGCTGCAAGGGGTCTATACCATACCAAGTCCATACCATACAAGAGTTCCTTGCTTGGGCATCCTGTGGTAAAATTATAATCATTTGCCAAGGTTACACCGACCAGTCACCATGACGTCATGTAATGACTAATATATTTTACATTACATTGTTATTTTGTCATTCCAGTCCTATGTTAGACGACCAAGAGCGTCTTCGTACCCTGATCAACATGATGGCTGCAGATTTTGCCAACTCTATCGCACATTCTGGTCATTCTTATGCCATGAGCCTGGCCGCCAGTGTTTTGACTCCAGCTTCACATCTTGGTGAAATATTTGGGGGTCTGTCCCAGGTAGGGCTTTAAAAAAACTCTCCTCCCAATAGACTCATTTAGCTTGGGTGTAATGTTTTCCTATTCCAGACCACGTTTCATTCCCTAGAGTATCATTTCGACGGTTGCACATGAGGAGACACATTGAATATCCATTGAATATGAATACAACAAAAAAAAAACAATCTTATTCCCAAGAGAATAACACGTAGTCGGAGATGGGTAAACATTACGCTCTTGCTAAAGAGGTTTATTTTATGACATTTTTTCTTTCTTGATTCAATATTTCTTTCATTTTGTTGTTTTAGGTTATCTTCATGAAAAATTTAGTTGAAATGGAAGACCTCACACCTGTCATCCAAAAACTAACGACAATAGCTGTACATGTGCTAGAGGGTACTCAATTCAGGTAACAATACTTAAGAACCCCTCGTAGCAGTCCCCTACCCCAGGGTCAAGACGTAACTGAACCGTTTGATTTTTTTTTTTGCGAGAGAAAAAAATGCAACTTATCTGAAGCTAGGCTTTCAGAAAAACCAGGTTTTCTCGATGACGTAAATTCTTGATTTGCAATCATTCCCATGGGAGTAAAAAAACAAAAGCCGTGGCTGCCATGTTGGAAGATATAATAAACGAATTAATTAAAAAATTTAGCAGATTTAGCGCCCAAACGCCCATCCCCACCCCTACCCCATGCAGTGTTCTTTATTTTAAGTATTGATTTCGTTGTGTTGTGTTGTAGGTGTGCAGTTAATACGATCCCGGAAAGTAGATCTGCTGTAGAGACAGCACTAGAGGGTTATTGTGATGCATTACCTAGTAGTGTTGCTGAAGAATCCGGGACAGTATTGGTAGGTCGACCTTTGCATTTCATTTTTGCGTCAGAAAGGTTATTTGGGGTTCCTGTGGCAATGCTCGCTTGAGACCATGGGGCATATTGCTTGGTATCAATCAGCTGAATGAATCTCCTGAATCTCATATCCAGCCTACAATGGCAGGCAAACACTGCCCGTCATGTGCTATCAACCAGAGAGTATTCTATTGCTTGGTATCAATCAGCTGATTGAATGCCATGAATCTCATTACCAGCCTACAATGACAGACAAACACTGCCCGTCATGTGCTATCAACCAGAGAGTATTCTATTGCTTGGGATTATTAAGCAGAAGCAACGTCATTACCAGCCTTCAGTGAATGGCAAATACTGCCCTCCATTCTCAATAGCGAATGTAATAATTTCTGTTAAAAACTTGCCCTTCATCTGGTATCAACACCAGTGCTTTCCTGTGAGAGATATTATTTCTTTTGTTTTAAGGATGTCGAATTTCAACCCAAGTCCAACAAGACCCATTTTGAACTACCTTTCCCAGTCAACTACTCCAGTCAATGTATTAATGCAGTTACTTACAATCATGAAGATTATCCAAAGTAAGTATTAAACTTAATAGCTCTTTTATTTATCTGTTATGCAGGGCCATAGCAAGCCTTGAAAAACTAGGGGGAGGGGGAGGGGGAGGGGGAGGGGGTACAAAGCAACACGTGACCATGACAAATGAAAATTTATTTCCATACTTGCTTTACTTTTCTGGGAAAAACTGGGGGGCTCAACCCCCAGCCCCTCCCCTTGCTATGGCCCAGCTAGTTATGTTGAACCTTGCTATCTGGAACTGCCAAGGAAATCGAAAAATAATTCGAGATAACCGAGTCGTGCCTGTAATTTTTCTGTTTGTTGAGTTAAATTTTCCTGTTTTCGTTTTCTTTTTAGGTTAAGGATTCTTGCAAAGTTGTTGTCATCTAAGTTTCTTCATCGAGAAATTCGGTAAGTTGGACATGGAGATCCTGTAAAAACTGCTTTACATAAAATGTTAGATTTTATGGTCTTAAATTTAAAATGCCATTTTCCCCCTATAGTCGATGTTATGAGCTGACACTCTAATATCGAGGTGCTCTTTTCATTTCTGGTGTTCAATATGAAACTACTGCTCGTTTTAAGGGGGTAGTGTCACATGACCTATTCACGACAAACCATAAGGGTGTTCCTCAACGCTCTTTTATTGGTCCTAATTTCTTTCATCTTAATCAAATCATCATACCATTGATATTCTAAGAGAGAAAGACACCACTGCTTGATTTTCAAAGGAGTAGGATCACATGACCTATTCACGACAAAACGTAAGGGAGTTCCTCAATGCTCTACTATTGGTCCTAATTACTTTAATCAAATCATTGGTAATTTCAGAGAGAAAGGCGGTGCTTATGGCGGTGGTGCTAAGTTAGGTGGAGGCATCTTCTCATTCTATTCTTACAGGTACACTTGAATATAAGTTTTGGTGCCAATAATTTTTTTCAAGACATGACGAAAAAACTACGCATTTGGAAAGTTCAAAGAATGACTGTTAACTAGCTTGTACTGTACCATATAGGATCGTTCCCATTAGGACTTTCATTGTCCTATAAAACCGTTGAATGAGCCGAGGCCGTATCACAATAGATCTATGCCTTGTCCTATTGTTTTATAAGACAATGAAGGTCCTTTTGGCCGATGTGAACGAGTGCTTACGTATATGGATCGTGGGGCAAAATTTAGGCACACAAGATAGCAGGGCTTTTTTGCGAGTGCTATTTATCCCGTTAGTTCTGTGCGGCATGAGTTCGTTACCAGACCTTCTATGAATTTTAGAGAGGCAAATGAAAGTTGTGTGTTAAATTTTTCACCTTGCTACTTTGATTTTTGTGTTTAGAGATCCCAATAGTCTTGATACATTAGCAGCCTTCAGTAACTCGATCACGTGGGCAGAGGAAGGGAACTTCACCGAGCAAGACATTGATGAAGCAAAGCTTGCTATTTTTGCAGCAGTAAGTTAATCATAAAATACTATCAAAATACCATCAACTGAATACTTTTATTTTTTTCACAGTCATTTATGACTCGGCATTCTCCTCCTCTTCCCCCTTTCCGCATCTCTCTCCGTCTCCTATACTCTACCCTCCCATACTCACTCCCGTCCTCATCTTAACTCTCTTCTGATTGTTTGATGCATAGGTTGACAGTCCTGTGTCCCCCGGTAATCGAGGATTACTGTACTTCACACAAGGAGTCACAGACGAAATGAGACAAATGCAGCGTGACAGGTTGTTTGCTGTCACGCGTGACGATCTTATAGACGTGACAAGAAGGTGAATACTTGATCTTATCCCTGACTTTATTCTGTGAAATTTGAAAGTTAAATTAGGAAAACATGTTTCCACTGGGATTTTAAGAAAGTTAATTTCTTCATTGTAGGTACCTGTCTACCTCGGACAAATATGATTCAGTGGCTCTACTGGGCCCTGAGAACGAGTTAATCGCCAAAGACAGCAGTTGGACAATACGTAAGGAAAGTCTGTAGATTTTCAAAAAGATGGAATGCGCCAAACAATTCAGGTGTTCGGGCTGCATGTGAAGCGATCGTATCGTTGTCGTAAGGTAAACGTGTCATTTTCGGGCGACGATCGCGGTATTGCTGTAAATGTTGTTCGTATTACCACCCCACGCGCGCAACAAATTTTCTTTGTTGAAGAGAGTAGAAAAAGCTCCTACTTCTGCAACGAAGTCGCGCAACAAAATTTTCAGTGTTGTTGCACAGTGTGGTGATATGAGCAACATTCTCTCTGCAACTTGCAACGTGACAATGTTACGCGACGAATTCCACGATTTTATCGCTCGTAATACCGCACCTTAAAATTGATGGTACGACAAAAAAGGATTGTAGAGTCTCCTACAACATGTCCCTTCATGGGTACCTCAGCAAACCAAAGAAAAACCTGGGGTTTCTTTTTGAGGCTTTGCACCATCACGTGATGGCAGCCATAACAGGAGGCAGGAAGAATTGAATCTGGTCTAATCTGATTTACATGAGAAAGAATTCAGTTTCCTATCAGAAAAATGCTATTGTTGTGCCTCCTGTCATAGCTGCCGTCACTTGATGGTACAAAGCCTCTATACTAATGTAAGCCAGTCGAGGTACAACCATCACAACTAAATAAAACGTTTACATCTTTATATATACATATACCTTGTATGTGCTTAATACTCTCTTTATAAATATGACTGGGATATATGCTGACAACAATATGTGTTGCCATGGCAACCCTATATAATTGTAATGCCTAATATATCTTAATGATAGGTACAGTTATATATATAATATATGCAATATATGCGTTAGTATTGAGATATTTACATGGTAACATAGGGAATATATTCTTGGGACATTCTAGGATAGAGATTGGTCGTAAATAGATCTTGTTACCTTGGGCGTAATGTTTTCTCATTTTAGACCACGTGTCATTCCCAAAAGTATCATTTCTTCGTCTAACGGTTGCACATGAGAAGACACATGAATATGGATACAACTCAAACAAAAAATCTTATTCTCGCGCGAATGGCTTGAAATGGGAAAATATAACGCCCAAGGTAAGAGAGTCAACGTCAAGGTTGAAAATCAACCATTTTTTTGTACAGCTTCATAATGTCTTTTCATGCCATTTGTCCATTTTACTTGCTCTGCCCAAAAGTCCTGAACCTCCCCCTTGAGCCTTCACCCTCAGTGGCCTTCTGCCAAGCCTTCACTATCAGCATGACTACAACCATATACTTTGTTATCCTTCACTGTTAACACTGCACCAAACCCCGCAATAACTCGACCCACTTTATGCATGACTTCACTAACATTCTGCCCACGTGACCTGACGTCATTGATGACGTCTAGGTCGAATGAGAACCGCTCCAATCGCACATTTTGGCGAGATGAGCTTGGGGTCGGCGAAAAAAACATGGGCGTGTCTGAAGCTTGTTTTGCATCCATCCCGTTGTCAAGGAGATTGTTGACGTACTGTAAAATGGCTTCCGTTGCGGATTGACCAATCACAGACAAGGCTGCCACTGGCTTTAGTTGTCTATTTCTTCGCTTCTTTTTATAGTTTTTACGATTAATTTGGCCAGTAGGGAGTTTATTACTCTCTCGCTCTAGTAGTTTCTGAACAAGATTTCGAAACCAGTTTTTCACAGCGTATTTCGAGGACGAGTCTTTTGCAGCTGTTTTATTGGAATTTTCTTTTCCGTTAGAATTTAATTCGTTGATGTCGAACAGACCTCCGATCGTTTCTGGTTCCTCTTGATCTTCTGTGTCTGGAAATACCTCGTTTTCATTTTCCATTTCTTCCCCTTCAGATTCAAGCGGTTCCTTTTCTACCTCATTTTCCCATTCGTTTTCTTCCCATTTATCATATTCCCATTCATTTTCGTTCTCGTTTTTTCCATTTTCAAGTTCATTCCCCCAATAATTTTCCCATTCTTTTTCCCATTCATTCTTCGAATCATTCTTGTTGTTTCCTCCCTCGATAGCATCAGCTTGTCCTTGATTGTCAGGTCTGTTTGTGTCGACGCCACTTAAATTGACTCCCATCGTACTTGTCTCGTGTGCTGGGGTAGGGCTTGGGTCAGGAGTACTCCTGTACATCCCATCATAATTCTGACGGTTATTTTGTCCTCTGATGTAGTTCTCAACCTTCAAATGTCGTTTCTTGGTGTTTTTCGTCAAGAAATCGGATAGCGAGTTTTTCGGATGCTTTCCGGTGGACTCTTGTGTTGGTGCAGAAAGTTCTTTTTCAATTATTTCGTTATTTTTGAGGATTTCCCGACTTTTTTCTTGATTGTAGGGTTTTTCCTTACTCGGAAGAGCTCCCTTTGAGAATGAATGCGAGGAATATTTTTCTTTGGCATTTTTCTTGAAGATTATCACAGGTTGAAGCCCCGAAGAAATTCTACTTCCTGGTTGCCCACGTGATACCATGTCGCGTAAAACTGCACCAGAATGAGGCAATGCCACACCCTGGACAAAGAGCCCAGTACCCCACGGTCTAGCATTGGCCGTGTGGGACATGGAACAAACATTCCCTTCCTTGTCCATTGCAACAACTCCCGACGAACCACGACGGTTTTCTCGATGTCGGTCCACATCCGGGACACTGGTCAATAATTCAGCTATTAATTCATTAATCATATCTAATCCTTCTTGGTTGCTAAGGTGATTCCATATCATTTTTGCCGAAGAATTTGACATTCTTCCCTTTCGGCTGGCGTCAATGTGAAAATATTCGTGCAAGGTCCCCCAGGCTTCTGGATTAGCGTGCGAGTATGCAGATATAAACTGGCTATAACGGCTAATAGATATTAATGATAATAGCTTAGTGGCGTTTGTCAGAAAGCTATCATTAGTTTGCGTTAATCCTGCAAGGTTCATTATATTCAGCATCTCAATCAGCTCAACTCCTCCCCAGTCTGCCCCGGTTGTGATCACGTGATATCCGTTGTACATAGTGCTCGCGGGCTCAATCCACTGTGCTTCGTAATTCGCCATGTCATTAGAATTCATGTAACCTCCGTGTGCTCGGACCATTCCTAACATCTTTTTTGTCCATTTGCCTCGGTAGAAGTAGTTTTTGCCGTGTTTTTGGATGTTTCGGATAAACTTGGCGAGTTGTGGCTGACGGAAGAGTTCGGTTGGCTCGTAAGGCTTGTTTGTTTGAGGATTAGTGAAGATTTTGAAACCTAAGAAAGCAGAGAAAAAAGATGAAAGTAAGTTCAATACCGAAGCAATAACATGCATTCCAGGACACATGCTTTAATGACGTATTCATCGGGCTTTGTCAGAGAGGCAATCCGATAAACTTGAAAGAAAACTGTGCCTCGAGGGCCACCCTAGATGTACGCTGACCTTACACGTGATCATTTTCTGGTTTCAGGGAAATTTACTCTGCAACTTGTCTCGCATTGTAGCGTGTAATCTACCGTGCAGTTTGAAAAATGTTGCTAGACAAGTTGCAGCAATCGTTGCAAAAACTGAAATAGAATTCGTTTCTACTTTTGGCAACGATTGCGTCTCCGCTGCATCGTGTAAATCCTCCTGCAACTTGTGTCGTAGCCGTTGCGAGACTAGCCTCCTACGCAGACGCTCTTAGGGTCGTCACGCAATACTTCTCTCCCCGTTGCGTGACGACGTGACGACCCTAAGAACGGCTACAAAGGAGGCTATTGCGAGACAAGTTGCAGAGAAAACTGCTCCTTGTAATAGCACCTTTAAAGTTCGGTAAAGCTACTTGCCTTTGTCGGTCTTGAGCAGCGTGTGCTTGTTGTAGTACTTCTTCATCAGTCTACTCAAACTGTGAGGAACCTTTAAGCCTTTCTCGGCAAAGAACAACGCAGGCTCAAGCAATGTGCTCAACGGAAACTTCGAAAACTCAGCAGCTTCAAACATACCAGCAAGGAGTCCTGGGACTAGTACCGAGTCTCCCAGTGTCTCTAGCGACGGGATTTGTTCCTGGTTTCTGTTCCTTGGGATCTTCCATCCGGCGTCGAGGTTGTGAACCCTTCCGGTCACGTGATCATAGTAGAGAATGTTGGCAACCCCGGCGAAGGAAACTTTTGCTCCCGCTGTCAAAGGAATTTCTGGAAATACAAAAAAAAAAACGAAAAGCGTACATCAGTTACTGAAAGCAGATTCCTTAACGCCGATTTAAACAGTAGAACTTTTGCTCACAACTCTCGTAGCAAGTTGTAGAGTTGATTTACACGACGCAATTCGTGTTGTAAGCGTGGCGTAAGCAGATTGCATGCGACAGTTGTGGGCAAAAGTTGTACCTTGTAAATCGGCATTTAGGGATTGATGGCTTGCAACCATTTTCAAAAAAGTGAAAAGAAAAAAGGTAGTGAGCCAGCGCTAAATTTCAAGAATGTTGCATTATTACGATTGGTTGAGGAAAAACTGGGTCGAGTTGGCATTACAGTGCATTGTGGATATATTTCCAAGAAATGGCGTCTATTTCGTCTCCTAAAACAAAACAGTCCCACAATGCACTGCAATGCCAACTCGACCCAGTTTTTTCCTCAACCTTGGAGCGGCTTAGAAACGTCTTTTTTGAATGTTACAAAGCAATTGAGGTATTTTGTGCTGACAACTCTGCGCTTGCTCAAAATGAAGGACAAATCAATAGGTTTGTAATTCTCAGGAGATTGAAATTCTCTTGTTGTCCTCCAAATTGAGCTGCTTAGACGTCACGTGCAAGGGGTGTATTGGTTAACCGGAAACAGGATATGAAAAAATCAACACCGGTTATTGATTTCTAATCAATTTCCTTTTACACGAGAAAACATATGTTTTTGATATTAAATCTCTCCTGTTGTCAAATTCATTAGGCTGTTGGTGGGAGCTTATTAATTTATAATTGAAAGATTAATGATATCTCAAAGAAGTTAACCTCAACCCCTCTTCGTTGCGAGGAAGTGAACACATGCTTTGAATTATTTTTTAATAAAACCCGAGGCTGCTACTGACATGCCCTTTAATAAGCTTATTTTGTTAAGAGGCAACTTGTTAAGAGGCGGTCTCTCTAAAAACCACCCATCGACTTTCCGGTTAAAAAAATCGATCTTCCTGATACTCAGTGTGTGAGTTCCCTTTCATAAAACTATGTTAATTTTTTTATCGAATTAAAAAGAAAAAAAATTTCTACGGGTTATGGCACTTTTTCGATTTGTTGCCGGCAGGGCGGTTTTCTTGTGTGGGAACCGGAAGTGCTCATAATCATCGCAGTAATTCATAGATCAACATTTCTTAAATATATAGAATTTAGAGAGATGCATTTCAGGTATAGTAGTAATAAGTATCGGAGTATTTTTTTCCTTCCCAGCTGGCTGGTCAGACATATAGTCGAGTATTTTTGATTTGTTTTCTCGTCGCGATTGCCTGAGATACAAGCTAGTACGGACTAGTGAATTTGAGTTCTGCATGTTTGACTTCTTGTCGCCCTCTCTGAGTTCAAAGAATACTCCGTTTTTTATTCAAATACCATAGTATCAAGAACTTGCATTGTGATCTACAATATTAATTCTTTGAGCAGCATGGAAGACCGACGATCGGCAAAAGCAGACCAAATCAATGCGGATTGGCGAGAACATTGATGTAGTATAAAGGCCCGTTTACACTAGCAACTTTGTCGCGCGACTTGAGCGGCGATTTTATGGCGATTTCACGGCGATAGATCGCAGCTACGTCGCCGCTAATTCAAACATGATCGAAATGTAGTGCTGGCTGGGATTTGGCTGGGATTTGGGTCGCGATAAAATCGCCATTGAAATCGCCGCTCAAGTCGCGCGATAAATTTGCTAGTGTAAACGGGCCTTAAAGCTTGGTGGCAGCCATGTATACACTAGCAATGTTGTTGCGACTTGGGCGGCAATTTCAGCGGCGATTTTACGAAGATCGCATTCGAGTCGCCGCAAATTCAAATAGTTACCATTCAAGTGAAAATCACCGAGAGTTGCACTAAATTTCAAGCGCATGTTCGAATTTTCGGCGACTTGGCAGCGACCTATCGCCGTAAAATCGTCGGGCTTTTACGCTTGTGATTTGAAGTTGCGATAAAATTGTCCGTCATTCATTGAAATCGCCGCCAAAGTCGCTGACAAATTCCCTAGCGTGAACGGGCTTTTATCTTCCGGCCGACACTATCGCTCAATTTAATATTTCCCAGGTCTAAACTATTCGTAAACTTTGTGCCTTGATTGCAAGGTCATTTCTGTCATCGCGTTTTTTGCGTCGGACCATTGACGTCTAGCTGGTTCCTGATAATCGCTTATTTCTCGATCTTTACATCATCATTAATGTATTTGTTACTAAAATACATCCAAACATTGCTTGCGGGCATGAAGATTCAAGGCTATTTTTGTTTTTGATCTATTGATATAAGAACCAGAAACTAGCCTTATTTGACTTGCATGACGGCAAAAAAATTCAAGATGGCGATTTTGTCGCCAAAATTTACCATCAAAAATTCTCATCTAATAGCTATACGTTTTCTAGAAAATTCGCGATGACCTTATAATGATAAGTCAAATTGGTCTTAAAGCCAGTTGGTCTATTAAATAATAAGGTCGATGAAAAATGAAGGATTATGGAATCTGATAATACAGCCAAAATACTTTGGGTTGATACCAACTTGTGGTGGACACTCAGGATGGAAATTACTCGATACTTTGTCTGGCCAGAATTATGCAACAGCGGGACCAGAATCAGCAAAGAATGCGCTAGAAGTGCGCTGCTATTCATATCAGAGAACGACGCGCGCGCGCAGAATCGTCAAAAATATTTTTAAGAGTATCATGAAAAAACAGCTTGTTTCTCGGTACTGAAACAGGCACTCTAAGGGTTGTAGAGCACTCGAAATGCAAGATAATCTCTTAGCTACGGATCCTGTTCCTAATTTTACGTCTCTAGTGAACTACATCTACTAGTGCCTTCTTATCAAAGTACAGACGCGCGCGCGTTTTATTTCGCAGAAAGCCTCGCCAAATATGAGACCTGGTAAACCTGAGGTAAACATATTACTGGTGCTTTCAGACCAAAACATGTTAAATCCCCGCGATCATTTGACCCTATGACGCATAAAAAAAAGTATTAGACAGACCGCAAAAGACTACACTACAAAAGACAAGGTCAAGGAGACACGCTCATCGCTTGCACGTGTTAGACTGTACGTCTCTAGAGTCAAGGTCATCCGTCGTCACAACCCCATACAGCACCTACAATGCGAACCAGGCACGTTCTATCATTAGTTTTTTTTTAAAACGTGAATTTTATAGACGGTAGTTGTGTCTATCGCTGAGTTCTGCGGAACACTATCCCAAATCTGCCACCATGACACCAAGAAAATGTTGACCTGTGGTGATAAAGTACTTGTGTACTAGGAGTACGGAGTTTGGTCAAGAAGTGTTGCTAATTAAAGTTTCTTGCATCCCAACTGATTGATGTTCATGATAACAAGATAACAGATAACGACCTCATAAATGAGAACGAACATCAAGACTTCTATCACATTACTTATCTAAATGTTCGTATACAACTATTTCAGAAATGTTGGAGGGGCGAACGGCGATTGGCAATCGATGATAAGCGATGGCACGGCCGAGAGGAACTGTGGGACAATAAGAACTTCGTCTTATTCATACCTAAACAATGTCTGTACTTTTCAGTAAAGACCTTAGATGGCGAATAGTGTTGCTCGTTCACCTTGTGAATTATCAATTGAAAAGTTTTCTTTTCCCTCGGTTATTTTACCTCACCGATTGCCAATCGCCGTTCGCCCTTTCCAACCTTTTTAAAATAGCTGTATGCATTCATGTAAAAAAAAAAAAAAAACAGGACCGCATCCCTTGCATTATCGCGGTATACAGTATTGCAGCATAACACTGTGCTTGGAGTCAGTAATAAACTCTTATTTTATAAGTCATAATTTTCTCACAAAGTCTCAAAAAACAAAACAAGATGCACCTCCTAGGATTGTTATCAGAAAAGAAATAGACAGGTCGATACTCAAGGGAATGACATGATTTATGTTGGCTATAATTGTCTCATTTCAAATCTCTTTGTCGCGGGTTGCTTCAGTGTAGCTTCTATCATTGTCAACTTGATGCATCTCGGTTCTAGAGTGTTGCAAGAGAGCATGAATAAATTATTTATGCTCTCTTGAGAGTTGCAACGAAAAAAGGAATAATACTCAAGGGAATGACATGCGTCTTAAAATGGGGGGGGGGGGGATGAAATTGGATGCTCTAGTGATCAAACAAAACAGATCTGTTGGGTGTAATTTCTATCAATATACATCGAATTTTTTTACATTTTTTTAGCGTAAACCATAGCGTGATAAACTGTTCGCGTGAGTCAGCAAAGCTGTCAATTGCATTACAATCTTTCCTCTCTAAAAATATAATCTCATTTCTAAATGTCAGGTTAATGAGTACCATGTGGCGAGACGATGAAGTTGTGCAATTAGTAATCTCTTTTAATCGTCACATCTTAATTAGAGTAATTACGTTGTCGGCCTTGAAATCTCAGGCATCCTTCAGTAAGTTTCTAGTGATGATTCTCATTTTCACTCGGGTGGAAACTAAGAGTCTTGCTGAGAGAAGAAGAATCTCGCAATACTCTCATGTCTTCTCAGCTGAGTTTGATGCGCAACCCTGAATTTCTGGTTTAACTTGTTTTTGTTTTTTTTGCTTAAATCCTATCTTATTTTGTTGTTGTTGTTGTTGTTTTTAAGTTTTATACAAAACCACTTTTGTTTTTGCTTTGTTGTTTTGTTGTTGTTGCCTTTTCCTCTATATATACCTCTTTCCATTTGTTTTCCTAGCGTTTTCTGTCATCATTTGCTTCTCTGCTTGATGGAAGCACGGTTGGCGTAGCGGTACGCGGTGAGAGCGCTGGCCTCTCATCGAGTCCCACCGGGCCCAATGTTGTATGTGAGTAGAGTTTCTAGTTGGTTCTCTCCTGTGCTTCGAGGGTTTTTTCTCCAGGTTCTCCAGGTTTTCTCCCTCCACAAAAATCAACTTCTAAATTCTAATTCGATCATGGAACGAGGGCCACAGTTGTTAGCCACTGGATATCAAGAGCTAGAGTGAAAACACTAAACCCGTGAAATAGATATTAGACTAATGCACTTTAGTAGACCCTAATCCCGTTGTTTTCTTTTGAGTCTATTTGACTATTACACTTTAACAAGCAATCTTTATTTCATGGGTTAGATGACATAAGAGTATTACTTTTTTCTCTACTAGTAAAAGCTATCTATAACTATATCAAATTATAGCACTTACTGTTAATAACCAAACAACGAATTGTAATTCAAAGATGTTTGAATGGAGAAACGACCAAATGAGTAGCACATAGTGAAAGTAAGTCTTTTTCGTCGCAAGGTGACTGATGCACGCCGAGTATGAAAAAATTAAAATTCGTAAACTGATTTTAAGGTGGCTCGATGGGATTTTCTCGGCGCGCTACCTTTCAACATCAAATCGCAAATATGCGGCCGCAAAACAATTCATTGTTGGGGAAAAACTATTCAAGGTTTTAAGAGAAAGATGAAATTTTCGAATGAGCATGTTTTTACTGAAATCAGAATTAGTATAAAATCCCCGTAAGTGTAAGTGCGTTCACCTTAAACACGCATGCTGTTTTTATCAGGCATTTAAGTTTAGGCCGAATAATATTGAACTATTACTAAGCTTCGTGTCTTTTTTCCAGAGTGGTTTCACGGCAACTATGATGTAGGGGTGGAAGAATACAATGTTTGTGCATGACAAGAGACTTCCTTTCCCCCTAGACAATGTCTTGTTTTCCCCCCACAACATGGCTGTCGTGAAAAGCTCAATGGAAGGGTTACCAACAAGATATCTATATTCACAAATCGTTTCCGTTTTGCGTTTGCAGCTCAGTTACCGCCCAACTGATTTGCACGACAAAGTGAACACCCTCACAGCTTGAACAAGAATATGAGGTCGATTTTTCAACCGAGAAACCACGTAGAATGTTCTGAGGACCGGAAAAGATGACTTGGAAACAGTTTCGATCACATGACACCAGGTCCGACCAAATGAACATTTTTTTTACGTACGTGTTAGTCAACCAGAGATTTTCCTTTGAAAAACATTATGACAGAATCCAGCTTTTCTTTTCACTTATAGAGTGATTTTACTTGACAAGTGAACTTGGCAAACTTATAAACCGAAAACCACTATGGCCGCTATTGACTTTCAGAAATAAAAACCTAATCTTAAAAAATAAGCACCACCATCAGAAAGAGCAAACAGAAATATGTACTTTTAGAAAGTTTCATTGCTTTAAATAGAATTCAAGTGAAGCTATTTGGAATCAAAATTACAGAGATTTGTAAGTGTTCAGTGAACTGTTTCCTTGCTAGCCTCGTTGAGGTGTTTTTCACATTTCTAAAATTCTCATAACTTCTCAAGAATTTAATATTTTTTGTCTCAAACTTTCTAACTTTCTTGATATTATTCTAATCTATAATTTTGATGTAGTGGTCAACTAAAATGTGAATCTAAAAAATATGATAATGAAGTGGCGGCCATATTGGCACTCGTTCAGTAGTTAGTAGTTAGACTGAACACAATGAAAGAGTTCATCTTTTTTTTTCACATGATAATGTTGGTTTGCGTATAATGATGAAATATGAAATGTATATGTGATCGTACTATACTGAATGGACTCTGAGCCCCAGATGGGAATCTAACCCACGACCCTCCGTATCCTACTCGGACGCTCTATCACTGAGCTGCTGGAGACTCTAATGGCGAGAAGGTCGTTAATGTGGGTTTAATACTCCCGTTTCGAGTTCTCTTTTACGCTGTGTTAGCCTCAATTGTGAGTAAATTATGCAGAAATTTAGATAAAACTCGTGAAATTTCAAAGTATTTTTATTGTCTTCTTTACACACAGATCTCTTGAATTTCCACGGGCTGTTACTGAATAAAAGAATATATTACACGGTTTTGAGGCTAACACAGCGTAAAAGAGAACTCGAAACGGGAGTACTGTGACAAACGTACTGTATAAGCTACAGTCACAGAAATGTCTAAGGAAAATACATGCCATATTATGATAATGTTGGTTTGCGTATGGTGATGGAATATGAAATGTATATGTGATCGTACAATACTGAATGGACTCGGCTAAATAAAATCATTTTAAACAGAGCTGCCTCTGTCAAAACAAATGTTCCAGCTTTCTGGTTGGGCTGAGCTGACGCGAAAAAAAGTTCATTGGGTGGTCAAGGTGGCACGCCAAGTGCACTATAAAATATCTTGAAGGAATCAAATTTTGTCTTTATGAGGCAGTGGTTGTTCGGCAATGTCTAGACTGTCTAGAGACCCTAAATTCATAATCGCTATTGATTTGGCAAAGATTGGAAGCTGTGTTGTAAGGGCCTTCCATGAATGAATGCAGTCGGGTTAAAGTACCTAAAGTACTTTGATAAGGATTAGAGTTACTGTCTGGACGACGTTTAATTTTGGTAACAAAAAAAAAGGTTGAAAGGATGACAAGAAATGGTTCTTTTGAAAATTGATTGACTTAATACCATTAAGGAATAATTGAATAACTTCAAGGAAAAGAAAGCCTGAAACTAAAGGAGAGAAGGAAGTCTGAAGGAGGTGATGAAGGCGAAGAAGAAATAGAAGATGGAAAAAGAAGGAGAACAAAAGAAGAAGAACAAGAAGGAGGAAAAGAACAAGAACCGGCAACAAATGGCGCAAGAACGACAAGAAGAAACAGAAGAAGAATATAAAGAAATAGAACAAGAAGACCAAGAAAATACTATGATAGCGAAGAGATGGAAGGAAACGAGAAAAATGAGAGCCTTCGAATAAGAAGCTTCAACAAACCACACTTCACTCGGACAAATCCATTGATGACCAAATGTTTTCTTCGTTCACGTGCATGTAATATGGGCACATTTCATCGTACTCAGCGTTGTTTTTATCAGAGCAGGTCTTAACCCTACTTTAACTCAAAGAACTTGATGAAACCCTGACAACTCATTACACAAATATCATCAAGACCTTAGCTAAGTACGTGACTTTAAAAACGTCAACTACTTGTTATGTCTTGCCATTTCTACGTGGCTAATGTTCCGGCACTTAAAAAAAAGGAGTTGCCCAGCACTCTGTAAAACCGCCTACGACAATACTACTCGATTTTTGAAAATTCAATAAGAATATTTAGCCCGCAGGAGTCTTTCGTCGGTGTTACTGACGTCCTCAGGAATTACACGAGCATGCACTGGCTATCAGATCCCGGCACAACCACAAAGGCCAAGCAAGCGTCTACGTGCTCCTCTGCACTACGTAGATTTCGAGAGTCGCCGATGGAAGAACGAGATATTGTAGTTCGAGCCCTTTTTTAAATATTCACTTAAGTATGGCAAGTGTAGACTGGTAATTTTGTCAGCCATTTGGAACTGACATAACGAAATAGATGACTGACTAAAAAACGACGAAATCTCTTACCGATCCAAACTCCTTCCCAACAGTTTATGGCAACGGATTACAGGAGAAGTTAGTGATACGATAATTTAGCAAGTTATAACTAGTTGTAGTATATTTATCGTTGGTTTATGGAGCTATTTTTGGAGGGTTCAAGGAAATAAACGGATATTATCATGTAGCGATACTAAAATAGCTTTTCGTATCAATAAATCACGGAAATGCGAGTCAAGAAGACAGGAAAACATCAAAAATATCTCAGTCTAACGTCACTGTAAGGCTATGAAATGTCATCGTTGTCCCAAAAACTTATCAGTGATCTGAACCAAACAATACCAAACATTAATTTTATCAAACCCTGAAACAATCTTTGCTCTGATCAAAGTCAAGGTACGGCTAACTCGCAGATCGAATTTGGATTTCGTGTTGCGTTTGTGGAGGGAGAACAAACCGGAGAAGATCGGGGAAAAATAAAATATTTAACGAACAGAGAGCATAAAAGGGGCTTCGCTGGAACACCTTTCTCCGAATTGCGCCACAATGAAGATATCGGAGTATAGTACCTTTTTCACAGACAAAAAATAAGCGTATATTGAAATAAACTGTGACCTTAGTGTTGGAAGCCATTAACGTAAAAGCCTTGGTTATTTAGCCTGTTTATCTGTGAAGTAATCAACTTGAGACTTGTTGACTTCCTTAGGGCGCATACTTTCTCGTTCCACTGAACGTATTAGTCAGGAATGCGTGGAAGTTGGCCAGAACTCTAAAAACTTGCTTATAAACTTTGTAAAATTTAATCAGCTTGTGGTGAGTCAACTGGATAGAAAACTGGCAATGGTTCTTTGTTGAAATATGACAGCAAAAAGAATGGGGAAACGCTTGAAAATGAGCAAGTGTTGATGTAGAAATTTCCTTATCTGATTTCGAAATCAATCAAGTTTTATTGAGTTAGTGAAAACATTGGCCCTGAATGATTACGTTCCTGAAGGCACGAATCCATCTTAGTTAACCTGGCAATGAGTTGCATGCGTTCGTTTTTGATTGGGAAAAACAACTCACAGAATTTGTCCACGCGTTCAGTTTATCTTTTAATTTCCGACATCATATCATCACCGACTGGCGACTTTTCTCAGGTTCAACCGGCATACTACAAGGCTGGCAGCGCCCCAAAAACATGACAAAAAGAAGTAATTTTAACAAAAAAATATTCCCTTACCTGCCATTGCTGTTGCTATACAAGCATCCATCGCATTCCCGCCTTTTCTTAACGCGTCTGCTCCCGCGTGTACCGCGAGCGCGTTAGTCGTTCCCGCCACTAGACCCTGTGCGTCACTGTAAGCCAGAGGCTTCGGCCGTGGATTCTTTCTTAGAGAAATCGTTTCAAGTCTCAGATATTCTTCTCGTGGCCATGTCGCAGGAGAAAGTGAAATCTTTTCTCTTGGATTAGCTCTTATAGATATTTCAATACCAGTAATGAGATAAAGCATGATGATTTGAATAAAGTCCATCTTTTTTGACTTCGCTGTTGTTCCTTTGTTTTCAGTGGTTGTCCTGAGAAAATACTGATAAATTCTTTCGGATCATCAGATTTATACCACTCTAAAGTAACCCAATACTTCGGATTATTTTACAAGGACTGTTAAAGTGTAACGCAAGGAACATCACGTCAACTAACTAGCTACATCTTTAGAGAGTACAGCAGTAAGTAACCCTTGTTCCTAGGTTTCCTAATGGGATATCCTATTTCGACCCCATAAGGCAAAGCCTTTTTCTGTTGTAATTTGTACCAAAAAAATTTCTTTAAATTTTCAAAATAATTAGCTGGAAGTCTTCTTGGACGAGCAAAGTGATAATATCTACAAAGGTTTTGATTAATAATTAATAAAGACTTGTTTAATTAAAGGAATTAATTTTTTCAGCAGATCAAACGACTCTGTTCCTCATTGGAAGTGACATGTCAGAAATCTGTCACTCGAGTTGACCAAACACCATCTCATCTTACGTTGATTTACGCCGTTTATATGACCGTATTGACTCGCTGATGGCCTTCAATGTTGTTTTACGGCAATATTTTGGAGAGAAAAGGCATGTAGAGTGCGTAGAAGCTCTTTGAAATACAGAGAATGAGAACAGAGTCTGTCAAAATCATGTCTTCTGTGGCGGGGAATTCAGAGCAAGACAAGACACCGTCTTCATCAACTTCGTCTTCAAATGACTGTCTACCGCCGAGTGTCGTTCAAGTTTCACGTGAGGAGCTACGAAAATTCTTAAAATGCAAACGTGTAGGAAACTATCTTCTTGGTAAGACTATTGGTGAAGGTTCCTTTGCCAAAGTCAAGCAAGGATTTCACGTTTTGACGGGAGAAAAGGTTTGTAAATCATCACTATAGAATACATAGCTTCAATCTTAAACACTTAATGCTAAAATTCCGGATTACACATCCCGCTCTTGATAATTCTGCATCTTAAACCTTTGAATTTATTCATATCTAAAACAGTTTCAAAGCCAAAATCACTGGCAGTTTGTTTAATAAAGATTGCATAAATTATTAAGATGAATAATCTTTTTACTCCAAGTTTACTCATTAGTAAGAATTGAGTAATTTGATAACACAACCTCAGTGGTAGTTTACTCAAATCTTTCAAGATTTATTGAAATGATGTACATAAGACGAACTCTAGTATCTCTCAAAGACAATTGTCAGTGACAGAATTCACAAAGATGTTGTTCTGCCGACAAGTGTGTTTAAAAAGCTTTGACTTCTTTAATTGCTTGTTTGGGTCGCTTTGTGGAAAAACATTAACTCGCTCGCGTGCAATTCATAGTTTTCCATCGTAAACTGTAACTATTTCTAGACGTAGAAAATTAGAAATAATTACCCAGATCCCTCGACATTCATTTTTCACACAGCTTAACTCAAAAGACTCTAAATCCGTAAATTCAATTGATTCAATCGTCAAATAAGTGTAGCTGTTGTTGTATAAGTTAATGAGTTTTGCTAATTAAATCTCAATTCTCTTTGTCGAAAAACGGTCTGAATTATATTCTTACAATCCATTGTAACTACGAAGTACAAATTCTTTCTTCTCCAACGACATTTAAGCGCAGTTCTAAGCGAAAACATTAAAAAAGAACTGTTATCAAACACGAGCGTCAGTTTTTTTGTACATCAACAATACGAGGTCACAAAGTTGAAGTATGATTGTCATTTAGTTGTGGAATTTCAATAACTCAAAAATATAACTATCTCTTGGTCGTAAAATATTTATCGTCAAGACTATGTAAGCTTCGTACTAAGATAATATTATTAAAATTCTACTGATTTTTTACTCTGAACGACCGGGAATTATTTCCTAAATGCTGGATTATACTTCATGTTTTTTTGGATTTATTAAATCTAATTTGTGTGAGAAAGTAAAGAGAGGTTATTATGGCAGGATTAAGGTGTCTCGTGACATAAAACATGACAAATCAAGAATGAATTTGTTCACTTTGATTGCTTTTGCGGCTATTCTCTTCTTAAACTCCCAATGCTTTGCCATCATTTATGATTTATCGATATTAAATATCTTGTTTTATCAATTTCACGTTATGTTTTAATACATTGAAATTCGAAACAATATTTTCGGAGTTTTCTGTATTATTCTGTCATCACCGCCTTTAACTGCCAGCCTATACAAAACGACCATTAGACATAAAACATTAGTCTAAAAAAATGGTCGCTTTAGACAGTTTTTGATCAGCAATTCCATAAAGAAACATAGCATTTGATCACAAACTTCTGACATTTGAGACACCTGGTCAGTCAGGAAGAGTGGTCAGTCAAGACAGGTGGTCAGTCAGGAAGAGTGGTCAGTCAAGACAGGTGGTCAGTCAGAAGAAGTGGTCAGTCAAGACAGGTGGTCAGTCAGAAGAAGTGGTCAGTCAAGACAGGTGGTCAGTCAGGAGAGGTGGTCAGTCAAGACAGGTGGTCAGTCAGGAAGAGTGGTCAGTCAAGACAGGTGGTCAGTCAGAAGAAGTGGTCAGTCAAGACAGGTGGTCAGTCAGAAGAAGTGGTCAGTCAAGACAGGTGGTCAGTCAGAAGAAGTGGTCAGTCAAGACAGGTGGTCAGTCAGGAGAGGTGGTCAGTCAAGACAGGTGGTCAGTCAGGAAGAGTGGTCAGTCAAGACAGGTGGTCAGTCAGAAGAAGTGGTCAGTCAAGACAGGTGGTCACTCAAGAGAGGTGGTCAGTCAGAAGAAGTGGTCAGTCAGGAGAGGTGGTCAGTCAAGACAGGTGGTCAGTCAGGAGAGGTGGTCAGTCAGGAGAGGTGGTCAGTCAGAAGAAGTGGTCAGTCAAGACAGGTGGTCAGTCAAGACAGGTGGTCAGTCAGGAGAGGTGGTCAGTCAGGAGAGGTGGTCAGTCAGGAGAGGTGGTCAGTCAAGACAGGTGGTCAGTCAAGACAGGTGGTCAGTCAAGACAGGTGGTCAGTCAGAAGAAGTGGTCAGTCAGGAGAGGTGGTCAGTCAGAAGAAGTGGTCAGTCAAGACAGGTGGTCACTCAAGAGAGGTGGTCAGTCAGAAGAAGTGGTCAGTCAGGAGAGGTGGTCAGTCAAGACAGGTGGTCAGTCAGGAGAGGTGGTCAGTCAGGAGAGGTGGTCAGTCAGAAGAAGTGGTCAGTCAAGACAGGTGGTCACTCAAGAGAGGTGGTCAGTCAAGACAGGTGGTCAGTCAGAAGAAGTGGTCAGTCAGGAGAGGTGGTCAGTCAGAAGAAGTGGTCAGTCAAGACAGGTGGTCACTCAAGAGAGGTGGTCAGTCAGGAGAGGTGGTCAGTCAAGACAGGTGGTCAGTCTAGACAGGTGGTCAGTCAGGAGAGGTGGTCAGTCAAGTCAGGTGGTCAGTCAGGAGAGGTGGTCAGTCAGGAGAGGTGGTCAGTCAGGACAGGTGGTCAGTCAAGACAGGTGGTCAGTCAGAAGAAGTGGTCAGTCAGGAGAGGTGGTCAGTCAGGAGAGGTGGTCAGTCAGGACAGGTGGTCAGTCAGGACAGGTGGTCAGTCAGGAGAGGTGGTCAGTCAAGACAAGTGGTCAGTCAGGAGAGGTGGTCAGTCAGGAGAGGTGGTCAGTCAGGAGAGGTGGTCAGTCAGGAGAGGTGGTCAGTCAGGAGAGGTGGTCAGTCAGGAGAGGTGGTCAGTCAGGAGAGGTGGTCAGTCAGGAGAGGTGGTCAGTCAGGACAGTTGTCCAGTGGTCGGATGGTCCGTGAACGTTTTCGTGACTTTCCTCAGTGACTGTCTTATATCATATCTGTACAGTGTTTTACTGAAGAGCAATTTGAGACTCAATTTGAGATTAAGCTGTTACTGTTTCGCATGCTGCCCAGCACAGACTAGCTCATAATCTTGGATTCCAATTGCATGGAGATACGAATCGTGGCTTGGCTAACGGCACAGACTGACTGCACACTGTGATAATTAACAGTGTAATGGATAACCAGGCGTGAAACAGGAATTAAGTCACAGGAGTTCGTATTATTAGCCTGTCTAGTCTTGTCTTGTCGACATGAGGCACGTTTTTGCAGACGTTGTAATTATATTTCTTTCCGGGTTTGGGTCAGGATTTGCGTCGGTAGTACAACATGATTTAGCCTTGGGGTGGAATCTGAAGACAGCTAGACGAAATTTTGTGTCTAGATCTTGTTTTGAGGATCGTCTCCTTAGTGTACCTCGGGCGATGTTGGGATTAGAAGCCCAATTAAGCCCAAGATTAACTGCCAGGATGTCTGTAGAAAACTGAAAATCCATGCATCCAACTATGCGTCTGTCTGTTCGCTATTCAGCCATCACTAATCTACCAATCCATCCACCCGCCCGCCCGTCCGCCTGTTTATCCATCCATTCATCCGTCCATTCACCCATCTATTCATTTACCCACCCATCCATTCACCCATCTATTCATCCACCCACCCACCCATCCATTCATCCACCCATCTATTCACTAATCCATTCACACTGCCACTAAAGAAACGATGCTATTACCATGTGGTTTGAATTGATAAAACAGTCTGCTCTATACACCCGTCACTCAAGTACCAGATCGTTCTATCCTCCCAAAATAGTCCCAAGACGATAAACTCATGAGTTTTCTAAACCATCCTAGTATCCCCAGGCAAATACCTTTCACTATTTTTTTTATTCTTACATACCAGAATCATCAGACGAATACATTAATGAGTAGGTTTGACGTCTTTGGGTGTGGTCAGGGTGACTTGTTTTTACGCACGGTATGCCTCACCAAGTGTCAACAATGTTTTTAAAAGAAAACATAATCTTACGCCACGAGGAACGATACATGTTGAATAGATAACCTTTTTATAATGCTTTACCAAGTATTTAAATGCTATTTGCGGTCATAGAATTCCTTATTCGAAGTTTTCGCGGTGATACTTGGTGAAGGTTCGCATGTAGGGTTGAGTCCTTGTTGACGTTCTTAAAAAAGAATTAAGAATTTTCTCGTCTTCTTCAACGATATTCAGTACCCGTAATGTTCTCACCTCATTGACCTCGAAGACATTAGTAAACTTATTTATAATTTTAGCGATTTGTTTTTAGATTTAATTAACCACACCTATGGTCTGATTGGCGACACTATTGCGTTTTTACACTGATGTACTATTCTCTAATTCATGGTTCTGACCCAGACAATAGCGAACCAAAGCCTCAAATGTGTTGTTGCTGTTGTTGTTTTTGGTGCTGCTTTTGAGCAACACATTAAATCAATTTACCATGAGCGTAATGTTTTCCCATTTCAGACCACATGTCATTCTCTTTAGAATAAGATGATTTGTTCCATATTCATGTGTCCTAACTTCTCATGCGCGACCATTAAATTAAAGAAATGATGCTCTAGGAAATGACACGTGGTCCAAAATAGCCCACTCTCGATATTCTGGATGAGTGATCACGCACAAAGCAATGGACTACTTCGACGATGCGGCGGCCATTTTGGTAGGGGGCAAATATACAAATCTTTGTTACACATATGGCATCGATTTGAATTAACGTTTCACGCCTAGACAACTTGACAAGAGAATATCGACAACCAGAATATCGAGAGTGGGCTATTGGAAAACATTACATCCAAGCGCCCAAGCTAAAAGAGTCTACTTTCCTTTTTGGTTTGTTTATTGTTCAGTTACAGGATTTCTAGCAATTGGTTTTAAATTTTGCTCATTTTATTTCATTGTTGTTACCCAAGGTTGCAATCAAGATCATCGACAAGAAACAAGCCATGGAAGATCGCTATGTTTCGAAGAACATGAGACGGGAAGCCAAGATTCTTCAAATGGTGCGACATCAAAACGTTATACACTTGCTAGAAGTAGTAGAGACAGAAAATAGGTAAGTTACTGTACTCAATCATAATTGATAACACTAGGAAATCCCGGAAAAATTGGCTCCCTTTCATTACCTGTTCTAGCGTCCTCTGCGGGCAACTCCTGAGTCTTCGCATACATTATTGGGCTTCCTTTGGAATAGACCGTGTAGACACAGGAAGTCCACAGGTCAGAGAGATGCCTGTGGAGGAGGTTATTCTTCTTAAAAATCCCCCTAGATAATCCCCCTACATGCTGAAGGTTGAAATTTTAACTCGCAGGAAATGACGTCTTTTCACTACTTCCGCCGGAAGTGAAGAGTGAATGACGTCTTTTACCTAGCAAGACTTTTGTCTCCCCCGCTTCTCCTTCCATGTTGCGTTTCTTCTGGAAGTGGGAATTTTCACCGGGATTGATTTTGTGCTCTCAGATCATAGGATTTATTTAAAGAATCTACAATAGTTACCATTCGCTTCTCCTGCTGTGTTGCCACTTGCACCGGAAGTGCAGCCCTACTGACCGGTAGTGACGTATCTTGTTCTGTCTAGGTATTATTTAGTATTTGAAGTAGCTAGTGGTGGTGACTTGATGGATTATATCTGTTATCGTAAGAAGCTTGGCGAAGTTGAAGTGCGCAAGTTCGTAAGACAGATAATTTCCGCTGTTCATTATTTACATCAAGGAGGCGTTATACATAGGTAAGTAGTATAGTAGTATGATATGATAGAGGACTGGGGCTGGAAGAGAAGGGACTGGAAAGGAAAGGTAAGTGAAGAGAGGGGACTAGGGCACATGAAAATGAGGTTTGTGAGTTTGGAACACGAAGGTAGTGAATCGTGTCGAGTGACGGCACTTTTAGTGCCCTTAACCTCGACTTAGAGCAGATTTCGTATGAGTGTGAAAAATCACGGCACATGGCACGGTTATGGTGCAGCGCGGACAAGGTACCGAATTGTCGAATGCGTTCATACACGGCACGGCACTGACACGGTCAAGGCGCTGTCCGGGCCTACATTTTCATAGTATTACGAAAACTGCTCTAAATTGTTCAAGCTAGCTTAGGGACTAGAAAAATGCACATTGTAATTACCTCTTTCCTTTGATATACTTTAACTAATTTTCAATGCCTTGTTCTTTGAATTCTTTCTTGGGTTGTAAAATATGTATTTTCGATATTTTCATCGTAGAGACCTTAAAGTAGAGAATTTACTTCTAGATGAAAACTACAATATCAAGATTATAGGTAAAAAGATCAAATCTTAATATGATAAAGCCATTTGCATTGTAAACATCATCTACTACCACTACCAGAATCCTTTGCAGATTTTTTTTTGTTCAGTTAATTAGCTCCAATTGTCTTACTATTCTCATGAGGGAATACAAATTTGAATAGCCAAATAACGACAACATGCAAAAGAAAAAATTTTGATAGTCCCCCCGACCACCATTTTTTGGCTCCCACCCCTTAATGTGTTTAGTGTGCCCCAACGAGCATTTGTGCCAAGTTTGGTACTTGCACTCAAAAGTGTATGATCTTTTCGCTAACAGACCTGACTAAGAGCGAATGCTGCGCGAATGCTGCGCGCAACAAATTTTCATTATTGCAGAGTGTAGAAAGAGCTTCTACTTCTGCAATAAAGTCGCGCAACAAAATTTTGTTATTACACGGGGTGGAAATACGAGCCACAAGTTGCACGATTTTGTTCCTCGTATTTCCGCGCCTTAAGTTCACTTTTATTCCTTTTAATGTTTTTCCCTTCTTTTGGTTTCTTTAGATTTTGGATTGAGCAATACAGTATATGTACCAAAGGCTGGGGAAAGGTCCACAATGAGGGAACATTGTAAGACACAGTGTGGCTCCCCTGCTTATGCGGCCCCGGAGATTCTAGGACATCTAACATATGGTACTAAGGTGGACGTATGGAGTATGTAAGTCTAACTAGTGGTCATCGGCATATCTTATTTGAATAAAGAGGAAAAACCGGAGAACCCGGAGAAAAACTCTCGAATCAAGGGAGAGACCTAACAAGCTCTACTCACACGTTATGCTGAACCCGAGATCCCAGAGGTGGAAGGCGAGTGGACTACCGCTACGCCACCCTTGATTCCCTTTTCGAGTCAATCCCGTGACCCTTTGCGCATCACAATTCTCCCCAGACCTCTAACGTTCTCTTTTCTAAAGGCTGTTATATTTGTGTTGCAGAGGAGTTAATATGTACGCCATGTTGACTGGTAAACTACCCTACACCGCTGAACCCTTCAATATCATCACATTATATAACAAGATGGTTAAGGGGGAAATGAACCCTATACCGGATAGACTGTCGCCAGGTATGTTGCCATGGAAACTGAATGGACTCCATGCAGCACGTGGAAATGCGCTCAATTTGGATGACTAAACAATAGGTTCCAATTCTCAGTACATTGAAATTATTTTCTTTTGTCCTTCCAATTGAGCTTCTTTGACGTCTCGTGCAAGGGGTCTATTTGAACGAAGCAGAAATTTGAATTGGGATCCCTGTTTTGAATTTATAAGTCCCACATGGTTTGATAATTTTCTCCCATTATATGCCACGTGTCGTGAACCTTGTTCACACGGCGCCATGTTCATGTCCATGAGAATAACAAATTTTGTTTATCTCTTCGTAACTTCATCCTGAAGCGCTTAAATGCGAGGCTACGCGGGGAAAATCTATTGTTCCAGTCAACACTGCCGCGTAAGAAAGTCCATTAAAATTCAGATCCACAATCACTAGTCTTTACCAGTTTTCTTCAGAGTTCACAAGGCACAGGGTGACCATTCGAAAAAATCAAATTACATGACATGACAGCAAGATAAACGTTTTGTTTCTCCAGGTTGTAAAGATTTGATTTTGCGATTCCTGACGTTCGACCCGTCTGAACGCATCTCGATCGAAGAAGCTCTCCACCACACGTGGCTCAGAAAAGGGTTCGAGAGCGACCCACTCATTCCCATGCCCTTCCCGAACTTTCCGAACCCCGAGGGACTGAACAGGGACATCATTAGTCACATGACCAACAAGATGCAGTTCAAAGAGCAGGATGTCATAGATGGGGTAACGAGCAATAGGTATGTATGACGTCATAAATCCAAATAAGGAATTCGTCACGTGACCTTCAATGCAGGATATAAAATCGAAATAAAAGATGGCGATTAACTTTTCAACTTCTTGTTATCAAATTGGTTTTTGGCTGCCGTCAATCAAAACTAATCAGTTGGTATCTTTTATATTCTTGACTTAAGGCCACTCGAGGCCACTCGCAACTAAGAGTCAATGGACCACTTCGACGATACGGCGGCCATCTTGTTAGGGGGCAAATTTACAAATCGTTTTTACAATAATGGCGTCGATTAGCATTAACATTTCACCACAAGACAACTTGACAAGATATAAATTAAGAAGATGGACATGAAAGAAAGACAAATAAACGAAACTCTCTATGATAGGGCCATAGAAAGCCAGGATTTTTTTTCTTCATCATAATCTACGTATACCTCCGGCATTTCTTACACAATCCTTTTCATTAATTAAGATTCAAGATGGCCGCCGCATCGTCGAAGTAGTCCATTCGCAGAATATTGAGAATCGCAGTAAACAACTTTGCTAAATGAAATAAAACGATAACTGTTTTTTTAGGTCCAACGCCGCTTCCTGTGTTTACCACCTGATAAACAAGAAACTACAGCGATACATCCATCAGCACCCAACACCAAAACTACCGCGTCGATTGATAAAAACCGACTCGACGGATGAACCCGATGCTGTGCCGAAGAAACCACGAATGGAAGATACCGCTGGAACCGGGTACAGCAGTAGCAACAGACTTCAAAAAATTAAAGCAGATTCTGCGCAAGAAGGGAGTTCTGCTGCTGGGTCGTCACAGTGTAGTCAGGGGATGCGTGGTCGACTTGCTAGTGATAGGGATGGTAATGAATTCAAAGGTAGGTCCATTTTATAAACCTGTGTTTATCGACCACCTGTGTGGATTAAAACCTCTGTAAAACGACCAGGTATAAGAAGGCCAACCATACACCCATATCATCCACTTATTCACTAAAATGTATGGCAAGAAGAAACTCCATAATAACAATATCTAGACCCCCTTCCTATTGGTGTTATTCGTAACATGCATGTGTTTTGAAGGGAGGGATGCTTACCATTTAAAACCAATCCATCCGGTTGGAACGGTAAGCGATTTTCTAATCTCGATTCTTATTGGACAAACGTCCGACAAATGGTACACGCGTCTATACCGGAAGAACCAAAAAGAGCGGGAAAAGTGGATTACCTCAATTCGAAGACCGAGTTTTCCGAAACTTTCCGATCGGAATGACACCATTTGTTTTCCCACCGGAATGTCCGTTTTTTTCCGGTTACGTGGTAAGCACCCCAGATACACCCGGTACACAGTTTCTTATCTTCCCTTATTCCACACAGGATCGGCTGCGATGCCAGACGAGGCTGACGGTGCCTTAGCAACACCAAAAGAACAAACAGTCCACAAATCAGGGGCTTTCAACCACATGGAATCCTTAGATATCGAAGATGACGAGATCCCTGAACAAAAGGAACCAGAAGATGGACCCAACGGCATGGCCACCATACAAGAAAGAAAGGATGAAGTTGTCGAGCCCGTGGGCCGAAAAATTTCCGAAACTTATAACATGAGGCTGGCCAGACAACAGGCATCTATTGAAATTTCTGTTCGAGCTCCTTCTCAATCATCTCAAAAAGAACTCGTAGTAGATAATGATGATAATAATAATAATGACGTAAAAACGACGGCAGAAGACTCGACGAGAGATGTGAGCAACAGCGAGTCCAGTACGATTAGCGACGATGTTTTTGTGAAGGAAAGATTCAAAGAAGATGAAATAACTGTTGTTAGAGAAATGAGTGCCAGGAAGGATTCAGGCACGAAGCCAGTGGTGCGGATTTCACCGATTAATACCAAGATCATCGCCATCCCTCTTTCCCCCGCGCCCAAGCCGCTTGTCCAACCACATTCAAAGGTTTGTGTAAAATATATACAGCTATTTCAAAAAAGGTTGGTGGAGTTATGGTCGATGTGAATCTAGCCAGCGAAAGATCACAATAATATGGAATTTTATCAAACTTTGTTTGCATGTTTCATCGGAATATTTTCTTCTCTGCTGACATTATTTACATACGAATATGACAACATGCAACATGCAACATGCAACAGGCAACATGCAACAAAACCTTCACCAACCTTTTCTGAAATAGCTGTATAACAAAATTGAGTACTAGAGTAAATTTTTACAACTCGCGGTGTGGATGCGCCGTGCCGTGCCATGACCGTGAGGGTGCGCATGCTGTCTACAATCATTTCAGTTTTTACAGGCTAGCCTTAAAACCAAACAGAAAACGTTAGTCACAACGAATGGTCCTGCAAGATTTGTGCATTTCACTTGGCATGCCCTGGTTTGATAAGCCCCCTTCCCTCCCCCCGGGGGGAATTCCAGCACATCTATAAATAATGACTGGACCCTTAGAAAGAAGCGTATAATACCGTGGCTCCTAAATGGATCTGTGCTTTGTGGTCGAAGTCAAAAGTGCCAACCAGTTCCCTGCGCCAACTTGAAAGGTAGCCGTACCTTTGCACATGAGGCGACCTTGCAATGATAGAGACCCTTTTTAACACCTTGGACAATTATTTCATTTGTCTCTGTATGATGCAAAGGCACTGCTACTTTTCAAGATGGGGTAGTGAACTGTGAAGGGGACTATTGGCCTTACCAGATTCAAGATCAACTAAACTTTTTCTCTGTTTTATTTTAGATTCCATTGGAGAGGAAAGGCTCGCTTCCCTTGTCAGTTCCGAGGGAACGTACCTACAGTAACCAAGACAACAAGACTGACACGTCACCGTTTGCTTTCACTAGAGGAAGGCGAGGTTCCCTTCCCAGTAGAACGTACCCCGTAACACGTGACCCTAGCCCTATTAGGAAGCCAATTCAGGAACCAGTCAAGCCAAGGGTGTCAGACCCTAGCGGTCCTACATACGGGCTTGTTTGTCAGGTGACGAGCGTTGAGAAGCAAGCGAAGGGGCCCGAGAAGGAGCCGGAGGGATCTGAGTCTGCGCAGTTGATGGTTCGTAGTACACTGAGTCCTTTGTCGGTACACTGTAGTCCCAAGCCCGCTCGGCGGTATTCGACTCCAGTCAGCCCCATGAAGGACTTTTATAAGGAAGTACTAGGCTTTGATTCTGCGAAGGAAAATAATAGATTGAAGACCAGAGATGACAGCAGTGTCGGTACAGTTAGGAAGGGAGATGAAGTGGATATAGCAAACAAGGGTGATGATGTTAGTAGAGCTGATGCTGTAAGCAAAGGCAACGATAGTGACAAATCACAAGCTAGTGACAAAGACGAATCAAGTTTGTCGAGTTTGAGGCCGTTTGCTTCCCCATCAAGAAACCGACGTTATTCCACGTCATCAACTTCGAGTGACGATTCAAAGAGAACAGCAACGCCACGTGGTCGTATATCCCTACCCATCACCCCTCGCGAGCCTTTGCTTCCGAACCTTAGCCTTAAGCTGCTCACCAAGCACCCCCCAATCGAACCACTGAACCTCCCTCATCCATCTATATCACCAAGGAAACTGAGTCTCGATAGCTACAAAGAAGGAACCAAGAAGAAGGATCGCAGTCATCGCTCACGAAGGCGGAATACGGTAATGGAACCTTCGTGTCAAAACGCGCGAGCGAAGGACGACGTAAGTGAGTCACGCCATGAGAAGGAATCACGTGATCAAGCTGGCCGCAAAGAGTCACGTGATCACTTGAATTTTAAGGATTCCAAGGAAAGAAGAGAGCTCTCTGACCAATCGAGGGAGACACGCGCCGCGCGTGTTAGGAGATCAATAGACTTTGATTCCAGAATATCTGTTGAAAAGGTCATGAATGACTCGCAAACAAAGGGCATGGATGCACGTGATTCTTTTAGCGAATCACGTGACGCACGGAATTCGCAGGAGACACGAGGACCACGTGACAGACGAAAAAGTGAACCGTTCAGAGCGTTGGCAACGGACTCCCGGAATGCAAAACCCAGCCACGCTCGAATAAAAACTCGGAGACAGACGACGGAGCTCGACACCAGATCACCACGTAAGACGAAAGGGACTGGGGCTCATGTCGATGTAGAAGGACCACGTGATCACAGAAGCTACAGTGACACACGTGATCCGGCAATAAAACGGATCATCAGCGAGGCATTGGGCGAGTCATTTGAGGATGAAACCAAATCACGTGACCGAAGGAAGCCCGAATCACGTGTGCCAAAGTTAAGGTCGTCCAGAAGCAACCAAGATCGACGTTCTAGCATGCCAGTGATGATTACGGCTCGTGTCAGACACGGAGAAAATAGAAAGGAGAATGGGAACGATAGTGGAGTCAAACTCAGCGATTCCTCTTCGAGAAGCGAGGACGTGGTGGATAGTCCGCTGACACAAAGGAGGCGGGATTCAAGTCTAACCAATCAGGAGAGAGCTAAAGATACAGCCAATCAAGAGGGAGAATACGTCACGAAAAGAGTTGTCGTCAAGGAAAGGCAAAGATGCGAACCAAAAGAGATGGATTTTAATGAAAATACTCGCGTTGCTATGGAAACCCATTCTGATAAGGACTTTATTCATTCTGGAAATAGTCGGCGTTCAAGAGATCGTCAGAGAAGACATACGGTTACTCTACCCAGAACTCAGCCCGAAGCTTCGCCACCTGTCGTCACTTCCACCAAATACACCATGTTGAGCTCACCCAAAATATACCGAAAGTCAGAGGTTTAGTGAATATTAGAGCAGTTTTCGTATGACTAACCGCGCCTTACCGTGACCGTGTTGATCAGTGCCGTACCGTGTATGAAAACATCCGACATTCGGCTGCGCGCCGTAACCGTGCCGTGACTTTTCACAATCATACGAAAATTGCTCTAAAGATTTTTCAAAGGGCTTCCTCTTTTGGCCGTTTTTTTAATGTTCTGTTAACCAATCAAAAGATGATGCCACCGGAACTCGGATGCGCATGCATGATCTTGCGTTAGTGCTGTTGCTGACCAAGAGGAACGCAGGCTCTGGTGAAAAGATAATTTTATATCTTATTACTAATTAAACAAATGCACTCAAGAAATATGGATATTTTATTTTATATATATTTTATATTTTTAAAGTATTTTCAGTAGCACAAACACTTTGATTGATAGAACTTTCAGTCACGTGACAAACTGACAAGATTCCATCGCAACCAATCCTTCTTGTTCTTTATGGTCGAGAAAATCTGGATACTAGAACAAAACGTAGTTTTATAGAAATTTTACGAAAAATTTATGAAGATAGTGAAATATCAAATTCATTAATTGATATTTTATCTGCTAATATTTATAAAAAATAACTGAAATACAATACAGTGAAAATTTAAAAAAAATCTTTGTTTCCCTTCGAAAGAATATTTCGCTTATAAGTTATGAGAAAAAGCAAGAAAAATAAAAATAATTTCCAGTGCTGAGTGTGTTTTATATGCTGGAGGACGAAAGAAAAATTTAGAAAAATATCCTTCGCCCAACGTGGGGCTCGAACCCACGACCCTGAGATTAAGAGTCTCATGCTCTACCGACTGAGCTAGCCGGGCTGAAGTTAACAATGTTCGTGAAAATATTGATGACAATGCAACAATCTATTTCCTAATTTAATGTATGCTCAATATCAAATGCTCTCAAAATCAACTAATAGGGGTATAAATAGGGTTCTTAGGGTGCTTGTGAGATGTTATTGAAAAAGTTTGTAAGTATTATTGAAGGGGTGGAGGCTTGGGGAAAGATTTGTGTAGCAGAAGGAGTGAACATTCGGCTACACAACTTAAGAAATCTTGAACAATTAAAGAATCCATAACGCTCAAAGATGTGTTGGTAATAATTAAAATCCGTCTAAAAACGAATAAGTTAAAAATTAAAATTTGAGAAGCAAGTTTTGACACAGGGAGCCCAACTCACCGTTTAAGCTTGGGCTCCCTGTGGTTTTAAAAAATCCAACATGGCGGTCACGTGGAGTCATTAGTTTAATAGTTATGATGCAACTAGAACGCAATTTCAAATGATTGCTTTATTTCCATGCACTTAGCTTATTATTGCACTATTTTACTTGGCAATAGCATGCACTAGAGTCTTAGTATCACTTAGATTGAGCATTTAGGTCTTAGTTTTGAAATTTATTCGAATAATTCAAACGTTTTCTCTTAGTTTTGTTCATTCATTCAAATTCGACACTAAAGAATCATGAAATATCGAATAGTTAAGCTCCAAGAAAACGGTAAGTAACTACAGATTTAAGTTAAGATTAGTATTTGGTCTATATTTGTAACTTTTAATTCAAACTTACATGAAACACTAAGCAGAAAGGGAGAAAACTTGAGGGATTGTATCCATATTCACGTTTCACATTATTATATACACAAGCCAAAAAGGTCTATTGAACCTGAGCCCCCATAGGAGATCAGGAGGCAACTGCTCTAAGCTCTATAACATTCTTGCATGCAATTGATTTAATAGTAATAATTTTCTTTTACTTCTTTACAGGGAGTGAGGATCACATTTCAAAATTGATAGAAGAGGCTGTCAAGTCATTGAAGCTAGGCCACGTCATAGCAATACCCACAGATACCATATATGGTATTGCCGCACTTGCACAGTCCACCACTGCTGTAGAAAAGTTATATGAAATTAAGGAAAGACACCAAGAAAAGCCTGTTGCTATTTGTGTTGGGGATGTTGAAGATGTCAAAAAGTATGCCCATTCATTTGACTGTCTGTCTTTCTGTCTATTTGTCTGTCTGCCTGCCTGTCTGTCTGTCTGTCTGTCTGTCTGTCTGTGGGGTACTTTTATATTTTGAGAGCATTTTTAAGGGAATGTAGGGAATGTGTATAAACAAATCTAAAGGAACCTAACAAGAAAGAGATATCACGCTTTATTTTCTACAGTGCGCGCTCTTTCTCTTTCTTGTTAGGTTCGTTTAGATTTGTTTATACACGTAGATCGTATTGTTTCTCTGATTGGTCCTTATATGGAATGGAATCCTATAAATCTGACAGGTAGTCATCAAAATCGATGTTTTTACTTCTGTTCTACATCTAAAATAACGTTTTTCTATATCTATGATAATGATTTTGAAAAGCTTTAAACAGAAGACGCTCATTTCCAGTGCTGTTGTTCATTTCCGCTTCCATTCATTTCCCCCTTACTCGAGGAGCAGATAGAATGAAAAATTTTTGAAGTTTCATCCCTTGTCATTATATTCTACGCTAGCAATGTTAGCAGCTGATAATTTATTCAGACTTGAACTTCAACCCATCCGGAAACACCAACAAGTTCATGCATGCAGGAGCACAAGCTTCCAGGTGATCTGGAATCTAGGCGTGCAGTGTATTGTTTGTCACAGCGAAAATTTCCAAGTATTTTCTATTATCTCTTGTCAAAATGAAATATTTTCCACCAACAACAAAGAAATATGCCTTTTCTAAAAGGTATTTGGCGAATCTTTCCAACAATGAGTTTTATTTTCTATATTTTCGAGTAAAAGCTGTTGTTTATCAAGTTGAAAACCTGGAACTAGGAAACATTGAGCTACAAACAAAATGTTCGCTGATTGGCTAATTCCTTCTGCCTGAGAGAAGCGAAATCACCTGGTTTTACGCATGATAGATTTTATTTTAAACAATGATACCAGTGGCTGTGGGCTCCCTGTGGCACAATATTTATGTCATGTTTCTTTCAGGTGGGGTAAAGTCGCTGTCTGTGACAAGATTCTACACAATCTCTTGCCAGGACCTGTCACTCTGGTGTTTGAAAGGACAAAGGAACTCAATCCAGGTTTAAACACAGGGACACAGCTTGTAGGAATACGTATCCCAAATCATCAGTTTGTTCAGCGACTTGCGAAAGCTTGTCAGGAGCCAATCGCTTTAACAAGTGCCAATAAAAGTGCTGGAATGAGTAGCTTGAAAATTGAGGTAACAGCACTTTTCATATTTACAGCCTGTATGTAATCTACTGACTTCAGACATCTGGTGTTTTGGCGTCCGTCAATGAAATTTACCAGCAGAATTCATTCCAATTGCAAGCAATAAAGAAATTCCCATGTCAAAATGGCTGTCAAGACATGACAATTTCTTATTGCTCGATTAGAATGAACTTGGCACATATACAGCCAATGGCCAAAAGCGAGGCAAAGCTTAAGGTTTGGCAGGCAAAAATAACGTTGAACTGCCAAATTGAAAATGAAAATAATAAGAAGGCAGGCAAAATTTACTGGACTGGCAGGCTATAATTGTTTCCTATTTCAAGCCCTGATGATTTTTGATTGACAGTAGTCTACTACTGATTAACCTGTCACAACTTTTATCTCAATCAGCAAGGCCCTATTAAGGGGTACACCCATTTCCTCCATCCAAATTTCACAACTGCCTTGTCAAATTTTTGTCAAGTATTCTGCTGACTTGTCACTTGTTTGTGGCTCTTGTGTCACTACTTCAAGGCCGTGTTGCTTGTCTGAACTTACCCCTAACAGGGCCTCGTCAGCACATAGCAATGAAAATAGTGGTATGACAATGAAATTGTTTTTGTATTTTATAATCCCTGTAGGAGTTCAAGACTCTCTGGCCTAAGCTTGACTTAATAGTAGATGGAGGATTACTTGGCCAATCACAAGCTTGCCGACAAGGATCTACTGTAATTAACCTTTCTGTACCTGAAGAGTTCTCTATCATCAGAGAGGGAAGGTATGTGACCTTGTAGCTTTAGCACAACAAGAAAATCTTATACTATACCATCACTCCCAGTGAGGGACTCTTCCATGAGGTTCATTGTACAAGTTTGTGTGGCATGGGTACATTTCACTGCTGTGGTCCAGGTTGTTAGGTGTCCTGTTCTCTCCCTTGAAGAGGGTTTTCTTCAGGCTTTCTGGTTTTCATCCATAAATATCAGCATTCATATGTGAGTTGAGTGTTGTATGTTGTACATATGTTGTAACTATTTATTGAACGTAGTGGTATATGTAGTCACAGAAGAGCCCCATATGAGGAATGATTGTAAAATAGGTGCTTAAGCTACCACTACATTCACTATTTACAACACACAATGTATAACTCTCATTTTGGTTTTGATAGAGGGAGAAAAACCAGAGAACCTGGAGAAAAACTCTCACAGTTTTAGGGAGAGAACAACTTACTTTGAACAAAGAAAAAATCTAAAAAAAATCTATTAAGTTTTGGCTGTTGTATTTACTAACACCATATGATTGAACCATCATGAATCAAATTGGAATTTAGAAGTTGATTTTTGTGGAGGGATTAAAACCGGAGAACCCAGAGAAAAATCCTCAAAGCACAGGAGAGAACCAACAAACAACTTTACTTACATACAACACCTAGCCTGGTAATTAACCCAGGTCACACTGGCAAGTGCTCCTATCGCAAAGCCACCTGTGCTTCCCATGACTTTTAACACCTTTGGCTTCAACAACCTCTTTTGAAATAGGTATATAATAACTATATATTTTAAAATCTTTGTCCTTCTTTTAAAACCTGAAATCTTCTTGCTTTGCAGTGCCTATCAACATACCTTGAATATCCTAGAAGGCAATTATGGACTTAAAAACACTGATAAAACTTAGATAGCAATAATGACAAAACAGAAATCCTTGTCAGCAGAATAAACAAGAACAGCAGCACCAACAGCAGTATAGACAAAGAAATACCTTCCTGAGATACATGGTGCATTATGCCCTAGCCATGTATCCCTCCTTATTACTTACTATCAATCACATGACTTTTCTGGATTTGATTGGGGGGCAACCAATGGTTGACTGGGGGGCATCTTAGCAGTGATTCTTAAATCAAATCATGTCAAAACAACTCCCTGAGATACATGGTGCATTATGCCCTAGCTATGTATCCCTCCTTATTACTTACTATCAATCACATGACTTTTCTGAATTTGATTGGGGGGCAACCAATGGTTGACTGGGGGGCATCTTAGTAGTGATTCTTAAATCAAATCATGTCAAAACAACTCCTCAAAGTATTCTATCTGACTATTTATACAACATGAAACCAGAAAACAAGATACACAGACAACCTCCAACATTCTACAAGCCAGTTAAAACAGAGATACTACCAGAAGTGACATCTATTGATAGATAATGGTAATTGAACTGAGTGGAGTGCAATTTGGTTTGAAATCAAACAAGTGATTACAAAATTGCACGAACGAGTAGCGGGAGTGCAATTTGTTAATCACGAGTTTGATTTCAGACCAAAATTGCTCGACACGAAGTTCAATTACCACTTAATTATATCCATTTTGAAATCACTACTGTAGGAATTTCAAATTTAAATCCAATTTTTCAATATCACCCATTTTCACCTAGAAAACCTCCTTCAAAAATTGATCTCATGCTTTGAATTGGCTTTTGTTTTCTGTGATCTGATTGGTCAAATTTAAGGTTTTCTGCAATTTTATTGGCTCTTCAAAAACAGTGCGATTTAAAACTCAAAATGGTGCGATTTGTGAATAAATCGCACTGCTGAGAACCAATCAGATTGCAGGATTTGCTAGTGATTTCAAAATGGACATAATTATAAGCAATATGGTGTTGTTGGTACCCGAGCTACACCAGGATGCACCTTTTTTGTCAAGAACAAAGAAACCTTGTGTAAAGACAGCATACTGTATATAGTTTATTTTTTCTTCTTTCTTCAAATGAAGTGGGTCAATATGATCCCATCTCCAGATCCACATGATAATTATATATAATTATTTATTAATATGTTCATTTAAAATTAATTTTTTTTAATGTAAATTACAACTTCTAGCCATTATTTTTAATGTTTTGGGACAGCAAGCTCTTGTAAAATATTTTTAGCTTGGGCAATATGTTTTCCCATTTCAGACTACATGTCATTCCCTAGAGTATCATTTCTTTGTTTAATGGTTGCACATGAGAAGACACATGAATATGGATACAACTCAAACAAAGAATCTTACTCTCTAGTGAATGACATTATTATGGTCTGAAATGGGAAAACATAAGCAAGCTCACAGCATATTTCCCATACAAATCCCAATAATATTTTCATTTGAATTCCATTTTTCCTGTCACATTATGAGATGAAGCTGTGCCTCCTTACCAACATGTTTTCTTCGCAATGCATCCTATGCAGAGGTTCTTTGGGTCGTTGGATATACACAGTCATTTGTAAAAATAGAGGTTTTGCACCACGTGCCAATGCAATAATACAGCTTGGGCTGCCTGTGGTCGCATGACAGAACAATAAAATCCCTTTTCTCTCAGGAATTGAATTTTTTCTCATGTAAAATGGTTGTATTGTTCCTGCCATCCAACATCGCTGCCATCAAGTGATGGTGCAAAACCTCTATTGATCCACTTCAATAAACAATTTAAAAACACCAAAAATATTCAGAGTGCTTTTCAAGATCTTATGCACTTAGACAACTTCAAGATATATGGGTCTTAGCTTCTGCCAATCAAAAATGCAGACCATTGTAAATTTGATGGACAGATGCCAATTAAGTCCATACAAAAAACATGCCACATAAAAGTCAGAATATAATTAATATAAAAATAATTTTAAAATGTTAAAATACTAAAAAGTTTGTCAATTATTGATCGAATGGGCGACTCACGAATTTGCATTGTAAAATGTGTGACTGCAGTTTGTTGGATTCCGAATTCGTAAAAATCAGTTTCGTAACGTAAAAATCCTAGTCTCTGTACCTTTCACTTTGCTTAACGCTTTGTATAAAACCTGCTTCTTCCTTCGTTTTGCTTTGTCTGCGATTTCATTATTTTTTCTAGCCTTTTCTTCTCTTTTAGAGGTTCCGTTCAAGATGAAAGCGGATAATTATGAGCCATTACTAAAGTCAGCCCAGTGGTTGTCATGTTGTTACAGGTTTTTGATCAAAGAGGTTATTATTTAGGTTTTTTTTCAAAAGAAGATAGGACAATGGTTTCCCTAGTGAGATGATCAATTTAGTCGAGCAATTTATATCAACAGCCTTTTGGCTTCAACTCAGTCCACCAGTTATCTCGATATAAAAATTTTAGAGCCGTAAATTCTCCTTTAGGTATAGAAATGTTAAAGTGACCAAATCGAACTTCTGGTAGAGGCGGTTCTACCGTCCATGAAGGAAATGTGTGGTAATAATTATAGTTCAAGAAGAATAGCCACGGTTCAATTCCAGTTCTCTTTTTCCATCCATTATGTTCATAAAAAGCGAAAAGATCTAGACTCAGAGGTAAATTTTTTTTCGATATAGTAATAGTGCCACTTTGCCTCCATTTGTTGTTCACACTCATTCCAGCGTCCTTAAAAGGTTTTAGGAATTCATCAAGGCTACGAGACGAGAAGGAGTACGACTCTCCACTGAAGCCTATATCCACATCGTTGTCCCATGGCAATGGACCTTCCACTCGCTTAGCGCCCCAAATTGAACCATAAATAAGCCAGTGTTCAATATCCATCTTTTTCAATATATGATGAACATCGTGTGTCAAATCCACGAGCTGTTGAAGGTGTTGCTTCGTGTTGTCGCATTTCACAACTGGATTCCATGCTTGGTTAGTATAATAAGCGAAGCTTTTGTAGCTAAAGTGAACATATATTTTGACCACAATTAACAATATAACTATTCCCAATAGGGTTCTGTATCGTTTACGAAGGTGCATTAGGTATTGTCTAAAGGTGTCCAAACGTTTTTAAGTCAGAATGACCCCGTATATATACGCCAGGAGTGATTGTGAGATGATACTTTGACTTGGTTATAATTATAAGTATGTCATGACGGAATCATAACAAGTAAACCAGTGGAGTGAGGACTGTGGATTCGAACCACAGGAAGCCCAAAACTACTAGCCACCTGCGCAGCTGCTGTGAGGCGCTTCCGGTTCCCGTCCCGTCCCGAATGACGGGAACCGGAAGCGCTAGTGGGGGAATGACGGGAACCGGAAGCGCCTCACAGCGGCTGCACAGGAGGCTAAAAACTACTTGAGTTTCGTAAAAGATATAGGAAAATAAATACGAAACAAATTCCAAAAATAGAAAATAGGAATTAAATATTTTTGCAAAGCAGGTGTAAATATTTCACTGTTTTGAAGGTACTTAAAGAATAGACTGACCAGTTTTGAGATTATCTTGGTACTAATTAGTATAGCAAATATATATAAGCAACAACTATATATAAATATAAAAAAAATATCTTTATCGTTTGCTGGAATTAGTAAAGCCACATCGAGAAGGGTGGCAACTCAGGAAGCCAGACCCCCTGCACAAATTGGCCCACAGTGTGGGTGAGTGGGTTACGAATTCCAATAATATATTATTGGTAGCTATGGCGAGGTCTGACGAAAACTGATCTGATTTGACATGTCTAGTTACTCATATCCATAACTCAGTCAATGATTAACTACTGTACAATTATACTGCCATTGGATGGAATTCTCGTGAATCAAAGGGGCTTTACTAATCAAAATTAAAATATATATATTTCTAAATAATTCCTATTTTTTATTTTGTTATTCTTTATTTTTAAATGAAAACATTCTTGCAATAAATTAGGTGTATATATTCTATTTATTCAAGGCAGGATTCGGTGTAAATCGGGTAATTTGCATTTTCAACATTTATTGGTACTGGAGGACTCTCGGATACGAGATTATACTAACATATGATCCATCTAATTCCAAGTAACTCACTTTGTTTTATTTGTTTAATATCAGCCTTGAATATAAGAGCTCAAGTGAAAAGAGCTTAAGGTGTCCGTTTCCATAGAAACCTTGCAGCGCCGCAATCATCCAACTATCCCAGAAGTCTATGCGGCCACTGGGTTCGTGTGACGTCACCGGTTTCTTCAAACAAAATGGCGGTCGCGGTGTCGATGTTTCGGTGGCTAGATCTCTTGGAAAAAGAATTTGATAAAGCTTTTGTTGACTTAGATCTTCTTTTGGGGGAAGTAGACCCGGATCAGAGTGAGATTACATACGA
This sequence comes from Anthopleura sola, assembly GCA_023349425.1. Taxonomy (NCBI): domain Eukaryota; kingdom Metazoa; phylum Cnidaria; class Anthozoa; order Actiniaria; family Actiniidae; genus Anthopleura; species Anthopleura sola. The sequence goes on from JALHLI010000011.1 coordinate 3,358,945, forward strand.
TGGACGACAAAAAATGACCCAGCTTTCGTCTGCTTTCGCGCAACTTGTTCACAAAGCTCAGACCATCTTTCAAGGGAATGCTAAATTGGAGGTAAAATCTTAGTATTTCACTCGGATTTTCAAAGTTTCTAAACTTATAAGGCAATTGTTTTGTATTTTTTTACCCTCTTTATTGTAGTTAAGACGTGAATTTATGAATTCTTATTATTGTGATTTGGTCAAAAAGACAATTCAACAAATGTCGTCTGTCACAAGTGAATCTATTTTTGAATGAAAATATTTTTGAAAATCATTTCAAACACTCGCTATGATTTAAAATATTTTGTTTTTTTAAGTAAAGCACCAGTTGTATTGCTGTAGAAGCGGGAAATCACACTCATCCGTTGATATAAACTTACAAATTGAAGCAAGAACTGAATCTACTTATGAATAAGCTCATATAGAATAGAAGCTTATCAAGTTTAAAAATTGATATTATTAACCAGACTTTTGATTATCTCACTGTTGTGTTAGTCATATGAGTAAAACTATAAAATAACACACATGGGGAAGCCATGTTTATATTTCCACTTCTTGCGCTATAGACCTCAGACCCTCCCCACCCCTTGAAAATTCCAATCCCGCGCTGTAGGAGGGTTATGAATATTTTCTTGAACTATCCAATATACCTTCCTCAGACCCTCCTCATCACTTGAAAATTCCAATCCCCCTCTGTGGGGGAGGTATGGATATTTTTTGGGACAACACAAAAATTTTTTGAGTCCTGATTGACGACAACCTTTTTTTAATCGCCAATGTGCATGAGCTCAAAATTATAGCACAAAGTATGATGGAAAAGTGAGTTTTTACACTTTTTTGGCTCCTCTAAAAATTCATCTGACAATTTTTCCTTCAACATTTACTACAGAAATAAAAGGATTTCAGCAGACTAAAATAACAGAGTATTTTTTTCTGATAGTTCCTTTGATTTCCCTGTTACATTTTAAAGAACTCACTTTCCCAAAGTGCTTTGCGATCTTTGATGCACTGTCATTACCTCTTGACTGTATCATCTTTACTCCTTTTTTTCCATAATCAGGCTGAATTAGTTGCACTTCGACATGACATCGTAGAGGAACAGGCCACACGAAAAGTAATGGAGAAGGAGGTTAATAATTTATTACTACAGTTACATGCAGTTCAACTTCAGCTACATGCGTCGGCAGGAACTCATGCTGATTCTGAAGCAATTAAAAATAAATTAGTAAGTATCCATTATTATAATACATGTATAATATACAATTGTTTTCAATAGATACACCTAATTCCAAGAATGTTGTCATATAAAAATAACAAATAGGAATTAATTATTTTTGCAAAACAGATGTAAATTATTTCATTGTTTTGAAGGTAATACAGACTGATATTTTTGAGATTATCGTGTTGGCATATGTTATTATAAAACTCATGAATAATTAATGAGGAAAACAATAGAAATCATTGTCCGTGGAGGAGGTTGTATATCTGATACAAAACCATCATGATTTGCATAAACTTTAACTACATGTACACACCTAGACGTTTCATAAGTAATATACAATATTTGTGTCCGTGTTGTATCAGATATACAATCACTCGCCTTTGGCTCGTGGTTGTACATCTGATATAACACAGCCACTCATATTGTATATGTTACAAAATACTTTGATTCCAAATAACTTCACAAAAATTCTATTTATAGCAATGAAACATTAAAACAAAACCACATTTCTGCTTGCTTTTTCTGATGGTAGTGCTTATTTTTAAAAATTAGTTTTTATTTCTGAAAGTCAATTGCGGCCATTATTGCATTTGGTCTATAAAGATGAAAAAGCCATTAAATTTTTAGCTGTAATATATATACTAGTTATACAATGGTTTCGAGTGGCATACCATGGAATATCCCACGAGTCACTTGTATTTTCTAGTGGGTTCGAGTCCTGCCAAGGGCATACGATATTTTTCTCTTAATTCTTTATTCTATTATTTACACCGAACGCATTTCCTTTCACTTATATTTTCTAGTATACACACAAGCCTTTACTCAAGTGTGTATACAAAGAAAATACAAGTGACAAGTTGGATATCCATTGTATGCCACAAGAAACCATTGTATAACCATTTAACCCACACCATAGAAAATACAAATGTGAGATTCACTCTGCAGCATATGATAGGAAGAAAGAGTAAAATAATGACAAAAATACATGAACAATGGTTTTCCCTGCTTTCTGATGGCTGTATTTTCTATGGTGTGGGATAAACCACTGTATTACTGGACTTGGACTTTTAATTAATATGACTTATGACAAAATGGTTCGCTCCATGACTTTTAAAATACTTAGTGAGTCCTTGTAGATTTGGCAGAAAATGTTACCACACAATGCATGTACATGGCAAAGCTCTAAGGAGTTGTAAATGATAAAAAATAGTTATTCAGAAAACACTAGCTTTTGCAGGGGCTCGGGAAAAAAGTTAATGTTGCAGGAAAAGGAAAAAAAGTTCTGATATGAATAGATTTTTTATTTAGTTGAAAATTTTTGATGTGATAATAAATTATTTGATTTTTTTCTCCATAGGAAAATGAGATTACCAGGTACAAGAAAGATGCTATAAAAGAAGCCAAGCTAGAAAGTGAAGCGAAAAACCTTGAGAAAGAAAATAATAATCTTAGAAAACACATATTCTCACTGCAAGGAGAAGTGTATGGAGCAAGGCTTGCTGCTAAATACTTAGATAAAGAGCTGGCTGGGAGGTAAGTTAAACAACAAAATGCTTCAAATAGATCTTTAAAAAAATTAATTTTACAACCATCACTCTCAGTAAGGGGGTCTCCTGTGACATTCACTCCATAAGTGCTACCACTACATTCACTTATTATAAAGAATGGTCTGAACCCAGGTGAATGGATATTTTTCAAAGTAACAATATTTCTCGAAGAGACAATATTTGTATAATGATCATCTGGGTGGATGTAGTCCTGAGAAGGACTGTTTGATGTGACTGACGTTTCGACAACCTGTCACAACCTGTCAATTCACTATTGACAACATGATCATGTTGATTTTTATAAATTAAGGGAGGAAAACTTGCGAATCCAGAGAAATACCCTCATTGCAACAGAGAGAACAACACATCAAACAAACTCATCTCACATATGTGCAGGGCTCAAAATAAAGGCCAGCCAAGATGCCCAGTGTTTTTCAAATATGACCGGTCAACATGTTTCAGGGTTGGATCTGTGAGTTAGCCATGCCCTGACTTAGATCCGCCCAGAGGTTGTTTCAGGGTTCAATCTGTGAGTTAGCCATGCCCTGACTTTGATCAGCCCAGAGGTTGTTTCAGGGTTCAATCTGTGAGTTAGCCATGCCCTGACTTTGATCAGCCCAGAGGTTGTTTCAGGGTTTAATAAATTGAAATATTTTTTACTCATGGTTGTTCCTCTTATTATAGAATACAACAGATTCAACTTCTTGGTAGAGATATGAGAGGAAGTGCGCACGACAAACTTTGGAATCAAATAGAAGCTGAAATTCATTTACATCGACATAAAACAGTCATACGAGCATGTCGAGGTCGTAAGGATCCACATAATAAGCCACCCAAGCCACCTCTACCCGATCCAAGCGAGGATGAGGATGCCGACGCTGACTCTTTAAATAGAAAAAGAAGAGGTATTGGCGAGCCAAGGACAGTGGTCATACATAAGGATAAAAATGAAGGCCTTGGTATATCTATAACGGTAGGTATTTTTTAATATACACTGTACTGTAATCAGTGTGGTTCTAGGTGAAGGGTCACAGGAAGCAAGTGCAGTCCCATTCCTGTCCTGAAATGTTTGAAAAAATACAGGAAATATTGATTCAGTTACATGAAGTTTGTTGTCATCATCATCATCTTAGTACAATGTTTGTACCATGATATTCATCTTGTTCATTATCAACATCTTCATCATTCAACCATATCTATCACCATCACCATCTTCATCACCATCATCACCACCCACCATCATCACTATCAACATCATCTTCATCACCATCATCAGCATCACCACCCACCAACATCACCACCCACCATCATCACCACCCACCATCATCACTATCAACATCATCAGCATCACCATCATCAGCATCACCACCCACCAACATCACCACCCACCATCATCACCACCCACCATCATCACCATCACTATCAACATCATCTTCACCACCACCCACAATCATCAGCATCACCACCCACAATCATCAGCATCACCATCATCATCACCATCATCACCACCACCATCATCACCATCACTATCACCATCATCTTTATCACCGTCATCTTTATCACCATCATCTTTATCACCACCTACAATCATCATTATCACAACCTACCACACATCATCAACACCATCATCTTCATCACCATCACCATCACCACCACCCACCATCATCATCATCACTATCACCACCCACCACACCTCATCATCACCATCATCTTCATCACTTTATCCATCACCATCATCATATCTAATCATTCAATACCACTCCTCGTAATATTCAACTTGTTCTCCTCATCACCATCATCATATCTAATCATTCAATACCACTCCTCGTAATATTCAACTTGTTCTCCTTATTCCAGGGAGGTAAAGAGCATGGTGTTCCCATTCTTATATCTGAAATCCATGATGCAATGCCTGCTTCACGGTCTGGTGGGTTATATGTAGGAGATGCCGTCCTTGCCGTCAATGGAATCGACCTTCAAGAAGCCAAGCATAATGAGGCGGTAAAAATCTTGTCAAGTGTACATGGTGATATAACCTTGGAAGTACTTTATGTAGCACCAGATGATTCCAGTGATGAAGATGAGGATGATTGGGAAGATGACGATGCAAAGAGGTTGGTTAATAAATAGCAAATTAGTTAATTTTTTAAAATCATTACAGCTAATTTACGTCACACGTGACCAGTAACCCGAAGGTTTTGATTGGAGTTTCAAAATCTCAGCGCCAAGTATGATCAAAACTCTAGCAACTCATAATATTTTTATTTTAAAAATAATTTTTTTGAAGCTGATACTTAGGGATGTGGTTGGCAAGTGAATTCTTTCGTTAATTATTTCACAATCATTCATGATAGCGGGTCCAAAACCTAATTTTTAACTGATTTTGGAATATCACAGCCGTTGATGGGAGATTTGAAATGTTAATATGAAGACTTGAAAACTACGTACATTTGAATTTTTGGATTTACTGGTCACGTATGACATAAAATAGCTGTTAAAAAAAAACATAAATTTAGAGTCAAATACTATTTCATCTTAGAAAAATTTATGGATCCTGACTGCAATTTTAGCATTTTTAAATAAAAATACATTGTTCTTCTTTAATTTATGGGGGTAGTACTTAATAATCACAGGCTAACAAACCTGTGACACTCTTTCCATGATTGAACTGTGGAACGAACTTCCTCTTGATTGAAGAATGCAGAGCAGTTTAGAAATTTTTTAAGAAAAAAATCCAAAACTTTTCTTTTTTAAAAACGTAGTACATATTTTTTAGTTTTATTCATATTTTTTCTCTAAACAGCGCCTTTGGGCTAAACAAAATCAGGCACTATACAAATCAGTTTATTATTATTATGAATTTGAAATAAGAAGTAACTTGATTTTTGCAGAGATTTTTTCCTTCCTTACATTTTTCATTTCTGTTATTACCATAGATATAGCATGCTTGGTAAAGTAGAAGACCCTGCTACAGAATTGGCTAATGGAGATGTGTACATGACCAACTCTACTGGAGACTCTACTAGGTAGGTGTTCCAGGGTGACTGACAAATATTTTAGTGTCTATTTCTTTTACGTAATCATTCAAATACCATAAAATGGATGGTAAAGAGACAGTCTGGTAAAGACCTACAGTATTTCAGTTACAGCACTTTCCAATCACACACACGAAATCGTACAATTTGCTGTCGCGATAAAGTTGGTTTTGGTGGATGTCAATCAAGGCATTTCCACAACATTCCACATGGCATGTGCCTTGATAACTTTGTGTTTTCCGACAATGTTGATAACAGGAAATCTGAAGTGGTCAATTTGAGACTAATAGGAATTGTGGATTTTTTTGTGAATTAGTGCCAAAGTGAAGAACAAATATCCCAAAGCCTTTCAGTCTCCCACAAATTAGCAATTTAACACCATTCAAGTGTGGTTGCAACTATTTGTATTTAAAGTGTGATTTGCAACATTCAATCTCCCACAATTCCTATCATTCTCAAATCAACCATTTCAGATTTCAGATATCAATGTTAATTGAAATAGGTGTATATATGTAAGTAAAGGTTATATACCAGTAACGAGGTGGATATGAGATATATCAACACAAGGCGAAGCCGAGGGTTGATATATCTCATATCCACCGAGGTATGAGGTATATAACTGCCTTATGTCATCATTGGGGAAGTTTCTTAAGCACGGGTTGATAACTAGATATTAACCTCCTCGTGAGGTAGATAACTAGATATCAACCTGGTAAGCCGCCATTTGGTGAATCAGGGACAGATCCAGGATTTTACATAGGGGGGTGGCTAACTCTAAAAAATATTAAAAGGATAGGTCTAGGGTTGTGGACAACTCTTTAGGTCCAGGCAATGCAAAATTCATATCATACATTTATTATTTGTAAAAATAACTTGATATCTCTGACACCTCTAGTATATTACAGACTTTCCCCCAGCCCTTGAATGTCTGTAAGATAGAGGTTCCACTGTACGTGCACCTATTTTTCCTGTTTTAAGCCCTGCAAAGAGGGGAGTGGCTAGCAACCCAATCCACCCCCCTGGATCCGTCCCTGTGAATATGAAGGATAAATACCGCCAGTGAACAAAAGAAACTGACTCAATTATGATATAATGATATGTAGAAGTGTGAAGCTAGTCAGTTGAGTTTGACACGTTTGAGAATGCCGGCATCTAGAGTTTTTCATTTCTGTCTTTAATATTTCAGAAGTAGACAACTAAACTCCTCTATCACACTTGAAGCGACACTACCCTATCTTCCTTCCCACCCCCCTGGGGAGACAAAGCCAGCCACACAGATGTCCACGGCAATGATATCATCAAGCACCGCCTCACCTACCTCCCCTAGGAACCACAGTGTGAACCAATTTGATCGAAATCTATCATTACACTCATCACGCTCTAGTTCCCAGTCGTCACTTTCTCCGGGATCAACACCTTCACATTCAAATCGAGGAATGAATATTGGGAGTCTGATGTCGTCAGTACATGTACCGCCAGATTATTCTCAGGATGAGGAAGGGGGGGCACTGTTCTCACCAACATAATTTTGGTGTTTAAAATATAAAATCTTTAGAGCACTGGATGAAGTTTTTCCCCCTACGTCGTTATTTTACTTCCACTACCAGAATTCTTAATTTTTTTTTTCTTATCAAAATTTGTATTTCATCATGAGAATAGTAAGACAATAATTGGTGCTAATGAGCTGAACAAAGGAAAGTGTGCAAAGAATTCTGGTAGTTGTAGTAAATGACACTATAATACACAGTAAACAGTGACAAGGCAGACCTTGAAATAACAGCTAGACAATGGACGATGTCTGCCAAGAATTGGAACTTGTCCTTCAAATCTTTGCCTTGACCGTCATTTTGACCAGTAACGTGAAATCAGAAATGGGATATGGTCAAGCTAAAACTTATTGGTAAATCAGCTGTTATTTTAAGCCCTGGTATGCTAGTGGTAGTATACATACTTATCTAGTAGGTAAATAGTACATTATCCATCCTGCTTACTCATTAGCATTAATTAAGATATGGAGAGTCACCCCTGACGAGCAAGCTCGTAGGGATAAGCCAGTGAGTAAGCAGTAAGGGTGGGTGGGAGGGTCGACTCCTTTCGTGAAGCAGGTTCGCGCCAAGTGACACATATGCATATATTAACCTACTCTTAAATAATACTAATTACGTCATCAGGATGGCTCATGAATATTCATGAGGTTAGAATAATAAATAGACTAACTGTCAATCAAATGAATCATTAATCGAGTATGAAGGTACAAGGGGAATGATTAATTTGATTTTCAGCACTTGTAGTCTACTAGTAGTTTCTGTGTAGTGACTCTTGTCTTGGTCAGCACATAAATATGAACACAGTGGTGTTAAATGGCTGAGCCAAAATTGTTTTGAAACCAGGTTGACAGAGCAAAATGACATATTACACCCATTTTCATAATTATAGCACAAAGACAACTAACTATAATCTGAGTCATCTGGGTTTTAGGTTTCTATCAATCAAAATTTCGATGGTCTGAGCTAGTAAATTTCTGATCAACAGCTGACTCTTTTTGCTCTGCAATCTTTTTCAAAAATTATCATTAAATTAAGTATAGATAAAAGTAGAATTCCTCAAAAATTAGAAAATATTTTGATAAAAAGAGGAAATCCTGCTTTGGAAATATTCAACAATTCTTACGCACACCTTATGTAGATATATATTTGGTCAAAATAACACTTATGTTAAAGATTATTAAGAGTTCCAGGGAAGTTCCATTATTTCTATAAACCCCTGGCACACAAATGTCAAAGCAGCTCAATTTGAAGCACAAAACAAAGGAATTTCAATCTCCTGAGAAATTGTAACCTTAGTCCTATTATTTTGTCCTCCAAATTGAGATGCATTCTGACGTGCTGTAAGGGGTCTATTGTAAAATGTACTAAATTTTCAATGAAAATATTTACATCAAAAGATTGGAAATAGAAGGGATTCATAGGAAATCAGAACTGAAGGGATTGGGGAAGACAATATTTTTGGAAGGTAGAAAATTTGGCAAAGGTTTGAAAATTGCAGAAAGGAAAAATACACAACATATAATTGTTTGAAAGTTATATATTTGATTATTACAAGGTGTAATGGCATTTTATAAACAAATAAGGATAAAATATTAAAATGTTGATTCAAGCTACAAATGTGCATTATAAATTTATTTTCTTCCTTTCATTCTTCCTTTCTTTCTTCCTTTCTTTCTTTCTTTCTTTCTTTCTTTCTTTCTTTCTTTCTTTCTTTCTTTCTTTCTTTCTTTCTTTCTTTCTTTCTTTCTTTCTTTCTTTCTTTCTTTCTTTCTTTCTTTCTTTCTTTCTTTCTTTTCTTTTCTTTCTCTCTTTTCTTTTATCTTTCCTCCTTACTTTCTTTCTAAATCTAAAATTCTAATTTTTTCCTAATTTTTTCAAGCTTAAATTATTTCTTCCTCCACTTTCTCTTTCTCTCAATTTCAATTTTCTTCCAATTTTCTTTCATTCACAGTTTTTGTCTTTTGCCCCCAATCACTTCCTTAAATTATTTCCATAAAGATTTATTCACATTTTTATTAACTTGAAAGTCAAAATTCATTGATGCACCTGCTAGTATTCTTATATCCAAAAATCATGTAATGCACGGACTGCAGATGTTTCTGTCTTCCAAATGTCAAAATTAATATAAACAAACTGAAAGACTACATCAACAGAATTATATAAGGCCCAAATTTAGAATTAAAATTAATCTCCGTTGCTTGATGGGTTTTTATTTTCTTTTTCACAGGTAATTGTTTCATCGACTCTTAAAAAAACCCGCCCTCACTCAACATTAAGTCCATCTGTTTTTCATTTATCACTTACAGTATATACAACTGAGTGCATTATATCGTTCCACTTTTGACACTTTGGTCTAGAATAACAATGTTGGCTCGTTCGCTCTCGAAGAAACTAGTTTGCTTTCTATACCTTAAAACTTTGATTCTTACATATCTAAGTTTATTAGAATGCAGTGAAGTAGACCAGAAAGAAAAGGAAGGCCACTTAGATCCAATATTTTCGTACGGTGAACGTCACGAAGTCGAAGTCTTTGGAGGATTTCCAACTCCAAAACAGTTCTTCCAGGACTTCGTGTCTCCATCAAAACCGGTCTTATTCAGAGGCGCAGCTAAGCTTTTTCCAGCGTACAAGTTATGGAACGATGAATACTTTCTGTCGTATCCAGAAAGTCGAGAATATACCGTGACAGTCGAGACAAAGAAGAAAGAAAATCGAAGCCAGCCAGCCAACGACGTCCCCTTCAGTACTTACTTGAAACACTATAGAAATAAAGACATATACATGGTCAACAGTGTGCCCGATTTTCTAAGGTAAAAAAACTCATGAGAACAAGTCTTAGAATCGCTTGTCATACTAAAATTTAGAGCTAGATTCTCTAAAATATATAATTTAAAAACTTAGAAATGATGTACAATATTGTACTTGCACTCCCCCTACTTCCTCTTCGACGGTCGCTAGTGTTTATATCTACTAATATGTAATCATTTCGACCTCTAAATTCAAAAGAATATATTTTCGTATATCTTAAATAAGAGATTATTTGATATATTTTTTATCAAAAAGATTTATTTTTTTCTCAATTCAATGATTTAAAGTTTAACTTCCTGTTACAAAATTCCCCCTGTCCTCCCCCCACCGCCAATACAATTGACGTGAATTTACTAAAATTTACAAATACCGTATGTTTCTTTTGGCACTAGAACTTTTAATATTTGTTGCTGTTGAAAATGTTGAATTTTGTGGATGTTTTTGAATTTGTGCATATTAATTATGGGCCAGCTGCTGTTCCAGACTTTTACAATTTAACAAGTATTAACATGCAATCAACCAACCCTCCCATATCTTGAACCTGATACAAAATTAAGGTTTTTATTACACATTTAGGGTCGATATCCATGAACTGATAAAGCTGTGAATAAAAACCATATCAGTGAATTGATAAGATATCACTTCACGGCAAACTGTCCAATAAAATCTCGCCATATATAATAATATATAATCAAACCTTAACGTGTAATAAACAAATTATTACATGTTAAGAGCCTGATATCATTTTTATTCACTCGCTTTCCATATCATATCGCTCACTCGCTCGCGGACTCGCTTGTTCACGATACGATGGGAAACTTGTGAATAAAAACGATATCAGGCTCTTAACATGTGATAATCTCTATTTAACGTTGTCATTGTTTCAAAATTTATTCAACTATTTTGAAGAGTTATTTTAAAAATAACTAAAATTTACAAAAAATTTTTGTAAAATTTACAGAGATCATTTTTTACATTTATTTATTAAAGAACAAATTTTCACTAGAAAGCTCTAGTCCATAAAAACAGTTTTCACTTCACTTGAAAATTGATTTTTTAAGTGCTCAGAAAATTAAGACAGTTCCTGTTTTTCTTCTTTCAAATTAAAGGAAGGATGTTCTAGTTCCTTTTTGTCTGGCTTGCAAAAACCTCACCGATGGGAATATGCTGTATAATGTGAGTATCCATATCCTCAAGAGGGTCTGAGGAGGGTATATTGTGTTGTCCACAAAAAACCTCCCCTACAGAGGGGGATTGGAATTTCCAAGGGGTGGGGAGGGTCAGAGAAGGGTATATTATGTAGTTTATCCATACCTCCCCCACAGAGGGGGATTGGAATTTCCAAGGGGTGGGGGGTGTCAGAGAAGGGTATATTGTGTAGTTTATCCATACCTCCCCACAGAGGGAGATTGGAATTTCCAAGGGGTGGGGAGGGTCAGAGAAGGGTATATTGTGTAGTTTATCCATACCTCCCCCACAAAGGGCGATTGAAATTTCCAAGGGGTGGGGATCAGGGTCTGAGGAGAGTATATCGTAGTTAAAAAAAAAATATCCATACCTCCCCCAGAGATACTTATACCATATATTATTCTTTGTTAAAGATGATGTGGATGAGTAATGGTGGTACTAAGTCTGTATTGCACAATGACTATGCAGAGAACTTAAACTGTTTGTTCAGGGGAAGCAAGAGGTTCTTTCTTGTAGATAAGAAGTACATGGATCTGGTAAATATATCCATATTTGCATGTAGCTTAAATTTTTCATGTTTCTGCTACAGTAAAAAACTGCTAGACTACTAAGAATTATTTTGGTTTCCATTGATCTAAAATTTGCTAAAGGACCAAGGAGGCAGGAGGAGGGGGACATTGGGGGGGGGGAGTAGGGGGGCTTAATCCCCCACATTTTTAGCCAAAAAGATTTTCTCTTACAAGTTGCCTAACGCTTTGATATGAGTTTAATGCAATATATATGTTGCAGTTGCCCCTCAAAACACTGAAAATCACATTTCAGAGAGCTTCAATCTCAAAAATTTCAGATTGTGTGGGTATTCCCCCGACTCCCCAGATTAGCACAAACCCAGCAAAAACACACTCAAATAGAACATGATAGATCAGAAATAAATGTTATTTGATTGAGTCTGATTTGATTATTTGAGTTATTTGACTGATTGATTGATTGCCATCCTTCGCATTCCCTGAGGATGAGAGTAAAGTTATTCATCTCTTTCCTTTCATGCTTTTTTTCATTTAGCTTAATGTAACAGATCTGGGATACTCAACTGTAGATATTGACAGGTAAGCAGGAATAGACCTGTAGGCCTTTTCTGAGCTCAATGAACAGGATGCATTGTGGTCTCACTTGGGTACAAAGAACACCATATAAGGCATGATGAATAATAGTTTGTACCCAAGCTAGACCACAAGACACTATGTTCACTAGGGTAGAAAAGTTCAATCTTTTTGCAACCCATCATTTTCTCACAAGACTACGTACATGAACATGTCATTCCCTTGAGTATTATTTTTCTGTTTACAAGTAATATTCTCCACAATCCACCTGAGTAGTCTCTTTTTGGGTTTGGTGTTTGGGTTCAGAGGGGACAAACAAATTGGCAACTTTTTGGTTTCGTGCATTCCCCTGGAAAATCTTGGATGTGCCCCTGAATATTTTTGGAAGTAAACTCACTGTTCATTTTTGTTAGGATTGACCTCAATCAGTACCCAGGTCTATACCACATGGAACATTATGAGGTGACAGTCCTTCCTGGTGACTGTCTCTATATTCCTTTTCTTTGGTAAGTTATCTTCCTATGGACTAAGTTCCCTAGGGGTGCAGGATGGGGTGAGCTTGACCCCCCTTCTAAATCAGCATATTTAGCACCCCCAAATGACAGTGCTCAATGTGCATTGGGTTACTACATTTTGTGGGGTACATTCACATGACGTCATTTTACATACTCGGTAGTTAAAATGATGTCTTTTTCCACATGTAGAGGTCATCGGATGATGTCATTATACTATCCAGGTGTCCGGAGCACGCACGAACCGTCCAATCACAGCGCGCTTCGATGCTTAGCCAAGCGGCCCTTCCTCTAAGTCTCTTCCCAATACAAAAACACGCGTTTCAAAGAATTTAGAGAGAAAAAGTTGAAGTATACGTGTTGTTTAAAAAAATTAAAGTAAATCTTTGCGATCCATCTCCTCAAATTCTGTGAGATATATGACTTTTAAGACTCGCGCGAAGGCCGCTTGAATTACAACAACAATCCTTTTCGCGCTTAGTTTTTCGTACAGCTGGATGTTGGTACATTAGAATGACGTCAATATTGTATGTTTGATAGATAAGGTGATGTCTTATTTCATACGTAGAGGTCATCGGATGACGTCATTATCGTATGTAGGGCAGATATAGATGACGTCATTTTACATACTGGGTAAAAAAGATGTCTTTTTCGCCAGTATGTGAGGTGATGTCACTTTTATACGTAAGGTAGATTTAAATGACGTCATTTTGAATATTAACAAGGTGACGTCATTTTTTTATTCTTAAAGTACGTGAAATGACGTCATTTTAAGATACATTTAGATAATAATAAAGACTTTTAATAAAACTCAATTAATGCAATGTGTTAGTTTACATTGTGTCCAAAAAAATCAGATGACGTCATGATGGTTATATATGATGCGACGTCATTTTGACACGTAGGGTGCATCAGGTGACGTCATTCGAATACAACCTAGCGGTCAACATATGGTGGAAAGACAAGGTGGAAGTAGACTTTGATCACTGTGATCCTGATGCTAACCTGACTCTAAGTGATGTGGGTTTTGTTGGGTTCGACAAGGTCTACGATGCTCAGCATAAAATGATCAGGTAAGTGAAAACCAATCAAATTCGCACTCAAGACTCAATTTTGTACGACCGTGCCGTGCCGCTTTGCTTTTTGATTGGCTGAGCAATTGCACTCTTATAATTTATTGCGGTTCTGAGCCGACAATACGGATTTATTTTGGCGGCTCTCTCCCGATCAAAATTATAGGAGAACTGCGATACTGCTTGTGATTGGTCCTAAGGATGACCCATTCATCTTGGGCGTAACATTTCCCAGTTCAGACCACGTGTCATTCTCATTTATTGAATAAGATTCTTTGTTTGAGTTGCATCCGTATTCATGTGTTTTCTCATGTGCAATCGTCATCTCAATCATAAGCATCATAGTGTATTGTGGGTAACGTTTTATATTGTTTCCACTTACGTACGATAATCAAAGTTTGAGTAGAAAAGGTACCTAGCTTGTTCTAGTACATAATCGTAATATGGTCGTAGGTCATAACGTAACTCGATGGTGTTATTTTTTGACAGAGGCAGATTGAACCACAGAATCAGAACCAAGGGACCCATGACACTTGAAGATTTAGTGGACGTGATTGTAGAGGTACAAACATCGTGTAGGCTAAAACAGAATATTATTTCGTTAACATACCAACTTTGGGGAATGAGGGTTTGGCTATCCAATCATGACCGGCTGCAAAAGCGAAAGCAATAAAAGTTTGTCTAGAAGTGGGAAAGGATTCCGCCCAAAAACAGAGCGCGCATTGAACGAGAATTAGAGATTTTTTTGTCCGCAAACGTTTCCGCGTTTGCGCATGTCTGCAACATTATGAAAATGTTTCGAAAAGGTGGTAAAGAGCGTTAATGCAGGCAATCTTTCCTAAATAGAGCCCTTTAGCTTGGCCGTTGTTTCCCCCATTTCAGATCACGTGTCATTCCCTTGAGAATATGATTCTTTGTTCCATTTGCGTCCAAACAAAGAGATAATACTCAAGGGAATGACGCTTGGTTTGAAATGGACAAAACATTACGCTCAAGCTAAAGAGGTCTATTAACACTGTGAAATAATATTCTCATTGTTTTTTTCGAGTCATTTGTGTAGTCATGCGGCTTCGTTGTTTGTTTTCCTCACTGATACCAATTTTTCTCCTGAAACAGGCAGGAGATCTTGTGGAATCTGGTTCACAAGTAGACGGAAAGATAAAAGATTTCATGAAAAAGGTTTGAATTTACAAGTAATAAACACGTACCGAGTCGTTACGCTGAGAAAGCGAGTAGGGAATAGTGCGCACCATCGCCTTTTATAAACGAACTGTTATAAATCTCGCGTTCTGATTGGTTGGGAGCGCGTGCATTATGAGAGTACACCACACATGCGTGCACTTTCTATTTCATCATTGGTGTACAAAACAACTGCTACTCTAAATTGTATTTTATAAAAGAAATAAAAGACTTATTTGCTGTGCTGTGTGAAGTTATAAAGTATTGGCAGAACACTCTAGAAGTGTCTTGTGTTCTGCCAAATCCCGCGTGCTTTATAACTGCACACAGCACGTGCGCGCGTTTTCTATTCCTCGATCATTAATTTATCTATTCCTGGAGTCCAGTTTTGAATTTCAAGCCTTTCAAGCTTTCTTATACGAAGAAGTGTAAACAATTCTTTTTTGTTGACAAATTCAAACACTAGTGGCGCGCGCATTCGTAAATAGTCACCTCGTGCGCTCCCATTGGTTAACACGTGACGTATGTGCTGTAGTATTGAATAGAGCACGGTCCTGGCGTCATCCTTATGAACAACTGTGCTTCCATCACTTCCTAAATTAATTAATGCTGTTTTGTAGAAATAAAAAACGCGCGCGTATGCTGTGTGTGGCAATAAAGCCGGCGGGGTTTGGCAGAACATAAGGGAAGTGTTAGGAGATGCACGGCGTGTAGTGGAGTATGACCGCAGCCATGAGAGGCGGCGCATTAGCAAGCACACGCCACTCGTGCTTCCTAATGGACAGATTTTCTCCCCCTCTTGTGTTTTCATTTGATTTTCCTTTCTTCCAGGTTTTCGTTATCTTAGACGTAGATCCAACAGATGGTGTGGTTACCAAGGAAGAACTGGACATTCTAAGCCATGATGTAAGAGAACCACTTTTTTTTTTGCTCCATTGATTATAAACGAGACTAAAGCTGTATAAACGAGTCTTTGATCACCAAGCACAGCGGTATGCATCAATCAGAAAAAGAACCAACATAGCCAGACCCCCAAATTCAAAATTCTATTTTCTTACAGAATTTGGAAATCATTCGTAAGCTGTTCAACGAAGTCATTGAGATGCAACAACAGCAAGAAGAAACAGACCTACCACCCCCTGAGGAAGTAGAAGAGAACGATAGACAGGTGCCTCCTGATTGGTCCGAAGTAGAGGGAGAAGGTGAGAAACCGCTGACCGATAACTGGTGGGATAATGCAGACGGTGATCACTGGCCTCCTCCATATTTTGGCGAGCCTGAACAACCAAAGGTTAATGTGGACGCCTTACGTCCAAATGAGAAAAAAGAAGAATTGTGAAAGACAAACTGTATGCAAAATAATATTATTAGAATGCTATTAGAATTAAATTCATTAAAAATCTATTGACAAAATTTGCGTAAAAAAGATTACAGTTGATCCACAGGTAGCCCAAGCTATGGTTCTGAATATATATAGAGAGAATGTACGGCAGATCAAAATATTTCTTTAAAATAAAATACATTTCATCTTTTATTGTTTCTTTATTGGTATATCAATGTCTTATTGCATGTTTTGTGGTTTCCTGACGGTTTGGTTTCATTTTAAGGCGGTTTTAGGAAATTTTATCTCCTCTCTAAAGACGAAGTCAACTTTCCTAGAATCGCCTTAAAATGAAACCAAACCGTCAGGAAACCACAAAACATGCAATAAAACATTGATATACCGGTAAAGAAACAATAAAAGATGAAATGTATTTTTTTTTTAAAGAAATATTTTAATCTGCCGTACATTCTCTCTATATATATTCAGAACCATAGCTTGGGCTACCTGTGGTTGATCGTCCAAACACTAAACAAATATTGTTTACGTTTGTTTCTTCCACTATTTTTTTAATATTATACCGAGCTTTCGCACTTCTAGTGCATCATCAGGGCGAAAAGTATAATATTAAAAAAATAGTGGAAGAAACAAACGTAAACAATATGGTTATTCCCACTTACAACAACATTCTAGACTAAACAAATAGTTTGTGTATGACTGAATATAATAGCTCACAGTACAGTGCGGACGTACCTTGTCGTGACGTTGCCGAGTTCGAGCATTTTGATTGGTTAAGCAAGCAATGCCCTCGTCCACTGTGATTGGTTCAACGATCATCGTTCAATTCTGTATTGTGACCATGATATGCCTTTTGCCGTGTCATTACACAGTCACACACTGAGTCTACGTTATGATGTGACACCATGAAAAAATGGCAGGAGCCATGAAAACGGATGATAGTAAAGTGGAATACCATGCTGTGAACCACAGGTAGCCCAAGCTCTATCTTTGTCCAGTTCCTCTTCATTCACTTTAAACGTGTTTTCTTTTTACTTTCTAAAGCAGTCTTTACATGTAATATAAATGAGCAAACTAAACTAATATAGGGATAGAATATAGACCTTGGGCTTCCTGTGGTCTTTCATCCTGGATCTGCAAATGACAACCGAAATCACCACGTAAATCTCATGAAAGATATTCCAGGTTTTTTAAAAACTTTCTGAAACTTTGCTTTCTTGAACATACACCGAAGTTTACAACATTATTTAGAAATTTAAACCTCAAACCTCTCCAGCCCCATTTCCTTGTTCCCGCCAAAACTTGCACGACTTTTCCAGTTCTAACCAATCAGCGACCTTTCTCACGTCCAATTCTATTAGACCTTTTTGCTCTTTCACTATTTTCGACTTGAGGTGCATCAAAGATTGTACGGAATTTGAACATTTTTAGAATTTGAACAAAAGACGCTTGTATTTCATGGTTGTTGAACAATAGCTGTAGATATTCACGTGATAATTCAACTCGTCATCTGATAGGATAAAAAGCTTGACGGACATCACAAGGTTCTCAGTGCAGCTTTGCGTCGCTTCTGATCAACTTCATCATGGTGAGTATTCACTAGAATTTAGCTATATTTTATACGGTTTTCTTTAACTAAAACTCCCTATTTTGGCTACCTAAATATAAAATTGAAGTATTTCGATATTTTAAAACATTTCTGAGCGGAATGATGCCCAAAATCTTTGTAAACTGGAGTTTTAGCACGAAGAATGTAACTCTGAGTTGAATACGTTACGAGTCGTACTGAACAACTGACTGAATTAATCCTCGTTATTTCTTCTAAAATCTCTTATTTTTCGACTATTTAAACCACTAGCCAGGAAGTAAAGATGTTCAAAAAACATTTTCTTGATATGTAGAGGTTTTCTGCGAAATATTTTCAGTTCAAATTCAAGTACAGAGTGTTGCAGTAAAACACTTGAATTTTCCCGCCAAAAAGCTTATTCATCTTGTAGTCACTGAACTGTTCAAGTTCAACGGAGTTGTATATAGTTTTGTAGATATTAAAATATGATTTTCTTTTCTCTATGTTGGTTTGCGAACGAGATTTATTGATTTATCTTTTCTGTCTTCCAGGAATTCAAAGTTCAACGCGGGTCGTCCCCCTTTCCTCGACTATGGCTGCACGTGGCAACTTTATCCACGTCAAAGAAGTAAGTTTTTCATCCTTATTTTAGCTTTTCAAGGGTTTTTGCGCTACATTTTAGTGTTCAACTATGCTTATTTAGGGACGGAACATTAGATAGTTGATGGGGGGTTGCGTAAATCCCAAAAAAATATCGAGGAAGCTCTTAAACCTCAAAAAAATATATCGCGCACACTCTTCTATGCAAAAAAAAAAAAAAAAAAATCGAGCAAGCACAGCTCAAGGAAGGGTAATGGCACGAACTTTATAAAATTGTTGCGAATGGGCCTCAAATTACTGGAAAACGCATTTCCGAGGGTCTCAATTTTTAAAATTGATTGGTCAATCTGGAAATTTGCCCTCTGTACGATTAATAATATTTCTCATTTCATACTAGTTTTTTTAAAAAATCGTGCAAGGTCATGATGTTCAAAAAAAATAACATGCAGGGAGGGGTGGGAAATAAAAATAAATATCATGTAACTAAAATTCCTGCAAACCCCTCCCCCCTCCCTCCCCCCATCAATTATCTAATGGTCCATCCTTATATGGTTTGTAGTTTTATTGATTTACATTTTTTCCCTCTATTCCAGGAGCATGATAAACCTAATTTTCAAGTCAGTCCTACATCTACCTTGACTTCACTATGAGCACATCATGGCAGCTTGAACGACGAACGACGAACGAGTGAGTTTTTGTATACCTCCTTAATGAGGCAGTTTACCTATTTTATAAGAACTTTGCGGCTGTTTTTTAAGTATTCGAAAGTTATTTGTATCAAAATTTTGGCCAATTAGCTGATTTTAGTCATTCGACTTTTCCATAGCCTTGGTGTCTAAAACTCGATTGTACTCGGCTTATTTCCTAAGTATTTTCAACAAGACATAACACGAATTCATTTGAACTCGGTTATTTTTGCCCAAATTAAAAAGAATGTGTTAATAACTGAAAACATTAATTCGGATAAGGTTTCACTCGGTTTACTTGATGTTTAGCCTCTCAAATTTACTTTCCGTCAATTTAAGATTCCATGTTTCGCCATTTTCCCACCTTATGGGTTTCCTGTGGAATTTGCATGAGGTATGCATCCTGGATAGGCTAAGGTGAATTTTAGTTTTCGGACTCACCGACTTTTTGACTCGACACCGTTGTAGAGTTGCATCGCACGTATCGGTACAGCAGTTTATTTTACAGTAGAAAGCTGAATAACTATAATTATTAGTAATAATTTTTGGATATAATCTTTTGCGAAGCTACACAGTTTTCGGCGTGGGACTGGGCAGTGTGTAATGCTGAGAGGGACTGGGTCTAGTTTCTTCCACCTTTGTTTTTTTCGGACCGAATTATCTTTGTTACTTTTATCCGATTTCCTCGCGATTTTTGGCGCTTTTCGGCGGTTCTTTTTAGCGTCATTCTCTTTGGTATTTCACAAACCGTACTTTCGCTATCTGCCTTTATTGGTTCATTTTGGTGCTTCGATCATCTGTAGATGTTACTGCATTTTTATCGAGTTAGCGGTTACATACTTGAGTCGTAGGGCCGGTGGCTTCGACAAATCTTACGAGACTGTCGTACTGTTTACGAGTTTTCAACCTTGTCTTTTCTTGGATTCTTGGTTATTTAGATTTTGACAATTTTTTTGGTTTTCAACAAATCATTTTTGAGTTTTCACAACGACCCTTGGACTGCGTTCATAATGTTCACAATTTTTAGCTTTGCCTGAGGGGGGTAACTATTTAAAACTTTCACCTGCCATACTCTGTCATACAATTTGAACGCAGCCTTGGATTTCAACGAATGTTTTTGGTTTTCAACGAATGTTTTTGGTTTTCAACGAATGTTTTTGGATTTCAACGAATGTTTTTGGTTTTCAACGAAGTTCAAGTTTGGTTTTCAACAAAAATTTTTGGTTTTCAACGACGGAAGTTCAAGTTTGGTTTTCAACAAAAAATTTTGGCTTTCAACGAATTTCAAGTTTGGTTTTCAACGAAATTTTTGGTTTTCTACGAATTTCAAGTTTGGTTTTCATCAAGTCTTTTGGTTTTCAAAGCGGGTTCTTGGTTTTCAACGATATTTTTGGTTTTCAACAAATCGTCAGTTTGAACGGAGTGTTTGGTTTTCAACGAAATTTTGGGTTTTCAACGGATTCAGTCATGCAGTCTTGGCTTTCAACGCGCATTCTTTGATAAATCCTTTAATTTTTTTGGGCTCTTCAATTTACCGAGAATGAGAAGGAAAGGTGGATTGGCTGGTAATTGGCTCAATAATTAACAATTGGCGTTTAAAATTGGCTTTAATTTTTAGTACTGAACAAGTAATTCCAACCCATAATTGGCTAATAATTGGCATTTAATTGACTCTTTCAATTTTGGCCTTTATAATTTGATCTGATTGGCAATCACTTTAACACATCTTGCGATTGGCTAGTCTATTTTTTCAAATTTCACTTTATTGGCTTTATTTTAACATTTGATTGGCTTTCTATTTGGCTTCTGATTGAATCTAATAATAAGATTGGCAGTTTCAAAACATTTATTTGGCTTTTCACTGATTGGCAGATGCTCGTAAATTAACATTTGATTGGCTTTCTATTTGGCTTCTGATTGAATCTAATAATATGATTGGCAGTTTCAAAACATTTAATTTGGCTTTTCACTGATTGGCAGATGCTCGTAAATTCCACCCCAAACTCAGTAGTGTACGAGGGCACGCTTGGCTTAATACCAAGAAGACTGGGTGCGATTCCCGGCTGAGTTAAGTGGTTAAGACAGCGCATTTGTTAGTGAATCCAGTAATTAACCTTAGCAATATTTCAAGAAAAAATCATTTAGTTTATTTGAGAAGCTTGGAGGACTGAACATTTTTAGTTAAACAGTACATTTCTTAATGATTTATCTTGTTCACTTGTTCACTTGTTCACTTGTTCACTTGTTCACTTGTTCACTTGTTCACTTGTTCACTTGTTCACTTGTTCACTTGTTCACTTGTTCACTTGTTCACTTGTTCACTTGTTCACTTGTTCACTTGTTCACTTGTTCACTTGTTCACTTGTTCACTTGTTCACTTGTTCACTTGTTCACTTGTTCACTTGTTCACTTGTTCACTTGTTCACTTGTTCACTTGTTCACTTGTTCACTTGTTCACTTGTTCACTTGTTCACTTGTTCACTTGTTCACTTGTTCACTTGTTCACTTGTTCACTTGTTCACTTGTTCACTTGTTCACTTGTTCACTTGTTCACTTGTTCACTTGTTCACTTGTTCACTTGTTCACTTGTTCACTTGTTCACTTGTTCACTTGTTCACTTGTTCACTTGTTCACTTGTTCACTTGTTCACTTGTTCACTTGTTCACTTGTTCACTTGTTCACTTGTTCACTTGTTCACTTGTTCACTTGTTCACTTGTTCACTTGTTCACTTGTTCACTTGTTCACTTGTTCACTTGTTCACTTGTTCACTTGTTCACTTGTTCACTTGTTCACTTGTTCACTTGTTCACTTGTTCACTTGTTCACTTGTTCACTTGTTCACTTGTTCACTTGTTCACTTGTTCACTTGTTCACTTGTTCACTTGTTCACTTGTTCACTTGTTCACTTGTTCACTTGTTCACTTGTTCACTTGTTCACTTGTTCACTTGTTCACTTGTTCACTTGTTCACTTGTTCACTTGTTCACTTGTTCACTTGTTCACTTGTTCACTTGTTCACTTGTTCACTTGTTCACTTGTTCACTTGTTCACTTGTTCACTTGTTCACTTGTTCACTTGTTCACTTGTTCACTTGTTCACTTGTTCACTTGTTCACTTGTTCACCATACCTTACTTTCATGTAGTTTTCTGATGGCCTCGTGTGGTTCTTAGCCATTTGTAGCCTACTCCCCTGAGTTTCATCTCTACACTTCCTTACCTCGCCTGGACCTTCCGAGTCCGTTAGTTGTATTGTTATATAGCTAATCATTTTGACTATATAACGAGCATTCTCATTGGTTGATAGATGCTCACGTGATACAAGTTAAATCTAACTGTATCCCGACCGGGATACAAGTGCCCAGCGCACCGAATAAAAATTCAAATGATCTAAATTGACTTGTCTAAAATGATTAGCTATATAACAAAACGCTTAATGACTGGTCCCGAGGGAAACAGTTAGTTTTGTTTCCCTCGAATCCCAATGTTTCCCTCGGCGGACCTCGGGAAACATTGAGGTTCTCGGGAAACAAAACTAACTGTTTCCCTCGGGACCAGTCATTAAGTGTATATTGTTGTATTCATCTCCTTTTTTTCCCTTACTTGTCGTAATTTGTTATTCTAAGTGGAAGCCTCTAAATAAATAAATAATAATAATAATAATAACAACTTTATTTAACGAGGGTATCACTGAATAGTGTACACACTAATGAACTTGTGGCCCTCCTTAATAAGTAAATAAATAAATAAACAGTAGCCAAAGATAGCTATGCTATTCTTAACTCGTACCCAATCTTCACTCTCATATGTCTGACGACATATCTCCAGTTGCCAAGACAACCTGTCCCAAAGCAGCTAACTTTATACTAAACATTTAGGACAATAGAAATAACTTTAATTCCGTCTTTCATTGTCCTTCGACAGTACAAAACAATAGTGTGAAGTTTAATTAACTTTAACTAAGTCATGACTAAAGACGTTTGACGTGAAAAGGGATTTTCAAATCGTCTCAAAAATAAACAAATACGAATGGGTCGGCAAAATTTAGAATACCGAACTCTCCAGCTTTTTTTCGGCAATTTTTGCAAACGTACATTCAAGAAGAGGTTCAAAACAACTTAGAAAAAAGAGCTAGGTATGAAAACTAATTTTGACTTGGGATATATTTTTAATTACTAAAATTGATCCAGAAACTTCAGGTGAATAGTTCTTGAGTCGAGACAATAAGAGAGTCAACAAAAGGGATTAAAATTGCCTATCATTGAATACAATACCCGAATATTTGATCAAATCATTGGTACTTATCTTGACTCTTTGGCGGTTGTCAACAACAATACGCAAAGACTGCTAAAACGAGAAAAAGTGGACTTAATATTGAACAGTTTTAAGGAGCCTCTTTAAGGTTAGGGTTAACTTTTTGGCACAAATGGAGTCGAAAAATGAAGAATTGTTTGGTTCGAAGACTGCAAAACAAGTGGCTACTGCTAGTAGGGGAATCACGAGTTTCTCGAAACCTGGTACAGGTTTTGGGCATGGTTTACCAGCGATATCACCAACTCGAGGAATCATCCAAGGAAATAGGATTCTAACTATTGACAGTAGAAAGAAAAGCCGTCGAAGAGCAAGGAAACCGAATCAAAAAGAATACGATGACCTACTGCAAGCCCTCGAACAGACAAAAGTTGAGATTCATAATTTGCAGAATCAAAACATTCGACTTCAGACTTTGGTTCTTGAGAGTAAAAATGAGCTGGCTATACGAACGCAGCAATATAAGGAATTATACGAAAGGTATGAAATGCTTTCTCATTTGGAAAAATGGGGCGAAGTTATAAGGGAAAAGAATCGAGAAATACAACGATTGCAAGACGAGATAAAAAAGATGTCGACCGATCGAATCGGGGCATTGAACGAGAGGGTGTCAGCTGAGGAAGTCATAAATGGATTGAAATCGAAACTGAGGGGGAAAAATCGAGAAATTAATGACATAAAAGTGGCGGAAAAAATAAGTAATAAGGCAATAGTATTAAGCGAGACTGAGACATTACGGAATGAGAGAGATATTGCGCTTGGAAAACTGACCCAACGAGATGTTGTGATTGAACAACTAAAGCAGCAAATCAGATCCATTCAACAAGAATCCTACCAGAGAAAACTGTCGATACAAGAACTACAGAGGAAGACATCTGTAAAAGATAAACAGATGGACGAGTTGAGACGATCGAGTATTATCTCGAAATTTCGATCCGGAACGCTTCCAAATCACTGAAAATGCTTATAGTAGACTGGTTGTAAGGATATGAGGGGGAGGGGAGAGCAGAGCAGAGCAGGGCAAGGGGGGGGGGGGGGGGGGGGATAGCACAATATAGATCAACGAGGCTGCAAAAGGTCTAGGGATATAGGTCGAAAGATAGTCAAGAAGGGGTCAAATGTAAAACAAACTACTTAGGCTGGGATTTCAATCAGATAAAAATGCTACAATGTAGATGAATCGTCCTTGTTTTACAAGGGTACTCAGGGGCGCAGCCAGAATTTTCCAAGGGGGGAGGGGTACAAAATGTGAAAAATTGCGCAATAACCTTCAAATGTGCACCAACCAATGTCACTGGGAATGGGAATGAATGGGAAAAAACAATGACTAAAATGGGATTTCGTCAATTTTTTTTCGCTACATGGCACTTGAATTTAGGTACTCTGGTTGGGAAGCAAATTGCCAGCATAGATTTCACAATTGAGGTTATCGATTTTGCCAGACTGGGAAGTTAGTGGAACTGCATCAGGGATGGGTTCTCTCTCACTGAGGACGCGTGAAGATTGGTAGGGGACCGGTAAATGGGGGGGGGGGGGGTTGGGGGGAGTTTTTAGACACCTGGAGGGGGATCAGATATATAATGACAGTAATGAGAGTATCAGTCAATATTACCAGAATCCCTTGCACACTTTCTTTTGTTCAGTTCATTAGCATCAACTGTCTAACTATTCTAATGAGGAAATACAAATTTGAATATGAAAGAAAATTCGCAAAGCATTCTGGTAGTTGTGGTCCAATATGACGCCATCAAGCAAACGTCCTATTTCACTGATATTTGCTGTTCAGGTAGGGCTTAATTTCGTAAATCTTTGTGTTATCTAGTGATATTGAGGAACAAGGACAAAACTAGGATTTGAAATGAAGAAACACGAGGTCAAGGGGGGAATAAAAATATGAGAAATGGAGCTCCTGTTTCCGCGAAACCAAAGAATTCCACCAAAGGGACAGTTTATACATGTATAGAGGACCAGGAACGCGTATTCAAAATCATGAATGTTACACCAACTCGAAACTTCGATGTTGGACATTTTTAATCGGGGACCGCGGAGCACCCTAAAAAGTGTGTGTGTGGGGGGGGGGGGGGGGGCTCTATAAGAGACTAGTATGGGAAAAAGTGGAGAGGGCTGAGATTGGAAAATGAAGAGACTAGTATGGAAAAAGTAAAAAAGTGCCCCCCCCCCCCCCCGGCTCCCCGGTGCCTGTTAATCCGGTATAAAGTTTAATAAATTGACCAGGAGTTCCTGGAACTCATTTGCATGAAATACAAGACTTGCTTTAATGTTTTCTTTATAACGATTTTAAAAAACGTCGGAATTATATATTTTTCCATTCCTTCCAGCGGATCTAAGAAATAATATATCAGAATCGAGAAAATTTACAAAACTGAGATGTCATCCTAGTAGCCAGAAGACTCCAGAAACGGTTAATTTTTTACCTTATTTTCTCACTAAATAAATATCATAATAATTTTATACAAAAAATCAATAACCTCTTCTGAAAATCTAGATTTATCTCAGATATAAATTTTTGTAACTCGATTTTTGCAGGCTTCATGACACCTCAGTTTTGCAGTGACGTTATTTTACGTCACTATTTCAGATCACCTGGTTATTCCTTCAGGGTACTTTCTATGGGGTATAACACAGTATTTGGAGGATCTGACCTATTTTCCATTACTCATCAATAATTCATCTCACCTAAAAAGGTGTCAGAATGTGTCACAATCCATCACAACAATGGGCTACAGTCCACGCTTTTTGGCTAAAACCGACAAAAAACAACCTTTTTCATTTGAAACCAATAATTCATCATACCTAAAAAGGTGCAAATATTAGTAAAAATCGATAAAAAAAGCCAATAGTTTTGACCGATTTTGACCAATTTTCACACCCTTTTAAAAATAATTCATTTTTCATAAAAAATGAAAAATAGGTCATTTTTGGCCATTTTGAGGCAAAAAGCATGGACTATAGCCCATGGTTTTGACCGATTTTGACCAATTTTCACACCTTTTTAAAAAAAATTCATTTTTCATAGACAATGAAAAATAGGTCATTTTTGGCCATTTTGAGGCAAAAAGCATGGACTATAGCCCATGGTTTTGACCGATTTTGACCAATTTTCACACCTTTTTAAAAATAATTCATTTTTCATAGACAATGAAAAATAGGTCATTTTTGGCCATTTTGAGGCAAAAAGCATGGACTATAGCCCATGGTTTTGACCGATTTTGACCAATTTTCACACCTTTTTAAAAATAATTCATTTTTCATAGACAATGAAAAATAGGTCATTTTTGGCCATTTTGAGGCAAAAAGCATGGACTATAGCCCATGGTTTTGACCGATTTTGACCAATTTTCACACCTTTTTAAAAATAATTCATTTTTCATAGACAATGAAAAATAGGTCATTTTTGGCCATTTTGAGGCAAAAAGCATGGACTATAGCCCATGGTTTTGACCGATTTTGACCAATTTTCACACCTTTTTGAAAATAATTCATTTTTCATAAACAATGAAAAATAGGTCATTTTTGGCCATTTTGAGGCAAAAAGCATGGACTATAGCCCATGGTTTTGACCGATTTTGACCAATTTTCACACCTTTTTAAAAATAATTCATTTTTCATAGACAATGAAAAATAGGTCATTTTTGGCCATTTTGAGGCAAAAAGCATGGACTATAGCCCATGGTTTTGACCGATTTTGACCAATTTTCACACCTTTTAAAAAATAATTCATTTTTCATAGACAATGAAAAATAGATCATTTTTGGCCATTTTGAGGCAAAAAGCATGGACTATAGCCCATGGTTTTGACCGATTTTGACCAATTTTCACACCTTTTCAAAAATAATTCATTTTTCATAGACAATGAAAAATGGGTCATTTTTGGCCATTTTGAGGCAAAAAGCATGGACTATAGCCCATGGTTTTGACCGATTTTGACCAATTTTCACACCTTTTTAAAAATAATTCATTTTTCATAAACAATGAAAAATAGGTCATTTTTGGCCATTTTGAGGCAAAAAGCATGGACTATAGCCCATGGTTTTGACCGATTTTGACCAATTTTCACACCTTTTTAAAAATAATTCATTTTTCATAGACAATGAAAAATAGGTCATTTTTGGCCATTTTGAGGCAAAAAGCATGGACTATAGCCCATGGTTTTGACCGATTTTGACCAATTTTCACACTTTTTTGAAAATAATTCATTTTTCATAAACAATGAAAAATAGGTCATTTTTGGGCATTTTGAGGCAAAAAGCATGGACTATAGCCCATGGTTTTGACCGATTTTGACCAATTTTCACACCTTTTTAAAAATAATTCATTTTTCATAGACAATGAAAAATAGGTCATTTTTGGCCATATTGAGGCAAAAAGCATGCACTACAGCCCATGGTTTTGACCGATTTTGACCAATTTTCTCACCTTTTTAAAAATAATTCACTTTTCATAAACAATGAAAAATAGGTCATATTTGGCCATTTTGAGGCAAAAAGCATGGACTATAGCCCATGGTTTTGACCGATTTTGACCAATTTTCACACCTTTTTAAAAATAATTCATTTTTCATAGACAATGAAAAATAGGTCATTTTTGGCCATTTTGAGGCAAAAAGCATGGACTATAGCCCATGGTTTTGACCGATTTTGACCAATTTTCACACCTTTTTAAAAATAATTCATTTTTCATAGACAATGAAAAATAGGTCATTTTTGGCCATTTTGAGGCAAAAAGCATGGACTATAGCCCATGGTTTTGACCGATTTTGACCAATTTTCACACCTTTTTAAAAATAATTCATTTTTCATAGACAATGAAAAATAGGTCATTTTTGGCCATTTTGAGGCAAAAAGCATGGACTATAGCCCATGGTTTTGACCGATTTTGACCAATTTTCACACCTTTTTAAAAATAATTCATTTTTCATAGACAATGAAAAATAGATCATTTTTGGCCATTTTGAGGCAAAAAGCATGGACTATAGCCCATGGTTTTGACCGATTTTGACCAATTTTCACACATTTTTAAAAATAATTCATTTTTCATAGACAATGAAAAATAGGTCATTTTTGGGCATTTTGAGGCAAAAAGCATGGACTATAGCCCATGGTTTTGACCGATTTTGAACAATTTTAACACCCTTTTAAAAATAATTCATTTTTCATAAACAATGAAAAATAGGTCATTTTTGGCCATTTTGAGGCAAAAAGCATGGACTATAGCCCATGGTTTTGACCGATTTTGACCAATTTTCACACCCTTTTAAAAATAATTCGTTTTTCATAAACAATGAAAAATAGGTCATTTTTGGCCATTTTGAGGCAAAAAGCATGGACTATAGCCCATGGTTTTGACCGATTTTGACCAATTTTCACACATTTTTGAAAATAATGCGTTTTTCATAAACAATGAAAAATAGGTCATTTTTGGCCATTTTGAGGCAAAAAGCATGGACTATAGCCCATGGTTTTGACCGATTTTGACCAATTTTCGCACCTTTTTAAAAATAATTCATTTTTCATAGACAATGAAAAATAGGTCATTTTTGGCCATTTTGAGGCAAAAAGCATGGACTATAGCCCATGGTTTTGACCGATTTTGACCAATTTTCACACCTTTTTAAAAATAATTCATTTTTCATAGACAATGAAAAATAGGTCATTTTTGGCCATTTTGAGGCAAAAAGCATGGACTATAGCCCATGGTTTTGACCGATTTTGACCAATTTTCACACCTTTTTAAAAATAATTCATTTTTCATAGACAATGAAAAATAGATCATTTTTGGCCATTTTGAGGCAAAAAGCATGGACTATAGCCCATGGTTTTGACCGATTTTGACCAATTTTCACACATTTTTAAAAATAATTCATTTTTCATAGACAATGAAAAATAGGTCATTTTTGGCCATTTTGAGGCAAAAAGCATGGACTATAGCCCATGGTTTTGACCGATTTTGACCAATTTTAACACCCTTTTAAAAATAATTCATTTTTCATAAACAATGAAAAATAGGTCATTTTTGGCCATTTTGAGGCAAAAAGCATGGACTATAGCCCATGGTTTTGACCGATTTTGACCAATTTTCACACATTTTTGAACATAATGCGTTTTTCATAAACAATGAAAAATAGGTCATTTTTGGCCATTTTGAGGCAAAAAGCATGGACTATAGCCCATGGTTTTGACCGATTTTGACTAATTTTCACACATTTTTAAAAATAATGCGTTTTTCATAAACAATGAAAAATAGGTCATTTTTGGCCATTTTGAGGCAAAAAGCATGGACTATAGCCCATGGTTTTGACCGATTTTGACCAATTTTCACACCTTTTTAAAAATAATTCATTTTTCATAGACAATGAAAAATAGGTCATTTTTGGCCATTTTGAGGCAAAAAGCATGGACTATAGCCCATGGTTTTGACCGATTTTGACCAATTTTCACACCTTTTTAAAAACAATTCATTTTTCATAAAAAATGAAAAATAGGTCATTTTTGGCCATTTTGAGGCAAAAAGCATGGACTATAGCCCATGGTTTTGACCGATTTTGACCAATTTTCACACCTTTTTGAAAATAATTCATTTTTCATAAACAATGAAAAATAGGTCATTTTTGGGCATTTTGAGGCAAAAAGCATGGACTATAGCCCATGGTTTTGACAGAGTTTGACCAATTTTCTCACCTTTTTAAAAATAATTCATTTTTCATAGACAATGAAAAATAGGTCATATTTGGCCATTTTGAGGCAAAAAGCATGGACTATAGCCCATGGTTTTGACCGATTTTGACCAATTTTCACACCTTTTTAAAAATAATTCATTTTTCATAGACAATGAAAAATAGGTCATTTTTGGCCATTTTGAGGCAAAAAGCATGGACTATAGCCCATGGTTTTGACCGATTTTGACCAATTTTCACACCCTTTTAAAAATAATTCGTTTTTCATAAACAATGAAAAATAGGTCATTTTTGGCCATTTTGAGGCAAAAAGCATGGACTATAGCCCATGGTTTTGACCGATTTTGACCAATTTTAACACCCTTTTAAAAATAATTCATTTTTCATAAACAATGAAAAATAGGTCATTTTTGGCCATTTTGAGGCAAAAAGCATGGACTATAGCCCATGGTTTTGACCGATTTCGACCAATTTTCACACCTTTTTAAAAATAATTCATTTTTCATAAACAATGAAAAATAGGTCATTTTTGGCCATTTTGAGGCAAAAAGCATGGACTATAGCCCATGGTTTTGACCGATTTTGACCAATTTTCACACCTTTTTAAAAATAATTCATTTTTCATAGACAATGAAAAATAGGTCATTTTTGGGCATTTTGAGGCAAAAAGCATGGACTATAGCCCATGGTTTTGACCGATTTTGACCAATTTTCACACCTTTTTAAAAATCATTCGTTTTTCATAAACAATGAAAAATAGGTCATTTTTGGGCATTTTGAGGCAAAAAGCATGGACTATAGCCCATGGTTTTGACCGATTTTGACCAATTTTCACACCCTTTTAAAAATAATTCATTTTTCGTAGACAATGAAAAATAGGTCATTTTTGGCCATTTTGAGGCAAAAAGCATGGACTATAGCCCATGGTTTTGACCGGTTTTGACCAATTTTCACACCTTTTTAAAAATAATGCGTTTTTCATAAACAATGAAAAATAGGTCATTTTTTGGCCATTTTGAGGCAAAAAGCATGGACTATAGCCCATGGTTTTGACCGATTTTGACCAATTTTCACACCTTTTTAAAAATAATGCGTTTTTCATAAACAATGAAAAATAGGTCATTTTTGGGCATTTTGAGGCAAAAAGCATGGACTATAGCCCATGGTTTTGACCGATTTTGACCAATTTTCACACCATTTTAAAAATAATGCGTTTTTCATAAACAATGAAAAATAGGTCATTTTTGGCCATTTTGAGGCAAAAGGCATGGACTATAGACCATGGTTTTGACCGATTTTGACCAATTTTCTCACCTTTTTAAAAATAATTCACTTTTCATAAACAATGAAAAATAGGTCATATTTGGCCATTTTGAGGCAAAAAGCATGGACTATAGCCCATGGTTTTGACCGATTTTGACCAATTTTCACACCTTTTTAAAAATAATTCATTTTTCATAGACAATGAAAAATAGGTCATTTTTGGCCATTTTGAGGCAAAAAGCATGGACTATAGCCCATGGTTTTGACCGATTTTGACCAATTTTCACACCTTTTTAAAAATAATTCGTTTTTCATAAACAATGAAAAATAGGTCATTTTTGGCCATTTTGAGGCAAAAAGCATGGACTATAGCCCATGGTTTTGACCGATTTTGACCAATTTTCACACCTTTTTAAAAATAATGCGTTTTTCATAAACAATGAAAAATAGGTCGTTTTTGGCCATTTTGAGGCAAAAAGCATGGACTATAGCCCATGGTTTTGACCGATTTTGACCAATTTTCACACCTTTTTAAAAATAATTCATTTTTCATAAACAATGAAAAATAGGTCATTTTTGGCCATTTTGAGGCAAAAAGCATGGACTATAGCCCATGGTTTTGACCGATTTTGACCAATTTTCGCACCTTTTTAAAAATAATTCATTTTTCATAGACAATGAAAAATAGGTCATTTTTGGCCATTTTGAGGCAAAAAGCATGGATTATAGCCCATGGTTTTGACCGATTTTGACCAATTTTCACACCTTTTTAAAAATAATTCATTTTTCATAGACAATGAAAAATAGGTCATTTTTGGCCATTTTGAGGCAAAAAGCATGGACTATAGCCCATGGTTTTGACCAATTTTGACAAATGTTCACACCCTTTTAAAAATAATTCATTTTTCATAAACAATGAAAAATAGGTCATTTTTAGGCATTTTAAGGGAAAAAGCATGGACTATAGCCCATGGTTTTGACCGATTTTGACCAATTTTCACACCCTTTTCAAAATAATTCATTTTTCGTAGACAATGAAAAATAGGTCATTTTTGGCTATTTTGAGGCAAAAAGCATGGACTATAGCCCATGGTTTTGACCGATTTTGACCAATTTTCACACCTTTTTAAAAATAATTCGTTTTTCATAGACAATGAAAAATAGGTCATTTTTGGCCATTTGGAGGCAAAAAGCATGGAGTATAGCCCATGGTTTTGACCGATTTTGACCAATTTTCACACCTTTTTAAAAATAATTCATTTTTCATAGACAATGAAAAATAGGTCATTTTTGGCCATTTTGAGGCAAAAAGCATGGACTATAGCCCATGGTTTTGACCGATTTTGACCAATTTTCACACCTTTTTAAAAATAATGCGTTTTTCATAAACAATGAAAAATAGGTCATTTTTGGCTATTTTGAGGCAAAAAGCATGGACTATAGCCCATGGTTTTGACCGATTTTGACCAATTTTCACACCTTTTTGAAAATAATTCATTTTTCATAAACAATGAAAAATAGGTCATTTTTGGGCATTTTGAGGCAAAAAGCATGGACTATAGCCCATGGTTTTGACCGATTTTGACCAATTTTCACACCTTTTTGAAAATAATTCATTTTTCATAAACAATGAAAAATAGGTCATTTTTGGGCATTTTGAGGCAAAAAGCATGGACTATAGCCCATGGTTTTGACAGAGTTTGACCAATTTTCTCACCTTTTTAAAAATAATTCATTTTTCATAGACAATGAAAAATAGGTCATATTTGGCCATTTTGAGGCAAAAAGCATGGACTATAGCCCATGGTTTTGACCGATTTTGACCAATTTTCACACCTTTTTAAAAATAATTCATTTTTCATAGACAATGAAAAATAGGTCATTTTTGGCCATTTTGAGGCAAAAAGCATGGACTACAGCCCATGGTTTTGACCGATTTTGACCAATTTTCACACCTTTTTAAAAATAATGCGTTTTTCATAAACAATGAAAAATAGGTCATTTTTGGCTATTTTGAGGCAAAAAGCATGGACTATAGCCCATGGTTTTGACCGATTTTGACCAATTTTCACACCTTTTTGAAAATAATTCATTTTTCATAAACAATGAAAAATAGGTCATTTTTGGGCATTTTGAGGCAAAAAGCATAGACTATAGCCCATGGTTTTGACAGAGTTTGACCAATTTTCTCACCTTTTTAAAAATAATTCATTTTTCATAGACAATGAAAAATAGGTCATATTTGGCCATTTTGAGGCAAAAAGCATGGACTACAGCCCATGGTTTTGACCGATTTTGACCAATTTTCACACCCTTTTAAAAATAATTCATTTTTCATAAACAATGAAAAATAGGTCATTTTTGGGCATTTTGAGGCAAAAAGCATAGACTATAGCCCATGGTTTTGACAGAGTTTGACCAATTTTCTCACCTTTTTAAAAATAATTCATTTTTCATAGACAATGAAAAATAGGTCATATTTGGCCATTTTGAGGCAAAAAGCATGGACTATAGCCCATGGTTTTGACCGATTTTGACCAATTTTCACACCTTTTTAAAAATAATTCATTTTTCATAGACAATGAAAAATAGGTCATTTTTGGCCATTTTGAGGCAAAAAGCATGGACTACAGCCCATGGTTTTGACCGATTTTGACCAATTTTCACACCCTTTTAAAAATAATTCATTTTTCATAGACAATGAAAAATAGGTCATTTTTGGCCATTTTGAGGCAAAAAGCATGGACTACAGCCCATGGTTTTGACCGATTTTGACCAATTTTCACACCCTTTTAAAAATAATTCATTTTTCATAAACAATGAAAAATAGGTCATTTTTGGCCATTTTGAGGCAAAAAGCATGGACTATAGCCCATGGTTTTGACCGATTTTGACCAAGTTTCACACCTTTTTAAAAATAATTCATTTTTCATAGACAATGAAAAATAGGTCATTTTTGGCCATTTTGAGGCAAAAAGCATGGACTATAGCCCATGGTTTTGACCGATTTTGACCAATTTTCACACCCTTTTAAAAATAATTCGTTTTTCATAAACAATGAAAAATAGGTCATTTTTGGCCATTTTGAGGCAAAAAGCATGGACTATAGCCCATGGTTTTGACCGATTTTGACTAATTTTCACACATTTTAAAAAATAATGCGTTTTTCATAAACAATGAAAAATAGGTCATTTTTGGGCATTTTGAGGCAAAAAGCATGGACTATAGCCCATGGTTTTGACCGATTTTGACCAATTTTCACACCTTTTTAAAAATAATTCATTTTTCATAGACAATGAAAAATAGGTCATTTTTGGCCATTTTGAGGCAAAAAGCATGGACTATAGCCCATGGTTTTGACCGATTTTGACCAATTTTCACACCTTTTTAAAAATAATTCATTTTTCATAGACAATGAAAAATAGGTCATTTTTGGCCATTTTGAGGCAAAAAGCATGGACTATAGCCCATGGTTTTGACCGATTTTGACCAATTTTCACACCTTTTTGAAAATAATTCATTTTTCATAAACAATGAAAAATAGGTCATTTTTGGGCATTTTGAGGCAAAAAGCATGGACTATAGCCCATGGTTTTGACAGAGTTTGACCAATTTTCACACCTTTTTAAAAATAATTCATTTTTCATAGACAATGAAAAATAGGTCATTTTTGGCCATTTTGAGGCAAAAAGCATGGACTACAGCCCATGGTTTTGACCGATTTTGACCAATTTTCACACCCTTTTAAAAATAAGTCATTTTTCATAAACAATGAAAAATAGGTCATTTTTGGCCATTTTGAGGCAAAAAGCATGGACTATAGCCCATGGTTTTGACCGATTTTGACCAAGTTTCACACCTTTTTAAAAATAATTCATTTTTCATAGACAATGAAAAATAGGTCATTTTTGGCCATTTTGAGGCAAAAAGCATGGACTATAGCCCATGGTTTTGACCGATTTTGACCAATTTTCACACCCTTTTAAAAATAATTCGTTTTTCATAAACAATGAAAAATAGGTCATTTTTGGCCATTTTGAGGCAAAAAGCATGGACTATAGCCCATGGTTTTGACCGATTTCGACCAATTTTCACACCTTTTTAAAAATAATTCATTTTTCATAGACAATGAAAAATAGGTCATTTTTGGCCATTTTGAGGCAAAAAGCATGGACTATAGCCCATGGTTTTGACCGATTTTGACCAATTTTCACACCCTTTTAAAAATAATTCATTTTTCATAAACAATGAAAAATAGGTCATTTTTGGCCATTTTGAGGCAAAAAGCATGGACTATAGCCCATGGTTTTGACCGGTTTTGACCAATTTTCACACCCTTTTAAAAATAATACATTTTTCATAAACAATGAAAAATAGGTCATTTTTGGCCATTTTGAGGCAAAAAGCATGGACTATAGCCCATGGTTTTGACCGATTTTGACCAATTTTCACACCTTTTTAAAAATAATGCGTTTTTCATAAACAATGAAAAATAGGTCATTTTTGGCCATTTGGAGGCAAAAAGCATGGACTATAGCCCATGGTTTTGACCGATTTTGACCAATTTTCACACCTTTTTAAAAATAATGCGTTTTACATAAACAATGAAAAATAGGTCATTTTTGGCCATTTTGAGGCAAAAAGCATGGACTATAGCCCATGGTTTTGACCGATTTTGACCAATTTTCACACCCTTTTAAAAATAATGCGTTTTTCATAAACAATGAAAAATAGGTCATTTTTGGGCATTTTGAGGCAAAAAGCATGGACAATAGCACATGGTTTTGACCGATTTTGACCAATTTTCACACCTTTTTAAAAATAATGCGTTTTACATAAACAATGAAAAATAGGTCATTTTTGGCCATTTTGAGGCAAAAAGCATGGACTATAGCCCATGGTTTTGACCGATTTTGACCAATTTTCACACCCTTTTAAAAATAATGCGTTTTTCATAAACAATGAAAAATAGGTCATTTTTGGGCATTTTGAGGCAAAAAGCATGGACAATAGCACATGGTTTTGACCGATTTTGACCAATTTTCACACCCTTTTAAAAATAATACATTTTTCATAAACAATGAAAAATAGGTCATTTTTGGCCATTTTGAGGCAAAAAGCATGGACTATAGCCCATGGTTTTGACCGATTTTGACCAATTTTCACACCTTTTTAAAAATAATTCGTTTTTCATAGACAATGAAAAATAGGTCATTTTTGGCCATTTGGAGGCAAAAAGCAAGGACTATAGCCCATGGTTTTGACCGATTTTGACCAATTTTCACACCTTTTTAAAAATAATTCATTTTTCATAAACAATGAAAAATAGGTCATTTTTGGCCATTTTGAGGCAAAAAGCATGGACTATAGCCCATGGTTTTGACCGATTTTGACGAATTTTCACACCTTTTTAAAAATAATTCATTTTTCATAGACAATGAAAAATAGGTCATTTTTGGCCATTTTGAGGCAAAAAGCATGGACTATAGCCCATGGTTTTGATCGATTTTGACCAATTTTCACACCTTTTTTGGGGGGGTGGGGGGTGGGGGTGGGGATGGGGGAAAGTATCCGTATACATCCCTAGATCTGCCACTGGAGATAACAGGATGTATTCACTTTTACATTGAATAAAACTTTTTATTATAGCTTCATATTCATATATATACACTTGATTACAGAACCGTTGTAGTATATATTTATACATGTATACAAATACCTAATGAGATGCAAAAACTCGAAAAAACTGATGAATAACTCTGCATGTACCCATTGATGTATGTCTCACAAAATAATGTTTTTCAAGATGTTTTATCAATAAGGAACATAAAAAATATGATTCGAGCGCTATTAGATATTACTAAATATGTATTAGAGAGTTTTTAGGCCTAAAAAGTGAAAATATATAAATAGATATAATTTATTAATATCTGATGCTTCAAAACCTTATGTATTTGACGTGTCTTGCACCAAAGCAAAGCACAAGTGTTTTTGGTATTTTTCAACATATTCACGATCATATTTTTAGGACTTTTTCCATTTTTGCATCTCATTAGGTATTTGTATATATGTATAAATGTATACTACAGCGTTTCTGCAATCGAGTGTATATGGAAATATATATGTAATGAAATATAAAGTAACGAGAAATTAAATAAACTTTATAATCTTATAATGCCTTAAAATGGAAGGCGAAAGTTATCGTTTTGACTTAACTTACTTTGCAAAAGCTTATTTTTAAAATCTTATGTCTTACATTCAATAGTTGTTTCGTTTGGTCTCGCTTTGCTTTGCTTTGCTTCTGGACCACCTGCTGTTTTGTCATTTGCCAGAAAGAAACGTCACCTGAAACGCTACAAAGATGAGACAGACAAGGATCATGGGTAGACAATTCTACAACCCTATTTTTCAACCCTATGTTAACTATTGATGGACTCTAGATCTTCCACCAGTTTCAGTTTCACACTTCTATGAGTCTCCTCAAGCTGTAGTTTGCATCAAAATCTTTACTTATTGCATATGAAATATTTCCCATGATCCTTAGCAGTCTCAGCGTGGTAGATTTTTGGTGACATTGGTTTACTGCCGGAATACTTAAGATAAGAGGTTTAATACATCGCCGCAAAAAAAAGACAATTTTTAGTTACGAATTCTATAAGAACACGACTTTTTGAGGTCTGAGGTCTTACTCATTGTCATATCCCTATGAGGGGGCTGGTTTTATCTCAATTGAAATTAACCAGCTGATCTGAAATTATGACGTCACTGCAAAACTTAAGTGTCATGAAGTCTACGAAAATTGACTTATAAAAGTTTATCTCTGAGATAAATCTAGATTTTCTACCCCTTCAGGGCCCTCTGTCTATCAATCCAAAAATCGCTGTTCGCAAAGCATGCCGGACAAATTACGTTTAAGTTTATAGTTAGAATCGTTTTAAAATATTCTAGCAAGACCTAAGTTGGACAGAAATTCTTCTTTTTCTCCTTCTTCTCCGGTTAATTGTTTCTTATCTTTGTCTATTTCTTTGTGTGGTTTTTCGTTGTTTTTGTCTTCGCAGCCGTTTGTTGTCGGGTTTGAGTTTGGTCGAGTATGTCGCCCGTACGGTTGAACGCGGTCGGTACGAGGAGACGTGCGGTCGGGAGACAAAGGTGAATTCGAAGTGTGAATACTTAAGCTTTTGCTTGCTTTATTAAAAGTTTCTTCAAGATTCTCTTTTTCTTCTTGTTCGAATTTCGCGAAAGGCATTTTCAAGTTTGTATATTTTCGATCATGTAGGCCATTTAACCTAGGGACATCCGGGCATCTACGTTCGCGTCTCTCGTGCTCAGTACTCCGCGCCGTTGTTGGTCCGTCGCGCTCCGACGTCGAGCAGTGGACTGGAAACAATGGAGGAATTTCTCTATGGTGCCTTGAGTATCGCGAATATGTTTCACGTACCACGCTTCTTGGGTCCATGAACGAAGGGCCCAGTCTAGGACCTCCCATTTGGTCCATCCTGGGACCATATAGTTGAGGGTGGTAATGTGATTGACCATATTCCCCTGGATAGTCTGGTCCAACATGTCTGGGGACCCCGAAACGGTCAACAGGAACATCTGACTCGCGTTCCATTGAAGTAAAACTATGACCATCGTAACGCCGTTTAGAAGGCACATGAAACGCTGATCCCTCAGCAGGGCTACGTTCCCCAACTTTCCTCAGCACATTATGTCCTTGGGGGGTGATCCTCGGGTCATTTTCGTCCTCGTTCGCTCGTCTTTGATGGCGATACTCTTCTCTTTGTTTAACGTCTTCAATACGAATCGCTCTAGGTCTGGGTGGGGACGATTTGTCTCTGTATGTGACGTCATGGTTGAGGTCATGAAAGCGAGGGTGTTCTTCGATCTTGAGGTTGAGTTGTAAGTTGAGAACTTTGCGAAGAGCTCCCTCGTAAATATCAGCCAAACTGAAATCACATAAACAAATCAATGATTACTCACATGAATATTGCTTTGATTTAATAAATGGTTTATTTAGCCTGGCCTTACACGGTCCACGGTGGACGAATTTTTAACCGGTCAAAAAATTGTACGTTCAGGCGTTTCGTTCACATGGAACTGTGCTGTCCAGACAAAAACCCAAACACCAAGCCGTGCAAATTAAAGAGACGGTTCCGTGTAAATGGTATATACTGCGGGTCAAATTTTTGTACGGTTAAAAATTCGTTTGATATCGTGTAAACCCAGGCTGACACATTTCCCGCCCTTTTAGCGGCGTCTTTTGTTGTATCGCCCAACATGGCTGCTATCTTTGTTTTCCCTTAAGGAAGATCGCGTGGCCGGCTTAGGTCACCAGTTACACTAGCTTTTAGTGAGACAGAAGTCTCAATACAGGAATGAAATTAAGAGAATTTTCGATCTTAGTTTGGTTTTTGCTCGCTGAAATGAAGACACATTCTCCTGGCGATCTGCCCAAGTAGGCAACAAAGAAAGATATTGACTCTGGATCCCGCCTCGTCGCGTACTTTTCTCACTACTCAAAATATCTCTTTCTTCTATCAATGGATTGTATACACTTTAGTTCACTCCTTATATAGTCTGACTTGATTCATCAGCTATTTTCTATTGCATACTCCTGTTTGCAGTTGAGTATACGAGACATCGAAACGCATAGCAAATGAACGCTCCTTGAATGAGAGTTTTTCCCTCTAAGTTTCGGTTTCAATATCAAAGTTTAAACGGCTTTATCTGTAAATGTAAAATGGTCCTCAAAATGAAACGTAACGTAAAAACCATTAGACTAAAAGACTTAAAACTTGACCGAAACGTGTGTATTTTTCTATCTGTTGTGCCTTGCCTCAGTGTAGCATCAAGTGGTGGTGATACAATGGCACCTGGAATCGCCAACAAAACTGTATTAGCTGCCGCCAGTTAGTTTTCAGTGATTAATCGCTCTCAGAATACCCGTTTTAATTCTGTCCAATAAGACTCCAATGAAATATCAGTCGACTTCATTCAATACCCAGAACTGGAGTGATTCAAATGTTTGATGTCAAATTTGCAAAATGCTGACAAAGGTTTTCTGTCTTTAGCGTTTAACATGAAAGACATTTGAGACTGAAACAGTGAGTGATGCCGACGTTATCCGCTTTCATTTGGATTAGCAATTAATGTGGCTACAAATAATAAACAGTCAAAGACAACGAAAGGTTTTAGTCAAAACTAAAGTGAAAAAACCATCAATAATTTAAATTTTGTCCTAATTGTAGAGGGAGAACAATGCGACCTTTTACGTTCCTGGAAAAAAGATGTTCTTGCAGAATGTACATTGAAAAACAGAAGTTACTGCGTCGAGGTTTTGACATGGATATTTCGAAGTGTGAGGATTTGGGGGGATTTTTGGGATCAAGCGCAAGGCGATAGACAAATATTTGATATTCTAAAAAGATAAAAACTTAAGAAGGTGGCAATAAATGGCAGAACTAACTCAAAATATGCACTCCAAATTTTCCATCCCAAATATTGGACCTAAAATACAGACAAGAAAATGCATGTTCGAACCTGAACGGCTGCAAGCTTGAAGATCTTTCTTGAATCGTCTTTTTAGGCTTGAAGAGAAAAAAAGTTTTTGGCGATGGACCTTGTCGCTTTCTAGCAGACAAGGGCCTCATGTTGGCGAGCAGTTCAGTCCTTACTGGTAGCGACCTGTGTGGTGCGTTTGGCTTAATCAACGGGCAGGCAAAGCACCTGCAGCGCAAAACAAAGGCAACTGGCCGCTTCGAAGCTCAACGAATATTAGGACAATTGAGTCCTCTTATCTCCCTTAACTCCTTGCAAGGAAAACCAATATTGCTCTCGGCACGTGATCACCATGAGCTTCTATTGAAGGGTTTTCTCTTGGCTTAATTACTCCAAAATCATTGAGAGCAAAATTAAGGTAGTTTTCCAGGAAGCGACGCGCTTTTGTTCAGGTGGAGTATGAGCAGAAAGCTGTTAGAAAAGGTTATTAAAAGAACTAAAGAATAATCCTGTGCTTTAGATTCATAATACTTATAAGTCGTTCGTTATCATGAGAATCATTAGCGGTTCGTCTATAAAAACTAAGTAAATAAACAGAACAAAACAGAACAAAACGAAACCTATGCATGGCTTTTGTGACAGATAAGTTCTAACATCGGCCTGACTGCACGTCAAACAACGCCAAATTCGAAGAAAAACATTTTATCGTTCAAACTTGTTCGGTTAGGTGAATGATACAACCTGG
The DNA here is from genome assembly GCA_023349425.1 of Anthopleura sola. NCBI lineage: Eukaryota > Metazoa > Cnidaria > Anthozoa > Actiniaria > Actiniidae > Anthopleura > Anthopleura sola. The sequence goes on from JALHLI010000011.1 coordinate 3,400,873, forward strand.
TATCACCGAAGTCTTTTTGGCGGGAAAACTCTGCCTTGGACAAAGCTACCATTCAAAGTCCGAAGTCCATGCAATATTTTTAATCCAATCTACAAGCAACGACGCAGGTGCTTACATTGACGAATTTTAAGCGTTTTTTTCGCTGGAAAAAGCTTTCTCCACGAGCGACACCAAATGGACATTGATATATTTCCAGGAAATGCAAAGAAAACATTCAAGCTTTTAATATCGTATAATGAGACGAATTGAGGCTGAAAATGCATTGTCAATTAGTTTAAATTAAAAAGAATTAGAAAGAGAGTTCTGAAGGACTTAAATGGGAACCAGTGAACTACAATAAAAACAATGGTAAACACAGAAATGAAACGCTCGCACGCAATCACAACAAATATCAACAAACTCGCTAAAAATTGAAAATACAGATTTAAACATAACTGAGCATAGTTATAAGATTATAGTTATCGATTGTGGTTGTAGTGCCCTTTCAATTTTCTTCGCCATGAGATTTTCGTTCGTTATATTTCAAAGTTTTCACTCATTGACACGTAAACATTGTCTAAAAACTAATTCTTTGAACAACCGGTTTTGGAAAACACTACAATTTTGAAGTCGGTACTAAATACTGAATAAAGAATTTGTTTTTATTGCTGCTCGCTGTTGGTTGGGTTTCGTCAAATAGCGTCACTTTAGACTCAGTTCTATTCAACTAAATTTCGTCTTAGAAATTCTTAACAAATTTGTCAATAAAAGCAAAAAAAAGAAAGAAAAAAAAAGGGCTTCTTCAAAAAGAGAAATAGTCTCTAAGGACTTTATTTAGATTTCTTAATATTTTCAAAAGATTCCACAGTTGCATGCTTTTCTCGAGTACACGCTCGGTCAGTGTATTTTGAAAACAGGGCTGTATGGTCCAGGAAAAGTGCGGTCAAAACAGACAACAATGGAAGAAACCTTTCGTAATTTATATATACTAAAAATACTGCTTTTCTATGAAAAAAATAAAAACATTTTAAAAATAGTTAACAGTTTCATTGGTTTCAGTTTCAGATACAAGTTCAATGTCTTTTTCATTTTCGGGAAAACATGGTTGTCCAGGAAAAGTCCCAAAACAGTCAACAATAGACGACACCTTTAATAATTATTGAAATTCTCGCTGTTCAAACCACCGACACCACAAAACAAAGCCATCCACAAAGCCTTTTGTTAAAAAGGCGAGAAAATGGCGCCAAATCATTGATCATTTGAAAGAAGATATATTTTTAATTGGTTTGCTATTAACATATCTGGTTTACTGGAAAAATAACTGAACTTGCTACTCAGTGAAGCAAGATTAGAAAAGACTTTTCGCTCTCTAAAGAGAGAGAATTTATCATTTAACAAATATTAGTAGGAAGATATTTTCGTTGTTATCTAACCTTGGGTCCTAAAGCATCCGAAAAATCACGTTAAAAATGAATTGTTCGTGAAAATAAACAAAACAAAAAAGACGCTTTTTAATTTGTTTTTCGGCAGCGAATCTGTTCAGCTCGTAGAGACTTACTGGACTTTTTCGTTGCTGGAAAGTCTCGGATCTTTCATTTTTTCCAGAAATCTTATTTTCCAGGAATAATTGACTGGCAATAAGATTCACTGTCTGGTTTTACTTCATATATTTCTGATATTTCATTATTTTTTAGCATAACAATAAAACTAGTGTTTGTTAGATGACACGTGTGTGTTCGGTGTTTTGAGGTACACCAATACACGCAACAGATATGTATTTCTAAACATCTCACAAGTAAATTAGCCACACGAAATACTTTTCTTGTTAAATTAAGCATAGTTTCAGTACAGAAATAAACTTTCTGATTTAGGACTTTCATAATTCTGATAATTAAACAGTTTAAATGAAAGCTTTAAATAGTTTTCTGGACAGTACTTTACGCGTGACAATGATTGAAAATGCGACCGTGACAAACATTTACTGACCATTACCAGAAAAATACGAAGGGTCGACCGCAAGTTAAAGTCGAAAAAGCCTCAAATATCATAGAATTATTTCTTAGATTAGGGCAACAGATTATAAATATTCATCTTGACTCTTTTTCTCTGTATTAGATGAACTTTAGTACTCGAAGTCAGTCGTTTCCGACAAGATTTTTCGCTTAAAAGCTAAAACCCCTTGAACAGTATAGTGCAAAATACTACATTAAGTTCCATGTTTATATTTGCCTCTATAAATATTTTTCATGAGTGACTGAGAGCTTTAGCAACTTTAAGCTAACAAAACCTGTTAGGAGAAGACGATTAATAACATAAACAATTAGAGAAGGGGAAAAAAATCCTTTTGTTTTGAACATCTGTGTCGGCTGCTGAAAGTTGGAAACTGAGGGACAAAATCCACGAAAAAAAAAAAATCCTGTTAAAAACTTATATTAAGAATTTTTTTCCAAAAAAAAATGATACTTTATTTTTTAATTTATTAATTATTTGAATCTTTCATAATATTACGCCTTGAACGCGGTTATGTGCAAATTATTAAATAATTAACTTTCATATTTAGAAGACATTTTCTGAAATTTTCATTTTAATTCAATATTTAGAACCACGTAATAAAAGAATAATTTCTTTCGCTCAAAGTATTAATAGAGTCTCTCTCTAAACAATAATAATTCTCTTATGCTTAGGATTCTTAACTCTACCAGAAATAAGAGAATATTACTAAAAAAAATTGAGAATTTTCCCGCGAAATTTTCCCGCGCTTTGGAGACCGGCGCGCGCGTGCGTTCGTTTCTTCTTTTTTTTTTTTTTTTTTGTTTCGCCTTCTTTTTAAGATATTTCCTCTTCTTCAAATTTCCTATTCTTTTTAATTTTTTTATCTTATATTTTAATACTTTTGTTTGAGATACTATTTCCTGGAATTATTTCCTTGTTTCTTATTATTGTGTTGCACCTCGCACCAATCGATGTACAGTTCCTGTTCTGTTCTGTTTTCCTTCGTCTTCATTGTCCTGCAGGTCTTTTAATATATTTATGTCTTTTCTCTCATTATAATGTATAATTCAAAACTTACTTGGTTCAGAAATTCTAATAAGTGCTTGAAAATTCATCAAAACAATATATTTTTAAAAGACAAAAAAACACAAAAAGTGGGCCAAAAACGTAAGGTTCGTAAGTTTGTCCTTGAGGTTTTTAAAAATGCAAAAAATCTCCGCGCATGCATTTATATTAGTCAGGTCTGCATATTAATACAAAGTAGAAATGATTCCCGAAGACTACTTGCTATTACAGGCCTCTTTCACAACTGAATTAAAATATGAATCACCAACAAAGAAAACATGCTTTTAGGAACGTAAGTTCAACTCGTCGTGGCTCGAACCGTTTTATAATCATAATTTTTACGGGAACGAAAACGAAAACAGACAGGTATTCATCGAGATATTTAATCAGCTCTGAGCTGGTTTATGTCAGGTTTTGAAACAGCGGAACTGAAAAACGAAATATTTCAGTAAACAAACCATGGCTTGCCTGTTGAAGAGTAAACTTATCGAAAATTCAACACCGATTTCTCGGATTTTTTGGCTCCCTTTCACACTTTGAGGCAAATGGAATATTAAAAAAGTGTATTTTTTTTAGCATTTAAGACGTCATTGAAGGGTTGCTAAGTAGTGGATTCAGAAAGGGAAAAAACTTGCTCACTTTTACATTAATTAATAAGCTAGTTACACAGGATATTTTGGCGGTGTATTGATATAAAGTCGATGTGTTATGAAACAGAAAGTCACTATGGGAGTCCATATCAAGATCAAACTTCTGGATTAAACAAATGCTACATTTGACGTGGAATTATTAGACTCTCCGTAACACAGTAAAAGGGGAAAATTGCTCGCTTTTACATCAATAAACAAACCGGTTATACAGGATATTTCTGTGTGCTGATAGCTCCATGTGAGCCGTTCATGAAACAGAAAGTCACAGAGAGTCCATATTAAGATCAATCTTCGATAGAACGGGATTAAACAATGCAACATTTGACGTGGAATTATTCAACTCTCGGTAACACAGCATGCCATATGTTGTGGGCTGTCGACTAACAGGTAATCAAAATTACGTTTTCGAGAATAACTTGTCGTTTCCTGAAAGGAAAATGAACGATGTTTACATGTTCAAGGGGAGTATTTCAGATGTTATATTTTCGAAACAGGTTTCGGTGTACTTCTCATGCATAAACATGACTGACCTATGTTTATTGACCAGCTGTTCCTGAGAGTACAGCTTATAGGCTCTAAGAACGGAAAAGTGTAACTACCACCTATATATTACTACGTATTTTCTGGTGTTAAATATTTCTGTGGTAACCGAGATAAAAACCTGTGAAATTAGAACGCGAATCAATGTGGCCAAAAAATCCCTACGTCGATGAAGCTATCGGCTCTTTCGTAATCCAAAATATCCCACACGTGTAAAAATTGCTTGGAAAAACGAGAGACCTAAATATGGATTACATAAACCATATTTTTATTTATGCCGAGCAGAGAAGAGAAAAAAAACGTATCCAAAATCCCAATCAATATGATACCACAAAAAAAATATTTTCGCGTTGGAAACGAGTTCTTCAAATTAAGATTGAATTTTTTCAGTGTTTGAAATCCTTCCACGATTTTTGATTCAAATGTATTAATAAAGTCAAAAGAATGAGTGACAGTAAACGCAAACACAGCTTTGATCTGAAAAACAGACTGAAAAATAATGATTACCTGAAATGATGCATCGCTCGCCGCGTGACCGCTCCGCTACCAGACGTTATAGTCCTATAATTCTTGTGTTCTAGCATCACTAGACAACGTGTGGGAGATGTAATGCCG